>CM059808.1:9327500-10527500 GCA_030435695.1 Brachymystax lenok tsinlingensis | reverse complement strand
ATAAAATAATGGGTTCTTTATTCTCACTCTCTTTAGTTCGCTCATTATTTCTGGTGTCAATGAGCCATGTGATGGAGATAAAGACCTTTTGTCCTTAACAAATTATCAATAGCTGTGCCAACAGTATGATCCAACACTTGGATTAAAATCAGATTTAACCATTTGGCTGTCAGATACTTTGTACAGTGAATCCTCTACAGAACACGTACCACTATTATTTCCTTTTTCTCTTTGTCAAAAGTTAAAGGTAAGACTTTACTTTCGAAAAGTCTTTTTTACTGTGATAGTCGGAATCAATATTCCAGTTGTAATGCCCTTCAGTTAGGCAGAATGCTTGAAAAGTTTTTTTTTTTGGGGGCTCTCCATCATAGATAAGGAAAGCTGAACACTTGTGCTCAGCTTGGGCTGAAGAGGATTCATTGAGCAGCTCTGTCCAACTGTGACAGTTCATTGACTGGTAAAATGGAATGGGACAGGACGTGAATACAGGATTAAATCCAAGCGCTTCCGTTACCACGGAAGAATCCAAGCATGGTGTGCCCAAAGCACCGCCGCAACAGGTTATATTCTAGCAGAAGCCAACTCCTTTGTAGGCGACTCTTTTGTCCGTGCGCACGCCTGCGGTTGGCTGGGCCTCCGTGGGGAAACTTGTCAAGGCCCTCATATCTCTTCCATGGGGAAACTCGTTTAAACCTGTCTGAAGGCTCTCATATATTGGTTCACATATGGCCTAAAATAAATCTGTTCATATGGGCAGGATATTGTATCACATAAATAAATAAAAATGCGCTGCATTCGTTGCCTTCCTTTTAGACAGAATACATAAAACAGGGTTGGGTGAATATCTTGAAAAATATCATCCATAAACCTACTAATACATTAAGTAAAGCATTAAAAACATGCACATATAAAGAAATGGTATTTCAACCTTGTAATAATATCTGTGCGGTTGCAGACGTGTTGGGCATAAAGGGAGGTAATACAGCTTTCCAAAGCATTATCCATCTCCTCTCCATTGGACAGCCATTTCCACACCACCACAGGGTTGACTACTAAGCCTTCAGCCCTAAAATTGCAGTGTCCCCTCCGGGACGAAAACCCATTCTGCAGGTCCCACGCGCGCACGGTCGCACGCACACACACACACACACACACACACACACACACACACACACACACACACACACAGTGATCTAACCAAAACGTACATTGCAAAGGATGACATAGTTAATCGACCGTAAGCTGTAAAATTAGGTCTATTCTGTGTGTATACTATAGGTTCACGTGTTATTTTTGTAATCGATATCTGTATGAAGGAAATAGTACATTAAGGCCCCTAGGATATAAAGGGATTTATGGGAGCTAGACACCACTGTAAATGCCCCCTTGCAAATCTGCAAATGTGAAAATGATTACATTTTCCACTCAGATTTATTTTATAAATTTTTTAACCTTCATTTAGCCATGGAGTCATGCTGAGACCACGGTCTCTTTTGCAGATGAGCCCTGCATGAACACATCAATAAACAACAATTATGCTACACATGAAAAGCAAAACCCAATCATTTAAACAAACACATTCTTCAGTAAAAAGGTTATCTAACATCCGCCTGAATTGCTCCAGAGGCACCAAATCCACCAACTTTAAAGAGTTTTGGAGATGAGGCGCAAAATAACTAAAAGCAGATTTACTCGGTGGAGATTCAAGGGATCTCCAGGGTTAGCCATCCCTGAGTCCGGGTCTCGTAACTATGTCTGAAGGTTTAATTTCACGTCAAATTTACATTAGTCGACAACTCAACCAATTGTAAGTCAAAACTAAACATTGAACTGACGTCTGTGTCCAGTGGGATATCTTATATGCAATAAGAGAGAGAGAGAGAGAGAGAGAGTGAGAGAGAGAGAGAGAGAGAGAGAGAGAGAGAGAGAGAGAGAGAGAGAGAGAGAGAGAGAGAGAGAGAGAGAAGAAAAGGCATCTAAAGAGTAGTGGCAATAATAATTTTTAACAAATTTGTCCTGGCCTTAATAGGAAAGTTCACCCAAAAACAATTTGTGGCCCATTATAACACTTGCCTGGTCGTTTGTCAGTACCCCAGACAGTTTTCAGGACCATTGCTTGAGTATTTAGATGTAGTTAATAAGCTGATTCTACCCCCATCTTCCCCATAGAAACCCCATGCAATGTCAATGTCCATCATAAATACCTCCCAAACCCACCGTGCTGGTCTCCCATGACCGCAATAGTCCTTGTAATGACTTTCTTGGCACAATTTTTCAGCTGACTTATTTCAGTAGGCACATTTTTACCAATGAATTTTGATACCACTAGAGAGAGAGAGGGAATGTAAAATTCTGTTTTAATACTTAAAGCAAATTGAAATTGAAAATGGAAAGTCGAGAGAGAGAGAGAGAGAGAGAGAGAGAGAGAGAGAGAGAGAGAGAGAGAGAGAGAGAGAGAGAGAGACACATTGTGCTTTGGCAATATGTATCAATGCGTCATGCCATGTAAGCAAATTGAAACCCCATGCAACGTCAATGTCCATCATAAATACCTCCCAAACACACCGCTCTGGCCTCGCATGACCGCAATAGTCCTTGGAATGACTTTCTCTGCACATTTTTACCAATGTATTTAGTTATTTTCGTAGATTAATGCGCCAGAGTCAGGACTAGGCCAGTACTTCTGAGGAGGGCATGGTTGAAGGATGTAAACAATACTTTTCATGTCTCACTCCCTCACAGTATTTGCTGCCCTCGTCAAATTTAATTAGAGTAAAGAATGTAAGATCGAGAATGAAGAGGAAATTGGAGACCTGCCTTATTTTCAGAATGGTACTGTTGTGCTATATCGGTTTGAGCCGGAGTATACTGAGGCTGAGTTGTTCCATTTGCAGGCTGACTGAGAGAAAAGAGCTAGAGAGTGAGACAGAAGCAAGCAGATATCGAGGAAACACAGGCTCAACTGGAAACAACGTGCCACACCTGACGGTCCAAATTGGAAGCTGTCTGAAGAGTAAGTGTTTTGGCTAATATTACTCACAGGATATTTATATTACTCTCTAAGATAAAAAATAAATAGCCTACCTAATGACACCCTTCCAACTGTATTTTCCAGTATCCTGCCTACACCGCATAATGTAACTGGTTACTGTAGTCCCCTTCAAGTTTGTCTGACAATGATGACATGCTGGCTAGGTAAACAGTGTCTAGAACGAGTGGACGCCCACCATAGAAATAGAATGTATGGGACACTTCACAATCTGGGTCTACATAAACAAGAAGTTATATTACCAAACAGAGTAAGAAGCATAATGTGTTGAATGTGTTGCTTGAATGTGTTGCTTGCTATTGCCAGTCTAGCTTTTATACCAATAATCTCCTAACTAGCCTGTAAACCTACACACAAGAGGAAGAAGAACAGCCTCACATTTGACAACTAACACCCTTTGAACAATGAGTTGGCTATACAGTCTTCGAGTATACAAGACCAAGAGAGCCATCAAAAGTTTTGTGGCAGGTAGCCTTTTGGTCAGAGTTTTGGGCCAGTAACCAAAATATTGCTGGTTTGACTCCCCGAGCCGACAATATGAAAAATCTGTCTATGTGCCCATGAGCAAGGCACTTAATCCTAACTGCTCCTGTTAGTTGCTCTGGATAAGAGTGTCTGCTAAATTACCTAAATGTAAATATATTGTGCCATTATCATTATGGGTGTAAATGAATATGTTTAATGATGCCTGAGCCTGTTATATTTTATGTTGTATAGGCCTAGGCCAATTCATTTTTCTTAGTTCTTGCATATAACACTGTTGTGTATTTATTTTCTGTCTCTGACAATGCAGACTGGTCTCTTATCAGATCACCCTGGAGTGGATGCTGAGGGGAGAACATCTTACAATTTAATGTTATTATAAAACATTTAAAACAACAATTACACAGTTACTATGCCATGTACACTGTCACTCAGCATTAGTTAGACCAGGGATCTACAAACATGTTCAGGGAGAGCAACTGTCTTGTAGGTTTTCACTCCAACAGGTGAGCTTGATTAAGGTTGGGTTGAAAACCTATAGGACAGTAGCTCTCTCAGTAGAAGGTTAAAGAACTGTGGGGTTATGTTAAACACAATTGCATACTCTTGGCATCCTCTCTCCTTCTCAAAACACATTGGATGAGAAATCCATAGGACCTCTGGCTTTCTCATCCAATGTGTTTTGAGAAGGAGACGAGGAGAGAGGATGTGAGGATTATGCAAATTAGATCTTCCCACAGAATCCTACTCATTACTCCATGTGCTGGCTCACGCCTGGGAGTCAGCCTGGTTCAAAAACTTCACCTGGAGCAAAACACGCCTACCCAGGTGCCTGGGCCAGATTAATCAAATTCCCTCATTGAAGAGAACGGGTGTTCCCATGCAAGACAATGACGGCGTGATGGGTGGACTGCCGGCCATTGCGAGTTTACCCATAGGAGCAAAGCAGTAAGTAAAAGCATAAAGTAAAAGCAGGAAGTGTACCCATCAATCTGTAATGTGATTTGTTCAATCAACTCAAATGACATTCCGTTGCATGAGCCACATCAGTTAGCATCATTTGAATGGACATTCTACATTACCATGGAAATGATTGCATCACGCATGGCAAGCAGTACCGAGCGCCAACAGGACCCTGAACAGCTTCTACCCCCAGTCATGAGACTGCTAAATAGTTAAAATAGCTACCCTGTCACGACTTCCACCCGAAGTCGGTTCCTCTCCTTGTTCGGGCAGCGTTCGGCGGTCGACGTCACCGGTCTTCTAGCCATCGCCGATCCACCTTTCATTTTTCCATTTGTTTTGTCTTGTTTTTCCACACACCTGAATTATATTTCCCTCATTACTGTCTTGTATTTAACCCACTGTTTCCCCCATGTCTGTGTGGGGAATTGTTTGTTGGCATGCCGGTTTACGCCGGGTTGTTGGTTTTCACCCGTGCTTTGTGGCAGCCGGTATTTTGCGGGTTTATTTGGACTTTGTGCTGCCTTACTTGTTTTTGGGCATTTGTTTTGTGACGCGATTGCATTCTGTATTTTGACTTTGCCTGAGTAAAGTGCTTAGTCCACTCATCTCTGCTCTCCTGCGCCTGACTTACTTACACCAGCTACACCCACCGCATGACATACCTGGACATGCATTGACCCTTTTTGCACAAACTTTTTTGATTCACCCCATATGCTGCTGTTACTGTTTATTATCTGTCACGTTATTCCTAGTTATACAGTGCTGTGAAAGATTTTCTCTATTTTGCATATATTTTATACTGAATGTTATCAGATCTTCAACCAAAACCTAATATTAGATCAAGGGAACCTCACTTTACAAATAACACAAAAAGGTATACTTATTTTATTTAGTTAATTAACAAAGTTATACAACACCCAATTCCCCTGAGGGAAAAACTAATTGCCCCCTTACACTCAATAACTGGTTGTGCCACCTTTAGCTGCAATGACTGCAACCAAGTGGTTCCTGTAGTTGTTGATCAGTCTCTCACATCGCTGTGGAGAAATGTTGGCCCACTCTTGCATGTAGAACTGCTTTAACGTAGCGACATTTATGTTTTTTTTTCAAGCATGAACTGCTCGTTTCAAGTCCTACCACAACATCTCAATTGGGATTAGGTCTGGACTTTGACTAATTTGTAGCTTTTTAACCATTTTCATGTAGACTTGATTATCTGTTTTGGATCATTGTCTTGCTGCATGACCCAGCGGCACTTCAGTTACAGCTCACTGACGGATGGACTGACATTCTCCTGTAGAATTCTCTGATACAGAGCAGAATTCATGGTTCCTTCCATTAAGACAAGCCGCCCAGGTCCTGAGGCAGCAAAGCATCCCCAAACCATCACCACACCACAACCATGCTTGACCGTTGGTATAAGGTTCTTACTGTGGAATGCAGTGTTCGGTTTTCGTCAGGCATAATGGGACCCATGTCATCCCAAAAGTTATACTTTTGACTCATCCATCTATAGAACATTCTTCCAAGAGTTGATGATCGTCCAGGTGCTTCCAAGTGCTTTTTGGCAAACTTGAGTCAACTTTTGTGACGAGATGCCTCCTTGGTTGGTTTTCAAACAAGGGTGATGTTGGGAGGTAGGTCTGGTATGGCAACTTTGAAGTCTGGGTCTTTGCATAAGATCTGTTTATCTTCCCGCTGCTTGACAGCCTGCTGGACCAAGCTGGTTCTAAAGTTGAATGTCTTCTTTTCAGACACTTCTCTACCCAGTCCTGGGCCTGTTTGGAATACTCCACACAGCTTCTCGAATCTCCTGAAAGATGTGTAGCAGAATAACAAAACAACAAATTTAAAGTGTTTCCTTGCATCCTCCTGAAAAATTATTGGAGGAGACATGCGTGGAGGGACATTGGGTCCCCTCTTTGAAAAGGATGTGAAAAGGATACAAAGATAAAAACAAAGCTAAAATCTGAGACAGCATGGTTCATTGTCCTATCCTCATGTTTGTTCTACCACCCCTCTCCTTCTTCCATTCCCTCTCAGGCAGGTGTAAACAGAAAGATTGATTGGTGATGTTAGCTGGTATAAAACAGTCAGTCATTACATGTCAAGTCAGGGCATGAGCTGATATTTTAAATGTTTTAATTAAAATAATGTAAAGGTTGGGCTAGTTTGTTGTCATTACAACTCATGCACCAGCTAGGGCCAGAGCCATATATTTGTGTCCGACTCATGTACCTTAACTAGGGCAAGTCCTTTAATGCAATCAATAGCACTATAGAAAACTGGAATTGCATCACAAAGCAAAATAAGCAAAACAGTCAATAGGACATGATAACGTTACCGTTACAGTAGTAGCTAAGCGAAAAACACCACAAACTAGTACAGGAAATGGCAAACAAATAACATTATAAATTACTTTGTGGTGACTAGCTACAGGTGTTAGCAACCTTAAATGGTTGGAACTTTCCAGGATGTCGGATGGCCTGCAGGTATGCCTGACACAAAGCTCCATCGCGGTCAGGAAAATAGTGGAAATGTGTAGTTTATCAGTATCTAACCGGAACCTTATTGCACCCGGGTACAATGCACTTCCTTTTGGCCTTTTTGTCACTCAGCTACTCGACTACTAACGTTATTCGCCTTTACTTTACTTTAGAGATTACTAAACGCAAGCCTAGCTACCATCTCTTAGTTTACTTCCTTTCGATCTGATTTCCTTTCTTGAAGACCAATAGTAAGACACTCCTTCATCCCTCCTGCTGTAATTATCCATCTTAGAACCACGAAGAAGAGTATCTACCGGATTACAGACTACATGGAAGACCTTTACGCTAGCACGAAGTAGGTCTTTGTTTTTTATACTTTTAACATTAAACAACACATTTATTTGGCAATTCAATGCCGAGACACCAATCATTGTGTATGTAACAATACATACACATTGTTTTTAATGCATTTTAGGTAATTTCGGGAAATTCAGCATTTCGATATAAAAATACAGACATCTAAATACTCAAACAATGGACCTAAAAAAACTTTAACTATTCAAGCAATAAAAGGCAGAGTGAAAATCTCAACCAATGTCTTCACTTTAGCCATTCCTGCCTTCCCTTTCTCCACCATGGAGGCATCAGACACATTTTCACCACTGATACGGTTTCATCCAAGTGGTTTGATTTGATTTGATTTATTTGACCATTTACAACACAGTAAGTTGTGGTCCTCTTTGATGTGACTGACTCAACACAGGAGGACAGGTAGGCTCTGATACACCATTGCTTAGTGAGAAGAGAGAAACCTCCCTCCTCTTCCTAGGCTTTGTGTTGTCTTTCATTGGTATGCAGAGTTTGTGTGTGTCTGTTTTTCCATTTAGTTTCCTCTCAGCCTGTTCCTAATCACTACGTTTTGGTTTTGGGGAAAGCATGACCGTTGTGATTTGAATCTTTTTGAACTTCAACTTCTATCTCAGATGACAAGATGACAAGGAAATAAGTAAAATGAACATCCACACACTTTTTTTATTTTATGAAAGTCCTCCTGAGTCTGACTAGCAATTAGTGGGTTCTCCGGTGTTACTAATTAAGTGGTTGGCTTCATCATTTTGTAAGAAAAAGGAGGTACGTTATTTGGTTCCATAACCATCCATCTAATTTGACTGATTGATACAAAATAGGAAGGTCCCATTGGGTTGGGCATTTTTTATTGTTCTTCATCTCCATCTTCCCCTACCCCCTTCCCCTCCCACTCCCCACAGCAAAAAATATTTAAGTGATTGAAAGGGAGAAGAGGGGGGGAAAACAGTGCTGCACTCTTCCTCTGGCAATGAGCACTTAATCAGGGAAATCTTGAATGGGATTTTTTGATGTCAGAACAAAAAGACCTGACTTTGTTCTTGTTACTTTAATGTTTCCCAAAAATTATAAAAAGACACACAAAGGCGGTGTCTCGCTCTGTTCAGCATAGATCTTGGCAAGGTTTCCTACGGTAAAGAAGACAGGCAAAACCTTTCCTAATATAACAATACTGTTGAGGTTTCTCTTCTCCACTTCCTCTCTCTTTCTTATTTATCAATCACTTTATTATGCTTCATTGTCTGGCTTATTACATCTGGGATAGATGGGCTGTGCTCTCCACCCACTCCCTCTATTTTTGCTGATGGAAGTACTAGGCCTAGTGTGAGCCCAGCTACTGAAATCGTCTGTTCAGAGTCAGACAGAACATTGTGTACAGCAGAGTCGGTCGTGCACAGACACAAGAGGCCACTCACTGGCAGAAAGACGGCCTGTCTGTCCTTCTCAACTGTTACAGATTGAAGGTGGTTATAGCTAAAAGGAGCAGACAAATATCTGCAATTATACACTAAGGACTAAGGACGAAGCTTGTCTATTTGATGAGATAGCTATGTTGTCCATGTCCCTAAAGAAGGGAATGGGCAATGGCCCCTCTCAGGTATTTGCAGTGGGAAAAAGGAACGTTAATTATTTTCAGGACAAGCATTTAGCTCTGCAGGGTTTCGTCAGAGTCCATCTCACAAAAAACACAAAGTGCATTTTAGACTATGCTGTCTATTTGAATAAAAAATAATGAATATAAATACCTGAATTTAGAATTGATGATTTATTGACTAGCAGACCAACATAATTTATACTTTTCCACAAAAAAAACTAAACATTCTGCAGTGCATGGATGAGATGTTCACTAGGCGAGCGGTTCGCAGAAGAAGAAAAAACATTTGTTATCCAGTTGTGGAAGATGCATGAGGCCAGACAGTCCTACACATGGTAAACACTTGACTGTCATTCAAATCAAATCAAAACTAATGTTATTGGTGGTCACATACACATATTTAGCAGGTGTTATTGCGGGTGTAGCGACATGCTTGTGTTCCTAGCTCCAACAGTGCAGTTGCATCTAACAATTCACAACAATACACACAAATCTAAAGTAAAAGAATGGAATTCAGAAATATATAAATACTAGGATGAGCAATGTCAGAGTGGCATTGACTAAAATACAATAGAATAGAACATATGAAATGAGTAAAAGCAGTATGTAAAAATTATAAAAGTGACTGTTGTTCCATTATTAAAGTGACCAGTGATTTCATGTCTATGTATATAGGGCACATTACATTACAACACTAATCATGATTTGTGTCCCCTTAAATAGGTTTTCATATAATTATCAATTACATGTCTATCACGTTTCCCTGTGGGATCGTTCTATATGTACACTATCTTTCAAAAGTTTGGGGTCACTTAGAAATGTCCTTGTTTTTGAAAGAAAAGCAAATTTTTTGTTCATTATAATAACATCAAATTGATCAGAAATACCGTGTAGACATTGTTAATGTTGTAAATGACTATTGTAGCTGGAAACGGCAGATTTTCTATGGTATATCTACATAGGCGTAGAGAGGCCCATTATCAGCAACCATCACTCTTGTGTTCCAATGGCACGTTGTGTTAGCTAATCAAAGTTTCTCATTTTAAAAGGCTAATTGATCATTCGAAAAGCCTTTTGCAATTATGTTGGCACAGCTGAAAACTGTTGTCTGATTAAAGAAGCAATAAAACTGGCCTTCTTTAGACTAGTTGAGTATCTGGAGCATCAGCATTTGTGGGTTCGATTACAGGCTCAAAATGGCCAGAAACAAAGAACTTTCTTCTGAAACTTGTCAGTCTATACTTGTTCTGAGAAATGAAGGCTATTCCATGTGAGAAAATGCCAAGAAACTGAAGATCTCGTACAACGCTGTGTACTACTCCCCTTCAAAGAACAGCTCAAACTGTCTCGAACCAGAATAGAAAGAGGAGTGGGAGGCCCCGGTGCACAACTGAGCAAGAGGACAAGTACATTAGAGTGTCTAGTTTGAGAAACAGACGCCTCACAAGTCCTCAACTGGCAGCTTCATTAAATAGTACCAGCACAACACGAGTCTCAATCAACAGTGAAGAGACGACTCAGGGATGCTGGCCTTCTAGGAAGAGTTCCTCTGTCCAGTGTCTGTGTTATTTTGCCCATCTTAATATTTTATTGTTATTGGCCTGTCTGAGATATGGCTTTTTCTTTGCAACTCTGCCTAGAAGGCCAGCATCCCAGAGTCACCTCTTCACTGTTGACGTTGAGACTGATGTGTTTCTTTAAAAAATAAGGACATTTCTAAGTGACCCCAAATTTTTGAACGGTAGTGTACGTCCTGCCACCGTGCGATATTATTCACAGCAAATAAATGGGACAGCAGGTGAACTTGCTGACACTCCTATTGATACTCAGCTCTACTGCAAGAGCCGTGTGTCTGCATGTATAAAGACCCTGAAGATAAATCTGGCCATGCGCCTGCGAGTGAGTGTTCATTTATCAGTGCCTGGCAGTTCCCAGGCGCATGGAGTCGGGCGATGCTGCTTTGACTGGCGTAGGCCGGGTGCATGCATGCGGCGTCAAACTCATTCAATCCTCTTCACAAATCAGAAAACACATCTTACTCTTCGTCAAAAAGGCGGCGACCTGTCTGGCTGTCTCACTGTCTGAATACAGAGCTACAGTGGGACGTGACAAGTTTCCAGTCTAATCTAGGGATATATCTTTAATGCTGAGGAAGAAGCAGCCATCTGGACAGAAAGAGAATATCCAATCATTTGACTTTTCCATGTTTTATAATCCGTGGGAATTGTTTTGTGTGTACAGTGTCCATATTAGGACACTCTTAGTAGGAGTTGAGTCAGCAGGAGATGTGTCAGGAGTTGTGTCATCTGAACACATTTTTTTATTATTTTTTATTATTTAACCTTTATTTAAAGTCAGTTCAGAACAAATTCAAATTAATTTACAATGACGGCCTAACTTTAACTGTTGAGTCAGCAGGAGGTATTATTGTATTATAATTTTTTATAGTCATTTAAAATTGGAGCATGATTCTAGAATATACAGTGCATACAGAAAGTATTCAGACCCCTTGACTTTTCCCACATTTTGTTACTTCATAGTCTTATCCTAAAATGTATTAAATATTTTTTTCCCTCATCAATCTAAATGAAAAACGTAAATATTACAGGTTTTCTTGTGTGTGTGTGTGTGTGTGTGTGTGAGACCAGATCTCAACATCGTTTTCCATCAACAAAGCACCAAATGATGGAATTTCTCGTGAAAGCAAAGCCATAGGAAATACGGGTCCTGAGGGTAATGCAGCACCCCTTGATCAATCCAAGTATATAAACTCAGCAAAAAACAGAAACGTCCCTTTTTCAGGACCCTGTCTTTAAAAATCCAAATAACTTCACAGATCTTCATTGTAAAGGGTTTAAACACAGTTTCCCATGCTTGGTCAATGAACCATAAACAATTAATGAACATGCACGGTTGTGGAACGGTTGTTAAGATACTAAGAGCTTACAGATGGTAGGAAATTAAGGTCACAGTTCTGAAAACTTAAGACACTAAAGAGGTCTTTCTACTGACTCTGAAAAACAGCAAAAGAAAGATTCCCAGGGTCCCTGCTCATCTGCGTGAACGTGCCTTAGGCGTGCTGCAAGGAGGCATGAGGATTGCAGATGTGGCCAGGGCAATAAATTGCAATGTCCGTAGTGTGAGACGCATAAGACAGCGCTACAGGGAGACAGGACGGATAGCTGATCGTCCTCACAGTGGCAGACCACGTGTAACAACACCTGCACAGGATCGGTACATCCGAACATCACACCTGCGGGACAGGTACATGATGGCAACAACAACTGCCTGAGATACACCAGGAACGCACAATCCCTCCATCAGTGCTTGGACTGTCCGCAATAGGCTGAGAGAGGCTGGACTGAGGGCTTGTAGGCCTGTTGTAAGGCAGGTCCTCACCAGCAACACCGGCAACAACGTCGCCTATGGGCACAAACTCACAGTCGCTGGACAAGACAGGACTGGCAAAAATTGCTCTTCACTGACGAGTCACGGTTTTGTCTCACAATGGGTGATGGTCGGATTCGCGTTTATCATCGAAGGAATGAGCGTTACACCGAGGCCTGTACTCTGGAGCGGGATCGATTTGGATGTGGAGGGTCCGTCATGGTCTGGGGCGGTGTGTCACAGCATCATCGGACTGAGCTTGTTGTCATTGCTGTGCGTTACAGGGGAGACATCCTCCTCCCTCATGTGGTACCCTTCCTGCAGGCTCATCTGGACATGACCCTCCAGCATGACAATGCCACCAGCCATACTGCTCGTTCTGTGCGTGATTTCCTGCAAGACAGGAATGTCAGTGTTCTGCCATGGCCAGCGAAGAGCCCGGATCTCAATCCCATTGAGCATGTCTGGGACCTGTTGGATCGGAGGGTGAGGGCTAGGGCCATTCCCCCCAGAAATGTCAGGGAACTTGCAGGTGCCTTGGTGGAAGAGTGGGGTAACATCTCACAGCACTGAACTGGCAAATCTGGTGCAGTCCATGAGGAGGAGATGCACTGCAGTACTTAACCTCTTCCAGCTAGGGTCCCATTTTCCGAATTTTCGCCTGTCTGACGTGCCCAAAGTTAAATGCCTACCACTCATGGCCAGAAACTAGGATATTTACATATTTAGTACTATTGGATAGGAAACACTCTGAAGTTTATAAAACCATTAAGATATAGTCTGTGGCTATTCCAGAACAGATTTAGCAGGCAAAAACCAGAGAAATTTCTGTCCGGAATTTATTTTTCTTTGGCTCTCCTCTCATTTTGAAGCCCATGTAATATTTTTCTATGGGGAATAGGACCGAGGTTGCAGTACTTATGGCTTCCACTAGATGTCAACAGTCTCTGGAAAGGGTATGGAGGAAAAAGCTCTGACCAGATCCTTAGAGAGAGAGAATTACTACGGGTAGGGAAAATAGGTAAACAGGCGTGCACGTTCACGAACGTGAACGCGCCAGCGCGACCAACTTTCTTTTCGTCTTTTAACGTTTCACTTACCGTTCTTGTAAAATATGATCGCTATTATTCATAAAAGAATACATAAGGATGCATTATTAATGATATTTGATTTGTTTGTGAAAAGATGAGAGGTATAATTTGAACGCGATCCCTTCACTGTAAAACGGGCGAGTAGACTGACAATGCTTGGTGGAGTAGCTGAACGTAGCGTGCCAAAAACAACGGATATTTATGGATATAATTATTTACTTTTTCTAACAAAAGAACCATGGATTATCTTGTTTGGACACTTGGGAAGACCTCAGAAGAAGTTATTTGAAAGGTAAGCGATTTATATTAGCTGTGATATGGATATTTTGAGAACCGAGCTGGATATGAATTTATGCTAATGTGGAAAATATGTGAGGTACTAGCCTCAAACAATCAAATGTAGTGCTTTCGCCGTAAAGCCTTTTTAAAATCTGACAACGCAGTGATATTGCCAAGAAGCAGAGCTTTTGATGGCTATGCAACACTATGCAACACTTGTATATCGAAGTTAAATATTACGAATATGTATTACGAATATGTATTTTGAATTTGGCGCGTTATGTTTGCCCTGAAAACGATCCCGCTAAAGGGATCGGCGCGCTAAGAGGTTAATGTGTCTGGTGGCCACACCAGATACTGACTGTTACTTTTGCTTTTGACCCCCTTTATTCAGGGACACTTTATTCCATTTCTGTTAGTCACATGTCTGTGGACCTTGTTCAGTTTATGTCTCAGTTGTTGAATCTTGTTATGTTCATACAAATATTTACACATTTTGCTGAAAGTAATTTTGCTGAAAGTAAAAGCAGTTGACAGTGAGAGGACATTTCTTTTTTTCTAAGTATATATATATATATATAAATACTGAACAAAATGCAACATGCAACAATTTCTACGATTTTACTGAGTTAGAGTTCATATAAGTAAATCAGTCAATTGAAATAAATTCATAAGGCATTTGGAACATTTCTGGGATCTTTTATTCCAGCTCAGGAATCATTGGACCAACACTTTACACTTGACTTTGTTGCATTTATATTTTACATTTTTCATATGTTCCTAATGAATTTATTTCAATTGACTGATTTCCTTATATGAACTCTAACTCAGTAAAATCGTAGAAATTGTTGCGTGTTGCATTTTGTTCGGTATATACAGTTGAAGTCGGAAGTTTACATGCACCTTAGCCAAATACATTTAAACTCAGTTTTTCACAATTCCTGACATTTAATCCTAGTAAATATTCCCTGTCTTAGGTCAGTTAGGATCACCACTTTATTTTAAGAATGTGAAATGTCAGAATAATAGTAGAGAGAATGATTTATTTCAGCTTTTATTTCTTTCATCACATTCCCAGTGGGTCAGATCTTTACATACACTCAATTAGTATTTGGTAGAATTGCCTTTACATTTTTAACTTGGGTCAAACGTTTCGGGTAGCCTTCCACAAGCTTCCCACAATAAATTGGGTGAATTTTGGCCCATTCCTCCTGACAGAGCTGGTGTAACTGAGTCGGGTTTGTATGCCTCCTTGCTCGCACATGCTTTTTCAGTTCTGTCCACACATTTTCTATAGGATTGAGGTCAGGGTTTGTGATGGCCACTCCAATACCTTGACTTTGTTGTCCTTAAGCCATTTTGCCACAACTTTGGAAGTATGCTTGGGGTCATTGTCCATTTGGAAGACCCATTTGCAACCAAGCTTTAACTTCCTGACTGATGTCTTGAGATGTTGCTTCAATATATCGACATACTTTTCCTGCCTCATGATGCCATCTATTTTGTGAAGTGCACCAGTCCCTCCTGCAGCAAAGCACCCCCACAACGTGATGCTGCCACCCCCATGCTTCATGGTTGGGATGGTGTTCTTTGGCTTGCAAGCCTCCCCCTTTTTCCTCTAAACATTACAATGGTCATTATGGCCAAACAGTTCTATTTTTGTTTCATCAGACAAGAGGACACTTTGTCCCCAACCGTAGTCTGGCTTTTTAATGGCAGTTTTGGAGCAGTGTCTTCTTCCTTGCTGAGCGGCCTTTCGGGTTATGTCGATATAGGACTAGTTTTACTGTGGATATAGATACTTTTGTACCTGTTACCTCCAGCATCTTCACAAGGTCTTTTGCTGTTCTGGGATTGATATGCACTTTTCGCACCACAGTACATTCATCTCTAGGAGACAGAACGCGTCTCCTTCCTGAGCGGTATGACGGCTGCGTGGTCACATGGTGTTTATACTTGCGTACAATTGTTTGTACAGATGAACGTGGTACCTTCAGGCATTTGGAAAATGCTCCCAAGGATGAACCAGACTTGTTGAGGTCTACAATCTTTTTCGGAGATCTTGGCTGATTTCTTTTGATTTTTATATTATGTCAAGCAAAGAGGCACTGAGTTTGAAGGTAGGCCTTGAAATAGATCCACAGGTACACCTCCAATTGACTCAAATGATGTCAATTAGCCTATCAGAAGCTTTTAAAGCCATGACATACTTTTCTGGAATTTTCCAAGCTGTTTAAAGGCACAGTCAACTTAGTCTATGGAAACTTCTGACCCACTGGAATTGTGATACTGTGAATTACAAGTGTAATTTTCTGTCTGTAAACAATTGTTGGAAAAATTACTTGTGACATGCACAAAGTAGATGTCCTTACCGACTTGCCAAAACTATAGTTTGTCATCAAGAAATGTGTGGAGTGGTTGAAATACGAGTTTTAATGACTCCAACCTAAGTGTATGTAAACTTCCAACTTCAACTCTACATATATTGATCAAGGGGTGCTGCAGCACCCATACTTCCTACGGCTTTGCTTCCATGAGAAATTCCATCATTTGGTGGTTTGTTGATGGAAAATGATGTCTCAGGCGCCGCGCCAGAATCTCCAGAAGTGTTATATTGGGTTGAGATCTGGTCACACACACACACACACACACAGGAAAACCTTACTGGCCTTACTGAAGAGCTCACTGACTTTCAATGTAGCACCGTAATAGGATGCCCCCTTTCCAACAAGTCAGTTCATGAAATTTCTGTCAGGTCAACTGTAAGTGCTGTTATTGGGAAGTGGAAATGTCCAGGAGCAACAATTGCTCAGCCGCAAAGTGGTAGAACATACAAGCTCACAGAATGGGGCCCCGAGTGCAAAAATCGTCTGTCCACTCACTACCGACTTCCAAACTGCCTCTGGAAGCAAAATCAGCACATTAACTGTTCATTTGGAGCTTCATGAAATGAGTTTCTATGGCCGAGCAGCCACACACAAGCCTAGGATCACCATGTGCAATGCCAAGCGTCGGCTGGAGGGGTGTAAAGTTCACCGCCATGGAACTCTGGAACAGTGGAAACACGTTTGCTGGAGTGATGAATCACGCTCAACGATTCTGTGCTTCCAACTTTGTGGCAACAGTTTGGTGAAGACCCTTTCCTGTTTCAGCATGACAATGCCCCCGTGCACAGAGAGAATTCCATACCAAAATGGTTTGTCGAGATCGGAGTGGAAGAACTTGACTGCCCTGCACAGAGCCCTGACCTCAACCCCATTGAACACCCTTGGGATGAATTGGAATGTCGTCTGCGAGCCAGGCCTAATCGACTACATCAGTGCCCGACCTCACTAATGCTCGTGGCTGAATAGAAGCAAGTCCCGCAGCAATGTTCCAACATCTAGTGGAAAGCCTTCCCAGAAGAGTGGAGGCTGTTATAGCAGCAAATTTGCATATTAACGCTCATGATTTTGGAATGAAATGTTCGACAAGCAGGTTTTCCACATACTTTTGGTCATGTAGTGTATTTATACAGTATTGTAGTGACGTTAACCCAACACCTAGCAACCTCTTCAATTGGTTCGGACATCTTTTGGCCTAGTGTTTAAGGTGTTGCCTTGACAATTGCTGGACCCGTGTTTGAGTCCCGGTCGGGACAACCCACTGAATATTCGACAATGATGTCAGAAGTGAGTTGACTCCTTTGAGGCCATTGGAGATATGTGTACACCTCCTGAATTCTGTACAATATACACACACATTACTTTAGAAAATTAAGAGAGTAAGACAAGTCCTGATCACACAACTCCTGCTGACTCAACTCTTACTGAGTGTCCTAAAATGGACACCGTTTGAGTATCCCTACCTTACCTTTTATGTCCACATGTTCAACATATCATAATACAGGAGTAGCAAAAAAACAGTTCTATCCAAACACTACCAATTTGACTGAGTTGGTGAAAGGAAAGTTAAAGGAATAGGGGCAGCTTGAAGACTTGAGGCAGAAAATATATTGAAAAATAGAAGTGCTCCATTGAACGGAGGAAGGACACAGACGGACCATGACACAGCTGCAGTCAATACAGATAGCAGCTAGCGAGAGAAGCAATACAGTGGTCTGACTATACTGCAATTCCTACTCGATTGTGTTAACACATACAGATAAACAACAATATGAACCACAACAACAACATCAACACCTACAACAACAACTAACCCTGAATCTAGTGGTCACTGGGAGCCACAAAACCCCTAAACTTTTCAGCTATAATGAACTACTGTTTTTTTACAGGGGACCCAGGCATAGAAGGGGAGAGAAGGAGAGGGGAAGAGGAGCAGAGAAGGGGAGGTAGAGGAGGAGGTGATACTAGGCTATTGAAGTCCCACCCTGGACACTGCTTCATACTTACAACTGGTGGTGGCACTTTCTCAGACAGATAATCAATAGATATTATCACCTCTCCACACTATAGTGAAAAGAACAAATACTCCCATTCAGAATGATGGTGATGACTATATATCTGTGTGAGTGTTGGATGCAGGGTGGTGGATGCCCAAAATTTGGATGCCCAAATTTTAACAGCCACTCAAATGTTTTACCAGTCACAATTCCCCTTCGCAATGAATCACAGAAAACACATGCACATGTTTCGTAATGTTAAAACATGTTTTTAATGGTTTTGAAATTGATTTAAAACAACACAGAACATGACATGCACACAGTTGTGGAACATTTTAGTCATTTATTAGAAGCACTTATCCAGAGCGATTTACAGGAGAAATGATGGTTAAGTGCTTTGCTCAAGGACACATCGGCAGATTTTTCCTCTATTCGGCTCGAGGATTCGAACCTTTCGGCTACTGGCCCAATGCTCTTAATCGCTAGGCTACCTGGTAAAGTGACAAATATAATAATAGAACAAATGAAATGTATAATAACAGAGCAGCATGAGTCGCCTATAAACAGATCACACTCGAGAAATAAAGTGTCAGGTTTCAGGCCTGACCTCCAGTCGCTCTTCACTTTCTTCATGAGGTGGAGGCAGTGCCAGTGTCAGGACGAGATCTACCAGCTGAAGAAGGTCAGGGCACGGGTGTTTGAGGATCCTGTGGACCTTGGGCCAGGACATCAACTCCACGCCGTTCTTTGGCTCCTGGTAGAGCCTGGCCTTCAGGATGGTTTATTGGTCTGGGATCAGATCCACATTAGCACTGGCTCAACGTGCCTTGTTAGATCATCAACCTCTGAATCTCCAAAATCTGAAAAGACATACAATAAGTAAAATTATATTTAGTTAAATGCTTTCACGGGTTGTTAGTAAGTGTGGGTTGTTAGTAAGACCATGAGTATTGTTGTAAGATGCTAACCTTCAGAGTTTTCTGCAACAAGTCCATTTTGCAGATCCACCAGTTTTGTGGCATGCATGATCACCAAATCTCTTGTCCATCCTTTGGCACAGCTGGTCAATGAGTTTGCACATGGATGATGTCACACGAGCCAGGGTGCTGTCATCTCTGGGTGTCAGACTTACACCCTCATTGGTGTCTGTGTTGGCCAGACAAGCATTCAGCTTGGGACCAGGTCTGTTTGGCAAAGAATACAACATTGTGTAACAAAGTTTTTGTTTGTTTTCAGAGAAACAATTTGTATGTACATTTGTATGTACGCTGAACAAATATATAATTGCAACATGTAAAGTGTTGGTCCTATGATTCATGAGCTGAAATAAAAGATCCCAGAAATGTTCCATACGCACAAAAAGCTTATTTCTCTCAACTTTAGTGCATAAATTGGTTTACATCCCTGTTAGTGAGCATTTCTCCTTTGCCAAGATAATCCATCAACCTGACAGGTGTGGCATATCAAGAAGGTGATTAAACAGCATGATCATTACACAGGTGCACCTTCTGCTGGGGACAATAGAAGGCCACTCTAAAATGTGCAGTTTTGTCCCACAACACAATGCCACAGATGTCTCAAGTTTTGAGGGAGCGTGGAATTGGCATGCTGACTGCAGGAATGTCCACCAGAGATGATGCCAGATAATTTTATGTTAATTTATCTGCCATAAAATGCCTCCAACATAATTTTAGAGAATTTGACTGATTTCCTCATATGAACTGTAACAGTAAAATCGTTGAAATTTTTGCATGTTGTGTTTATATTTTTGTTCAGTATAAGAATAACAACATTTGTATGAATTAATCATTTAAAAAATATCCATCTACCTGCTCTTTTGTTTGTTCAACACTGCCTGGGTGGTGGTCAGGCAGCTGTGGACCTCAGCAACTGACACGGAGGTTCTCTGCAACGTAAAAGACATGCTGCTGTGGTGTGTGAGGAAGTTGTGCATGAAGCAGCTGGTCCGTACCACAGCCACATAACTTGCTATACTGTGGAAGCTGCGCGCCTTACTCTGCTGCACCGGATTATCCCCCTCAGAGTCTGTTGACTGAATCTTAAACAAACAAATATACAAACAAATAATTACTATGACATTTAATATTTTGAGGGTAAATGACACATTTGAATGAACAGAATTTAACTCAAACAAACTAACCTACACTACCTATAACCTACTACCTGCTCTAGGTGAAGTCCCCTGTACCCTGTAAGTAAATGTTCTCGGGCCCTCAGAAGTTGAGAAACCTACCCTCCTGTTGGGATGAGCGACCTCAGTCCCAACACCGTGAAGCTGTTTTTGAGGTTGGCCCTGTTCAGAGGTCTCTTGTGATAGAACACAGAGGCCTTGACAGTGTATTTGAATGCTAGCTCAAGGCAACGGGCCATGCAGTGGATGCCTAGCATGTAGAACTTGTTGCCACACAGCCTGCTCACTAACCTTGTTTTGGACCCCGTCATCACGGATGCTCGATCAGTTGCAACAGCAACAATCTTCTCCTGCAAATCCTCCTCCTGTGCTGTGCTGTTGTTCTCGTCTTGACTGCTTGCTCCACATACTGCCCTCATCATGCAAAGTACTGCCTCAGTGATGGTCTCTGCATCTGCCTTCTCAACTGCCTGAATTCCCATGAACTGGACCACAACTTTTCCTTCCTGGCACAGTCTCAGACACACCAGCTCTTCCTCCATCCTGCACTCTCTGTAGACCCATCTGAGATGATTGCCTGGTACTTTGCAATAGAAATGTTCTCTTTGAACAGTCTTCTAGTCACCTCAGCTATGTAGAACATGAACACTCTTGCCTGTTTGTGGTTTCTGTAAGTGTTTCCTACCGACAGACCCTAGCTAGCTTTCATATTGTATTGATCTGTTTAGCTAGCTAGCTATAACATTACTGAGCTACACTATAACTAGGTAGCCTAGCTAGACAGCACTCACTGTTAACAAGTAAAGTCAAATCTAGCTACAAGCTAATATAATTTAGCCATGTTTTATTGGCCTTTAAAGAGTTACACAACATGTAATTTCTTCCTCGCACATCCAAACATAGTCAGGCAATGGTCTTCCCTTTTTCCAGATCGCATGGACATTTCTGAACATGTTTTTCATCCTTTCAAATTGGGACGATTCCGTGGATGAGATGGCTTTCATTGCTACGTTCTGTTGCATGACATCGTAGGTGGCACTTCGATGACTAGTGGTCTGAATGGCTTCAAGCTTCAGGTTTTTGGTACCCATCACAAATTAATTGGTCTGACATTTGACAGATGAGTACAGACGGCAGCGCGAACAGTACGTTTTGCTCTTCTTTGGCATCATAGACTTTGCTTCTATTTAATTTTCTTTGTCTTTGGTTGATGTTGTTACTGCAGCTGGCCTTTAAACAGCAGCAATGTGACGCCACATTTCTGCTAACGTTACAAGGGCTAACAAGCTAACAAGCAAGCTAAACACATTCACCTCAGCCAACACACATGTGCCTCAGCCAACACACACTATGCTTGGTTTGCGCGATTTTGAGTCAACCCTCTCGCCATGCCCCTCTGCCTCAGCTAACTAGTTTCAAAGTAGGAGGCCCATTCTGTTAGACCAACCAGAGACCAACCAGGCAATGCACTCATTACGTGCGTTGTTGAATGTCCAATCAGAGAGAGAATCTGAAAACTAGACAGATTCATGGGAGTTGAAGTGTGTGAGTACTTCGGAAGTTTTGGTAACGATTTGGGAGGTATTTATGGAACGCTCTTTTTGGCTAATGTTGGCTACCTGCCACCGTGGCTGGTAGGTTTGGCAAATCTATGTACCAAAGCAAAAAAAATACCAGCATTTGGGGGGTGTTCATTTCCAAACCTGATTGGATGATTAAGTCTTTAGGGTATCCATAACTAGAACAACAGAAGGCTCTAATTGGCAATCAATGTGTAAAGCGTCTGTGTGTTGCTGGTGTAGAGGAGTCAGGCGCAGGACAGCAGATAAGTAAATATAGCAAATTTTACTCAAAATATTAACAAACGTCAAAAACATCCAAGCCCACAAAATACAGACCGCAATACAATAAAACAATCACTCACAAACAAACATGGGGGAACAGAGGGTTAAATAATGAACAAGTAATTGTGGGATTGAACCCCGGTGTGTAAAACAAGACAAAAACAATGGAAAAATGAAGTGGATCGGCGATGGCTAGAAAACCGGTGACGCCGACCGCCGAACGTCGCTCGAGCAAGGAGAGGGACTGACTTTGGCGGAAGTCGTGACACAATGGAAAGGGGAAGGAGTGACCTTACTAAACCTTTAGAGCTACAGTGGAAAAACCTGGCAGAGAGCAGTGTTAGTGTGAATGGAAATGGTGTTAATTGTTTCCATGAGACCCCATATTGAGTAAACAGATCATGGTAAACCAGATAATGGTGTGTAAACACACACATAAACAGTATTTGAACTGTCAGCTACTTTACATAAAATCCAATGTATTAAACAAACAATTTTTGTGGAAAATAATGGATACACATTACTGTTGGAGAGTGTTTTGTCTCTAACTGAACAACAGAACAAAACAGACTGCCCTATTTTAGACTGCCCTGTCTCTCTCTCTCTCTCTCTGCCTCTCCCTCGCTGAATGCCAGACAGATGTTTTCTAAAGAACAAGGTTTCCATCTGTCTGTTTTACCCCATATTATTTTATAGGTTATTGACTCTGCTTCCTCTCTATCATTCGCTTTTTCTTAGTCTCCCTATTGTTTTGTGTATGAAAAATATGCACAAAAAAACTTGATGGATGTATAGACAAACCCTGAAAAATCTCCAGAGACAAGACAAGGAAGGAAAATCGAAGGCAGAGCTAAAAATATCTCAAATGTATATTTTTTCAGTTGATGTTGTGGCCCTCGATCTTCTCCCACAAAGCGTCAGTTTAAGACTCAACCCAAAGACAAACATTCAACTCTCTCTTCCTACATCAAGACTCTTTGCACTAGCTAAACGTATCATCACCTCTCCAGGCATGAGCGCTAAAGGTGTTTGAATTATCAAGTCATTTTGGGTATAAAAGCATTCTCAAGTCATTGGGGTAACAACAAATAAGCAGAAAATAGAAAAGATCTCCCTCTCTCTCTCTTATTAGTGTAGTGCTTAGCTTTCTCCCTTTCCATATTGAATCAATGTTTGCTTTTGCATCAGCACGATTAATGTACAGTTTAGGAACTAGCTTAAAGCCGCTCTGTAAATATTTAGTGGTTCGTTCCGTTAGTTGCAGCCTGACCTGATGCAATCCCTTCAGTTCAATTAAATGCAATCGATGTCCCTCGTTACACATGAACTACTTCTCATTGTCTCTGAAGGCTTGTGTCTTAACATGTGAGCACTGATGGAGGAATTGTGTGTTCCTGGTGTAACTCTGGCAGTTGTTGTTGCCATCCTGTATCTGTCCCGCAGGTGTGATGTTCGGATGTACCGATCCTGTGCAGGTGTTGTTACACATGGGCTGCCACTGCGAGGACGATCAGCTGTCCGTCCTGTCTCCCTGTAGCACTGTCTTAGGTGTCTCACAGTACGGACATTGAAATGTATTGCCCTGGCCACATCTGCAGTCCTCATGCCTCCTTGCAGCATGCCTAAGGCATGTTCACACAGATGAGCAGGGACCCTAGGCATCTTTTTTTTTCTGTTTTTCAGAGTGTCCTAAGTTTTTATAACTGTGACCTTAATTGCCTACCGTCTGTAAGCTGTTAGTGTCTTAACAACCGTTCCACAAGTGCATGTTCATTAATTGTTTATGGTTCATTGAACAATCATGGGAAGCAGGGATTGTATAAACCTTGCTGTCTGCCTGTCTGACCTTGGAAACAATGTTTGTTTCACTTTTGAAATTCAATCTCGCCCCTGTACCGAGAATGCTGTTCACGAACGAGACATCAACATGTCTGATCAAGATGAAATAATGAAACAGGTATTATTATGGATATATGCAATTAAATGTCAATAGAAAAGCTATGAAAACAGGAAAATGTAGCTTTTGCTGCCCTACCAGCTGCAGAATTTATAGCTTGGCTAAGTGAGAAGACATTAGCCAGCCTGCATAGCAACCATTATTGTTAGGCATAACAACCAATGTTTTTGCACAGATTAAAGTTTGGGGTTTTGTCCTCAGATGCAGAGCTGACAACTCTCACACATTAACCATGAGACACATTCAATTGACTCTGATCACACGCTCTCACACTACACCTTGTATCTAACGCTGGAATCCCCAAAAAGTGTTTTTGTGTGCTTTATTTTCATGAATTGTGTGCAAGTATGAATATGAAGTTAGCATCTCTCCAAATGGGATCATCATTACTTCTGGGCGTCTGCTGCAAGCCCAAATAATGACCTTCCTACTCGTTGATACGGGAAAGTTGATATAGGCTGCGCTCGCACATTGTCACAGACATAATTTAGTGGTCAGCAGCTCTCATCGTCTTACAACACAAGATAAGTCCCTAGAGAGAATTCACATCAAATAAATAACAAAGTAATGAAGGTAAGCAATGTTGTTTGCGTTATCATTGACACAAATTACAATGTGGGGCACGATGTTGCGTTTATGTTGGCTAGCTAACATTTTATTTTATTTACAAAAAACTTCAGTAGGTTAGCTTAGCTAGCTAGCTAGTAACTATTGATTTTAGAGATTGTTCTATGTAATTTATGAGATTGAATCAATCTAAGCAGATTGGAGTTTAGCTAATGCAATCCATCCCTGTTTTAAGGATATTATCTAAAGTGGAAGGGAAGAGAACATTCATTTCAATGTGGGCAGCAAAAGATCAGCCCCCAACTAAAAAAGGCACCAGCAATCAATCAGAGAAGCCAGAGAGAGAGGCTGAGCCCCATCCTTCAGAGCAGCTAGAGAGAGGATGACAGAGAGACAGTATAGCAGACCCAGACAGAGACAGCAACAAGAAAAGATAAAAAAGCAAAGAGCCATGTTTAAAAATGTATGGACAGCCAAATAGACATTTTTATATAAACAAGCATGCATGATTAGTGTTCAATATGTAGGCAGGAGAACACATGTTCTCACCAAGGCGTTACATATTAAGAGCCAGGGCCACCAGGAGAAACAAAAGGTGCTGCAGTCTGCAAGTAAAAATATATATTCTGTCCCGGTAGCCACTTCTGTTGGTAGGATGCCTACACAAGAAGCAAAGGCACACTATCAGTATAAATTGGGGGGGAGGGGTGTAGGGCTTAAAACTGTACTGGATAGGCAACATAGGAAGAAAAAAAACAGAGGAAAAAAAGGGAATGTAACATGAACAGTTGGAACACTGTTAGATCTACTACAAAGAACCCGTTTCTGTTGCAGACAAGGAGGGCAGAGGTTAAGGTGTCCGTGTTATTGGTTGAGCACAAAGTGCCGCTGGCGGTAGCAGATCACCTGTGGCCTCTGTTCGTGGAGTGTTTCACTGATTCCCAAATTGCTAAAGACTACAAGTGTGCCCGCACAAAGACCACCTGTATAATCAACAAAGCTGTCACACCAAACTTCAAAAAAGAACTGGTGATGAAGATGAAAGACAATCTGTACACGGTCATCACAGATGGATCCAATGATACAGGTAGCATGTGGACACCTGCTTGTCGAACATCTCATTCCAACATCATGGGCATTAATATGGAGTTGGACCCCCTTTTTGCGGCTATAACAGCCTCCACTGTTCTAGGAAAGCTTTCCACTAGCTGTTGGAACATTTCTGGGGGGACTTGCTTCCGTTCAGCCACAAGAGCATTAGTGAGGTCGGGCACTGTTGCCACAAAGTTGGAAGCACAGAATCGTCTAGAATGTCATTGTATGCTTTAGCGGTCACTGGAACTACAGCCCCAGACCATTATTTCTCCTCCACCAAACTTTACAGTTGGCACTTTGCATTCGGGCAGTTAGCGTTCTCCTGGTATGCGCCAAACCCAGATTCGTCAGTTGGACTGCCAGATAGTGAAGCATGATTCATCACTCCAGAGAACTCATTTCCACTGCTCCAGCGTCCAATGGCGTTGAGCTTTACACCACTCTTCAGATTACCACTCAAGCCATGATTGGTCATTTGTCAATCTCATGATGACTTTCAATCTCATGCTTTAAAAAAACTGTCTGGAAGTGGTTTGAGTGGGGAGGGGAAGAACATTTTGTTTTGTAAATGGCAGAGAGATTTGGAAGTCTCTTTGTTATTGGTCTATTAACCAATTTATCGCATGGTGATGTAACCATGGAAAGTCGAAACTCCCGCCCATGCAAACCTGCAGATTTGTATTATTATGCAATATTTTTGTGTAACAATAGTAGTAGTTCATTCAATTGGGGGAGGTAAGAAGGGGGGCACTGGATGTTCCCCCATGATGAAATGACTGAAAGTGTTTGGAAAGCACTGATCAAGCTAATGATTAGCACAAATACAGATTGGGAAACCCATGCTTCAGTCTTTTTATTTATAGCCACAATGCGGCATCATTTGGGCTATAGGTAGGGATGTTGCGGTGACCATATTACCGCCACACCGGCAGTCACAAGTCATGAAGGCAGTCAAATTCCACATGACCATTTAGTCACAGTAATTAGGCTTCTCCAAGCTCTGATGCTGCTGCTTGTCATTAGTAGCCTACCAAACTTGCTAACAGCCTGGTACTCAGCACTCTATTGTCCCTCTAATCACTCTGACATCAATGCAAATGTATTTGAAAATCTAATCAAACACTTCATGAGAGCCCATGACCTCATGTTGCGCAACATTTCTATAGGCTATGCAATTGCGGGAGAAAACAGAGAGATGGCCCATCAGCTTTCTATAGGCTAGGCCTCCTATATTTATTTCTAAACTTTCCTAATATTAAGCACATTTCTTATAATTACAACAGGAGTACAGCCTATCTGGCTGGCATGAAAGTAAACCGTGTGGAAAGCGTCCTCCATTCGCCATTCGCTATGTATTTTTTCCCACTGCCCCTGTTTCAATACAGGTGCATGATAATGGTACTTTCTAAATAAATAAAAAATGTCAAACATATATTATTTAGTATATGTGTTGTTCAATTGTATTCTTCCTACTATAAAATTATATAAAATAAGGCCACGGAATTATAAGCAAATCTTGTCTGCTAAATGAACTAGTGTAGCCCACAGCCATTTGGGATAGCCACATCAGTACCTAACATAAGGACAACTCAGAATATGCTATTCTTTTCTTCTGAAAAAGACTACATTTTCTTAATATCATGCTTCTTTAGACCTGTCTAAAATAAATAATGGATTTATTGTGAAGGTGTAGGCTATATTTAATGGATTTATTATACTTTTTATAATGGCTTGGATTACAGTCGTGGCCACAAGTTTTGAGAATGACACAAATATTAATTTCCACAAAGTTTGCTGCTTCAGTGTCTTTAGATATTTTTGTCAGATGTTACTATAGAATACTGAAGTATAATTACAAGCATTTCATAAGTGTCAAAGGATTCTATTGACAATTACATGAAGTTGATGAAAAGAGTCAATATTTGCAGTGTTGACACTTCTTCAAGACCTCTGCAATCCGCCCTGGCATGCTGTCAATTAACTTCTGGGCCACATCCTGACTGATGGCAGCCCATTCTTGCATAATCAATGGTTGGAGTTTGTCAGAATGTGTGGGTTTATGTTTGTCCACCCGCCTCTTGAGGATTGACCACAAGTTCTCAATGGGATTAAGGTCTGGGGAGTTTCCTGGCCATGGACCAAAAGTATCTATGTTTTGTTCCCCGAGCCACTTAGTTATCACTTTTGCCTTATGGCAAGGTGCTCCATCATGCTGTAAAAGGCATTGTTCGTCACCAAACTGTTCCTGGATGGTTGGGAGAAGTTGCTCTCGGAGGATGTGTTGGTACCATTCTTTATTAATGGCTGTGTTCTTAGGCAAAATTGTGAGTGAGCCCACTCCCTTGGCTGAGAAGCAACGCCACACATGAATGGTCTCAGGATGATTTACTGTTTGCATGACACAGGACTGATGGTAGCGCTCACCTCTTCTCCGGACAAGCTTTTTTCCGGATATCCCAAACAATCGGAAAGGGGATTCATCAGAAAAAAATGACTTTACCCCAGTCCTCAACCAGTCCAATCCCTGTACCTTTTGCAGAATATCAGTCTGTCCCTGATGCTTTTCCTGGAGAGAAGTGGCTTCTTTGCTGCCCTTCTTAACACCAGGCCATCCTCCAAAAGTCTTCGCCTCACTATGCGTGCAGATGCACTCACACCTGCCTGCTGCCATTCCTGAGCAAGCTCTGTACTGGTGATGCCCCAATCCCGCAGCTGAATCAACTTTAGGAGACGGTCCTGGTGCTTGCTAGACTTTCTTGGGCACCCTGCAGCATTCTTCACAACAATTGAACTGCTCTCCTTGAAGTTCTTGATGATCCGATAAATGGTTGATTTAGGTGCAATCTTACTGGCAGCAATATCTTTGCCTGTGAAGCCCTTTTTGTGCAAAGCAATAATGACGGCACGTGTTTCCTTGCAGGAAACCATGGTTGACAGAGGAATAACAATGATTCCAAGCACCACCCTCTTTTTGAAGCTTCCAGTTGGTTATTCAAACTCAATCAGCATGACAGATTGATCTCCAGCCTTGTCCTCGTCAACACTCACACCTGCTTTAACGAGAGAATCACTGACATGATGTCAGTTGGTCCTTTGTGGCAGGGCTGAAATGCAGTGGACATTTGGGGGCGGGGGTTCAGCTCATTTTCATGGCAAAGAGGGACTTTGCAATTAATTGCAATTAATCTGATCACTCTTCCTGACATTCTGGAGTATATGCAAATTGCCATCATACAAAGTGAGGCAGCAGACTTTGTGAAAATGTATATTTGTGGAGGCAAACAGTTCAAAGTTCAGATGTTTATTACAAAACAGGGCAGGCAAACGGCAGGTCCAGGGCTGGCAGAAATCAGTAATCCAAGGCAGTGTCAATCAGGGACAGAACCGCAGACAGGCTAAGGGTCAGGGCAGGCAGAATGGTCAGAACCGAGAGGACTAGAAAACAGAAACTAGAGATACTAGAAAATGGGAAAACACGCTGTTAAGAGTAGACAAGACAAACTGGCAACAGACCAGGTTATAAGTACACAGGGGATAATGGGGGAAAATGGGAGACACCTGGTGGGGGGTGGAGACAAGCACAAGACTGGTGAAACAAAACAGGGTTGTGACACTACATGTGGAAGCCAGGAGACATTTATTTCCCTGGCAATCACCGTCTGACAAAATTGTGTGACCGCCACAGCGGTCACACAATTTTAGGTTATAATTCTTATTGCTAAATAACACAGCAGCCTGATAATATGGACGTTGTATGGATGTTGTTAGGATCATTTCTGGAGGGCAAAATTATATTTTAGATGGTGTCAGCATAATTTTATTTTCATTGATTTTGGAGTAGTAAGGTCACCGGAACTGACTTTCACACAGTCATTCTACGAAACAATTACATGTCAAGCGTGTTGAAGGGTATGCTTTGACCACAAATATGAGTATAAGTCAACAACATTATTTGGGTATGAGTTAAAAGAATATAAACTTTTAAAAGTGAGATTTTCACCAGACACTTACTTTAAAGTATTTCAGTTGTGGTTGGGATATATTGACCAAATTATCAGGAAAGTTGCGGGTGTATTTTCCCTTAAAAAATTCACCAGTAACACCATTTCACAGCTCCTTATTTATTTATTTTTAACTCCCAGGAGGACATGCCCCTAGAGGGGGTGTTGACCCCGATATGCAACACATAGCTACACCCTTAAAGTTACACCCTTAGAACATCAATATCATGGAAATCATTACATTAAATTAATTCACTGGGCAGTTGATGCTTGTGTTCCTGCTCGCATTTGCATTGAAATAATTTAGTGTTCTGAAATTCCCGTAAAGCTACAGCGTCAATTTCAGAATAACTGTCTTTTACTGCAATTCCAAGTAAAAACGAAATAAAACAAGTCTTTAATATAAGGAAAATGCCTATACATTTCAGCTGTTTCAAAAACATTGCTCTGCTATTACTAGTTTTACTGTAGGAGTGTTGGGCTCAATGAAACAATTATGCTTACACTGCCCTGCTTGATAACAGTCGAAACACAACAAGTTTGCAAGTTTTCAAGTTTACGTTACAGAAAAAGGTATATTCTCTGGATTTCTTTCGATTCCTCTTGAGAATCTCCTTCAACTCTCTTCAGTGTAAAAAAGCTCCTGAGTCCATGAGACCCCATATTGAGTCAACAGATCATAGTAAACCAGATAATGGTGTGTAAACACACACATAAACAGTATTTGAACTGTCAGCTACTAAAATCCACAGCATTAAACAAACTATTTATGTGACAGTGAGGAAAATAATGGATACACATTACTGTTGGAGAGTGTTCCATCTGTCACTGAACAACAGAACAGACTGCCCTGTTCTAGTTTTAGTTAGTCAAAGAGTACTCTCTCTCATTGTATAAAGGACCAGACTCCTCTCGATACACAGCATTTACTCCTCATGCAACACTGCAGCTTTTATCTAAGATAATGTTTTATTGTCACATACACCGGATAGGTACAATGAAATGTGTTGTTTTACAGGGTCAGCCATAGTAGTACGGCGCTGCCCCAGATTCTTCACCTTGTCGGATCAGGTATTCAAACCAGTGATATTTCGATTACTGGCCCAAAGCGCTAACAGCTACGTTACCTGCCGCCGTATTTGTCCCCCTACAAAGAGAAACACACCGGTTCTATGGCACTCACTCCATGGCTGGGATCAATAGGCCAGCATTGTGTGAAGACACAGACAAATCAATGTAGCCAGCCTACCCAGACAAGATCCGTGTGGCTCCAGGGATAAATCTGAGCCCTGGCCTCAATATTTCAGTTATTTTTAGGTTACATTCATAACTAGGCTGGTGTAATGTCAGCGGAGCGAGTACCATTGGTATCCTCCTGAGGTCCAGAGGTACCATCTGTGCGGGCAGGCTTCGACCCGGTCCGGGGCAGGGTTGAAGGGCTGGAGTCGTGCTTTGCTCATAGCTGTGCTGGATGGGTAGGTCTGCTCCACAGTCCACATCCTCCACTCCTCTCCACTGCACCCTGAGGTGATGAGAAAGGGAGCAAGAAAGAAATAAAGAAATCTGTAAGATCTGCAGTACTGCAGTCTCTCTTTGCATGACCACAATTACCAGCCAGCGTGAATGTGAGGCAGGTTCTTAAACAGAGGGGGAGCATGATGAAAAGGTAAGTGCCAAAAGCAATATGCTCCAGCCTCACTGCGAGACAGAGAAAGGTATTGTTTTAATTATTCTTTTGGGCTTTGCAAGAAAAGAGAGAATGCAAAGGTAATCAAGAATATAATATATTTTGCATCTATATTTGCAAAGTCTTCTAACTCCAAGACCCCCATGCAGGTTTGTTCTCAGCTTTGACTTTCATGCCCATGCTGTAGATATCCCTTTCACTTAGACTGATCACACGTCACATCTCAACACAGTTATTTTCAGGCCTGTCCATTCTGTTTTCAGGCCTGTCCATTCTGTACATTGCCTGTTTTACAGAGCAATGTACAGACAGCTTTTACAATAGCCTCACTCTTATCCATCTGTTCCCTTATGAGGAGAGAGAGTTTTTTCTTCATGGTCATTTATCTTGGAGCCCTACATGTGCCTTAGTCCACAGTGGACTTTTAGCCCTTTGATGCATACGATCACATATTTGTGATCATTGTTAACTGGTCCCTGCAGCGTACCATCACAAATATGTGATTGGAACAGTAGCAACAGAACGTGTGATGCAACGCCTCTAAACAGCATTGTTGTCTGAAAAGCATTGAAACAAAGTTTTGTAAAGCTGGGAAATAAAGATTTTCACAACTTTATTCCTCAATTTCAACTTTTATTGTTAAAGATAAATGCAAACATCATCATCCAAACAACAAACTCATTCCATTAACCAGTCTAAATAACAGGTTGCGCTGACAAAATACTTTTTTACAATATACCATATCTCTGGTGAGCACAAGGGAGTAATGTAATATTGTTCAGAAAAGAGATGCGTGTGAGCTAAGCTAACAGCAGCTAAATTCTTTATGATGGCAGCCATGTTTGTTTATGTTAGACAAGCAAATAATTTCTTATTTTGTTGCATTACAACCTGTAAGTTAAATTGACTTTTATTTGGATTTCATGTAATGGACGTACACAAAATAGTCCAAATTGGTGAAGTGAAATTATTAAAACATTTTAAGAATATGGGTCGCCCACGAAAACTCACGGACCAGGCAAGAAGGGCATTAATCAGAGGCAACAAAGAGACCAAAATAACCCTGAAAGAGCTGCAAAGCTCCACAGCGGAGATTGGAGTATCTGTCCATAGGAGCACTTTAAGCCATACACTCCACAGAGCTGGGCTTTACGGAAGAGTGGCCAGAAAAAGCCATTGCTTAAAGAAAAAAATAAGCAAACACGTTTTGTGTTTGCCAAAAGGCATGTGGGAGACTCCCCAAACATATGCAAGAAGGTACTCTGGTCAGATAAGACTAAAATTGAGCTTTTTGGCCATCAAGGAAAATGCTATGTATGGCGCAAACCCAACACCTCTCATCACCCCGATAACATCATCCCCCCAGTGAAGCATGGTGGTGGCAGCATCATGCTGTGGGGATGTTTTTCATCGGCAGGGACTGGGAAACTAGTCAGAATTGAAGGAATGATGGATGGTGCTAAATACAGGAAAATTCTTGAGGAAAACCTGTTTCAGTCTTCCAGAGATTTGAGACTGGGACGGAGGATCACCTTCCAGCAGGACAATGACCCTAAGCATACTACTAAAGTAACACTCAAGTGGTTTAAGGCGAAACATTTAAATTTCTTGGAATGGCCTAGTCAAAGCCTAGACCTCAATCCAATTGAGAATCTGTGGTATGACTTAAAGATTGTTTGTAAAGCTTGTTGTGTAAATCAAATTATACAAACCCCCCAAAATCCATTATAATTCCAGGTTGTAAGGCAACAAAATAGGAAAAATGCCAAAGGGGGTGAATACTTTTGCAAGCCACTGTACAAACCTACTGCCTAGCCTTACCGTAGCGCGACAGCTAAACAGGGATGAAACTATTTAAGGGAGGTTTGTGGGGGGGTGCAGGTGGGGGGTTCATTTTATTTGTCGGTGGTTTTCAAGTCCATGGGGGGGAGAAAGGATGGTATCGTGGGGGATATGATGCGGAAAATATTACTATGATGGGGGATTTATCAATAAATGGGGGCAAACATAGGATAAGTTAAATAAAAATTAAAGCCCTGGAAAGGGGGTGTCTGAGCCGGCAACCCTGAGGTACCATAGTTACAATCTGATGCCGCGTTCAAAACAACTGGAAATTGGAACTGTGAACTCAGAAATATCCGACTTCAGACTTTAGTGCGTTCAAGACAACTGGGAACTCAGAAAAAAAATTGCTCCGACTGGGAAAAATCATTTTGAACTGTCATCCAACTCAGGAACTTGGGCCTCTATCTAGAGCTCTGACTTGAAGATCACTGACTTCATGATATTCCCTCGTATTTTTCAGAGTTCCCAGTTGTCTTGAAAGCGCCATAAGTTAGTCGAGTGAACTATCCCTTGTTATAACATCTTTGGTTTGATAGACGCTTACGTGACAACCAGAATGCATTGTATGATGTCAACAAACATGGCGCCACACATAGCTGGCAAATAGCTTAGCATTAGCTCATCATAATCAGTACAACCTTCAAAAAAGTATTTTATACACATATGTGTCCATTACAATCTATGCATGAATCGGAATGCATGATTTGTCACCAGAACTTGAAAACGTCTATAAAACAGTAAATACATTACGATCCATACATACATATGGTATGCTACAGTAGAAACGACAACAGGATATACAGAAAATAAGGCACTTACTTTGATAGGACAAGTTGAAACAGCATACAGATAATTAGCAGGCAGCTGCCTTGGTTTGAGGACAGCACGGGTTAACTGTTCTGTTGCGTAACAATCAGTGAGTGCATTCTGACATCACACACATAAGAAAACTCACACTAGGGCGACCGTTAAGAGATATTTGGAACTCACACGTGAAAAGGTTAGATAACGTCCCAAATTTCACCCGAGGCCTATCCCCTAGATAGTGCACTACTTTTGACCAGGGCCCACGGGGCTCAGTTCAAAAGTAGTGCACTACTATATGTAGGGAATAGGGTGGCATTTGGGATACATCCTTATTATATATTACAGTACAACCTGCTTGGTTGTATATTCTTCTGGTAAAGTGGGCCAGACAACATTTATTCTTTTATGCTGTTTTTAGAAACAAAAGGCACTATATGGGCCATTTCCCTTTGTTCTTTGTTGTTGTTGTTTCTTCTTCCATGGAAAAATGGATGCACTCTTCCTCTAATACAATGAAGACATACATTTTTAAAGCCCTTGAACCTCCATTTGAAATAGGGAAAATTTACAAAATGGATGAAAGAAAGGAACCGGTTCTTTAACCACAATCGGCAGCTCTCTCCTATGCCTCCAGGTACTGAATTAATAAGCAGTTCAGAGAGAGGCCTGAAATAGCTGAGGAGAGACCAAATGGGCCAAGTCAGAAATCAGTGGACAACACTTTCCTCCTGAGTAGTGGAGAAACACCACTACAGCTCCAGAATCATAAGGGTCGGCCTGTCAGAATAGAAAACAATAGACCGGAAGAAAAATAAATGACCATCATCCTCTACTGCCAGCCGTGTTTTGCAATCTCTACACCATGCAGGTGTAGGATCTTAATTTAACCACTTTTTCACAGAAGGAAAATAATCCTGCAGCAACAGGAAATATTGTGTGGATTATAATGAATGGACATTTGTCTAGGGTTTGACAAATGTTTTGGTTAGGGCAAATCAAGTCTGACATTTTAAATTGAAAATTACAAGATTTAGAAGCCTTTTTAAACCTTGAATACATTCCAAGTTTGCAGGAAATGTCCTGCAACAACAGGCTGATCAAATTAAGACCCTACATACAGTGGGGGAAAAAAGTATTTAGTCAGCCACCAATTGTGCAAGTTCTCTCACTTAAAAAGATGAGAGAGGCCTGTAATTTTCATCATAGGTACACTTCAACTATGACAGACAAAATGAGGAAAAAAAATCCAGAAAATCATATTTTAGGATTTTTTATGAATTTATTTGCAAATTATGGTGGAAAATAAGTATTTGGTCACATACAAACAAGCAAGATTTCTGGCTCTCACAGACCTGTAACTTCTTCTTTAAGAGGCTCCTCTGTCCTCCACTCATTACCTGTATTAATGGCACCTGTTTGAACTTGTTATCAGTATAAAAGACACCTGTCCACAACCTCAAACAGTCACACTCCAAACTCCACTATGGCCAAGACCAAAGAGCTGTCAAAGGACACCAGAAACCAAATTGTAGACCTGCACCAGGTTGGGAAGACTGAATCTGCAATAGGTAAGCAGCTTGGTTTGAAGAAATCAACTGTGGGAGCAATTATTAGGAAATGGAAGACATACAAGACCACTGATAATCTTCCTCGATCTGGGGCTCCACGCAAGATCTCACCCGTGGGGTCAAAATGATCACAAAAATCCCAGAACCACACGGGGACCTAGTGAATGACCTGCAGAGAGCTGGGACCAAAGTAACAAAGCCTACCATCAATAACACACTACGCCGCCAGGGACTCAAATCCTGCAGTGCCAAACGTGTCCCCCTGCTTAAGCCAGTACATGTTCAGGCCCGTCTAAAGTTTGCTAGAGAGCATTTGGATGATCCAGATGAGGATTGGGAGAATGTCAGATGAAACCAAAATAGAACTTTTTGGTAAAAACTCGACTCGTCGTGTTTGGAGGACAAAGAACACCATACCTACTGTGAAGCATGGGGGTGGAAACATCATGCTTTGGGGCTGTTTTTCTGCAAAGGGACCAGGACGACTGATCCGTGTAAAGGAAAGAATGAATGGGGCCATGTATCGTGAGATTTTGAGTGAAAACCTCCTTCCATCAGCAAGGGCATTGAAGATGAAACGTGGCTGGGTCTTTCAGCATGACAATGATCCCAAACACACCGCCCGGGCAATGAAGGAGTGGCTTCGTAAGAAGGATTTCAATGTCCTGGAGTGGCCTAGCCAGTCTACAGATCTCAACCCCATAGAAAATCTTTGGAGGGAGTTGAAAGTCCGTGTTGCCCAGCGACAGCCCCAAAACATCACTGCTCTAGAGGAGATCTGCATGGAGGAATGGGCCAAAATACCAGCAACAGTGTGTGAAGACTTACAGAAAACATTTGACATCTGTCATTGCCAACAAAGGGTATATAACAAAGTATTGAGATAAACTTTTGTTATTGACCAAATACTTATTTTCCACCATAATTTGCAAATAAATTCATAAAAAATCCTACAATGTGATTTTCTGGATTTCTTTTCCTCATTTTGTCTGTCATAGTTGAAGTGTACCTATGATGAAAATTACAGGCCTCTCTCATCTTTTTAAGTGAGAGAACTTGCACAATTGGTGGCTGACTAAATACTTTTTTTCCCCACTGTATGTATTCACATCTCAAAAAGAGACTAAATGATAAACAATCAGTTGAACTGTAACCAGTTAGAAGATAATAGAATAGAAACAAGCTAATGAACTGAGAGTGCTGCTATACACATTTCTGCAGATTGGAAGGCTAAAAACCTGCATACCTCCAGGCTTTCATACAAATAGCATCCCTGCAGTGAACAGATTTTGTGAATCTACAGCAATTACGATTGTCTCCTTCACGTCTGTCATACCAAGAAATGTTCTGCTCCCACAATCTCTCAGAAAGGAGGCTCCTCCTTTGTTATCAGCTATTGAAGCTCTTCTTGCAAAGTGTTGCCACCTCGGCAAAGTTTTTACCGTTTTTACTTTCCAAAGGTAATAAAATGCATAAAACTAAAACATGAAACTAGCTTTATCTATGCTTCACTTTGAAATGTTCATTTTCTATCATAATCCTCCTACCTTTTGTTCTGCTGTTTTATGAACTAATGTAGAAATTGTTGAAATCCAAGGCCTTTTTTGTCTTTTAACTCCAGGTACGGACTGGTAATGCTGTGTATCATAATAAAGGAAGTTGAATACTAATAGTGACACATAATACCGGACAGTTTAACAGTTTGACTGACGTTTCTGATTCATATTTTCTGATTCATATGGGGACAATGTCACGTCTGCTCCTGCTCTTCCCTTCCCCTGGCGCTTGAGGGTGCCAGATTACCCTGCATCACACGTTCCTGCCATCATCGCTCACACCTGCCTTCCCTCGTCACTCGCATCAGCGTTATTGGACTCACCTGGACTCACTTATCACCTGTTAATTTCCTCCCCTATATTTGTCTGTTCCCCAGCTCTGTTCCCCGCTGCTGCATTATTAGTTTTGTTTGTATTCTTTTGCTGACGCTGTTTCTGTCTCGTCCGTTATGTATTAAATGTTTACTCCCCGTACCTGCTTCGTCTCTCCAGCGTCATGTTCCGTGACAGACAAACCATAGATTATAACTAAAGTCAATACATCTGAGTAAGGAGTACAATAGAATAAGGAAACAACACATAAAATATCCTTGAGAGGTATTGAATGGCAACAAATTAGTATAGATTTTCCAAACCAGAGGATGAACTGGGGCAATGTATCGAGTGTAGTGTCTGTCGGTGCAAATGTGCTATTTTGCCCTATGAATAGAATGAAAATCAGTAAAGATATGGCCAATATAAATACATGACCCAAGGCTCAATGGCCTCTGTAGTTCATGTTCTCTCTCAGCAATATAAGGTAACATCGAATTATATGTAAAACATAAATGGTGACTGGCCGTTGGCTACTTTGTGAGAGTGTTAAATGTTTTTACTCAGGTTGTTATTTTGGTAACATTGTCTGTTTTGTCCCTCAACAGATGGATGGTTTAATGATTCGTTCTGTGCTCTCTCCTCTCTTTGTCTCTTTCTTCTCTTTCTGTCTCTCTCTCCCACCTCCCTTTCTTTCAGTGTTGGTGATGATCTCGCACAGTTCATGCTGTTTCCTCTCTCTACTGAGTTTACCTTGATCTATCTGCTCTGCTCAACCAGAGGTCTGGCAGGAAGATCAAAGTTCACAGGCCCATGATTAAACCTCATTTATGCTGAAACCTGGGCCTCGTTCTTCGATAGAACCCCCCTTATCCACCACCATCCATCCATTCCATCCCACTCTCACTTCCCCCGCTTATGACATGAAAGGGTGCAATGTATTTTCTGTTCCTGATCAGATCGAGAAAACCTTTAATCTTGTTAAGCATCGACTCTAAGACATGCTGTTGCAATGTCCGCTACATTTCTCCTCAGCAGTCTGATTCTACTGCAGTTACTGCTATATTGTTCTGTTAGAATGATCACTCTCAAGCTCTTTTTTTTAAATTTTATTTCACCTTTATTTAACCAGGTAGGCAAGTTGAGAACAAGTTCTCATTTACAACTGCGACCTGGCCAAGATAAAGCAAAGCAGTTCGACACGTAAAACAAATCTATATACAAAGAGTGCAAATGAGGTAGGATAAGGAAGGTAAGGCAATAAATAGGCCATGGTGGCAAAGTAATTACAATATAGCATTTAAACACTGGAATGGTAGATGTGCAGTAGATGAATGTGCAATGTAGAAAAACTGGGGTGCAAAGGAACAAGATAAATAAATTAATACGGTAGGGGATGAGGTTGTTGGTTGGGCTATTTACAGATGGGCTATAAACAGGTACAGTGGTCTGTGAGCTGCTCTGACAGCTGGTGCTTAAAGCTGGTGAGGGAGATAAGTGTCTCCAGTTTCAGAGATGTTTGTAGTTCGTTCCAGTCATTGGCAGCAGAGAACTGGAAGGAGAGTCGGCCAAAGGAGGAATTGGCTTTGGGGGTGACTAGTGAGATATACCTGCTGGAGTGCGTGCTACGGGTTGGTGCTGCTAAGGTGACCAGCGAGCTGAGATAAGGCGGGACTTTACCTAGCAGGGACTTGTAGATGACCTGGAGCCAGTGGGTATGGCGACGAGTGTAAAGCGAGGGCCAGCCAACAAGAGCGTACAGGTCGCAGTGGTGGGTGGTATATGGGGCTTTGGTAACAAAACGGATGGCACTGTGATAGACTGCATCCATTTGTTGAGTAGAGTATTGGAGGCTATTTTGTAAATGACATCACCGAAGTCAAGGATCGGTAGGATGGTCAGTTTTACGAGGGTATGTTTGGCAGCATGAGTGAAGGATGCTTTGTTGCGAAATAGAAGGCCAATTCTAGATTTAATTTTAGATTGGAGATGTTTGATGTGAGTCTGGAAGGAGAATTTACAGTCTAACCAGACACCTAGATATTTGTAGTTGTCCACATAGTCTAAGACAGAACCGTCCAGAGTAGTGATGCTGGACAGGTGCGGGCAGCGATCGGTTGAAGAGCATGCATTTAGTTTTACTTGCGTTTAAGAGCAGTTGGAGGCCACGGAAAGAGAGTTGTAATGGCATAGAAGCTCGTCTGGAGGGTAGTTAACACAGTGTCCAAAGAGAGGCCAGAAGTATACAGAATGGTGTCGTCTGCGTAGAGGTGGATCAGAGACTCACCTGCAGCAAGAGCGACATCATTGATGTATACAGAGAAGAGAGTCGGCTCCAGAATTGGGTGCAGGGCTGTTGACCGGGGTAGGGGTAGCCAGGTGGAAAGCATGGCCAGCCGTAGAAAAATGCTTATTGAAATTCTCAATTATTGTGGGTTTATTGGTGGTGACAGCGTTTCCTATCCTCAGTGCAGTGGGCAGCTGGGAGGAGGTGCTCTTATTTTCCATAGACTTTACAGTGTCCCAGAACTTTTTGGAGTTTGTGTTACAGGAAGCAAATTTCTGCTTGAAAAAGCTAGCCTTGGCTTTCCTAACTGCCAGTGTGTATTGGTTCCTGACTTCCCTGAAAAGTTGCATATCACGGGGGCTGTTCGATGCTAATGCAGAATGCCACAGGATATTTTTGTGCTGGTCAAGGGCAGTCAGGTCTGGAGAGAACCAAGGGCTATATCTATTCCTGGTTCTAAATTTCTTGAATGGGGAATGATTATTTAAGATGGTGAGGAAGGCACTTTTAAAGAATAACCAGGCATCCTCTACTGACGGGATGAGGTCAATATCCTTCCAGGATACCCGGGCCAGGTCGATTAGAAAGGCCTGCTCGCTGAAGTGTTTTAGGGAACGTTTAACAGTAATGAGGGGAGATCGATTGACCGCAAACCCATTACGGATGCAGGCAATGAGGCAGTGATCGCTGAGATCTTGGTTGAACAGCAGGGGCGTATTTGGAGGGCAAGTTAGTTAGGATGACATCTATGAGGGTGCCCTTGTTTACGGCTTTGGGGTTGTACCTAGTAGGTACAATGATGATTTGTGTGAGGTTTGGGGCATCAAGCTTAGATTGTAGGATGGCCGGGGTGTTAAGCATGTCCCAGTTTAGGTCACCTAGGAGCACGAACTCTGAAGATAGATGGGGGGCAATCAGTTCACATATGGTGTCCAGAGCACAGCTGGGGGCAGAGGGTGGTCTACAGCAAGCGGCAACAGTGAGAGACTTGTTTCTAGAAAGGCGGATTTTTAAAAGTAAAAGTTCAAATTTGGGTACAGACCTGGATAGTAAGACAGAACAGAACTAGATTGCAACACCGCCCCCTTTGGCTGTTCTATCTTGTCTGAAAATGTTGTAGTTAGGGATGGAAATTTCTGCGTTATTGGTGGTCTTCCTGAGCCAGGATTCAGACACGGCTAGGACATCGGGGTGTGCAGAGTGTGCTAGGGAGGAGGCTTCTAATGTTAACATGCATGAAACCAAGGCTTTTACGGTTGCAGAAGTCAACAAATGATAGCGCCTGGGGAATAGGAGTGGGGCTAGGCACTGCAGGGCCTGGATTAACCTCTACATCACCAGAGGAACAGAGGAGGAGTAGGATAAGGGTACGGCTAAAGGCTATAATGACTGGTCTACTAGGACGTCCTGAACAGAGAGTAAAAAGAACAGGTTTCAGGGGGAGATAAAATAGATTAAAGGCATAATGTACAGACAAAGGTATGGTAGGATGTAAATACAGGGGAGGTAAACCTAGGCATTGAGTGATGATGAAAGAGATATTGTTTTTAGAACCATTTAAACCAGGTGATGTCATCGCATGTGTGGGTGGTGGAACTGAAGGGTTGGATAAGGTATATTGAGCAGGGCTAGAGGCTCTACACTGAAATAAGACAATAAACACTAACACTAACGAACAGCAATGGACAAGGCATATTGACATTGAGGAGAGGCATGCTTAGCCGAGTGATCATAAGGGTTCAGTTAGTAGTGAGGCTGGTTGGGGACACGGCGATTCAGACAGCTAGCCGGGGACAGCAAGCTAGCAAAGGCTAGCAGGCCGGCTAACAAAGACGGAAGAAGTCTGTTTATAGCCTCCTCGTGCGTTTCCGTTGGTAGACCAGTCGTGATGGGTTAGTGGGGTTCCGTGTGGTGAAGGGGACCAGGCCAATTGGCAAAATAGGTAATAGTGGCCCAAGAAATTTTCGATGGACCTGATTAGCTAGCAGCCGATATGCTCTAGACAGCTAACATTAGCAGGCCACAGTTAGCTGATGGGCGTTCAGGTGACGTCGCAACGGAGGGCCGGTTGAATAACCCCGTTGGGCAGATAACGTCGGTGGCCCAGTTGTGAAGGCCCGGTGAGGCTCCACACCGGCAATAAAAAACAGGTCCGGATAGGTGTTGTAGCCCAGGAGTGGCTGATGGGATTCTTCAGCCAGCCGGGAGATGGGCCAAGCGCAGGCTAACTTCAGGCTAATTGGTGCATTGCTCCGGGACCAACGTTAGCCAATAGTCACTCAGATAGCAGCTAGCTAGCTGCAAGATCCAGGTGAAAATATCCAGAGGTTGCGGTAGGAATCCGGGGATATGGAGAGAAGATAGGTCCGGAATGCTCTGGTTTGAGTCGCGTTATACGAACGGCGAGAGCTTTTCCAAGCTAAAGGTTAGCTGCTGCTGTCCGCTAGCAATGGTAAGCTAAATACTAACGTTAGCTAGTGAGCTGGTTAGCTTCTGTTAGAGAATTCCGGATTCGAGGTGGATAATACTTGGGGAAAAAATAGATCCGTACCACATTGGGTGAGGCGGGTTGCAGGAGAGTGTTTTGAAGTTAAGTTTTAGAAAAAATATATAAAATGATATGCGAAGAAAATATATAAAAATATATGTACACTGGAAACGACAGGACGAGGACAAAAGACGTCTGACTGCTACGCCATCTTGGATCACGTCCCCAAGCAACATTTCACAACCCATCCTTTCCTGCAAGGCATCCTTCCAACCAGTAGTTGAAGAAATTAATTTAATTCACTCTCTATCTATACACACACACACACACACACCAGGTTAAGCCTCTAAGCTTCTATTATCTCTGAAAAACAGCCACCAACTCCTAGATTGGGTTTCCTGATGGTCAAGTTGCTAGGGGCAACATTTAAGATGAATGCCTGTTTGGCCCCAACTAGCCACTGTGAAAGCACATTACACTCCTTTTCTCATCTCAACAGTGCACAGCTTGACTTATCCAATTCCTTAAACTATTTATTTCCAGAAAGCAAGTCCTTCATGAGAACTGTTCATGTACTTAAAGATTGTGAGGAGGCATATCTACTGTACAGTTTTCCACACAGCCTTCAACCTTTAGTCAGACACTGTAGTGGTTTACATTTTACACCATGTTCTTCCATTCTGTTTAAAAGTCACAGGTGGCAGCTGATTGAAGTTTGAATAGTCTCAGGTATCTTCAGTCTGTAGGTGTACAGGACATTCTAATCAAAGCTAACGTTAAACTAACGGTCTAAGGACACCTTGGTTACACAAGCAACGTCTTGTGGATCCCCATTAGCTGTTGCCAAGGCAGCAGCTACTCTTCCTAGGGTCCAAACAGATATAAAACATTACATCAAACAAAACATTGTGCAATACTGGGGTGGATTGGCCACCTGGCAATTCTGTCAAAAACAAACAAAAATCTATAAAAAATGTCAAATTAAGAAGGTGACACAGCGGTGGAACATGGGCCTAATAAAATATATATTTTTAGGTTTTGGTGCAATTTCTCTGTTATACTAATTTACATGTAATGGCCAAAATAATGGAAACACTTAAGTGAGGAATACTGTAGTTGTATATTGAAAGTAGCTGCTTCCACACATGTATGGTTCCTGAGTTAATGAATCAACTAACATCCCATCATGCTTAGGGCCATGTATAACAATGCTGGGCAGCAATGGTATGCTATGCCCCGATAAGATGACAATGCCCCTGTCCACAGGGCACGAGTGGTCACTGAATGGTTTGATGAGCAGGAAAACGATGTAAACCACATGCAATGGCTGTCTCAGTCACCAAATCTCAACCCAATTGAATAGTTCTGGAGCAGCGCCTGAGACAGCGTTTTCCACCACCATCAACAAAACACCAAATATTGAATTCCTTGTGAAAGAGAATAGAGTTGCATCCCTGCAATAGAGTTCCCGACACTTGTAGAATCCATGCTAAGGTGCATTGAAGCTGTTCTGGCTCGTGGTGGCCTAACACCCTATTAAGACGCTTTATGTTGGTGTTTCCTTTATTTTGGCAGTTTTCTGTATAATGAGTCTTGGGCTGATCAGTGGGCCAGGATGGGCCGCCCGGTATTCTGATAGGTTGAGGTTCGGTCAAGCAAACTCAGTTACTCAGATTCAAAGTCAAACGAGGCATCAGCAAATAGACCTGCTCTGACTCTGTCATCAGTTAGACAAGATCATGTATCGTAAAAAAAGGGAATGGGTGTCTATAAAATAGAAAGAGCACAGCTACATTTTCACCTCACTGAAAAAAACTACCTATTTTTGGGGCGGCTAAAACCATGATTTGGTCAAACAGTAAAGTGCACTATCCTCATGAGTCCTGTAACGAAGGTGTATGCCCTGCAGGCCCATGTGTCTGTTTCGCTGGGGCCTGCTACAGTAATGAGCGAGCCAATCTACTCTCCCCTCAAATGCGCTCAAGATAAAAATGTGTTCTAAACGTATAATAATTATGGGAAAAATACAGCTTTGAAAGCTTTGTCTCCTTGTCCCTGTTGAAGCTCAGTAGCAACTATTTACAACCAAGCTTTTTGATACGGCTTTGAGATATGGAGCAGTATACCCGCCATTGCGAGGGCATAGGCCTATAGGTCTCATGGGTAGTAGCCTACAACTGAAAAGTGTTTTTAGGACATTAAATTGACTGAATACATACAGTTGAAGTCGGAAGTTCAATTTTTTTCACAATTCCTGACATTTAATCCTAGTAAAAATTCCCTGTCTTAGGTCAGTTAGGATCACCACTTTATTTTAAGAATGTGAAATGTCAGAATAATAGTAGAGAGAATTATTTATTTCAATTTTTATTTCTTTCATCACATTCCCAGTGGGTCAGAAGTTTACATACACTCAATTCGTATTTGGTAGAATTGCCTTTAAATTGTTTAACTTGGGTCAAATGTTTCGGGTAGCCTTCCACAAGCTTCCCACAATAAGTTGGGTGAATTTTGGCCCATTCCTCCTGACAGAGCTGGTGTAACTAGTCAGGTTTGTAGGCCTACTTGCTCGCACACGCTTTTTCAGTTCTGCCCACACATTTTCTATAGGATTGAGGTCAGGGCTTTGTGATGGCCACTCCAATACCTTGACTTTGTTGTCCTTAAGCCATTTTGACACAACTTTGGAAGTATGCTTGGGGTCATTGTCCATTTGGAAGACCCATTTGTGACCAAGCTTTAACTTCCTGACTGATGTCTTGAGATGTTGCTTCAATATATCCACATAATTTTCCTCCCTCATGAGGCTATCTATTTTGTGAACTGCACCAGTCTCTCCTGCAGCAAAGCACCCCCACAACATGATGCTGCCACCCCCATGCTTCACGGTTGGGATGGTGTTCTTCGGCTTGCAAGCATCCCCCTTTTTCCTCCAAACATAATGATGGTCATTATGGCCAAACAGTTCTATTTTTGTTTCATCAGACCAGAGGACATTTCTCCAAAAAGTACGATCTTTGTCCCCATGTGAAGTTGCAAACCGTAGTCTGGCTTTTTTTATGATGGTTTCGGAGCAGTGGCTTCTTCCTTGCTGAGCGGCCTTTCAGGTTATGTCAATATAGGACTCGTTTTACTGTGGATGTAGATACTTTTGTACATGCCTCCAGCATCTTCACAAGGTCCTTTGCTGTTGTTCTGGGATTGATTTGCACTTTTCTCACCAAAGTACGTTCATCTCTAGGAGACGGAACGCGTCTCCTTCCTGAGCGGAATGACGGCTGCGTGGTCCCATGGTGTTTATACTTGCGTACTATTGTTTGTACAGATGAATGTGGTACCTTCAGACGTTTGGAAATTGCTCCCAATGATGAGCCAGACTTGTGGAGGTCTACAATTTTCTTCTGAGGTCTTGGCTGATTTCTTTTGATTTTCACATGATGTCAAGCTAAAAGGCACTGAGTTTGAAGGCAGGCCTTGAAATACATCCACAGGTACACCTCCAATTGACTCAAATTATGTCAATTAACCTATCAGAAGCTTCTAAAGCCATGATATCATTTTCTGGAATTTTCCAAGCTGTTTAAAGGCACAGTCAACTTCTGACCCACTGGAATTGTGATACAGTGAATTATAAGTGTAATCTGTCTGTTAACAATTGTTGGAAAAATTACTTGTGTCATGCACAAAGTAGATGTCCTAACCGACTTGCCAAAACTTTAGTTTGTTAACAATAAAGTTGTTGAGTGGTTGAAAAACAAGTTTTAATGACTCCAACCTAAGTGTATGTAAACTTCCGACTTATAAGAAATATCTGGAAAGTGGCAGTGTGCGCAATGATGTGGGCTGGTGTGAATAAAATGCCTAGGGCCGAATTCTTGTCCCAGTCTGCCCTTGGTGCAATATACAAATTGACATTGCACCATTATTACATTACAATATTGCAATACTACATTAAATTACTACTTTAGAGAGAGAGTGTGTGAATGTGAGTGTGTGTGTGTGTGCGTCCCATAGGGCTCTGGTGAAAAGTACTGCAGTATATAGGAAATGTGGTGCGATTTGGGAGGCATCCTGTGAGATGTGGGGCTTTTGGAGCTTTTACGGCCGTGTCTTGTAAACCATCAGCTGAAAACATCCTTTATGGACTGAAGAAAATACTTCAACATTGCTAGGCTGTTCTTTTTCCATCCAGTCTACAAAGTACCCTCAGTGTTTTATCTAACCAACTAGGTCGTAAAGTCGTAATGTGGTACTGAAGAGCAACAGTCTGAAGTGAAGAGGTGGAAAGGGGTCTGTCTAGCAGTAATAACCTGATACGCCTACTTCAACTAAATGACCTATGCCGCTAAACGCATTCTGAGCTGCTCTGAGAACTGCCCTTGTCTGCGCACATTTGCGCTGACATTCTTTCTCCTCGCCAGGATAAATTGACAACCACTAAACTAAAGGTCACCCACAAAATCATCTCTCTCTGCAATACAGAGTGCTCTCTCTCTCCCTCTCTCTCTCTCTCTCTCTCTCTCTGTCTCTCTCCATCTACGTTCTCCCGACCCACAGTAAAAAAGCTAGCGGAGACAGGCTGTTTATGGCAACACAAATCCTAAGTGATGGCTTTACGATAAGCCTCAAAAAGGCTGATTTCAGCGATTTAAGCATTTGCTTATTCATCGCCTACATTATGCATCAGATGCTGCTTTCACCTTCCCCTCCTCTCTTTTTCTCCGCTCCTTCCCTCCACTGTTCCACCACCCACATCAGTCCAATGGGTTCTGCCTCCAGGAAGAATTAGAAATAATGTTTTCTCTTTCTGTTGCCTTGATTTGCAAATTAATGACGGAGGATCTGGCAGGCAGTATCTAGGTAAAGTAGCAGACGATTCGCACTGTTGATGATAAAAAGCCTTGGATGCATCCCAAATGGCATCCTATTTCCTAAATAGTGCCCTTAGGGCTCTTGTCAAAAAGTAGTTCACTATATAGGGAACATGGTACCATTTGGGACACTGGCCTTGACTCGGTTACTCTCTCTTATAGCTCCAATAATGGTGATGAGCAGCTTATTCAATCAATGGATAAAGGGCTATGGAGATGAGGATGGTGATAGAGGTTGTCCTAATAGGTAGGTGAGACTGCATACGAAACAGACATGGCTGCATTTACACAAGCAGCCCATTCCCTATATAACCCTCCTCAGAGGTCAGAATGTCAACCTATACACTTCTACCATAACAGATGAATCATAGAAATGTCGAGGTCATTTCAGGATTGTATACATTGTTGAAACACAATTGGCGATTGGGAAAAAGCTTGGCTGAAGGGTATTGCTATTTGTGTTAAAAGGTATTCTGCCCTACCAAGCAAAAGAGCAGTAACTGCTCAGAGTGAATCTGAGAAAAATTACTTCAACGTTTTTTATTAATAATTTAATGAATTGTTAATTTAATAACCACATAATTGAATGAATTGTAGGCAGATCATTGGATTTGTGGTTATCTGTTGTCCTACTATGAGGCAATTTTTTATTCATATTGACCCTGACCTCTGACATTTCCTTTGACCCTAGACTGCAATTACTGCCTTCTTGCTTGGTACACCCACTGGAATACATTTCCATTATGATTTTGCAGTTACCTCAAACATGACCCCCCTTTTTTTCTCCATAATACAACACAATAGAGGCAGGATATTTGTCCACATGATAAAGCATTGTATTTAATGTATAAAATAACTCATGTTTGACCAAATGTGCAGTTACTGCTCTTTTGTTTGGTAGGGCAGTATTTTTGTTGTTTGTGAATGTATGCCATTCTGCTCTGATAGCCAAGTTATCATATTTCTCCCTGCCATTACCAGGGATGGGGAATAACTGATTACAAAAAACGTGTAATCCATTATGTTGCAGTTAACCCACTATTCCCCGGGCGACGAATATGTGCATTTCGATTAAGTCTCTGATTCAGAGAGGTTAAATGCGGAAGACACATTTCAGTTGAATGCATTCAGTTGTACAACTGACTAGGTATCCCCCTTTCCTTTTCTTTGTTGGAGGTAGCCTAGGTCTCTAGTGGCGCATTCAAAATAACTCGGAAGTCGGCAATCTCTGATTTCCGACTTCAGTGTGTTTAAGACAACTGGAAACTCTGAAAAAAACTCAGACTGGGATTTTTGTTTTGTTTCTGCAAAGTCCAGGCGCTGCTGCCCTCTTTGTTCTGAGTGTTTGCAGTGCTAGTGTTTTTAGCTAATCTGTGCAACTCACATTATGTGCCCAGTATGATAGTTGTCTTGCTCTTTCTTAGCAGATAATGACAACTTGACAAAAACAGTAGTTGATGTAATGAAAAGTTGGAGGGTGGTTGGTAATGGAGGACATCAGGTGGACATGTCTGGGTGTTAGGCAGAACCGCTAGGTCCTGGAGAACAGGAGCAGAGTAAAGGGTAGGAGACCGATGTAAACAAGCAAACACACAGGTTAAATGATTATCAGGTATGTAAAAATACAGTCATTGAATGATTTAATTGAAATGTTTGATAAGATATGTAATAATGTTAATGGCAGACAGAAAAGAAAGGATACATGTCAAATTTTTTATGTCAGTGTGGTTGGTAAGAGATGGTCCCTGGAAAAGATAGAGAGATGAGTTGTGAGAGAAACTCCAGGTTGGTGTCATGACCACTGGAGTCATACACCTTAACAGTACCTACCTGGAAGTGGCAGTTACTTAAAGTGACTAGCTTTGAGATTGACTATTTGGAGAAACCCCTGGGCCAGTATTGGTACTGCTGACAGCATGGCGATGCCGCCCACCACGAGGCAGCAATGTCTCACCTTGATTGATAATAGAAGTAAATCCAATTATATTTCATATTTTTACAAATACAATGCGTATATATCACAAAAAATAAATTAACAGCGGACAATTTTTACCTGGTCAAAAACCTCCACATCCTTCTCAGTCCGTGCCTGAAGGTGGTCTTCAAAGGTGTTCTGAACTGGTTTGACAACTTACACCACATCAGGTGGAGTATCAGTGACCTCAAAGTACGTTATATAAAAACAGTAAAGGTACAGAAAGTTTGGATGCCATGTTAATCCCTTCTCATTCATGTAAACCATTAGCAACCTAGCCTAACTCCATTACCTTACTTACAATGGGGAAAATACCAACCAGTTTTTCACTCAGTTAAAACTGCCTTCAAATATCACCAAACTCATGGACAATGTAATTAACCATGTTACCTCAATATTTTGAGTCATATTGTATTTTTGCACATTACATACCTGAATTAATAGGGTAAAATGATGAGGCGGAGAAACGTTTGTTTTCAGAACTAACGTTAGTCATTCTCCATAATGAAGAAGAAATGTTAAATATCTCACTGACTCACTTCATTGACGTCACAGCTCCCCTAGCGGCAGTAATTATATACATTAAATGCAAATACCTGGGAGGCAAAATAAACAAAATAAACCATAAAAAATATGACCATACACATGGCATATGCTTGAGAACCACCTTGACATCTCTGATCTGCATTAGTCGCCAGGATTAGCTATTTCAAATCAAACTTTGTCACATGCACCGAATACAACAAGTGTAGACCTTACCGTGAAATGCTTACTTACAAGCCCTTAACCAACAGTGCAGTTCAAGAAGATTAAGAAAATATATAGTAAAAAAATTAAATAAAAAATTATAAAAAGTAAGACAATAACATAACAATAACGAGTCTATATACAGGGTGTACCGGTACCGAGTCAGTGTGCGGGGGTACAGTTTAGTTGAGGTCATTTGTACATGTAGGTAGGGGTGGAGTGACTATGCATAGATAATAAACAGCGAGTAGCAGCATTGTACAAAACAAATGGGCTGGGGGAGGTCTCCTAATAATTGCATAACGGTGCAAGTTAGACACGTCATCTGGGCCAACACTGTAGTATCCTCAAACGGACAAAAAGGAGACACAAGAGGCACCCCACACCTATTTTAGATACCAAGGGGTCTTTATTTTCATACTGCATGCTCTCACTCTCATCACTATCTCCTTTGCCATTTTCTCAATTCTTTACTTGGAACTCCATCCATCCACACACACACACACACACACACACACACACACACACACACACACACACAATAGCATCTTACTTACATTTTAGGCATCCAGCTGAGGCCTTGGATGGATCATGTTACACTGAGATGGGCACAGGGCTATATGTACAGTCATTTTCATGTGGTGGCAAAGTAGTTGTTACTTGTGGAGGGAGAACATTGAGGTTGGTGGGTTGAGCACCTGCAGTGAAGCTGATTGGTTTCTCTGGCTCATCACATCTTGACTAAAAGAAAGAGACTTAGAAATTAGTTTGACATTGCCATAGTTCAACAGCTGAAAAGCCATCATTAACATCCCAAAGATAGCAATATAATCAGTATCACTGAATGAAGTAGCATTTTTATTTAACCAGGTAGGCAGGTTGTCATTTACAACTGCGACCTGGCCAAGATAAAGCAAAGCAGTTCGACACATACAACAACACAGAGTTACACATGGAGTAAAACAAACATACAGTCAATAATACAGTAGAAAAAAACAAATCTATATACAAAGAGTGCAAATGAGGTAGGATAAGGAAGGTAAGGCAATAAATAGGCCATGGTGGCAAAGTAATTACAATATAGCATTTAAACACTGGAATGGTAGATGTGCAGTAGATGAATGTGCAATGTAGAAAAACTGGGGTGCAAAGGAACAACATAAATAAATAAATATGGTAGGGGATGAGGTAGTTGGTTGGGCTATTTACAGATGGGCTAAAAACAGGTGCAGGGGTCTGTGAACTGCTCTGACAGCTGGTGCTTAAAGCTGGTGAGGGAGATAAGTGTCTCCAGTTTCAGAGACTTTTGTAGTTCGTTCCAGTCATTGGCAGCAGAGAACTGGAAGAAAGAGTCGGCCAAAGGAGGAATTGGCTTTGGGTGTGACCAGTGAGATATACCTGCTAGAGCGCGTGCTACGGGTTGGTGCTGCTAAGGTGACCAGCGAGCTGAGATAAGGCGGGGCTTTACCGAGCAGGGACTTGTAGATAACCTGGAGCCAGTGGGTATGGCGACGAGTGTAAAGCGAGGGCCAGCCAACGAGAGAGTACAGGTCGCAGTGGTGGGTGGTATATGGGGCTTTGGTAACAAAACGGATGGCACTGTGATAGACTGCATCCAATTTGCATCCAGTAGAGTATTGGAGGCTATTTTGTAAATGACATCACCGAAGTCGAGGATCGGTAGGATGGTCAGTTTTACGAGGATATGTTTGGCAGCATGAGTGAAGGATGCTTTGTTGCGAAATAGGAAGCCAATTCTAAGACAGAACCGTCCAGAGTAGTGATGCTGGACGGGGGGACAGGTGCGGGCAGCGATCGGTTGAAGAGCATGCATTTCGTTTTACTTGCGTTTAAGAGCAGTTGTAGGCCACGGAATGAGAGTTGTAATGGCATTGAAGCTCGTCTGGAGGGTAGTTAACTTCTTTCCTCACGGATCCCGTTAGCGGGATAATTTTCGATAAAAACAAAGAACGCCAAATGGTGGTTACAAAGCTTAGCGTCTTGGTAATCTAAATCTGTTGTCAGATTTCAAAAAGGCTTTACGGTGAAAGCAAAACATTTGATTATCTGAGGTCAGCACCTCACAAAAATTGCTTTTTCAACCAGCACTGGCGACACAAAATCACAAATTAAAGATATAAAAACTCACTTTTTAAGATCTTCTGATGTTTCCAACCAGGAGGGGGTCACGTCCAGGCCTGAGTTCAGGCTGGCATGTTTAGTTTCGTTTTTGGTTTAGGAGGGTTTTGAGTTCTAGGTTGTTCATTTCTATGTTGGGGTAATGGTTCCCAATTAGAGGCAGCTGTTTGTCGTTACCTCTAATTGGGAACCATATATATGTTTGTGGTTTTGCACTAGGGTTTTGTGGGTTATTGTTTGATCATAGCGTGCTTCGTTTAGTCTATGTCTCTGTTACGATCTTCGTTTTTGTTCGCTTGTTTATTATTTTTTCCCAGGTGCGTCATTGAATAAAGAATGTATACTGGAAGCATCGCTGCATCTTGGTCCGTCCCTCATGAAGATCGTGACAGAGGGTCCCAGCTAGAAAACCGCTGTTTGTTTTGTTCGATACATATTTATATCCGAAAAACGCAGTTTAGATGGCGCCATTGAATTCAGAAATCCACAGGAAACACCTCCGTCAAAACGACGACAGAAAAGTCAAAATTGCTCCCGGTAAATTTCGTCTATTTTTGTCAAACAAAGACTCTATCCTTAGGTTGTCTAAAATGTTAAAAAACCTCACGCGGAAAAAACTATGTTCAATAGACAAGGCAAATTCCTTCGCGAGTGCTCTCCCCAGAACTCGCCCAAACACTGTTTTTCTTCCTATGCACGCTTTCCTTCGTGAAAAAACGTATTCATTTTTCAAAATACAAGCCCAAAGCCATCAATAGTAGACTTTTACCATATAGGGGAAGCCATAGGAATAGGACTGCCAGAGGCCCGGACAACAGGCCCTCTGATTTGACACACTGAACTGTATCGGAGAAGAAGTTGGTGAACCATGCGAGGCAATCATTTGAGAAACCAAGGTTGTCGAGTCTGCCGATAAGGATGTGGTGATTGACAGAGTCGAAAGCCTTGGCCAGATCAATGAAAACGGCTGCACAGTAATGTCTCTTATCGATGGCGGTTATGATGTCATTTAGGACCTTGAGCGTGGCTGAGGTGCACCCAGGACCAGCCCTGAAACCAGATTGCATAGCGGAGAAGGTGCGGTGGGAATCGAAATGGTCGGTAATTTGTTTGTTAACTTGGCTTTCGAAGACCTTAGAAAGGCAGGGTAGGAAAAATGTAGGTCTGTAGCAGTTTGGGTCAAGAGAGTCACACCCTTTGAAGAGGGGGATGACCGCAGCTGCTTTCCAGTCTTTGCGAATCTCAGACGTAACAAAAGAGAGTTTGAACAGGCTAGTAATAGGGGTTGCAACAATTTCGGCAGATAATTTTAAAAAGAAAGGGTCCAGATTGTCTAGCCCGGCTGATTTGTAGGGGTCCAGATTTCGCAGCTCTTTCAGAACATCAGCTAACTGGATTTGGGAGAAGGAGAAATGGGGGAGGCTTTGGCGAGTTACTGAGGGGGGTGCAGGGCTGTTGACCAGGGTAGGGGTAGCCAGGTGGAAAGCATGGCCAGCCGTAGAAAAATGCTTATCGAAATTCTCAATTATTGTGGGTTTATCGGTGGTGACAGCGTTTCCTATCCTCAGTGCAGTGGGCAGCTGGGAGGAGGTGCTCTTATTCTCCATAGACTTTACAGCGTCCCAGAACTTTTTTGAGTTTGTGTTACAGGAGGCAAATTACAGGGCAGTCAGGTCTGGAGAGAACCAAGGGCTATATCTGTTCCTGGTTCTACATTTCTTGAATGGGGCATGCTTATTTAAGATGGTGAGGAAGGCACATTTAAAGAACAACTAGGCCTCCTCTACTGACGGGATGAGGTCAACATCCTCCCAGGATACCCGGGCCAGGTCGATTAGAAAGGCCTGCTCACTGAAGTGTTTTAGGGAGCGTTTGACAGTGATGTAATGGGTTTCCGGTCATTTGAATGGGTTTCCGGTCGTTTGACCGGAAACCCATTACGGATGCAGGCAATGAGGCAGTGATCGCTGAGATCTTGGTTGAAAACAGCAGGGGTGTATTCGGAGGGCAAGTTAGTTAAGATGACATCTATGAGGGTGCCCGTGTTTACGGCTTTGGGATTGTACCTAGTAGGTTCAATTATGATTTGTGTGAGGTTTAAGGCATCAAGCTTAGATTGTAGGATGGCCGGGGTGTTAAGCACGTCCCAGTTTAGGTCACCTAGCAGCACAAACTCTGAAGATAGATGGGGGGCAATCAGTTCACATATGGTGTCCAGAGCACAGCTGGGGGCAGAGGGTGGTCTATAGCAAGCGGCAACAGTGAGAGACTAGTTTCTAGAAAGGCAGAGTTTTAAAAGTAAAAGTTCAAATTGTTTGGGTACAGACCTGGATAGTAAGACAGAACTCTGCATCTCTGCAGTAGATAGCAACACCGCCCCCTTTGGCCATTCTATCTTGTCTTAAAATGTTGTAGTTAGGGATGGAAATTTCTGCGTTATTGGTGGTCTTTCTAAGCCAGGATTCAGACACGGCTAGGACATCCGGGTTGGCAGAGTGTGTTAAAGCATTGAATAAAACAAACTTTGGGAGGAGGCTTCTAATGTTAACATGCATGAAACCAAGGCTTTTACGGTTGCAGAAGTCAACAAATGATAGCGCCTGGGGAATAGGAGTGGAGCTAGGCACTGCAGGGCCTGGATTAACCTCTATATCACCAGAGGAACAGAGGAGGAGTAGGATAAAGTGCGGCTAAAGGCTATAATGACTGGTCGTCTAGGACGTCCTGAACAGAGAGTAAAGATAACAGGTTTCAGGGGGCGATAAAATAGATTAAAGGCATAATGTACAGACAAAGGTATGGTAGGACGTAAATACAGTGGAGGTAAACCTAGGCATTGGGTGGTGATGAAAGAGATATAGGTCCGGTCCGGTAAGCTCTGGTTTGAGTCGGGTTATACGAATGGCGAGAGCTTTTCCGAGCTAAAGGTTAGCTGATGTCCGTTAGCTAGTGAAGTTAGCTAGCATTTGTTGGGCAACCCATGATTCGAAGAAAAAAAAAACTGATCCTTACCATATTGGGTGAGGCAGGTTGCAGGAGAGTGTTTTGAAGTTTAATTTTATAAAAAGATATGTGAAGAAAATATATAAAAAGATATGTGAAGAAAATATATAAAAAGATTATAATAACGATATTTACACGGGACAGGACGGGACAAGACAAAATACACGTCCGACTGCTACGCCATCTTGGAATCTAAAGCATACCCATCCCCATTTACAAGTGTATTAATTAATGAAATAAATGATACTATAGCACATTCAATTACATTATTACTGTAGACTATAGACTACTCCTGTATCTACCTTGTACAATAACGTAATCACTGAATGAAATAGCGTACCCATCCACATTTACAATTGATCAATTAGATAAATAATACCAGCACATACAGTTACATTGTTGTAGAATAGGCTACTACTGTATCCACACTAAATTTGATATACCGTTGTGATATTGTCAGGCATGATTTTAGGTCTTCCATCGAAGTTGCATGTTGTACCTCATTTCCCTTCTTCAGTGAAAAGTAGTTATTTCATTTACAATTGAATTAATCCATGAAATAATACTAGCACATCAATTTACGTTATTGTACACCAGCCTACTCCGCTATCAACACAGTAAATAATATTGCCTTCGTGCTTTCGACAATACGTTATCAACAAAAAAGAACTATTTTCAAATAAATCACATTTGCCTTAACACAATAGTTCCTAACAATATCACAACATAAATATAGCCTATTTACTCCTCAATTGGATCAAGGACATCTTGGTAATTATTTTCATAATCTCTAATGAAACTTTCTGGGGCAGACACTCGAAAAATCGCTTCTGCCGCTTGTAAAAAAACAACAACAAATGAACGTCTGTGTCGCCGCCGAGCTTTCAAATACCGTGCCAGCCTCTCACTCTATGAACAGTCACTGCAATCCAGATTCCCTGCGGCGTCCTTACCCTAAACTTACACTAAACTTAATCAATTTAAATGTATACTTGATAGAGGTATGGACATCCCAATGATTCCGAATAGCACGGACCCTCTGAGAAAGTTTATGAACTGTTCTATTCAAACTAAAGGGACATCCCAAGGATTTCGAAATAGCACCTATAAACTCCTCTGAAAGCCTTATTGGTTGTCTGATGTGGAACTGATAACAACACAGTCTGTGATTGGCTAACAACATTTAGATCTGTATACAGCGAGATAAAATAGGGAAAGACAGATTATCTATAGATTGGGCATAATCTTTTCTAGGTCATTAGCGAATACAGGAAATACACAAGCCGTAGGCTACACTATAGTTGAAGGCGGCTATGTTGGAATGTCTGCCTGCAGAGGAAAAGTTTTACGTTTCTAGCATTTATGGTTGAAATTTAACTTCTCAGGGAGTGCCGGGGCGCTAGCGCCCCACTCCCGACACTACCAGGTGAAATGCAAGACAAAGTTCCAAAATTGAATTATTAAAAATGCACCAAAATACAAGTGTTTCATACTCATCAAAAGCTCTGCTTCTTGGCAATATCACAGCGTTGTCGGATTTCAAAAAGGCTTTATGGCAAAAGCACTACATTTGATTGTTTGAGGCTAGCACCTCACATATTTTCCATAACCATGAAATCTTTAACCAGCGCGGTCGATAGAAAATGCATTTCACAGGGAAAACCTGTGCCTTACCTTCTGCAGAGGGCTTCCTAAGTGTCCAACGAAGACAATCCATGGGTATTTGGTTAGAAAAAGTAATTTATTATATCCTTAAATCTCCGTTTGGTTGGCACCTTGTGTTCAGAAAATCCAATGTGACGAGGACGCGTTCAACTATACCTATAAACTTTCCCTCAACAAAACAAAAACCAATTAAAATGCTTCCTTAGCTTATCTTTTATGAATAAAAGTGATAATCTTTCACTTGGATGGTCACCTAAACGTTATATAAGTCAAATAAAGTGGACCGCTCAGCCAAACGTGCGCCCAAAAACGTGCAACTGAAAAAGAGCTCCCTCGACTAAAACTTCTCCCAATAGAACACATTGGTTCCGATTTCCATTAAACTTTACCTATACACTGCTGACATCCAGTGGAAGCAATAGGTACTACATTCAGTGTCCTGGTATAAAGACCTTTCTAAAGGCACTGTCTCAAAGTGAGCTATAAGCCACAAGGAATGAGATTTCCGGATGGAAAATTCTCTGGTTTTTGCCTGCCAAATGACTTCTGTTACACTCACAGACAAAATGATAACACTTTTGGAAACCTCAGAGTGTTTCCTATCCAATAGTACTAATTATGTGCATATCCCATTTTCTGAGCCTGAGTGGCAAGCATTTTACTTTGGGCACGCCAGACTCTCCAAAACCGACCCCTCAGCTTCCACTCCCTAACAGGTTCATTAATATAAATATAAACTATGCACCTTATGACTTTTATTAACACGCGATGCAGACGTCACGCTCAGGTATGCTCAGGTAAAACAATTCGGCCATTCTATATTTCTAAATCCGATTCTTAAAGATTAAGGGGAATTAAATTAAATTACTTTAAATCTGACACACTTTGGCCTAATCGTAATATAATCTGTAGTAGAAAGCAATGGGTTAGAAGAAGCCTACATTAAGTAAAATGCAACATCCATTTATGGGCAGCTATGTAAACAATTACTTATCCTTCATGTCAATAGCTCTAAAGGAGAAAGTAACTGAAAGTAATCAGATTATGTTGCTGAGTTTGGGTAATCCAAAAGTTACTGATTACATTTTTGGACAGATATCTAGTAACTGTATTCGATTACATTTAGAAAGTAACCTACTCAACCCTGGCCATTACTGCATTAGCTTAATTAGCACTGTCACGCCCTGACCGGTAGGAGCCTGTTTATGTCTCCTTTTGGTTTGGTCAGGGTGTGATTTGGGGTGGGCATTCTATGTTATAGTTTTTGTATTTCTTTGTTTTGGCTGAGTGTGACTCTCAATCAGGGACAGCTGTCTATCGTTGTCTCTGATTGGGAACCACACTTAAGCAGCTATTTTTTCCTCCTTTCCTTGTGGGAGGTTGACACTGTTTTGGTGTATGTTGTTGTGTGAGACGACACCAGTTGATCTTCGTTTATTGTTTTGTATTGGGTGAGTTAACAGAATAAACATGTTTTCCTCAACCCGGCACGCTGTGCCTTGGTCCGTTAATGGAGATCATGACAAGCACGTTTGGTTCAACATGTCGCCGTGTTTTTTACCATCGTCTCTCAGTCTTCTTCACAAGGAAATGCAGAGGTTTTCTCTAAGCAATGAGTAGAGACAGTCACAGCCCAGCGTTATATTCATCTCAGCTTCGTTCACAATGAGGTGTGGATAAGGGGTTTTGTTACACATGGTATGTATCATAAGATTGTGGTTTTGGCATCGGTGCTGTTCCCAAAGCGCCACATTGACAAATCTCAGTCACTGGGTTTGATAGTGTTTAACTGATGCTTACTGTATGTCATAGCTCAAAAGACATACAGCCCACACACATCATACACAAATATTATACTTTGACAACATAGCAGTACACATACTGTAGAACAGACTAAGCATTCCAAATATCATCTATAGATGTACGTGTGAATCATCACTGTCCTATAAGAACTGTAAATATAATATTTCTTATAACTAATAGAATTGTTTACGTACTGATGTGTGTTTTGTTGCTAACTGAATTTTGCTACCTGCCAACTTTACGTTTTTACTTTTTAATTACCGTTTATTTTTTGTTATTCCATCGCTCAACTTTTTTTTTCATTCAACTTTGTCACTCCGGACACTTTATCTGGACGTGTTTCGCCAGGACCTCCACCAGCCGGAGCTAAGTAGTAACATTAACATGATGCCTTCTAATTGCAGTCGCTGTACTCATAATATACAGGAGAACGATCGCCTTACGACGAGGATAGCTGTGCTGCAAGCCCAGCTTCAGACGCAATTGTTAGGCAAGGGAAATTTAAGTGTAGGAAAGGATAAAACAGCGTCTGTGCCACCAGTAAGTACAGATAGTAGTATAAATCCCCTCGCACAGTCCCTGCAGCCAGACAATTTTCTCATGGCTTCTGGAGGGAAATGCTGTAGGAATGCTCAACCGGTGTCGCTCATTCAGCTGACAGAAACTTTCAAACGGTTCTCCCCATTTAAGCAGCGAATCGGAGTCAGAAGCCGAGCCTTCTCTGGTCTCTACTCCTCCCGTTACGGGGACTGAGACGCCAAAGCCTCTCACCATTAGCTCTGACAAATTGAAAACTCTAGTAATTGGCGACTCCATTACCCACAGTACTGGAATCATCCAGCAATCATAAACTGTTTATTTTACGGACTCTTCTTTAAATCTGAGTTTTCCTCCAAAGCTCAGTTGTCCTGAGTCTGCACAACTCTGCCAGGACCTAGGATCAAGGGAGACACTCACGTTTTTGAGTACTATATCTCTTGACACATTGATGAAAATAATCATGGCCTCTAAACCTTCAAGCTGCATACTGGACCCTATTCCAACTAAACTACTGAAAGAGCTGCTTCCTGTGCTTGGCCCTCTTATATTGAACATAATAAACGTCTCTCTATCCACCGGATGTGTACCAAACTCACTAAAAGTGGCAGTAATAAAGCCTCTCTTGAAGAAGCCAAACCTTGACCCAGAAATATAAAAAACTATCAGCCTATATCGAATCTTCCATTCCTCTCAAAATGTTTTGAAAAAGCTGTTGCGCATCAACTCACTGCCTTCCTGAAGACAAACAATGTATACGAAACGCTTCAGTCTGGTTTTAGACCCCATCATAGCACTGAGACTGCACTTGTGAAGGTGGTAAATTACCTTTTAACAGACGGAGACTCTGCATCTGTCCTCGTGCTCTTAGACCTTAGTGCTGCTTTTGATACCATCAATCACCACATTCTTTTGGAGAGATTGGAAACCCGAATTGGTCTACATGGACAAGTTCTGGCCTGGTTTAGATCTTATCTGTCGGAAATATATCAGTTTGTCTCTGGATGGTTTGTCCTCTGACAAATCAACGGTACATTTCGGTGTTCCTCAAGGCTCCGTTTTAGAACCACTATTGTTTTCACTATATATTTTACCTCTTGGTGATGTCATTCGGAAACATAATGTTAACTTTCACTGCTATCCGGATGACACACAGCTGTACATTTTGATGAAACCCCCTTGGGTTGTGCTGTGGTGGAGATCTTTGTGGGCTATACTCAGCCTTGTCTCAAGATGGTAAGTTGGTGGATATCCCTCTAGTGGTGTGGGGGCTGTGCTTCGGCAGAGTGGGTGGGGTTATATCCTGCCTGTTTGGCCCTGTCCGGGGTATCGTCAGACGTGTCTCCCGACCTCTCCTGTCTCAGCCTCCAGTATTTATGCTGCAGTAGTTTGTGTCGGGGGGCTAGGGTCAGTCTGTTATATCTGGAGTATTTCTCCAGATATAACAGTATTTTATCCGGTGTCCTGTGTGAATTTAAGTATACTCTCTCTAATTCCCTCTCTCTTTTTCTCTTTCTTTCTTTCTCTCTCTCGGAGGACCTGAGCCTTAGGACCATTCCTCAGGACTACGTGGCCTGATGACTCCTTGCTGTCCCCACTCCACCTGGCCGTACTGCTGCTCCAGCTTCAACTGTTCTGCCTGTGGCTATGGAACCCTGACCTGTTCACCAGATGTGCTACCTGTCCCAGACCTGCTGTTTTCAACTCTCTAGAGACTGCAGGAGCTGTAGAGATACTCTAATTGATCGGCTATGAAAAGCCAACTGACATTTACTCCTGAGGTGCTGACCTGTTGCACCCTCGACAATCACTGCACCCTCGACAACCACTATTATTATTATTATTTGACCCTGCTGGTCATCTATGAACATTTTAAATCTTGGCCATGTTCTGTTATAATCTCCACCCGGCACAGCCAGAAGAGGACTGGCCACTCCTCATAGCCTGGTTCCTCTCTAGGTTTCTTCCTAGGTTCTGGCCTTTCTAGGGAGTTTTCCTAGCCACCGTGCTTCTACACCTGCATTGCTTGCTGTTTGGGGTTTTAGGCTGCGTTTCTGTACAGCACTCGGTGACATCAGCTGATGTAAGAAGGGCTTTATGAATAACTTTTATTTGATTCGATTCTTATTTTTAAAGGCAGTCAAAAATGTGATTTTCCTGTATTTTATATGCACTGTATTTCCACACTATGAGGTTGGAATAATACTGTGAAATTGTGAAAATTATGATAATTCTTGTGTAAGAGCTGCCTGAAATTTCAGCCTGTTTTGGTGGGATGGAGATTTGGCCTGCCTGGTGACATCAGAAATGATATGATATTGAGATATAAATGGCTGGATTGGACCTTAACTTTTAACTCTTCATTTATGTAATGAAAAGTGCTAAAAAAAAGCTAGTGGTCCAATCCAGCCGTTTTTATCTCAATATCATATCATATCTCAAAGTGCTTTAAATATATTAAAGAGTGAAAGAAAAGACATGCAATTTTGAAAACAAAAACAAATCATTATTGCGTCATGACAGGCAGGGTAGTTCATTCATGGCTTGAGCAGTCAGCCCCAGGAGGAAGGGTTGAGTAAAGGCAGTTCAGAGATCAAACAGATGGAGGTTTCAGACAGGTCCAGAGCTGTTCATCAGGGAACCCCGGAACTTGCCATCTCTGAAAGATGCTTCTCTGTAGTAGTCTCTGAAGTCAGACTCAATGGGTAGAACTCCTCCACTACCGATATGTAGCAAGCCGGGTGAAGTCACGGCAGAAACAAAGGCGCCAGAAAAGCACACTGGACATCAGTCCAGACTAGTCAGCCTTGGAGCTAACCACTCAAGAAAACTGTTAAAAACGGTAACTTCAGCATCCTTATCTCAAAAACAAACATCCCCTTACTTTGAATCAAAACATGACCTAGTTAGCTAGTTAAGCTTCTTGATGACAGTGAAACATTATATGGTGAAACCAACTGACTTGTCAGTCATACCATGCTGATAGATAACAAATTAGAAGATAAAAAGATAATTTAAAATTTAATAAAAAATACCAAGAAATTATTCAATATTTACAAATGTACAAGAGCTCATAGCATAGGGTATCAAATTCCATGGAGGGCCTAGTGTCTGCAGGGTTTTTGGTTTTTCCTTTCAATTAAGACCTAGACAACCAGGTGAGGGGAGTTCTTTACTAATTAGTGAACTGAATTAATTAATCAATCATTTACAAGGGAGGGGCGTAAACACGCAGACACTCGGCCCTCCGTGGAATGAGTTTGACACTATAGGCTATTCCGGCGCCATCGCTAAAATGGAATTACTGATATGACATCTGTCTAATTCTTTAGACACCCTAAACCTAGGTTGAAGAAACCCAGGTTAAGACATAACTCTGCAACATTGTTATTCAACACAGACCAGCTTCTGCATTCAGAATGAATGGAGGAGTATCACCGAAGCACCAAAAAAAAGAAGTCGATTTATGCATGTGATTTTGTAATATTCTGATATAGTTCAACGTAAATAGACAGTTGTGTCACAGACTACTCTGTGCATGCTTGTTTTTTGTTGTTGTTGCAAATGGTTGACTATCTTTCTATTGTTGGCCTGTTCACTCCGGGAGAGATGTACATGTAACATTACAGGTCTCCCTAAATTAAGTGGCTAGCTACAGCGAGCGAGAAAACTAAACTGGTAACCCGAAAGGTAGCCTGTGAAAATCATCCTAACATATGGCTAACACTATGGATATTGTGCAATAATTGCTAACAAAACAGTGGGTTGTGATTATATTGGTGATATAGGAGAAATTGCTATTAATCCAAATGTTAGCTTGAGACCAGAAGCCAATTGTCTCCAACCAAGATTGTGTACGAAAACACTCAACACAAGCATTACAAGTATGAGTGTTTCACGTTGTCTTGTGTTATTTTTGTTACAGTTGGATTTTGACAGTTAATTATCAAATGGCAACATTGAATATAGTTGTATCTTTTGCTGAAAACATTGCTACAAAGTAACAAGCTATCTAATCAAAACCGTTCGGGTACATTTGCATTTTACCAAATATGGTTAAAGGTTCTGAGCCGCTTTGGATCAAAGAGGGGTGATGGGGCAAACAAAATAAAAATGTCCCATTTCCAAAAGAAAGGAAAAGGCAGGAATTGTGGTTTAAGGCTATCAGAAGTTGATAGGGATGTTTGTATGTTTAAGTAATGACTAAGAATATTCCATTCTGAAAATGTATGCAATAGGGTTATAAGACAATGATAATCCAATTGATGTGTGTGTGTCTAGAAATGTATATTGTATAGAGAGTGGAACAAGGCGGTAAAGGAGTATCTGTGAGAACAAAGAATTCTTTGTGAAACCAGACTACAGGAGAGAGGCCTTCTCGTCCTCGGGACGGGAGGGACGGCTAGGAGCTGTCCAGATTGACTTGTGTTGCAAGATTGTGATAAGCCAATGAATGTGTACTGTGGGAAAGTACTATTTCCTAGAGAGGGTGGAGCATTTGTATAATTTGTGTTCAGCTTAAAGCTTATACAATATAAAAAGACTGTGTTCACATTTGGAGTTCAGAATTCTCATGAATAAACAATACCTGACCAAATTGCAGATATGGGACTTTGTCAAATTTTTCATTAACTAGAGCTTTACAACCTCTGGGAATTATTCAAAGCCTGATTGATCGTTTATGTCAACATTTGAGAACGAAATTCTCGTGACAGAAGTACAGGACAGAAATACAGTTTTCAATTGTGGTTTCCCAAACCAGGATCAAGGATTTGTAAGGTTGCTATCTATAGGTTGACAAGATCAACTTCTTTTAGACATAATGTCATATCAGTCAACAGGGCTTGACATTCAGATAAATTTGCTAGTGGCAAACCGGCCCATAACATGGGCCATTGGTGAATTTTGATGTCTGTTCAAATTACACACCAAATTTCAAACCATGAGGAACACGTGATGCTGATGGCTCATTGACTTGTGCAGGACATGCAGGGTAGTAAATCAGTTTTTAATGTTGAATATTAATAGGGCCTATTTTACATTTTCATAATTAGTAGGCTGAATATTATTTTCTCATATTTGCCCAAATGTTGTACGTATTACCTCCTCTTTTACTGATGTTGCTTCATTCCTTAAATAAAATAACTTTCATTGTCCTTCTCGTCATGACATCAGTGGTGATTTTAACATGTCAATCTTGGTGGGGTAAACTCAAAAAACATTTTTTAGATGCATGCCAGCAAAACCACTACACAACAGTAAACAATACATTAATTGCACTATAATGGTGACAAACGGTGCCCACAAACTGTGGGCCTAGATAAAGCTGTCCCAAAAGCAGAGCTTTCTTTTCAGCACCATGGAGTGAATCATTACCACTGCTACACCTGGCTATCAGCGGAGCCTTGTCTGGCATTGAAACAGTTCAGTCAGCCTCATGTATTACCTTTAAAAAAAACATAGCTGATATGGCTGACTTGCTTAAACAAATGTGGTTTCTCCTGCGGATTGATATGTACAAAATATGGCATGAAGGGACGACGAGCACATAAGAGGCAATCCTTAATTTCGATTAAGACATTAATGAGCGAGCTAGGACGGATTTAGTCAATATAACTATTTGTTCAGCACTTTTGAAATGTGCAGGGACATAATTCAGAACATGGGCCGTTCTTACAGTATGCTCCCTGTACACCAAGTCAGAACCATATGATAAATAAAGGGGACATATAAGCAGACAATGAAAGCTCTTACAATATTCAATGATTACATTTCTCTAAAGCAGGCTATAGGCTACATGCGCACCACCAAAGCAGAACAGTAGGCTAAGTTATGAGAGGGAAAGGGACTAAATTATTAGGGTGAGGCGCATGGGCTACTAACAGCTTACTACACAACATAGACTTAGTATTACTTTCTTAAATACAGTATACATATCTCCTTGGCATATTACATCATTTATGCAGCAGCATACAAGACATTTTTGGACACTTGTTGTGCTGTGCTCACTTGGACAAGAAGGTGGTGCGGCGGTTCTTGTGGGCAAATTTTGCCATCAAAGTCTGGCATTCTCTGGATTGATGGTGCTCTCATGACAACTGGGAACTCTGGGGGGAAAAAACAAGGTCGAATCATGACGTCAGTGATCTTCAGGTCGGAGCCCTAGAAAGAGGCTAAAGTTCCCGACTTGGAATTCCAATTTGACTTGAACTCACTAAAGTCTGAGATTTCCCAGTCGTGAGTTTCCAGTTGTTTTGAACGCAGCAGAAGTCATGCTGGATTGACAGTATGGCCAATGTATTCAAACTTTTCTGGCCCATGGGTTTGAATGTTAATCCTTTTAAGCTTGGAAAAATGACCCTTAAACCCAGACTTGGACCACACACCTACTCCACTGTATAACAGGCGACTGATTGCTTTGCAACGCTTGCAGTTAGCTACTGATTCCTTCCAAACCACTCATTGTTGAATTTGCAGTTTCCAACTTGTTGTGTAATGTCCAAAGGCCGATGAGCACCGATACGTTTTATCCATAATTTCTCTTCATATGAAGGATTGAAAAGGATTTACCAATAGATTGTCAACGTGATTCATGATGATGACTGCTTGTCTAGCTTGCTAGATTTTGAAAGTATGATGTTAACATGATCAGTCCAATCAACGCTATGGTAGATATAACATGATTTGACGTCATTTTATCTGTGGCCAATGACCTTGAGCCTTCTTGGATGGGCTCTTCTAATGTAACTCTATGGCAGGACCCAAAGTGCTTTCATTTTCGAGCTCTCCCCATAGATTTTACTGTGATGTAGTGTCCCCATGAGTGTCAGAACACTGAGCCAATCACAGTGCAACTAGGGAACAATACCAACCCTTATGCTCCATATTTTCCGCTGGCTGCCCCACCACCACAGAAAGCACTGAGCTAGGCTGAAACACCTGCCCTGAACGACAGGTCGCCACTGAATGACATGCTTAAATAATAGGACTAGAATAAGATGCAGACTCATTTTGATGTGAGGCTATTATTTATATATTTTTTTTCAAATTAATTTAAAATGAAAAGCTGAAATGTCTTGTCAATATTCAACCACTTTGTTATGGCATGCCTAAATAAGTTCAGAATAAAAAAATTGCTTAACAAGTCACATAACATGATTTTGTAATGACTACATCGTAAAAAAAGAAATATTCAGGTGGTTAGTAAATTATTGAAAATCTAATTTGTTTACATAAAAACAATTTAGTTGTCATCTTTAATAATTTGTACTTTACTCTGCTTAACTTTTTCAACCAACCTGAAATAAATACAAAAGAATTAAACATAAGATAAATGCACAATCTAAACAACTATTGCTGTGTAAAAACAAGTACAAAGAACATTGCGTTTAATTTACACAATTTTCATAATATTTCCTTTCAACTTAAGAATTTGAAGTTCTTCCAACAACTTAAGTATATCTAACGTACAAAAGAGTTCTGGGTTTTGATCAAATTAAGTTGAGTCTTAGTCATTTTTTTATACTTGACTTAATATATTAGTGTTTGTGAAACACTAAAAGTTAAGTATATTATATGTAAAAATACATAATGTTGGAAATACTCAAAAAGCTAACGCAAATAGTTCCTCCACTTGCAACGTTTTTTTTTACAGTGTACCTCATCTCTGTACCCCACACTTACAATTATCTGTAAGGTCCCTCAGTTGAGCATGTGGCTCTGTTTTCAGAGGATTGTTAATTGTTTTTTTTTATTTTATTTACAATACTTTTACACAATTTGTATGTATGTTTGAAGCACATTTCTATATTAGTATCAAACAGTTTGTTATGCTATGAGGTGTAATGGATCATGATGAATGGATATCAAAACCGTCAGGCAAATTGACGTTCAATGACAAGAGACATTCTCACCATTAGTAAACTATGTGTGCCACTTGACAGAGGGAAATACATTAAGCAAAATGCTTGCAGTTTTACCTCCAGTTACTAGTGATGGGCATTCTGGCTCTTTTCAGCGAGCCGGCTCGTTCGGCTCAGCTCACCAAAAAGAGCCGGCTCTTTTGGCTCTCAAACGGCTCTTTAAAATAAATATGTTTTGTATTTTTCAAGTCAAACGGTTTGCATTAGTTTGACTATGATTGGTGTTAAAACAATTCTAATTAAATGATTAAATTAAATCATACTGTACCTTAACCACAATGTATTTTTAATGTATATAAACAAAGTGCATATAAATCTAACCATTCAAAACGAATACAATCTGAAAACCATAATAAAATATAGCACAATATCAAAGAAAAATAAATAACAATTTGCAAAACTGCAGCATCCCACAAATTGAAATAAATGTAAAAAACTAGGATGCTATTACACATGTGCATTTAAAGTATAACTTTTTTAATGTATATAAACAAATATAACAATTCGAAACGAATACAATCTGAACAACATAATAATAGAATATTGCACCATATCAAATAAAAATAAATAACAATGTGCAAAACTGCAGCATTGCACTTAAAACATTAAACTGGTCCCTCTTTTCTTTCTCTTCTTCATTGCCATGTTATAACCAGCAGCACACAGCAATGCTGACCATATTTTGCCTTTATGAGAGATTTGCATTCAGAAATGCAAGCTTCCTCACTTTCGAGGGGCTGATGCGGTTTCTTCTCTCAGTAATTATTTGTCTGGTTTTCAAGAAGACCCTCTCAGAGGGAACGGATGTGGCCCCTATGAAGAGTCTCCCTGTCATGACTTTAGTAAGCCATGGGTAGACAGAGGCCTTGGTCTTCTACCAGCTCAGAGGATCTGCAGATCATTGGAGGAGGGGCTCCTCCAAATAGAATCAGACCTCCATTATGGCATCTGCTGAGGGATCCCTTCGTGCTGCATCCCCAGTTGCTCTCTCGTCAAACAGCATCCAAACAGTAGACGTTTGTGGCACTACTGCTGGTGCTTCTGCTCCATCTGATCCCTCTTCTTCCTGTTGCCATGGTGTCTGAGCCAGATGACTGCTGGTGCTGTCCCTCCCTACTGCTGAGGTTATTCTTTGAAGAGCCTCATCAATCACTCTGGCATCACTGAAGGCTAACTTCTTAAACCTGGGGTCAAGTGCAGCGGTTTCTGATAGCACGTGATTATATTCCATTCTGTGGAACTTTCTGTCCATTGATGAACATAGGGTGTCCATCAACTCTGTCACATGTCCTGTGGTTACATTTGCTTCTCTCTGGCGGCTGGCTGTGATTTGCTGCAGACCCTTAGACATGAGTATCATTTTTGAGGCTGTCAAGAGAGAAGAGAGAACAGTAACATATTAGTTCAGGTTCATGTTTTGTCTACTGATACTACATTCTCATCTACTGCTCATATACATATATAATACTGGATTAAATAATGTAGTAATAACTGCTTACTGTACCTCTCTCCACTGATCTCCACAGTGACCTGCTCAAAGGGTTCCAGGAGCGCACCACCTCCTGCATCTACTTGCCATTCTCTGGCCACTCCCAACAGTTCCTCTGCCAAGTTCCCTGAGGTGTGTCTGTCGCTGAACTCAAAGGAGTCCAGAAGACAGCTAGACATCAAAAAATCTTCAATGAAGTGACATGTAACCGACATATAAGAAGTGGTTACCCTTGATGTTCAGCAGTCAGTGGTAAGGCAAATTGCAGTAGCTTTTTGGACTCTTTCCCGCACTGAAGCCTGTGTGCTCTTGTACAGTTGTGGAATAAGTGATTTTGAAAGGGTTTTCCTGTTTGGAATTGTGTACATTGGATTTAGACTGTTGCTATAATTTTTAAAACCTCTGTCCTCCACGATCAAAAATTGCTGGAAATTAGTGGCAATCATTTTAGCCAATGCAATATCAATCTTGCTTTGCTACAGACATAGACTTTGGTATAAACTGGTGCATAGAAGACTGCGTTGCTGTGGGTCGCAGAGCAGGCCGACTTGACTGAATGGATACATCTCCACGTGTGGAGGTGCTGGCTCCACCACTATCACTTGCAGGCCTGCTAGTTTCTTGAAGCTCCGCTACAGATAGCTTCACAGTTGGGTGTACAGTTTGCATATACGTAGAACCGGCTTCATATGAGATTTTGTTTTGGCAAATTCTACACTGTGCTCTAACATTGTCTACATTATTAAAATGCATCCAAATGCTACTGTGCTTCCGACTCATTTTCCAGCTGTTGTTTTCACAGCTGTCCTTCCTCTCTCTCCTCGGCTGCTAAGTGTGTGACTGTGAGTGAGTTGGCTCGGCCCTCCTTCACGCATCTTTGGTTCATTTGTTGACAATGGGTGTCTGATTGACAGGAACAATAGGTGAGGCTGTTAGTCTGAGCAGACAGTCAGAACGAATGTGTGCGCTTGAGCATTTAGGCCTATATTATTATTATTTCTTTTTTTCATTCTTTGAATTAGTTTGTTCTATTCATTTAAATCTTTTGATTATTCAAATCAGAATTTTATTTTATTTTATAAATAGATTTGGCTCTTCTGATATGCGAGCCGGCTCCCAACGTTCATCTACAGGAGCCGGCTCTTAGAGCCGAACGACCCATCACTACCAGTTACAGCTAGTAGAACGTGCACTGGATACAAATGTCAAGATATGAAATACTTAAAGCCATGTTTCACACTAAGACACGATCAATGAAAGTAACTAATCAGAAAGATTAAGTATATCTAAAGAGTTCTGGGTTTTGATCAAATTAAGTTGGATCTTAGTAATTTTTTTTTATACTTGACTTAATATATTAGTGTTTGTGAAACACTTAAAGTTAAGTATATTATATGTAAAAATACATAATGTTGGAAATACTCTAAAAGCTAACGCAAATAGTTCCTCCATTCCTCCACTTGCAACGTTTTATTTTACAGTGTACCTCATCTCTGTACCCCACACTTACAATTATCTGTAAGGTCCCTCAGTTGAGCATGTGGCTCTGTTTTCAGAGGATTGTTAATTGTTTTTTTTATTTTATTTACAATACTTTTACACAATGTTGTATGTATGTTTGAAGCACATTTCTATATTAGTATCAAACAGTTTGTTATGCTATGACGTGTAATGGATCATGATGAATGGATATCAAAACCGTCAGGCAAATTGACGTTCAATGACAAGACACATTCTCACCATTAGTAAACTATGTGTGCCACTCTTGACAGAGGGAAATACATTAAGAAAAATGCTTGCAGTTTTACCTCCAGTTACTAGTGATGGGCATTCTGGCTCTTTTCAGCGAGCCGGCTCGTTCGGCTCAGCTCACCAAAAAGAGCCGGCTCTTTTGGCTCTCAAACGGCTCTTTAAAATAAATATGTTTTGTATTTTTCAAGTCAAACGGTTTTTCAAGTCAAATCTCTGTACCCCACACATACAATTATCTGTAAGGTCCCTCAGTTGAGCAGTGAATTTCAAACACCGGGGAGGATTTCCAATGCCTCGCAAAGAAGTGCACCTATTGGTAAATGGGTAAAAAAAAGATGACATTGAATATCCCATTGAGCATGTTGAAGTTATTAATTACACTTTGGATGGTGTAGCAAAACACCCAGTCACTACAAAGGTACTTCCTAACTCGGTTGCCGGAGATAAAGTAAACCACTCAGGGATTTCACCATGATGCCAATGGTGACTTTAAAACAGTTAGAGTTTAATGGCTGTGGAGATGATTGTGGACTACAGGAAAATGAGGACCGAGCACGCCCCCATTCTCATTGACAGGGCTGTAGTGGAACAGGTTGAGAGCTTCAAGTTCCTTGGTGTCCACATCACCAACAAACTATCATGGTCCAAACACACCAAGACAGTCGTGAAGAGGGCACGACAAAGCCTATTCCCCCTCAGGAGACTGAAAAGATTTGGCATGGGTCCTCACATCCTCAAAAGGTTCTACAGCTGCACCATCGAGAGCATCCTGACTGGTTGCATCACTGTCTGGTATGGCAACTGCTCGGTCTCCGACCGCAAGGCACTACAGAGTGTGTGTATGGCCCAGTACATCACTGGGGCCAAGTTTCCTGCCATCCAGGACCTCCATATCAGGCGGTGTCAGAGGAAGGCCCTAACAATTGTCCAAGACTCCAGCCACTCTAGTCATAGACTGTTCTCTCTGCTACCACACGGCAAGCGGTACCGGAGCGCCAAGTCGAGGTCCAAAAGGCTTCTTAACAGCTTCTACCCCCAAGCCATAAGACTGCTGAACAGCTAATCAAAGGGCTGCTGCTACTCTCTGTATATAATCTATGCATAGTCACTCTAACTCTACCTACATGTACTTGTACATATTACCTCAATTACCTTGACTAACCGGTGCCCCCGCCGCACATTTACCCTGTACCAGTGCCCCTTGTATATAACATTGCTTGTTATTTTACTGCTGCTGTTTAATTATTTGTTAGTTTTATTCTAAATGTTTTACTTATATTTTTTACTTAACACGTATTAAAAAAAAAAAAACTTTTTAAAGCATTGTTGGTTAAGGGCTTGTAAGTAAGCATTTCACTGTAAGGTCTACACCTGTTGTATTCGGCGCGATTTGATATGAGAAAACTGAGGATGGATCAACAACATTATAGTTACTCCACAATACTAACCTAATTGACAGAGTGAAAATAAGCTTCTTCGGGATCGGTGTCCTTTCCACGGGACGGTTGAGCTAACGTAGGCTAATGTGATTAGCATGAGGTTGTAAGTAACAAGAAAATTTCCCAGGACATAGACATATCTGATATTGTCAGAAAGCTTAAATTCTTGTTAATCTAACTACACTGTCCAATTTACGGTAGCTATTACAGTGAAAGAATACCATGCTAGTGTTTGAGGAGAGTGCACAATTCTGAACATAAAACTTTATTAATAAACAAATTAGGCATCATTGGATCAGTCTAAAGCTTTGCACATACATGTATATTGCACCTGGGAAGGAATAATATATAATGGCCTTTCTCTTGCATTTCAAAGATGGTACAAAATAAATACAAAAGAACGGTTGGTTTTTACTTTGTATTATCTTTTACCAGATCTATTGTGTTATATTCTCCTACATTCCTTTCACATTTCGACAAACTTTAAAGTGTTTCCTTTCAAATGGTACCAAGAATATGCTTCAAAGCTTGAGCTACAGGCAGTTAGATTTGAGTATGTCATTTCAGGCAAAATTTGAAAAAAGGGGCGGATCCTGAAGAGGTAAAACAAAGATGCATCCAGTTTGCATAAAGGCACTAAAGTAATACTGCAAAAAATGTGGCAAAGCAATTTACTTTTTGTCCTGAATACCAAGTGTTATGTTTGGGGCAAATACAATACAACACATTATTGAGTGCCACTCTCCAGATTTTCAAGCATAGTGGTGGCTGCATAATGTTATGAGTATACTTGTAATTGTTCAGGACTGGGGAGTTTTTCAGGATAAAAAAAAATTATGGAATGGACCTAAGCACAGACAAAACCATAGAAGAAAATCTGGTTCAGTTTGCTTTCCACCAGACACTGGGAGATGAGTTCACCTTACAGCAGGAAATTAACTTAATACACAAGGCCCAATCTGAACCGGTGCTGCTTACCAAGAAGACAGTGACTGTTACAGTGACTGTTACAGTTTTTTTTTTACTTAAAAATACTTGAAAAGAATTTAGAAAATAATAAAGGGCAAATGTTGCACATTCCAGGTGTAGAAATCTCTTAGACAATTATCCAAAATGACACAAAGCTGTAATCGCTGCCAAAGGTGCTTCTACAAAGTATTGACTCAGTGGTGTGAATACTTGTGTAAATGAGAGATTTCTGTATTTCATTTTCAATACATTTGCAAGAATTTCAAAAAATATGTTTTCACTTTGTCATTTTTGGGTATTGTGAGTAGATGAGCGTAGCAGAGCCTGGGGAGAAGCCACTACCATGGACCAGAGCTAAGAGGGTCTCAGGGTACAGAGGCTCAGTAAGCTTTATTACATCATCTACCAACAGAAACACTTACAAATAAGGAACTTAAAATATAACTTCAGTACCAAACGTTATCTTGATCTCAGTATTTTAGTCCCAACATGTCTGGTGCTGTATCCTGTCCTTTCTCCCCAAATGTGAGCAGCAGCAGCCTAATCATAAGGTTGGGGCTGATTGTCCAGCCAATCACACACTCTATTGATTAATTAACCTCAGCTGGGCTCCATTAGCCTCCCAACTGGGAAGGTGCAGGAAGGAGCCAAGAAGGCCCTGGAAGGATGCCTTCTCCCTAATTCTGGCTGTAGCACAAAGTTTGCAATAAGTCAAAGGGAATTAATACTTTCTGAAGGCACTGTATTTAATATTCAACAAACAAGAGCAAGTTTGCATCCCTCTTCAAATAATCTATTAGTCAAATAAATGCAAAAAAAATACATCCATCAAGCTACACCAGTCTAGATTTTCATCCACAAGAGCTGAGAAGACAGCAGAGAGCAGGTGTGTTATTGCGCAATATAACAGTGAAGACAGAGGCTATAGGTTAGAAGCTTATGCATATTAACCCGCCATTCATTATCCCTAATATGAGGCTAATAGGCCTACTGCATTGAATTTATTACCATGCGCTATGTAAGACAGAGGCTAAAACATAACCTTTCTGAAACATTTCCCAAATGGAGAGTGTTTCCATCACACGTCATCATTCTCTTGCATGGAGATAAACTCGCTATAGAATGGAGCCTTTTCTTAATATTGTAATGACATTTGTGAATAATATATAGGCCTATTTGGGACTAGAATAAAGCGCAGATCGGCTTTTGCTTCTCTTCAAGTGGATTGAATGGGTCTAAATAAATAACTGCTATAGGCCATGCATTCATCCTTTGAGGCTTTAAAAGTGTTGTTACACTGATTTTGAATATTCAAAGAAATTGGGAAACGTCCATGGCAGGCATTGTTGTCATCTTAGCTTGCTACATAACGTCTGAGTGATAGGAAGCACGAGCACGAGGACCAATCAGCCTACAGCACTGTGCATACACCCGTCGTTACTATGACAACTAGCATAGCCATGATCATTAAGGCCTGCAGTGTGAACAAGGCTTCAGACAGAGGGATGATTTTTGCCTTGCTCGGATGCTTTCTATGGTGAAATAGACTCAGCCTCTTGTGAATTGAAGGAAAGTTATGAAACACGGATAGACACAAATGAGAAATAATTTCATACGTTTCTTTTTTTCTTTTTTTTTATGGCATTCGCAACAACAACAAAAAACATTGCCAACCTTGTGAGCGGCTTCAGACCGCTTTCCTACTGCCTAGGCAGCATACTGTAGCTACAATGCATGAGCTGTTTCCATGGTTGATTCAGAGCGGTAGAACCTCCACATTATTGTGAGGCCATTGTCTGTATTTCTTCAACCTAGTAGAATACTGAATTAAAAGTGGGAATTGAAATGTGTGTAGAATAACAAGAGATAGAAAAGGAGAGGGAGAGAGATTACTCAGAAGAATCATAAAGCGCTTCATAACAGAACCTCGGTATACAGAATATACTCTAAAGCCATGTGGTACGGAAGGTGTGTGGGTGTAAAAAGGTTATAGTAAGAGCATTATGAATAACGTGTCAATCACCAATCAGCCGGGAAGCCGGAAGTTTCACTCATTAACATTCAACACATATAACAAGGGGTGTTAATGGAACACTCAACACCATAAAGCTTCAGCTTTTTGAAGAAGTAAGTGGTTTTATATCAAGAAAGAAATCAGCCATTTTGGGGAAAGAGGTGTGATGTTCCTGTTCCCTGTGCTGAGATGCCTAGAGAGCTAAAGGGCTGTTTCTAAATTGGCTCTGTGTTGTCCAGGAGACTCTACTGTAATGGCACTGAGGGGATTAGACTCGGAACAGCAGTGGCAGAACGACACGGCACGCCCCTTACACAATGAGCCATCTTTATTGTACTCTGTGTCCCCAGGAGGTTTCCCCTGAAAAAGTAATCCATCAAAAGGCAGAGAAGGTTATCAATGGGGATCCCGAGACGTTCTCCCATTGTACCTCCAGATGAAAAACAAAGAACAGCTAGCCAAGGACTCTGGGTCTCCAGAGGACTCATTATTTAATTATCTAGCAGCCCAGTGCAATTTATTGAACTATTAGGACAGTTTTCTTCCTTTAAGGGAAGTAGACCTATCAGAAAAACAAAGGAAATATTGGGAATTCTAAATACTAATGGGGCGTTTAAATGTTTTGGTGGTGTGGGCATACCCCAACAATAGAATGGTGTGAGTGTATACTGATCATTGAAAATATTCATGCAGAGTAAGTGTCACTCCACAATGATACAATAATACAAAATACAGATTTTTTTCAAACCACCTTGTGGACCACTTAAATTGAGTTGAGACACTGAAAACAATCATAGTCAAACATGGCATCTATAAAGCATTGCATCATCTATAAATATGTATGAATACTTTTTTTTATGTTTCATCATTTTGGCTGGACAGCTGACAAAAAATATAATCCCTAATTTCGTTATCCAACCCACAGTAAAGCAAGGCATGAGCTTCAGTTTCAGTTTAACTAGCGGAGTGTTTGTTTATCGACCAGTCTCAATTGCGAGAGGGGCCACTCCACGTCTACATTTTGTGAAAGAGCTTCGATATTGCTTGGATAGAATAGTACATACGTAAGGTAATGTCCCAAAAGTGTGTTTAAAAAAATGTTGATTCAAAAGCATTACGGTAATTTCTAGAATATCCTCCGTACTGTATCAGTGAGCTGAGTCATATGGATGGAGTTAAAAAAGGCTTTGACATGGTATATGCCATTTTTCTTTGCAGTTGCAACATCACAAGCCCATAAACATACATGTTTACATAGATGTTCTTTTGGCATGCTGCAAAATCTCTCCCAATTTGTAAAAATACATAGCCACTGGTGATGCCATAGATTTCCAGCCCATATCGCATTGAATAGCAGCATTTGGCGTGCATTTACCCACACCAAGGTAAAATATACAGGCACGGTTAAAACAGCGTTAACACAAGTATAATTTCCGTGCCCCCAAACTACTGCAGCATAAGTAATAGCAGGTAGCACCAATGAATCAGTCAGTTTTGTGAAACATTTAAAAGTTAGGCCAGCCATGACTTTACACTTTGTAATGATGGCACCAAGGGCACAATTTGCATGGTTAGCTGTGTAAACAGACACATTTTAATCTAAAAATGTATTGACAATCAACCCCAGATACTTGTACTCACTGACAGCATCTAATATGGCAGGATCACAGGAGAAGATCTAAGGTGTTCCAGGCACTGCTGAGTTCCTATAGTGGACTACCTTAGTTTTGTCTACATTGATATTCAGTTTCCATTGTTCACACCAATTAAAAATAATATTTTACATTTCATGCAAGTAGACCACTGATTGGCCATAGCTCATCCTCCTCTAGGCCGCTGATTGGCCAGCTCCTCCTCCTCAGATAGATTACATCATGTTCTATGAGGAAATGGCAAGTATTTTCTGTTTAGGATACAAGTTTGAGGTGGTTTTTAAGTGTTTTTTCTCCTATTTATGCTTGGCCACAAATACGAGTATAGGAGTCAACAACTTTATTTGGATATGAGTTAACAGAATATGAACTTTTAAAAGGGAGATTTTCATTGGGAAGTTACTTTAAAGGTCATCTCTCTTCTCCCCTTGAATTGACTAAAGTTGTTTTCTTCTCACTGTTAGGCAGGTCTTAATCCTTGGTCAGATTAATCTGTTCTAGTTGTTATGTTTGCACAACCTCATATACACAAAGAGCTTCCAACAGAATAACAAACTGTCTCACAGACTATCAACATGTATATGTAGATGTTCCTGTTTGGAGTGATGGTTGACTCTGTGTGCAGTTCATGATTACAATCAATAGCAATAGTAAATGTCAATACCAAGGGGAAGAACCAACAAGAACCAACTCTGTAGACCATAGCTTTTTCTTTTAGACATCGACAGGATTCTTTCTTTTGACTGAGCTTTGTTTTGGCTGCACTCATTTCATAATGTGCGTGTGTATATTACCTCAGTCATTTGTTTCTCTCAAAATATGTTTCCATTGTTCTTTATGTACAAAAGCTGAAGAACATACGCACATCCAGGTACTTTCCACAGGCAAATGACAACTAGCATAGCCATGATTATTAACTACTTAGGGAGAATTATTGAAACTATAAGAACGGTTGCAAGTCAAACTCCTTATTAATCTATTGAACAATATTAGTAACCAGACAGGAAACAGTGCTAATGTTTTTCCAATTGACGCCTTCTCCCTAATTCTGGCTGTAGCACAAAGTTTGCAATAAGTCAAATTGAATTAATACTTTCTGAAGGCACTGTATTTAATATTCAACAAACAAGAGCAAGTTTGCATCCCTCTTCAAATAATCTATTAGTCAAATAAATGCAAAAAAAATACATCCATCAAGCTCCACCAGTCTAGATTTTCATCCACAAGAGCTGAGAGGCCAGCAGAGAGCAGGTGTGTTATTGCGCAATATAACAGTGAAGACAGAGGCTATAAGTTAGAAGCTTATGCATATTAACCCGCCATTCATTATCCCTAATATGAGGCTGCATTGAATTTATTACCATGCGCTATGTAAGACAGAGGCTTGATAACCAATTGATAACCTCAATGACAATGAACTTGACTCTTGCACTGAGGACATGGCAAGGGAAAATACATATTTCAAGAGGAAAAGCACATGTTTACCACCCAAAAGAAATCCCTCTCTTGAAACATATTGCCGCCTAGTTGAGAAAGATCTACATAATCTCCTGGCTAATAAAAAGAATACAAGGTATTCCACAATGTCTAAAGCAGAGAAAGAATCTCCTATGGAAATGAAAAATGACTCCAATATCATTCTAAAACCTGCCAACAAAGGAGGTGCAATAGTTATACTAAATGCAGCAGACTATGAAAAGGAAATTCTGAGACAACCTGGTGATGATTAATTTTACAAAAGACTCCCAAAGGACCCTACTAATCAATTCAAGTCTCTGATCCAAGATAAATTGTCAACATTTTTGAATGAAGTGTAAATTACAAAGACAGAATATGAATATATGAAAGTTGACTGCCCAACCACACCTGTCATATACGCTCTACCCAAAATTCACAAGAGCATGACACCACCTATACCAGGCAGGCCCATTGTGAGTAGTAATGGATTTCTGACAGAGAATATCTCTACCTTTGTTGACCATTTTGTGAAACCCTGGGCAATCTCCGTCCCCACGTATACTAGAGACTATTGATTTTACATGTTTTTTTAAATCTGTGGACCATATACCTGAAAATTCGATTCTGTGTACTTTTGATGTTACCAGTCTATATACTAACATCCCCCATCGGAACAGATATAGCCCTTGGTTCACTCCAGACCTGACTGCCCTTGACCAGCACAAAAATATCTTGTGGAGTACTGCATTAGCATCGAATAGCCTCCGCGACATGTAACTTTTAAGGGAAGTTAGGAACCAATATACACAGGCAGTTAGGAAAGCAAAGGCTAGCTTTTTCAAACAGAAATTTGCATCCTGTAGCACTAACTCCAAAAAGTTATGCGACACTGTAAAGTCCATGGAGAATAAGAGCACCTCCTCCCAGCTGCCCACTGCACTGAGGCTTGGAAACACCATCACCACCGATAAATCCGCGATAATTGAGAATTTCAATAAGCATTTTTCTACAGCTGGCCATGCTTTCCACCTGGCTACCCCTACCCCGGTCAACAGCCCTGCATCCCTCACTGCAACTTTCCCAAGCATCGCCCATTTCTCCTTCTCCCAAATCCAGATAGCTGATGTTCTGAAAGAGCTGCAAAATCTGGACCCCTACAAATCAGCAGGGTTAGACAATCTGGACCCTCTCTTCCTTAAACTATCTCCCGAAATTGTTGCAACCCCTATTACTAGCTTGTTCAACCTCTCTTTCGTATCGTCTGAGATCCCCAAAGATTGGAAAGCTGCCGAGGTCATCCCCCTCTTCAAAGGGGGAAATACTCTAGACCCAAATTGCTACAGACCTATATCTATCCTACCCTGCCTCTCTAAGGTCTTCGAAAGCCAAGTTAACAAACAGATCACCAACCATTTTGAATCCCACCATACCTTCTCTGCTATGAAATCTGGTTCCAGAGCTGGTCATGGGTGCACGCTCAAGGTCCTAAACGATATCATAACCGCCATCGATAAGAGACATTACTGTGCAGCCAAATTCATCAATTCATCTGGCCAAGGCTTTTGACTCTGTCAATCACCACATTCTTATTGGCAGACTCAACAGCCAAATGATTGCCTCGCCTGGTTCACCAACTACTTCTCCGATAGAGTTCAGTGTGTCAAATCGGAGGGCCTGTTGTCCAGACCTCTGACAGTGTCTATGGGGGTGCCACAGGGTTCAATTCTCGGCCCGACTCTCTTCTCTGTATATATCGATGATGTCGCTCTTGCTGCTGGTGATTCTCTGATCCACCTCTATTCTTCCAGACTCACATTAAGCATCTCCAATCCAAAATTAAATCTAGAATCGGCTTCCTATTTCGCCACAAAGCATCATTCACTCATGCTGCCAAACATACCCTCGTAAAACTGACCATCCTACCGATCTTCGACTTCGGCAATGTCATTTATAAAATAGCCTCCAACACCCTACTCAACAAATTGGATGCAGTCTATCACAGTGCCATCCGTTTTGTCACCAAAGCCCCATATACTACCCACCACTGCGACCTGTACGCTCTCGTTGGTTGGCCCTCGCTTCATACTCTTCGCCAAACCCACTGGCTCCAGGTCATCTACAAGTCTCTGCTAGGTAAAGCCCTGCCTTATCTCAGCTCACTGGTCACCATAGCAGCACCCACTCATAGCACGCGCTCCAGCAGGTTTATCTCTCTGGTCACCCCCAAAGCCAATTCTTTCTTTGGCCGCCTTTCCTTCCAGTTCTCTGCTGCCAATGACTGGAACGAACTGCTAAAATCACTGAAGCTGGAGACTCCTATCTCCCTCACTAGCTTTACGCACCAGCTGTCAGAGCAGCTCACAGATCACTGCACCTGTACATAGCCCATCTGTAAATAGCCCATCCAACTACCTCATCCCCATAGTGTATTTATTTATTTATCTTGCTCCTTTGCACCCCAGTATCTCTATTTGCACATTCATCTTCTGCACATCTACCATTCCAGTGTTTAATTGCTATATTGTAATTACTTCTTGACCTTGGCCTATTTATTGCCTTACCTCCCTTATCTTACCTCATTCGCACTCACCCAATACTCACCATTGGGGAAGGCATACTGGTACATTATTGATACTGACCCACAATTGAAACCCATTTTTAAATATCCCCTACAAAGTATTTTTAAAATACCTCCAAACTTGAGAGATATTGTGGTTAAATCTGATTACCCACCAGAGAAAAGGGAAACTTTTTTGGACAAGGTTCCGGAGGGTAATTACAAATGTGGCCAATGTGGTCAATGCAGCTTTACGTATAAATGCAACTCATTTACACCCCCCCGCACAGGACAAAGATTTAAGATCAAGGGCCTGATTACTTGCATGTCCACCAATGTTATTTCCATGTTGAAATGTCCTTATAGTCTGTTTTACAGAGGGAAAGCCCGTAGAAGCCTTAAGACACGGATCAGTGAGCACCGCAGCAATATAAGGACAGGTGAGACAAAAAATCTGGTTGCTGCTCATTTTGTACAAGCTGGACATCCTATTAGTTCTCTGAGATACATTGGAATAGAAATGGTCAAGATGTCACTCAGGGGAAGGGACATTGAGAGGAAACTTCTTCAAAGGGAATCTTTCTGGATCCACAGGCTGAACACACTTGTCTCCTCTTGGCCTTAACAAGGAGTTTGACTTGAAACTGTTCTTATACTTTCAATAATTCTAAATTGTTTTTTTTTATCCTAATTGAATATTGTATGTGTATGTATATTACTATACATATTGATCACATTCTCTGTGTATGATCATGTATTTTGACACATTGAATGTTAATATTGCGAAACTATGTTATACATTTTTACCTCCTATTTCAAGAAGTGATGTCACTGAGTACTGCCCCTATATATAGGACCTTCCACCCCCACCTGGGATATGGATGCCTGATGAAGACCTAAGGGTCGAAACGTTGTAAATAAATATCACCTGGGAGCATGAGCAGCAGTGGGTGGCATTTTCCTTTCGATTTTCCATTGTTCTTTATACCACACTGCTGTCTTCCACAGGTTCAAGCTTTGAGATGGTTTTTAAAGGAGAAGGCGTTACCGTCGTACGGGAACACAGAAACCCCCTTCATTGTGGGTGTTTTCATTCAGATGAAGAGGTACAGGTAAGTTTCAATGCACCTTGGCATGGATTCTATAAGTGGGATGCAACACCATTCAGAGGGATGCAACACAATTTTTCGGGCTCTCAATTTACTGTTGCAAGTTAGATTAGTGAAATACACAAGGTGTAATTTCTAAATTTGGTTGTGCATCAGCAGTTATCTTATGTCAGACCTGCAGGCAACTGCGGCCCCTCATGATGAGTTCAGATTTTGTGTCTCCCAACCGCATCAAAGTTGTCCATCCCTGGTTTAAATCGTTTTCATGCTCATCAAACTATTCAGTGAGTGACCACTCGTGTCCTGTGGATGGGGGAATTATCATCCTATGGGAACATAGCCACGGTAGCCAAAATAATGGCCTGCCCAGCATTTTATACATGACCCTAAGCATGATTGGATGTGGTCCTGTGTGGCTCTGTTGGTAGAGCATGATGCTTGCAACGCCAGAGTTGTAGGTCTGATTCCCATGGGGGGACCAGTACCATTTTTTGTTTGAGAATGTTTGCACTCACATACATAAAAAATGACATTTTAATTGCTTAAATAACACAGGAACCACAAATGTGTGAAAGCACCTGCTTTCAATATACTTTGTATCCCTCATTTACTCAAGTGTTTCCATTATTTTGGCAGTTAGCTGTAAATAGTGTAAATATCCAGCGGGGAGTGTGAATTTATGCTTCTTATCTTCGCCTAAATTTACTGCTCATAAACAGTATGAAACAAACAGTCAGCCGACAACTTCTAACAGGCCCATTTGGAGTGTAATCAATTACATCAGTACATAGGTATTACCATACCTCCTGTCTTTTCCCAGTGGTTGACATGACATCATAATGAATGTAAAATTGGTTGTAATGATGTCTGGGATTGCTATAACACTGCACAATTGCCTACCATTTCTTCATCGTGCAGTGCAGAATAGTGCATCAAATACAAATTATTTCTATGTGAATTCAAATGCATTACAACCAGAATGGAAAAGGCTGTGTTGGCCGGACTAAAAAGTCGCCAGAGCCCATATACAGGTTACCGTTATACCTTTATTCTACCGAGTAGTGACAGGCATGCCAAACACACATACCAACCCACACATGCACGCACACACTCCCCACCCCCACAGGCAGACCCCTCGGTGGCTCTTTTACCCCCTCCTGGCCATGGTAAGAGCTGATCAGAGATGGAACCAGTATCTCTCTCTCGCAGAGTGACAGTGCAATCACAGAGCACAGACAGCACACAGGTGTTCAGTGACAGGGAACACAGCTGATATAACAGTCATTATTCATCTGAGCCAGCTGATGCTTTTATCCAAGGTGACATGGCCGACAACACAAGACACAGCTGGAGACCCAGCCAGGTGATGAGGAGGAGGAGGAGGAGGAGGAGGAGGAGGAGGAGGAGGAGGAGGAGGAGGAGGAGGAGGAGGAGGAGGAAGAGGAGGGAAGAACGGGGTTCACTATATGTTCTCTGAAAGATTATCATCTAACAACCAACCACTCCCAAAATGTGTTGGCACAAACCAAAAACCTTCCCCACTCTACGTGTCCAAATGCAGGGAATAAGATCCGATAGGATAAAATAGTACTTTAATAATCCTCCAAGGGGAAATTGGATTGTGCCAGCCAGAACATACACAACATGAACATATACACATACCAACACAATAATTCTACCACAGACCACAAATAAAAGCAACAAATTAATAAGGCAATACAGATGTGCACTCTTCATTGGGCAGTAATGAAACAACAGCTAGAATATTGCTCAATGGTAAATAAATCAAATCAAAGTTTATTGATCAGGTACACAGATTTGCAGATGTTATCGCAGGTGCAGCGAAATGCTTGTGTTTCTAGCTCCAACAGTGCTGTAATACCTAACAATAAAAAAAAATAACAATACACACACAATCCAGAAATATAATGTATGAGAGCTGCCAATTTGGTGGGCAGAGAAAGACATTTTCTTTACAGTAGCTGTAAAATAAATTACGGGCAAAGCAGTGCAGACAATACGAAGACAGGTCTGCGGTTGGCTCCTATGTCTAACGATTCTATTCAGACATTGTTCACATTGGGAAATAATTCTGTACGGTACATTGCCGAACATAATCAAACTATTATGGTTAGGACCATGCCTTGCTGTGCTGTGCCTCATCAAACAAATGTAATATGTTTGTTTAGCTCTTTCCCCTTCAGTGGGAAAGTGAGATGTTTTAGTATTTTAAAAATGATTGTCTCTCTATGGAGATCTCTTGTCTGAGTCATAGACACCTTGCAAGGTAAGCACTTCTATTTATGAGTTTGCATGCATCTTTTCCTGTAGCCTTTTTTTTCAGACTAGAGGTTTTCTAAATGGAGCTTGGAAAGAAGATGTGTCAGCAAGCAACAGAGAAGCTAGTGCAAGAGAGCCAGTTCCTCTCCGTCTGTAACGGCCTAACATCTGCACGCAAACATCATTGTGTACAAAATGGATACATTATGCATTAGGGTAAAGTACTCTGGTAGAACGTTTTTACATTTTAAAATGTCTCTGACATTTCGGTGATGATCTGCATCCATAAACTGTGAATAATACATATTTCTGGGAATAATACATAATCCCAAAACAGTCATCTGAATTAAGCAAGGACTTGATCAGATGCTGCATGTGCATTATGCCTCTAAACATGGTATTACCACTGGAATATAATTAAATGTGTCAGGGAATCTTTGCAGGTGTCAAATTCTGAATGCATTAGCTAGCATGACGATGCAATCCCATAGCAATTCTAGTTTGAACGCCATTTTATAAAAGTCTGCATTACAGACAGACACACACAACCACTGATCAACTCTATACAGGCTGAAGTTGGATGGAACACAATGTTTGATTTGGGCAATATGTTCTGCTCCTCACTGGTGTGCTTAAAAAATAAATAAATAAATAAATGATTTTTCTCTATGCATTGTTGGGAAGGGCCTGTAAACATTTCACTGTTTAGTCTACACCTGTTGTGTGACAAATACAATTTGATTTAATTGATCGGCCTAGTCAATATTATTCTGTCACCTGGTGGTTTAAGTCTAAATGTTTATTCCCCTCAACATTCTGTTCAGAATGTTATTTTCAGAATATTCTATTCTATGGGTCATGAAATGGTGACGTTGTTTTTAACTGACCCTATAGTCAGGGCGTCATGCACCCCGGGGAGGGGGCAAATTACGTGTGGATGGCTAGGGGGGTTCCAAAGGGCGGATTGTCCGTAAATTTGGGAATTTGGGATTTTTCAAACACCTGAAACAGCTTTTTCCTGCAATCTAGAGCCATAATCATCATTTTTCTGCCTATCTAAGCATACCTCTTGAACTGTCTGTATCCTCCTGACTGGTGGTTCTTTTTTTTAAAGAAACTACATATGCTTCTCTGCAGCTCTGCTAAAATCTGGATACATTTAGTTATTTCTTTCTTTCCTAAAGTCTACCAACCTTGCCAGCAGGCATGCCAGCTAATACATTTAGACAAGCTCGATACTCTAACTAGATTGATAGCCTGAAATAGCTTCTTAGTAGATAGTTATGAGGTTGGGAGATTAGGAACCAACTTCATAAAATGCTAAGTGGCTAGTACATAGTATTACATAGAAACAAACTAACAACCAACAATTTTTGTATTATTTATAAAGGACTAATCTGAGGGCTCACGTGTCCCTGTGCCACCTATAGGTATGACACCTCTGCCTGTAGTCATGGCTTCCTTGATGTCATTGCTATTCTTATAAAGGCTTTAAAGGTGTATTGGTACTAATGTGTGTTTCTTTGCTTTATTCAAGGAAATACAGTATGTGACTCATTTCAGGAAATTATGCGTATGTTGTGCGTCACTACTTCACAGGAGAGGCATTTGAACGTAAACATATATTTTTATCAAAATGCGTTTATTGGCAGAAATGCATTCTGGAACATGTAATCTTTTATGTCGCTTACTAAAAAACTGGTACGCCATTTGTAATCATGAATAAAATTGTGAAATTACGAGTCTAGTTGGTTTAGCCACGCAAAAAGACAGGAACCTTCCCGCTAGCCATGATTGGCTGAGATAATGGATGGGCTGGACATGCCGAGAGAGGAGTTCAGATTGGTCTGCCAAGTAGCACTCTTCTGTCTATAACAAAGGGCTGCTCAGTATGTGTAGGTAATACTTTCTAACACTGCTTTTTTTAAGATCTCACGAATAACTGCAAAATCGTTGCCCTCTACTTTCTGGAGGACTGCGTTTTTAAATCAGTGGAATGCCCGGGGGAAGCGGAGTGTGATAGCTAAGGAGATGGAGAAAATTCAGGCGTTTGATTGTAAATAGGTAGAGCCAGTTGAAAAGAGAACACACAGAAGGCTGTTGTATAAAACACCTGTCTCCGGATTACATCTTCAAACTAAGAGCAACCATGGCATCCATGACTTAGAGGAAGAAGCGTTCATCCATGTATACAGGTAAGAGTCTAGCTAGCTACATTTTCAGACATTAAGATTTAAAAATTTTGTCAGAAAGTAATTTTCATTGCAAGTTAAAGCATACTGTTAGCTAGCTAACGTTAGCTGGCTGGCTCGCTAGCTAACATTACGTGTATGATCTGTGTAGTAATATTATTCGTATCTCAGCAACATTTGCATTGCTAGTTATAGCCTAATGTTAGCTAGCTAGCTAACATTGAATCTAGTTGGTTAGCTACCTGCAGATTCATGCAGGGTAATAACGTTATGAGTTAGGATTATGGTTCACATGTCTAAACAAAAGACTCCACTATGCAAGGTACCATTTCAATGTATCGTTTACACCTTCTGTATCCTGTGACAAATAAACTTCGATTTTATTTGATATAGTGAGTGTTTACCAGAGACGGTAACGTGAAGAACAACATTACCTGCACCAAAGTCAAATTAGGATATAACGGCCAACAGTGTCCAAGTTCTAAAATTCTCCGGTATAATTTATTTTGTCACACTCACAACCATAAGCTATTTTCTGTCATTTGCTTGCCATTAACTTGTAAATAATGATCTTGTTGTGAGCTATATGATGGGGTCATTAGCTGCATTAACTGCCTGGCCAGTTAACTTAACATTCGCTAGCTAACAAGCTAGAAACTAACCAAAACATTGTTTAGAAAGTTGCTTTTAGTTGCCTGGTTTGCTAGATTGACATATACTAAATTCATTTTTAAACGGATGGGTTTATTAGTGTTAAAATATACCAGTTATGCTATTTTGAACCACCAGGCTGCTGATGTCATGAATGTGAATCATTAAAGACATGGGTGGGGCAAAGGCTGAAGAGGGTGTGAACAATGCTGAATGGGTGTAGACAAAGAGGAGCTCTCCAGTACGTGTTCCAAAACATTCAAGGGCCATTTTCATAAAATATGTGTTATAAGTATATCAACTTTCAAAGCAGAATTACTTTCCTATTGTTCCTCAACTGTAGTGTATGATATACCATTTTCTAGCTCGGAGTCTCTACTTTTATCCAATGTAAAAAACACAGTTTCAAATTTTGCTACATAAGACCGAATGGAGCCGGTCGGTCACATATGTGTTTTTGTCATTAGACTATATTTCTGTGGAGGTGAGAGGAAAATGGATTTGTGACAGCCATCACAAAATACTGTTGATTAAATACCTTTCTGCCAAGCTACATGTAAGTGTTTCTGTCTTACTGCGACAAGGAATAAGGAATAAGGAAAAGGACACTATTTTCCAAGCCAGGCTTCTTTTATCCATGCATTATCAGAAATTAGACCATTTAATTCATCTGGTTTGGTTTCTGAGTGGCCTTTATCAGTTCACATTGACATTTTTCAAAGAGTGAGAGTTTTTCAAAGAGTAGGAGGACTCCTCGTTTTTTGGCACTGCGATGGAAAAAATATTTTCATTTATGGGGAATTTATGCCAGCTTTCACAGCTGAAGTGTTTGAAATCCAATTGAGAAACTAGATCGTTAGCTTGCCAGCTAGCACCCAGGGCACCTTTGTAAATAAGATTGTTATCTCTGGGTAAACAGAGGAGCCCAAGTTTTTCTGGGAGAAATGGATCTCTGCGGAGCATCATATTTTTTGTTAGTGCAAGACGTTGCCGCCGACAAGGTTAGTTTGAAACAGAAGCAAGATGGTTCTCAACTATCTAAGATTTAGTGTTAGCTAGAGGTGATGCCTGGCGGGATTCTCTTGGTTGGAATAGGTATGTTGAAAAGCCCGGTGGTTCTAGAGTAAAATATTTGAGAGCAGCTAGAAGCTGCAGCCAGGCTTCTTGCCAGCTCTACAGTAAGTGGTCATCAATTTTTATCATAGACAATGTCAGGACATCTCAGAGACATAAGTGGACAAAAATGTAATGAGACCTTCAGTTTATGTAAACAGATAGGCAGTAAGTAGAAAGGAGCGTTTCCCAACCCTCAGTATTTATTACTGTCACAAAGTCGTGCACACACACACACGCACAGCACACACAGCACATTCAACATAATAACATGGCACTAATTGTGGAGTTACATCATGTGAGTGACTCAGAGATGTGTGTTCTGTTTAACTTCTTTGGGGGCGGCTGCATAGGTGACGGTTTTGGAGAGTCTGGCTTGCCCAAAGTAAAATGCATGCCACTCAGGCCCAGAAAATAGGATATGCACATAATTAGTACTATTGGATAGGAAACACTCGGAAGTTTCTAAGAGTGTTAAAATAATGTATGTGAGTATAACAGACCTGATATAGCCGGCGAAAACCAGAGGAAAATCCATCCGGATTTACAGTTTTTTTTGTAAATGAGCATCTTCTCCATTGTGCCTATTGCATACAACTTTATGTAGGACTGAGACTGCAGTACCTATGGCTTCCACTAGATGTCAACAGCCAACAGTCAAAGACTGATAATTCTAGGAGTGATCAGAACGGATAGGGACAGGAAGAAGCCAGAGGACCACTTTTGTAAACAAGGTTTGACGCGCGCAAGATTGTGAACGCGCACCACTTTATTTTTCTTTCCTATCGTTCACGTTATTGTCCGGTTGAAATATTACAGCAAATATACCCAAAAGGATACCTAAGGATACAGTCAAAATGATGTTTGATTTGTTTGTAGAAAGTGTATGGGTATAATTTGAACGTGTTCTCTTCACGGTTCAATGGGCGACTCAACGGTGGATTTTATGATCATAACGCGCCAACCAGAGATTTATGGATTTAATAAATGACTTTTTCTAACAAAAGAAGCATGGATTGTCTTCGTTGGACACTTGGGAAGCCCTTAGCAGAAGTTCATCAAAGGTAAGCGATTTTATATTTGCGATTTTATGCGTTTTGTGAGACCCGTGTTGGGTTATGGATTTATGCTAATGTGTAAATATTAGAGGTGCTACCCTCAAACAATCAAATAGCGCCCCACCACTCCGTAAGTAGTTAATCTAATGTGGTAAGGTATGTTTCCTGGTCTAGATTCCATTCGCATGGAAGTGTCTGCTTGGTTGTCATCACCGTCAAGGACTGCGGTATTATCACAATTATGCTGAGTGTTTATTGCCTAACCTAATAAGATCTACAACCTGACAGACTCCTTCCTCATTGTCTCCAAGAAGCAAGAGTGTTAGTGTGACAACTGCCAGTGAATGGTTCACATAATAGGCACAGTAATACACAGTAATAACAAACTAGGACTAGGACTCTGTCAACTGCAAATTCTAAATGTTCTGACAGAAAGATACATGTATGAACGACATGTAAAAAAAGGGTAATCATTCAGGTCAATCCAGTGAACACAGAATAAATGTAATGTGTCCAATGGCGTCCTATTCCCTATATAGGGCACTACATTCGAATAGGGAACCATTTGGGACACATCCATTGTTTACCAGCGACTCATCATCTTTCCTGTAGTTTTCATGTTCCTATCTGGAGAGTCTGACTGACTGCCTGGTTTCCACAGTGACAATACTTCATTAGAAAAGTGGACTGCAGAGAGGGGGCTTTATGAGTAAACATCTTAGTCGTATTATATAAGCAGTATAGAGCACACATGTGCAGCTATGAAACAGCAACAAACAGAGAATAACTTAATCTGCAGAATGGGACAAAAGCTCCATGAATTCCATTTGTCAAACATATTCATACTCAAGCTCAAAGAATTCAATTTATCAAAGAGATTTAGCTACAGTATCAAAGACGTGCTCCAACCTATGCTAAAATAGCATCTATGCTCAATTTGATCAGTCTGATAAGAGCTTGTTCCCTGATCAGTAAGATTTACTTTTTTACCAAATAATATTTAATGTTTACCTTTTTTATTCATTGTTTTCACAGGTGATGGGATGAATGATGGTCAAATTATATATTCATTTCTAGGAACAAAGCCAAATATTTAATGTCAGTGTTATACAACTTCTCCATCGCTGTCTTTGAAAACCTTTACATTGGGAATCCAAACCAATCTCTGAGTCTAAATTATTTGAGATAAAAATGGCCCAACCTGTGTTTTAAACAAAACCAGGCCAAACTCTAAAGGATTATGCTGAAGAAGTACAATACATAGTATTTCAAAAACACTGTCTAGTGGGAACATTTCATCTACTGTGGTTCTATTCTTGTTTTCAGACAGTTTTTTAGTGTGCAGACCAGAGCAGGGACTGATCAATAACATGGTGTGGAAACTGCAGACAGTCTTCAATGATAAATGAATAGCTAGCAGATGGTACACATCAGAACCGAGTCATCTGGCAACATGCTGCAGAAAAGAAATTTTCCCATGAAGTCAAGCAAAGAGGCACTGAATTTGAAGGTAGGCCTTGAAATACATCCACAGGTACACCTCCAATTGACTCAAATAATGTCAGAAGCTTCTAAAGCAGTGACATCATTTTCTGTAATTTTCCAAGCTGTTTAAAAGCACAGTCAACTTAGTGTATGTAAACTTCTGACCCACTGGAATTGTGATACAGTGAATTATAAGTGAAATAATCTGTCTGTAATCAATTGTTGGAAAAATGACTTGTGTCATGCACAAAGTAGATGGCCTAAACGACTTGCCAAAACTATAGATGGTTAACAAGACATTTGTGGAGTGGTTGAAAAACAAGTTTTAATGACTCCAACCTAAGTGTATGTAAACTTCCGACTTCAACTGTATATAAGACAACTGCTGGGACTCCCCAGGCAGAGCTCCTGATTGACATGTGTACTATGGTGCATTAAGTTGGTTGGAACCTCTCCAGCGCGCTGACAATGAACAATTATTAATATTAAGAATGACTTCGAGTGTCCCTGTGTAAGAATTTCCACGACACTGCTTACAAGCAAAATCTAAAGCAGTAAGTACCAGTGACTCGTTCAATATGGAAGTGGTCAGATGACGCGGATGCTACGCTACAGTCCAGTTTTGCTAGCACAGACTGGAATATGTTCCGGGATTCATCCAATTGGCATTGAGCAGCATACCACCTCAGTCACTGGCTTCGTCAATGCACTTATTGATGAAGCCGGTGACTGAGGTGGTATCGTCCCCACAGTGACCGTACGTACATATCCCAACCAAAAGCCATGGATTACAGTCGCGAGCTGCCCAGTGACGCCAGCCTACCAGATGAGCTAAATGTATTTTATGCTAGCTTTGAAACAGGCAACACTGAAGCATGCATGAGAGCACCAGCTTTTCCGGACGACGGTGTGATCATGCTCTCCGTAGCTGATGTGAGCAAGACCAATAAACAGGTCAACATTCACAAAGCCGCTATCCCTGACCGAGTCTGTAACACCTACATGTTTCAAACAGACCACCATAGTCCCTGTGCCCAAGAAAGTGAAGGTAACCTGCCTAAATGAATCTTAATCGCACTCCACACTGTCCTTTCCCACCTGGACAAAAGGAACACGTATGTGATAAAGCTGTTCATTGACCACAGCTCAGCGTTCAACACCATAGCGCCCACAAAGCTCATCGCTAAGCTAGGGACCTTGGGACTAAACACCTTCTGCAACTGGATCCTGGACTTCCTCACAGGCCGCCCCCAGGTGGTAAGGGTAGGCAACAACACATCTGCCTCACTGATCCTCAACACTGGGGCCCCTCAGGGGTGCGTGCTTAGTCCCCTCCTGTACTCCTTGTTCACCCATGACTGCGTGGTCAGAGACCTAGAAGTATGGTGCCAGGACAACAACCTCTCCCTCAATGTGAGCAAGACAAAGGAGCTGATCATGGACTGTAGGAAAAGAAGGGCCGGAAAGGCCTCCATTAACATCGACGGGGGCTGTAGTGGAGCGAGTTGAGAGTTTCAAGGTCCTTGGTGTCCACATAACCCATGAACTGTCATGGTCCAAATACACCAAGACAGTTGTCATTGGTCCATTTGGCATTGGTCCCCAGATCCTCAAAGTTATACAGCTGTACCATCGAGAGCATCACCACCTGGTATGGCAACTGCTCTGCATCTGACTGTAAAGTGCTACAGAAGGTAGTGCGTACGGCCCAGTACCTCACTGGGGCCAAGCTTCCTGCCATCCAGCACCTATATACTAGGCGGTGTCAGAGGAAAGCCCAAAAAATGTTCAAAGACTCCAGTCACAGTCTGTTCTCTCTGCTACCACACGGCAAGTGGTACCGGAGTGCCAGGTCCAAAAGACCTTCACAGCTTCGACCCCAAAGACTTCTGAACAATTAATCAAATGGCCACCCAGACTATTTACATTGACCCCCCTTTGTTTTTACACTGCTGCTACTCGCTGTTTATCATCTATGCATAGTCTCTTTACCCCTACCTACATGTACAAATTACCTCAACTAAACTGTTCCCCCAAGACATTGACTAAGGTACCGGTAACCCCTGTATATAGCCTCATTATTGTTTTGTAATCTTCTTGTGTTACTTCTTGATTCATTTATTTAGTGAATTGTTGGTTAAGGGCTTGTAAGTAAGCATTTCACAGTAAGGTCTACACCTGTTGTATTCAGCGTATGTGACAAATAAAATTTGATTTGATTTAAAAACAGGATTCAAGATGGATGACAGGGTTGCTGAGACCTATACCCTGCTGAAGGCAGGGCATTCTGACATTTCTCTTCTTTCATTTTACTTCTGACAGGCCAGCCTCTCGGTCGGAGAGTGCTATTGTTTGCTTTTAACAGGCTTTCAGGCCTGCCGGTAGTGCCTGTAAGACATCCATTATGGCCTGTGAGCCCCCTCTCTCCAATCATTCGCCCATTGTCAGTTCACAGCTGACAAGCTGCCTTTTTCTCTCTGTCTACTATCTCTCAGAAAAATCAATGCGATCTGATTTTGTGCCACCCTTGTCAGAGTGCTGTCAGAGTGCTATCTGAGTAATTAGAGTGTGATTTTTCTGAAATGCCGTCGGCCGACAGACATGAACTCTTCCATTTTGTATGTGCATAGGTGATGCTCAATATCCACACAAGGCCATAACAAGGGAATTGAATGAAAGAAGAAATAAACAAGTGGAATAAACCAGTCGAGTGCAGGTTATCTAAAGGCCATCAGAGGGTTTATAGTGGTTAGTAGCTCACAGAACCTGCCAGCCAGGCAGCCAGGCCTCCTGAGGATGCCAGAGCCAGAGAGATGGATCTGAATGGACAGGAGGGGACAGCATACAGGGTGCAAAGCTGATCCCTGCTGTGATGAATTTCTCACTAGGCAACCATACCCACTGAGTCAGCGAAACAGTCTGGGCACTGTGATTGGTCAAGGTAAGGAAGACAGGCATTGGAGATAGAGTCATCTTAAGCACCCACACACAAAGTTCAAGAGAGCTCCAGCTTTAGAGCGCTCCAGAACTTAGAGCGGGTCATTTTAGAATGAAAGGAGGTATGAAAGGATATCTCAATAGAAAGAAAACTCTAAAACATTGAGAATTTAGACACAGGGGGACCCCCAAACATCTGTGTCAGCACTCCTACCTCCCATTGAAAGCTGTTCAATAAATCTCAGCCCTGTTGCCTCTCAGCCCTGAAAAGTGCCTTCAAACAAACTTGTTAAGCAGGAATTTGAGTTGTGATTTTGTGGTATATATCACAGCTATCTGGGTACCTCTCCAGAGGGGGTGGATGTTGGAGAGATTGAGAAGGTACTTAAATGTGTATTATCGCCATGTCAAGTGGGGGAAAGCAGCCAGGATCATCGTGTTACTGGTCAGAGCTGTCGAATGAGAGCCCTTATCCACATAAGCTCTGCCTCTCCAGCCAAGCAAGAGACATTGTGAAATATTACCCCAGCTGCCCGCCTGGAGTTCATTGGCTGAAGCCATCAAGCTGCTCTCCACACACTCACACACCACCTCCAGCACCTATAACAGTACAGTTTAGAGATGGTTCTTGAATGCCTTCAGCAGGGGGGCTGCCTCTTCACTGCCTCAATATCACAGGTAAGTGATAAACCTAAAAGTTTGCAAACATGGTCATACACACACACAAACACATTCAGTCCCTAAGTGACTCCCTAGCAAGGAAACTGTAGTTTATCTGTGCTGCAGTTTATCTCCCATCATGTATTATTCAAGGCCCACTCCTGGTAAAAGGCTCGACAATGTATCAGATAAATAGGATATCTGATGTTAAGCATGTGGCCCATATCCAGTGACCAGGCTTAAGTAGGATCACTTCATGAGCAGAGCACTGCAGTGGCTAAGAGCAGGGGAAGAAAGGCCACACAGTAATCTGGGCCTGCAATCACAAAGAAGAGAAGAAAGGCCTCCATTATCAGAGAGGAGAGGCAGGAGTCAGTACTCATTTATTCATTCTCTATACTGACGTGTAAGGAAGTGGATCTCAATCAATAAAAATAGAAGGGGAAAGCGATTGAAGGGACCAACTCTGATCTGGTTGGTTGTAACATCTAATAACATTATAGCGTGGTTTTGATCCACCTCTGGATTTATCAACCCACTAAACTACACACAACCATGAGAACCATACATCACTGTAGTTTGGTTGCTGCCTCTACATCTCATCTTTCTTGATTTAAAACATGCATCACTCTGACATTATATTACCCAGCTTGGATCAACATAGCCATGAGATTAAATAGTAATGTTTTAATATCCTGAAAAATTAGTATTGTGTCTATATTGTTCATCGAGTGTTCGCATCCCACACTGCCTGTTGTGTTTATTGACAGGTGACTGGATCAAGCTATCAAGCATGTGAATCCTCCACACCTCCACACCCTTCAATAAGACTTGTTTTTAGAACCGTTAAGGGTGGGATAACAATATACATATATTATAGCAACAAACAACAGACACATGCTCCAGGACCAACAAAACAATAGTTAACTTTTTTTGATAGATGACAACAATTGTTGGAGAAGTGATGTTTGTAATGTTGGTCTCCTATTAGTAGGTTAGTTCATGGGTAAATCTACCTGAAACCCAGAAAATAATGATTGTGGCCATTTATAAGCCTGAAGGGATGATTTCTTCCCCCCAAAAAAGCATAATGATAATAATTGTTCCATTGATATTTATCTTTGCTGCAAAAAGCTTTTTCTGTGTTGTAGAGGATCACACAAAAGTAAAAAGGAGAATATTACATTACATTAAAGAGATGATGTACTGGTTTAATATTTTCCTTCCTAAACTTACCTTCTCCTTCACATGTATGGTGTTATGAGAATCTAAATCCTTGTGGCCATGCTCATTAGCCCATTCTTAAGGTTTTCATAATCAATGTTTCCAGCTCAGCCTTTTCTCCACACTGCTTCAATTGATCTCATTAATTGGGAGCTCTGTGACAAGGATGAATACTTAAAGGTTTCAGTCGCGAGAGAGAGAGAGGCTTGGATGTCCTAATATGATTGCAGACTGCAGTGGTGGTGTGGTGTAATTGCTAGTTTAGAGATCATTTTATTGTGTATGACAGCAGATGGGGAACAGTAGAGATGACAGCTTGGGCTCCAGGCACGCCACACTGACTGTGGCTCCGCTGTGCTGTCTGACTGGCTGCCTCTGCCTGCCTCACAGATGCTCCTTTTTAATATTTTATTCAGACCTAGATGGGTTCAAATGATTTAGCTGCTGATTGAGTTTGCCTGCTGCAAAAGAACTAACAGAAAAGTCCCGCAAGGTCAAACCTCATCCACCTGGCACTCCAGGCAGGCTAAAGCCAAACGCTTAGTGTCTGAAAGATTTCAGATAGTATTTGAACCCAGGTCTGCTTTTATTCAGATCGATCACACAGACACCGATAGAATGTCAGCTGCAATGCACACTGGGAATGAATAACTAGAGGGGTCGATGCAGGGCCGACGTTATGGGCGGGCCCTAGGGGGTCTGTACCTTCTTGCCCATCCAAATAAAATATTGAAATATTGATCATTTATTTGACGGAGACGCACGCCGACAGAAAGATGCATCGATCTCAGATAAAGCATCCGAGCGAGCGAAACAGCGCCCCTCTGTCTCCATACGTGTGGACCATGTATCTGACACTGTCTGGACAAAAATAGTACGGCATGTCATACTTTTTCTGTCCAGACAGTATCAGATACAAGGGATAAATATAGTGAGACAGAGGGACGCTCGCTAGTTTCAGCAGAGAGGAAGAGGCGAAGCGAGAGTGCCCTCTCGCCAAAATCTGTCCTGAATAAACCCAATGCGTTTCTATGGGAATAATATGCAGACCTAAGCTTGTCGCCTGCATTCCCGGCTTTGGGACAAAGACTCGTATTGTTAGGGTGGAGACATGAACGTCTCGTCATTATATACAAATCTCTGGTTTCAGCCACTTGCGAATTAGGAAAGAAAAGTTGGCGGGTGAACCGTTCGGATGCTGGCTTCCTCTAAAGTAAATTGCAGTTTTGCCAAAAATATATAATTACACCTGTCTATATAAAGTCAATAGAAATACTTTACCAGAGCCTGACTGGCCACAGAGGATCATTAGCTTATTTGAAGAAAAAAAAATACACAATAGGCCTATGCCTATTTGCGAAGCCATCAATTTGGGCAAAGCGCGTTGCAATATTTCTTGCTGATTATTGAGTTGCAGCTCTCAGTGAAAAGCAAATGTGTGAAGATAATGTGTCTTGAGTATAATTTAAAATGTTGAGACAAGAAGGGGAGAAGTGTGTGGCGAAGATATGGGTATCTCTCTCCAGAATGCATGCACTCAGCTCTCCAGAATGTCTCCCACCAATTCTTGCACCTTCATTGTTTCATTGTGTAAATTGTTTGCCTTTGATTGTTTGTTTTTATCAATTCACCATTACATATGTAACCAGCAGGCCTAGTAGATGTACTGTTAACCCCTTTAATTTGATCACATTACATGAATTTCTGTTAATGCATGTATTACAGTAATTTACATTCTCATTCTCGGATTGGAAACGCTGTTTGCAGAGTTCACAACCTGCTACACTTGTGAGAAACAAGTTTTGGTGTCTTTCATAACCATCATTTAGGAGTTGTGTCCATTTTTTCATTATCTTTTGTTTGGAGTGCTCTATGTGAACAATGAGCATGTGTGTGATTTGTCTGTCCTGATTGTCAGCTTTAGGCCTATGTATTTTACTTATTTGATGATGGAGGTTAGGCCTACTGCTGCATTGGTCAATAGGCTATATCTGAGTTCAATGATCTTTAGCCGCCAATGGATCACTGTGTATCAATGTGTCCATATGGCAAAGGATGGTGCTCTTGCATTAGTTGAGTTTTAACTTTTAGGCTTTTATCAATCTAATTTGTATTGTTATGATTAACCATTTGACAATCATTTTGAGAAACGAAAACGCACAAATAAACATATTAATTACTGGCACACAGACAGGTAGAAATTGTAGGATAAATTGTAAGCTTCCCCGAACATGAAACTCATGAGTTGCCTATGGTCTTTATTATAACACCCATTACCAAAATTCGTGCAAGGGCATGTGATAAAATGGGCCCACCTATAAAAATCAAATGGCCTACAATCTGATTCGTTCTGGCGTTGGCCCTTCGTCAGCGGTGCAAAACGTGCGCATCCAGAGTAGAGTACATCAAACTGTGCTTAGACATACAGACAGAAAGTAAAGGTGCCAAATGTTGTGGAATACAGAATCTATTATCTATTTATTTTTGGTGAGTTATATTATCTTTGGTTCCTCTCCAGGTGCCTCATTTATAAGCTGAGTATTTACAAAATATACCCCAAAATGTGCACACAAAAGTTGGCATTTATAAAAATGGAACTTCGAGCGAGATGTGCTCACCTCCCCGCAAACGTTAGACCATTAGTACGAACATCTGCTAGTGGTTGAAAGGTTGTATTACAAGCTGGCAAGTAGAGGTATTTTGTGCAAATGGGAGATATTTATTTTATTAGTCAGTTAGAACAAATTCTTATTTTCAATGACGGCCTAGGAACAGTGGGTTAACTGCCTGTTCAGGAGCAGAACGACAGATTTGCACCTTGTCAGCTCGGGGATTTGAACTTGCAGCCTTTCGGTTACTAGTTACTAGTCCAACACTCTAACCACTAGGCTACACTGCCGCCCCTTTTCATATGATGAAAAGCTTATTCATAAAAAAATATAAACAAAAATGCAACAATTTGCCGTTAGTGAGAAGATCGAAAATCTGTTTTATTTTTAGAATCTAAAATAATTAGACATAGGAATCTTATAATTATACATAGAATTTTTTTTCCTATTTTATTTTCATAACCATTCCCGAAATATATTCTCACCTTTACTGACCATGATAGGTTAATATTCCAGAAGGAGCCATACAACAAATTACCATGCGCAATTTGCGCATCTCTCGTTTAATTGGACCTAGTAGCCTAGTAAATAGATAGGCTATATGTATTTAAAGTTTATAATGCCGGTATACAGTCGAATTTAACAGCTGATATTTTACATTGAAATAGGCCTATGTATCAAGTTTAAGGTTTTTATTGTCATGTGAACAAGTAGGCTACAGTGAAATGTCTTTCTTGCTTGCTCTTTCCCAACAATGCAGTAATGAATATCAGTAGTACTATACAATATAAAAAAAACAGTAGCCTGCCATCATATTTAGGTTGGTGAAAAAGTCATTATAAAACATTGTTGAATTCAAACGTTCTTCTGACAGGTCCATGACAATTTGCCATTGTTTTCTCGTTCCGAACCTGCCACAGTCCTTTTCCAGATACAGCATAAATTACTGCTAAAGATTAAAACATTCTGCCAACACAGTAAATAGACCCGTAAAATTTTCGAGAGTATGGGTAGGCTACAGTATTGCTGTTCGGTAAGGAGCGCGACATCATTGCCTATTTAATCTTAGAGCCTATACCAAGGCAGGACATATAAACCCAATGATCTATTGATAAACTGAATATTGAACGACAATTCGTATCATGCCGTGGCATAATGCCAATAGTTCCAAATTATTCAGCAAATAAAGGGCGTTATTGTAACCATAAAAGGGGGATGGAGGCGTTTTCCAGGTGGAGTTTAAATTGCTCGTTCACATGCGCACAGTTTTATGACAGGTCTGATTTATAACGGGAAACATGCGTTTGTATGGCGTGCGCCAAATGTATAAATCTCGATATTTTTGTACCTACACAGATTTTTCAGAAATGGCGCACGCAGAAAGTTTGTGTGAAATGTACGCAACGGTTATAAATGAGGCCCCAGTAGATCATAATATGACGTGGGCCTTGATATCAGCACAGTAAAGGGTTATATTCCCTCAGATGTGAATTACAAGGCTGTAGAAATGTTCTATGACAAAGTTATACAATTTACAATACCAACTTCAATCCTTTACTCAAAGGCAGTTGCATAACAGTAGCAGCATGACCATTTTGAAAGCTACAATGTGGGAGTTGTCAACACCAGCAAGAGAGACTCTCAACCTTACAATACTGACACATTGTACACAGTGGCGTATGTAAAAAAAAAAAGGACAATACATTTATTCCAAAACATAAAATTATGTACCTTTCTTCTCTCTGTGTTTCATAATTGTTCTTCAAATTGCAAGAGGCAAAATGTATCTCACAGGAGAAAGCATCCATGCGAGGGAAACAGCGCCCCTCTGTCTCTCTACAGGTAGGCCATCTATCTGATGCTGTCTGGTCCAAACGAGTATGCCATTGTTGCCGCCTGTACCACTGAAGGCAAGGGAAGTCAGCAAACATTTGGCCTCCCATGATGAAAAAAAGTATAACAAATTAGCCAATCAGCATTGAGCTAAACTGAGCGAACTCAACTGGGGGAAAAAAGTGTCAAGGGAAGCCAGCTTGTATTTTGGCATCACTCCTATCAAATCCCATTGAGAGCATACAAGTCATTGACAGAAAAACATGGAATTGTTGTGTTGTTGTCCTCCGGTGGTTAGCAAGCTAGTGAGCTAAAATGGCCCTTTCCTAAATTAGCCATGGATGGAGATAGGGATTTGGACTTACTTACTTTTCCAATGATTATAATGCCGATTATGATCCAACAATCAATTCATACATTGTTGTGCCCCTGGCCTAAGAGGATGAAAGTTCAATATGTAGCTAGATGTAGGCCAATGTTAACTAGTTAATGTTGCCCATGAATGGAAGTTAGGCTAGCGAGAAAGAATTTTAGCCAGGTAGCCTAGGACAACAAAACATTTAAGTGGGAACTGTATGACATAGCGATAGACCGTATGTCAACATGAAGGAGAGGAGGATGGTATTTCTCTACAAGTAGGGTGAGTCAAAATGTTTCCTACTTGCACAACGCACACACACACGCACATGCCACACAGAAATCAGAACCATCGACAGCTACATCATATTTAGCTAACGTTGAATGGGATAAATTGTTTTTGGTATCTTTTAGTTGTCACTGTATTAGACTATGATTTGATGATGTTGAAATGTTGAAGTTGAAATGGTGCTGGAATAGTGGAGGCAGCTCCTGTTTTCTTTGCGATTTGCGGTAACTGTGGTTCTAAATCAATCGTTTTTTACTGGTCGGAAAATGTCGGAAACATTAACTTGCTTGACCATGCTGTAGGTCATGTAACTGTCTGTTACTGTAAATTCAATATGCTTTGTGGACTTCACTGGACAGAGGTTGCTATCCAGTTTTGTGATAAAACAAAGTTGTGGTTGAATTTATTCTGCCACTGTGTCTTCTTTTTGTCTCTGCATTTAGGCCCATATATCATGGTCGCAAGGCATAGGAATTAACAGGTTATAGAGCTAACACAATTATCACAACACAGGTTGTAATAAGGCTTTTGGGGGCGGGGGCTTCCCAGGATTTTACCCACGCACCGCTACTGATTGTACATTCTCACAGATCCTTTCCTGGCTCATTCTTTCCAATATTCTACTCAAAAAGGTTTATTTTACACATCTTCATAAGTGATATTCAAGGAGACATTGAACAACTTCATGTTGAAATGACATAGCTAGCTACAGTACAGGCAACACTGGAGCTGTTTGACATTGAGTTGTTAGTGAATATGGATCTCATACTTAACCTCTGGCCTGTTGTACTTGACCTTGAATTAGAGATAAATTATGCACATGAGTTGTAACAGAACACCTAAGTGATCCTAGGACCTGCCTGCCATGTGCTTAAACCTCCTTCCACCTGTTTCATTACAGTATGCACAATGATCAAGCCCCATAACACACACACACACGAAACAGAATACCTACAGCAGGGGTCAGCAACAGGCGGCCCGCAGGCCAAAATCAGCCCGCAAGCAAAACATTTTTGCCCCCCCCCAAAACTGTTTAGGCCAAAATACTAACATTTTGTTGGGGTGGGAGGAGATGTTAGTTTTGGGTCAAAAAATGACAAAAATCCCCAGGAATTCAGCTATACATGACTTTCATTTAGGAAATCTGTTCATCAAGTATTCCCATTAAAATTATTACATTAAAAAAGAGACATGATCGTGTCTCAATGTAATCAAGGTATGAAATTATTGTTATTTTCAAATACAATCTATTTTTGGGCTTAGTTGTGGTCAATTTGCAGTGTACAAATTATTATAATTATGTTCCGGCCCCCCAACCATGCGCTTCGACATAAATCGGCCCGTGGCTAAAGCTAGTTGCCTGCCCCTAACCTACAGCCATGCTATGTTTGACACCAGATACACCCAGCCCTCAAGACCTAAGTGGCGGCTTGTATCCCGGTTCCTGTAAACAAATGAGGGAAAAACTGCCAGTCTTTTCATCACAGTGACGAGTCAGAGGAACACAGGGGCCACTGACAGAAGCAGCTTCTCTTCCAAACAACTACTGTCATTTCAGTCGGTCAGGCAGGGAGTCAGTGTGCACAGGGGAAGAACGTACACACAGACATAAAACATCAACACACACCTGCACACACACACACACAGCGAGCATGATTGTATAGTCCTTCTGTATAAAATCATAGGTTTTGGTTTGAGACATCATCCTGACATCTATTTCTCAGGTACATCTCTCAGGTCTCCATCTCACCCTCGCCACTTTTTCATAAGAGCTATGATTTGGGGTCTCGGTCTGTTTTAGCGAGCTGTGCTTAGCCTACAGTGATCCCTGAGAAAATATGTCTGTGAGAATGCCTTTGCCCTCAGAGAGAACTGTGAAGTATAAGGGTCTGGGAGATAACAACTTCTTCACAACCTCAACTAGAAGACAACCACCCCTCTCTGTCTCGCTCTACTGTGCTGGTGCATGGTGCTTAGCCAAGGTCCCTTGTGGGGAGTCTATGGCTGCTGGCCTATTTTATCACTACTTTAAAAGGCTAATTACACTCTGTAGATAAATAAATAGTCATCTGAAGGTCAGTGCCAGTGGTATACATTCAATTTGGTAGCATGAGTAATATTCCACAGAACTATTATGCCGTTGCGTTGTACTGTATGTGTGGTATAACATTTGCTCTGTAAGAAAACTGGAAGCACAACAGCAATAAGATGTAAATGTGCATCTTGTATGAGGTTTTCATGGGTTGCAGGAAGTCAAAAGGGGGTGAGCTTAGCTGATGTGAGTTAAATACAATAGCTAGTGACGCAAGTTGGCATCATACAGTGACGTCACCTGCCCTGAGACCTAAAGTATTGTCAACCGGCCACACCCTACCATAGCTGTTAGTTTTGGGAGGCCGGTGATTAGCCCAGGTTTGCACTGTAGTTTGCTGACACTCCTGTCCAAGGTTATAGACTCATAACGTAAGATTGGTGTTAGGACAGATGACACTGAGGAAGCTGCTCTCCACTGTCATTGGCTAATATAGGCCATTGCTGGGGGGGGGATCAATGCCAATAATATAATGCAGCTGAAATCCATCTAATTTCCTCTCAAACATTGTGGATCAGAGCCATTGGTCCTAGTGGTACAGACAGATCCACAGTGCCCCCTTCTTGTAAAAAGATGTATGGAAATGTAATAGGAGCATTGCTGCTGCTGCTAGACATAGATATCTGGACTGTCTATTCTCATGTAAGCTACAACAAAACACCATCTAGGTGAAAGCACAGGTGAAAGGACAAGATAGGGTTCAATGACATGAGAACGGTCTAAGGTTGGTCAAGGGTATGCCAACATATTGCCTACACATATCGGACACTTTGAGGTCAGTGGGCAAAATGGAAAAATGCACAAGCATGTGTAAATATTGGACTATAAAGCGTGCATTCCTGTATTATACCTATGCTAAAATCTTTATTCTATTCTGCTGAGACAATTACTTTATGTTCATGTTCTTATATTTTAAGACTATATATATTATATTTTAATCCATATTGTTGTTGCAGTGTTGAGAAGGAACCTGCAAGCAAGCATTTCGTTGGATGATGTTTACCATGAGTATCCTGTACATACGACTAATAAAACCTGAAACTTTAAAGCCACTCTTGAGAACTACTGACATATAGAACCTGTCTTGATGAATGCATGTCACATGTTTCCAACGACCATGACATGTACATTGTCATAGATGACAGATTATCATTTCTCTAATATCTATGCATTCCAGACTGCAGGGGGTATCACTTCCGGTGGAAACTGGACAGTCTTGTTCTGGGCATTGGTTTATGTCTGGTCCTACACCGCCATCTAGTGTTCAGTGCCTTCGGAAAGTATTCAGACCCATATACTTTTTCTACATTTTGTTGCATTACAACCTTATTCTAAAATGGATTAAATTTCTAAAATATCCTCAGCCATCTACACAGAATACCCCATAATGACAAACCGAAAACAGGTTTTTAGACATTTTTGCAAATGTATAAATAAAAACCAGAAATACCTTATTTACATAAGTATTCAGACTCTTTGCTATGAGACTTGAAATTGAGCTCAGGTGCATCCTGTTTTCATTGATCATCCTTGAGATGTTTCTACAACTTGGAGTTCACCTGTGGTAAATGCAATTGATTGGACATGAGTTGGAAAGGCAAACACCTGTCTATATAAGGTCCCACAGTTGACAGTGCATGTCAGAGCAAAAACCAAAGCCATGAGGTCGAAGGAATTGTCAATAGAGCTCCGAGACAGGATTGTGTCGAGGCACACATCTGGGGAAGGGTACCACAACATTTCTGCAACATTAAAGGTCCCCAAGAACACAGTGGCCTCCATCATTCTTAAATGGAAGAAGTTTGGAACCACCAAGATTCTTCCTAGAGCTGGCCGCCCAGCCAAACTGAGCAATCAAGGAGAAGGGCCTTGGTCAGGGAGGTGACCGAGAACCTAAAAACCAGTTTTTGATTTGTCATTATGGGGTATTGTGTGTAGATTGCTGAGGGGAAAAAACGATTAAATACATTTTAGAATAAGGCTGTAACTTAACAAAATGTGGAAAAAGTAAAGGAGTCTGATTGCACTGTATATCAACAACAGTTCTAAAGGAATTGTATGTAAATGATGGTGGATAATGTTATTTTGGATTGTAAAAAAAATAATAATATGAACATACCATATACAGTATAATGCCTACAATAGTTTCAAAATGTTAGAATGATATCCATGTTATTTCACTGGCATACCAGCTTTGAAAAAGCAACATTTTCTCTCAGCCTCTTGGCAAAATGTGTAGAATAGCATGAGATTAGCTATAAAACAGAAATTATCTCAATGCCCCATGTGTAGAAAATTACAGGGAATTTGCTTTAAAACAGCAACAATGTTTCTCACCCACATTGCAAAATGTGTAGAACAGTATGGGATTATCTATAAAAAATATATATTCTCTTTGCCCCATTGCAAATATCGCCATCTGCCGGCCTTTGGGCTACATCCCATTCCAAATGCACTTCACCTTTGAGTGCAAGTTCGACTCTATTTCGTCTCGTGCCTGTTAGTTACCATGCCAACCCAGTGGTCAGGTGTGTCGTGCTTCACTGCTAAAACTTGGAATTAATGACTAAACACTGATAAAGGTCAGTGACAATTTGTTGTGAGTTCAGAACAAAGACAAAAACTTTATACAAAGAAAATATTTATACCACCACCCAGAAGGCCACGTGCCTATATGTGGGGTCTAGTGGGGGAGCCTCTATTGTCTGTATAGAATTCTCATGCATTAGTAGATAAGGCGTTGTGTAGATGGGCTCTTCTGTTATGTGTGCAGGTAGATGGTGAGATGGAGGAGGGCCATATAGTAAACACCATCCACCTGGAGTCTATTGCTAAGCTGTCTGACAGCTTCAAATCTCAGTGGAATGAGGACGACGTCATGGCTGAACACCTCAGTGTCTCAAGATGATTCACCCTGCTTTCCCGTTACTTTGGCTAACAGTCATACTTACTTATATTTTATGTTTGTTGGTTTGTTTGCCTGTCTGTTTCATTTTCAGGCTATAAAAGTCCAAACTTAGACTTGAGGAGCACATTACATTGAACCTTAAACATAAGATTGAGAGCAGAGAAATGGAGAAAGAGATCAAACAACTCCATGAAAATAATAAGTAAGTAATATGGTCAATTTTATCATAATAGACTATAATCTCCATCATGAGATGTGTAGTATCAAAGTAAATGATTTCACTAAGGACAGCATTAACCATCTGACTTAGTTAAAATTATAAAGTTTGAAAAGTCAAAATAATTATGTTGAAAACTACAGAGCTTTTATCTCATTGTTTAGTTGTTATGTACTGATCATAAAGAGAATGGCATGTAGAATAGTGAGAATAGTTTCTTACCTAGTTTGCATTCTGTTTCTCATAGTTATTGCAGACCTATTTGAAAGGAATATGGACGATCTGCATGGACAGCTCAATAAAGAACAGAAGAGCATGTAAGCAAGGTACTCTTCAAATAGACAACTTATCAGGATAAGATAAGACCCAGATGCAGACCGAGTCAAAGTAACAAAGTTTATTACAGCAACAGAGGTAAAGGTACAGGACGGCAGGCAGGCTCAGGTCAGGCAGAGGTCAAAAATCCAGATATGGGCAAAGGTACAGGACGGCAGGCAGGGTCAGGGTCAGGCAGAGTGGTCAGGCGGGCGGGTTCAGGGTCAGGACAGGCAAGGGTCAAAAACCAGGAGGGCGAGAAAGAGAGGCTGGGAAAACCAGGAGCTGACTGGACAAACGCTGGTAAGCTTGACAAACAAGATGAACTGGCAACAGACAAACAGAAAACACAGGTATAAGTACACAGGGGACAATTGGGAAGATGGGCGACACCTAGAGGGGGGTGGAGACAAGAACAAAGACAGGTGAAAAAGATCAGGGCATGACACAACTCTCCCAACAAATCACAAGGCAGACATGCCAGAACATTGCGATTCGAAACCAACGTTTACAGGCAAAATCTTTTCAGTGGTTTTGTGCCTTCAGAAAGTATTCATACCCCTTGAACATATTCCACAATTTTGTTGTGTTACAGCCTGAATTTAAAATGGATTAAATTGAGATTTTGTGTCACTGGCCTTTGCACACTTCCCCATAATTTAAAAGTGGAAATATATTTTTTGAATTTTTTACAAATGAATTCAAAATGAAAAGCTGAAATGTCTCGAGTCAATAAGGGACAGTTCAAAATGTACTGGGGGGGAGGGTTGGTTATTATTTCTGGGGGCACAGGGGAGTGTAGTGCGTTTTTTCCCTGGTTTACATTCGCTCTTCTGCTTGTATTTTCGCTATAAACAATAACGTGACATACTTTTGATAATGCCATAATAAAGTTTAGAGACATTTGTGATGGAATGGTGTGGCTATTATTAAGCTTTAGCTACTACAGACCTATGATATGAAGGCAGTGCGCCTCGGCGCTCCAACCGACTCCGACAGTTGAACTTGAGGTGAGGAAGACTGTTTCAGGCCTACCAGAGTTACTCCTATAATCTAACAATATACAGTGCCTTGCAAAAGTATTCATCCCCCTTTGCATTTTTCCTATTTTGTTGCATTACAACCGGTAATTTAAATAGATTTTTATTTGGATTTCATGTAATGGACATACACAAAACAGTCAAAATTGGTGAAGTGAAATGAAAAAAATTACTTGCTTCAAAACATTTGACAGAAATTACAAATGAAAAAAAATAAAGCCCCTAAATAAGATCTGGTGCAACCAATTACCTTCAGAAGTCACATAATTAGTTAAATAAAGTCCACCTGTGTGCAATCTAAGTGTCACATGATCTGTCACATGATCTCAGTATATATATACACCTGTTCTGAAAGGCCCAGAGTATTGAACACCACTAAGCAAGCGGTACCACCAAGCAAGCGGCACCATGAAGACCAAGAAGCTCTCCAAAAAGGTCAGGGACAAAGTTGTGGAGATGTACAGATCAGGGTTGGGTTATAAAAATATATCCAAAACTTTGAACATCCCACGGAGCACCATTAAATCCATTATTACAAAAGTGAAAGAATATGGCACCACAACAAACCTACCAAGAGAGGGCCGCCCACCAGAACTCACGGACCAGGCATGGAGGGCATTAATCAGAGAGGCAACAAAGAGACCAAAGATAACTCTGAAGGAGCTGCAAAGCTCCACAGCGGAGATTGGAGTATTTGTCCATAGGACCATTTTACGCTGCACATGCCACAGAGCTGGGCTTTACGGAAAAGTGGCCAAAAAAAGACATTGCTTAAAGAAACAAATAAGCAAGCATGTTTGGATTCCCCAAACATATGGAAGAAGGTACTCTGGTCAGACGAGACAAAAACTAAGCTTTTTGGCCATTAAGGAAAATGCTATAGGTCTGGCGCAAACCCAACACCTCTCATCACCCCGAGAATACCATCCCCAGTGAAGCATGGTTCAGATTTGAGACTGGGCCGGAGGTTCACCTTTCATCAGGACAATGACCTTAAGCATACTGCTAAAGCAACACCTGAGTGGTTTAAGGGGAAACATTTTAAATGTCTTGGAATGGCCTAGTCAAAGCCCAGAATCTGTGGTATGACTTAAAGATTGCTGTACACCAGCGGAACCCATCCAACCTGAAAGGAGCTGAAGCAGTTTTGCCTTGAAGAATGGAAAAAATCCCAGTGGCTAGATGTGCCAAGCTTATAGAGACATACCCCAAGAGACTTGCAGCTGTAATTTCTGCAAAAGTTGGGGGTGGGTGAATAGTTATGCACGTTCAAGTTTTCCGTTTTTTTGTCTTATTTCTTGTTTGTTTCACAATAACAAATATTTTGCATCTTCAAAGTGGTAGGCATGTTGTGTAAATCAAATTATACAAACCCCCAAAAACTCTATTTATTTCCAGGTTGTAAGGCAGCAAAATAGGAAATATGCCAAGGGTGGTGAATAATTTCGCAAGCCACTGTACCCACTGTGACTATTAAAACCTACCCCAACCAGAAACCATGGATAGATGGGAGCATTCGTGCAAAACTGAAAGCGTGAACCACAGCATTTAACCAGGGCAAGAAGACTGGGAATATGGAAGAATACCAACAGTGTAGGTATTCCCTCCGCAAAGCAATCAAGCAGGCTAAACGTCGGTATAGGGACAATGTTGAGTCCCAGTTCAATGGCTCAGACACAAGACGCATGTGGCAGGGTCTACAGACAATCACAGATTATAAAAGGAAAACCAGCCACGTCGCGGACACCGACATCTTGTTTCCGAACAGGCTGAACACCTTTGCTCGCTTTGAGGATAATATGGTGCCATTGACGCGGGCCCTCTATCAAGGTCTGTGGGCTCTCCTTCTCTAGGGCCGACGTGAGTAAGACATTTAAGCGTGTTAACCCTTGCAAGGCTGCCAGCACAGATGGTATCCCTAGCCGCTTCCTCAGAGCATGCGCAGACCAGCTGGCTGGTGTGTTTACAGATATATTCAACCTCTCCCTATCCCAGTCTGTTGTCCCCACATGCTTCAAGATGGACACCATTGTCCCTGTACCTAAGAAAGCAAAGGGAATTGAACTAAATGACTTTCGCCCCGTAGCACTCACCTCTGTCATCATGAAGTGCTTTGAGAGACTAGTCAAGGATCATATCACCTCCACCTTAACTGCCACCCTGGACCCACTTCAATTTGCTTACCGCCCCAATAGATCCACAGACGATGCAATCGCCACCACACTGCAGACTGCCCTGTCCCATCTGGACAAGAGGCATACCTATGTAAGAATGCTGTGCACCATAGTACCCTACAAGCTCATCATCAAGCTCGAGGCCCTGGGTCTGAACCCCGCCCTGTGCAACTGGGTCCTGGACTTCCTGATGGGTCGCCCCCAGGTGGTGAAGGTAGGAAACAACACCTCCTCTTCGCTGATCCTCAACACTGGCCCCACAAAGCTGCGTGCTCAGCCCCCTCCTGTACTCCCTGTTCCCCCATGACTGCGTGGCCAAGCACGCCTCCAACTCAATCATCAAGTTTGCAGATGACACAACAGTAGTAGGCTTGATAACCAACAACGATGAGACAGCCTACACGGAGGAGGTGAGCGCTCTGGGAGTGTGGTGCCAGGAAAATAATCTCTCACTCAACATCAACAAAACTAAGGAGATGATTGTGGACTTCAGGAAACAGATGAGGGAGCACCCCCCTATCCACATCGATGGGACCGCAGTAGAGAGGGTGGAACGCTTCAAGTTCCTCGACGTACACATCACTGACAAACTGAAATGGTCCACTCACACAGACAGTGTGGTGAAGAAGGCGCAACACAATTGAGAGCATCCTGTCGGGCTGTATCACCGCCTGGTACGGCAACTGCACCACCCACAACCGAAAGCTTTCCAGAGGGTGGTGCGGTCTGCCTAACGCATTACCGGAGACAAACTTTCCCACCCTCCTGGACAACTACAGCACCCAATGCCATGGGAAGGCCAAAAAGATAATCATGGACATCAACCACCCTGCCTGTTCAGCCCGCGATCATCCAGAAGGCGAGATCAGTACAGGTGAATCAAAGCTAGGGACGAGAGACTAAAAAACAGCTTCTATCTCAAGGCCATCAGATTGCTAAACAGCCATCACTAGCACATAAGAGGCGGCTGCCTATAGACATAGATTAGGAATTACTGGCCACTTTTAGAAATTGATCACTAGCCACTTTAATAATGTTTCCGTATCTAGCATTACTCATCTCATATGTATAAACTGCACTCCACACTTTTCTACGGTATCTTAGTCACTATTAAATTGCATAACCCATCTCATATGTATGTACTGTATTGTATTCTGTAATACACCACTGACTGTTAAACAGCCATCTCCAGCACATTAGAGGCTGCTGCCTATAGACATAGATTAGAAATCACTGGCCACTTTAAGGAAATCAAACACTAGCCACTTTAATAATGTCTCTGTTTCTTGCATTACTCATCTCATATGTATAAACTACTCTATGCTATTCTATGGTATCTTGGTCTTGGAATGCAACATGCTACAATTTCAAAGATTTTACCGATTTGCAGTTCATATAAGGAAATCAGTCAATTTAAATTAATGAATTATGCCCTAATCGATGGATTTCACATGACTGGGAATACAGTTATACAGTGAGGGAAAAAAGTACTTGATCCCCTGCTTATTTTGTACGTTTGCCCACTGACAAAGAAATGACCAGTCTATAATTTTAATGGTAGGTGTATTTGAACAGTGAGAGACAGAATAACAACAAAACAATACAGAAAAATGCATGTGAAAAATGTTATAAATTGATTTGCATTTTAATGAGGGAAATAAGTATTTGACCCCTCTGCATAACATGACTGAGTACTTGGTGGCAAAACCCTTGCTGGCAATCACAGAGGTCAGACGTTTCTTGTAGTTGGCCACCAGGTTAGCACACATCTCAGGAGGGATTTTGTCCCACTCCTCTTTGCAGATCTTCTCCAAGTCATTAAGGTTTCGAGGCTGATGTTTGGCAACTCGAATCGTCAGCTCCCTCCACAGATATTCTATGGGATTAAGGTCTGGAGACTGGCTAGGCCACTCCAGGACCTTAATGTGCTTCTTCTTGAGCCACTCCTTTGTTGCCTTGGCCGTGTGTTTTGGGTCATTGTCATGCTGGAATACCCATCCACGACCCATTTTCAATGCCCCGGCTGAGGGAAGGAGGTTCTCACCCAAGATTTGACGGTACATGGCCCCGTCCATCATCCCTTTGATGCGGTGAAGTTGTCCTGTCCCCTTAGCAGAAACACACCCCCAAAGCACAATGTTTCCACCTCCAGGATGGTGTTCTTCGGGTCATAGGCAGCATTCCTCCTCCTCCAAACACGGCGAGTTGAATTGATGCCAAAGTGCTCCATTTTGGTGTCATCTGACCACAAAACTGTCACCCAGATGTCCTCTGAATCATTCAGATGTTCATTGGCAAACTTCAGACAGCATGTATATGTGCTTTCTTGAGCAGGGGGACCTTGCGGCCGCTGCAGGATTTCAGTCCTTCACGGCGTTGTGTGTTACCAATTGTTTTCTTGGTAACTTTGGTCCTAGCTGCCTTGAGATCATTGACAAGATCCTTCCGTGTAGTTCTGGGCTGATTCCTCACCGTTCTCATGATCATTGCAACTCCACGAGGCGAGATCTTGCATGGAGCCCCAGGCCAAGGGAGATTGACAGTTCTTTCGTGTTTCTTCCATTTGCAAATAATCGCACCAACTGTTGTCCCCTTATCACCAAGCTGCTGGGCGATGGTCTTGTAGCCCATTCCAGCCTTGTGTAGGTCTACAATCTTGTCCCTGACATCCTTGGAGAGCTCTTTGGTCTTGGCCATGGTGGAGAGTTTGGAATCTGATTGATTGATTGCTTCTGTGGACAGGTGTCTTTTATACAGGTAACAAGCTGAGATTAGGAGCACTTGAACCAGGATCTATAGTGGCACAACTAGCAACTGCGATGCAGTGCCTTAGACCACTGGGCCACTTGGGAGGCCCAACCATGCTTGAAAACATGAAGAGTGATACTCAGTCATGTTTTGTTAGATTTGCCCCAAACATAATGCTTTGTATTCAGACAAAAAGTAATTACTTAAGTATTACTTAAGTGCTTTTTTTGCAAACAGGATGCATGTGTTGAAATATTTGTATTCTGTACAGGCTTCCTTCTTTTCACTCTGTCATTTAGGTTAGTATTGTGGAGTAACTACAATGTTTCTGTGCCAATGCAACACACAACCAATAAACGAAACATACCGACTATGAGCATTTCAATATCATGGTTTGCGTTGTCAACACCACAATAAATAGACTATGTCAATCTCGACAAACGAAAAACACATCCCTCCCTACCTTGTAGACTTACCCAGTATCAAATACTTGGCTAGACAATCTCTGAATATCATGAAACTCTTTCCATTCATCAAATGGCTGCTGCACAGTTTGGATTGATTGATTTTATTTGTCAGTAAAGAAAATACATATATACACATATATAAACTCAGCAAAAAAAAATTATCGTTCTCTCACTGTCAACTGTGTTTATTTTCAGCAAATTTTGTATATTTGTATGAACAGTACAAGATTCAACAACTGAGACATAAACTGAACAAGTTCCACAGACATGTGACTAACATAAATTGAATAATGTGTCCCTGAACAAAGGGGGGGGGGGCAAAATCAAAAGTAACAGTCAGTATCTGGTGTGGCCACCAGCTGCATTAAGTACTGCAGTGCATCTCCTCCTCGTGGACTGCACCAGATTTGCCACTTCTTGCTGTGAGATGATACCCCACTCTTCCACCAAGGCACCTGCAAGTTCCCTGACATTTCTGCAGGAAACGCATAGAACAAGCAGTATGGCTGGTGGCATTCTCATGCTGGAGGGTCATGTCAGGATAAACCTGCAGGAAGGGTACCACATGAGGGAGGAGGATGTCTTCCCTCTAATGCACAGCGTTGAGATTGCCTGCAATGACAACAAGCTCAGTCCGATAATGCTGTGACACACCGCCCCAGACCATGACGGACACTCCACCTCCAAATCAATCCCGCTCCAGAGTACAGGCCTCGTTGTTGCGCTCATTCCTTTGACGATAAATGCGAATCCGACCATCACCCCTAGTGAGACAAAACTTTGACTTGTCAGTGAAGAGTACTTTTTGCCAGTCCTGTCTGGTCCAGCGACGGTGGGTTTGTGCCCTTAGGCGACGTTGTTGCCGGTGATTGTTTGGTGAGGACCTGCCTTACAACAGGCCTACAAGCCCTCAGTCCAGCCTCTCTTAGGCGTCTCACAGTACAGACATTGCAATTTATTGCCCTGGCCACATCTGCAGTCCTCATGCCTCCTTGCAGCATGCCTAAGGCACATTCACGCAGACGAGCAGGGACCCTGGGCATCTTTCTTTTGGTATTTTTTAGAGTCAGTAGAAAGGCCTCTTTAGTGTCCTAACTTTTCATAACTGTGACCTTATCTGCCTACCTTTACAATGAAGATCTGTGAAGTTATTTGGATTTTTATGAATTATCTTTGAAAGACAGGGTCCTGGAAAAGGGATGTTAATTTTTTTGCTGAGTTTTTATATATACAATATTTTTTTAAGTGACAGGGATTGCACAATAAAGTCAGAGACTTATTTCCATTGTGGTCCCTATGTTTTACTTTACTACATTTACAATTACGTAGATACAGACACATTACAGAGATAGAGACAAAAACATTATCAGATGAGTATGATGGAGTTAAAGTACAATTGTTGCAAGCTTGTTTGGCATGTAGCTTATTCTTTAGATGTTTGAGGCTGCTGGTGAGTCGTTAGGGTGTCTATAGCTAGGTTTCCATCCAATTGGTGAAAGATTTATGTGAATATTCTAAAATCTAATATGCCATTTCACAGTTTCCTTCAGGAAAAATTTGGCGCCGAACAACATGACATGGAAGATTTGTTCCTCCTAGAGGTTTCCACTTCACAATAACAGCACTTAATGTTCACCGTGGCAGCTCTGGCAGGGCAGAAATTTGACAAACTGACTTGTTGGAAAGGTGGCATCCTATAACGGTGCTACGTTGAATGTCACTGAGCTCTTCAGTACAGGCCATTCTACTGCCAATGTTTGTCTATGGAGATTGCATGGCTGTGTGCTCGATTTTATACACCTGTCAGCAACGGGTGTGGCTGAAATAGCCAAATCCACTAATGTTGAAGGCGTGTCCACAAACTTTTGTTTATATAGTGTTAGGTTCTTATTTTTTTGAGTAAATAACTCACGGACAATAGAGAAGCTTTAACCAAGTTTTAATTCTTCCCAAAGGTTCTGTACAGCTGTAATCAGACAGGTTGCCTTACAACCTGGAAATAAAATAGATTTTTTGGGGGGTTTGTATCATTGATTTACACAACATGCCTATCACTTTGAAGATGCAAAATATTTGTTATTGTGAAACAAACAAGAAATAAGACAAAAAAACGGAAAACTTGAACGTGCATAACTATTCACCCCCAACTTTTGCAGAAATTACAGCTGCAAGTCTCTTGGGGTATGTCTCTATAAGCTTGGCACATCTAGCCACTGGGATTTTTTCCCATTCTTCAAGGCAAAACTGCTTCAGCTCCTTTCAGGTTGGATGGGTTCCGCTGGTGTACAGCAATCTTTAATTCATACCATAGATTCTCAATTGGATGGAGGTCTGGGCTTTGACTAGGCCATTCCAAGACATTAAAAATATTTCCCCTTAAACCACTCAGGTGTTGCTTTAGCAGTATGCTTAGGGTCATTGTCTGCTGGAAGGTGAACCTCCATCCCAGTCTCAAATCTCTGGAAGACTGAAACAGGTTTCCCTCAAGAATTTCCCTGTATTTAGCGCCATCCATCATTCCTTCAATTCTGACCAGTTTCCCAGTCCCTGCCAATGAAAAACATCCCCACAGCCTGATGCTGCCACCACCATGCTTCACTGTGGGGATGGTATTCTCAGGGTGATTAGAGGTGTTGGGTTTGCGCCAGACATAGCGTAGACATAGCGTTTTCAATTTTTGTCTCATCTGACCAGAGTACCTTCTTCCATATGTTTGGGGAGTCTCCCACATGCCTTTTGGCGAACACCAAACGTGTTTGCATAATTTTTTCTTTAAGCAATGTCTTTTTTTTGGCCACTCTTCTGTAAAGTCCAGCTCTGTGGAGTGTACGGCTTAAAGTGGTCCTATGGACAGATACTCCAACTCCGCTGTGGAGCTTTGCAGCTCCTTTAGAGTTATCTTTGGTCTCTTTGTTGCCTCTCTGATTAATGCCCTCCATGCCTGGTCCGTGAGTTTTGGTGGGCGGCCCTCTCTTGGCAGGTTTATTGTTCTTTTTTTTTTAAATTATAATGAATTTAATGGTGCTCCGTGGGATGTTCAAAGTTTCAGATATTTTTTTATAACCCAACCCTGTTCTGTACTTCTCCACAACTTCGTCCCTGACCTGTTTGGAGAGCTCCTTGGTCTTCATGGTGCCACTTGCTTGGTGGTACCCCTTGCTTTGTGGTGTTCCAGACTCTTTCAGAACAGGTATATACAGTTGAAGTCGGAAGTTTACATACACCTTAGCCAAATACATTTAAACTCAGTTATTCACAATTGCTGACATTTAATCCTAGTAAAAATTCCCTGTCTTAGGTCAGTTAGGATCACCACTTTATTTTAAGAATTTGAAATGTCAGAATAATAGTAGAGAGAATTATTTATTTCAGCTTTTTTTCTTTAATCATATTCCCAGTGGGTCAGAAGTTTACATACACTCAATTAGTATTTGGTAGCATTGCCTTTAAATTTTTTAACTTGGGTCAAACGTTTCAGGTAGCCTTCCACAAGCTTCCCACAATAAGTTGGGTGAATTTTGGCCCATTCCTCCTGGCAGAGCTGGTGTAACTGAGTCAGGTTTGTAGGCCTCCTTGCTCGCACATGCTTTTTCAGTTCTGCCCACAAATTTTCTATAGGATTGAGGTCAGGGCTTTGTGATGGCCACTCCAATAACTTGACTTTGTTGTCCTTAAGCCATTTAGCCACAACTTTGGAAGTATGCTTGGGGTCATTGTCCATTTGGAAGACCCATTTGCGACCAAGCTTTAACTTCCTGACTGATGTCTTGAGATGTTGCTTCAATATATCCACATAATTTTCCTTCCTCATGATCTATTTTGTGAAGTGCACCAGTCCCTCCTGCAGCAAAGCACCCCCACAGCACGAAGCTGAGGTCTTGGCTGATTTCTTTTGATTTTCCCATAATGTCAAGCAAAGAGGCAGTGAGTTTGAAGGTAGGCCTTGAAATACATCCACAGGTACACCTCCAGTTGACTCAAATGATGTCAATTAGCCTATCAGACGCTTCTAAAGCCATGACATCTTTTTCTGGAATTTTCCAAGCTGTTTAAAGGCACAGTCAACTTAGTGTATGTAAACTGCTGACCCACTGGAATTGTGATAAGTGAAATAATCTGTCTGTAAACAATTGTTGGAAAAATGACTTGTCATGCACAAAGTAGATGTTCTAACCGACTTTCCAAAACTATAGTTTGTTAACAAGAAATTTGTGGAGTGATTGAAAAACAAGTTTTAATGACTCCAACTGTATATACTGAGATCATGTGACTCTTAGATTGCACACAGGTGGACTTTATTTAACTAATTATGTGACTTCTGAAGGTAATTGGTCGCACCAGATCTTATTTAGGGGCTTCATAGCAAAGGGGGTGGATACATATGCACACACCACTTTCCCGTTTTTAATTTCGTATTACATTCTTTTAAACAAGTTATTTTTTCATTTCCCCTCACCAATTTGGACAATTTTGTGTATATCTGAGTTTCCTGTTGGCCAGAAATAAATCAAACATTACACTTAAAGTAGAGAGCAACTAAAGTGAGAAAAATAATTACATCAACACAACTGTTACAAAAACTAGACACAAGTGAAAGTCATATCATGGAAGTAGAGTACACACACTTGTAATTTTTATTTCAGAAAATCTCATTTGAACAACAGTTTTCACAATAGTCAAAATTCTAGCTAGTCAAGTCCTTGTTCTGTATGTTTTAAAATTACAGTGCAACAAAATTATATAGGTCTAATCAACACTTCCATTGTTATACATTTACAGGCATTCTATGAGCATGCATGAAATAAATTTACAATTTCACTTGCTTACTATTCAACAGTGTATTTCCACAACAGAATTTATTGGGAAAAGGCAATAATTTTAATTTAACAAATGTACAAGCTAAATAATTGAACTTCATCCACTTGGCTTGTAACGACTAGGATTAGGTTATAGTGAACCATTGTATCTGCCTCTGGGCGTATGCATGTGTTCAGAGGTTTTGGCACATTAGATTTAGTTCAAGAAAACATAACTTAAACTATTGGACAATCCAGAGACCTTCTTCGACTTCAAAACAACAACCAAGGATATCGGAGATTAAAGCAATCAAGGATGTCGAGAATAAAATATTAAAGAGTGAATATGTTTATACACAACATGTATAACCGCCTCAATGAGGAACAGCACATCTTAGGCCTTAGACAACATTCAAGTGTACACAAGCATCAACACAATAACATTCAATAATTTACAACACATATATGGAGCTTTATAGATTATAGACATACTGTATGTGCATAGGGTGATTGTTTTCCCACTTTAGTTGCATAAATATAATCAAATCTTCCTTCTCCCTGTGAGATGAACTCACACCATCAACTCTGCATGCAGCAGTCATCATACTACCATACTCAGAGGAGGCAGTAAAGACTATTGTCCATATCTCTATTGCACAACACATTCTGAATTGATAGGTGGATATTAATCCCCACATCCCTCTATAATCCTTCTAGTGGCCGTTGCCGCCTTCTGACAGAATCCGGCTAGGTTCAGTGAACCTGGCAGTGAGAAGGTAGAAGAGGGCAGGTCCAGGTACCAGGGCCAATAGAGGCAGGTCCTGCTCCAGTTTATCCAATCGGGAGATGGAGATGATGCCATACGCATGAAGGAGCCAATGACTGAAGAGCACCACCAACCTCTTCTTCTTGGCAATGAGATTCTTGAAAGACTATGGATAGGAGTAAACACAGAGGAAATTGGATATGTTCTAATACAATGATGTTGACGGAGTTAGGTAAATATAAAATAAGGAGTTTCTTACCTGTATTTCTGAGGCTGACATGTACACTGCCAGGGTAACCAGGGACAACACCAAAATAATGTATGGAAAAGCATAATCTGAAATAAACAGAAAATATCAAGCTCATACCAAAGTCATTTGAAGTGGGAGCGCTTGCTTTTGAATGGGAGCGCTGGCTGTTAACACTCATATTTGATTTGCTCTGAGCCAAAATTGTTTCCCCTCTGAAGGGGATGTTTTGTCCATGTCAGAAACAACCTCTTTATTTAACTAGGCAAATTATTTACAATGATGGCCTACCGCGGAACAGTGGGTTAACTGCCTTGTTCAGGGGCAGAGCAACATATTTGTACCTTGTCAGCTCAGGGATTCGATCCAGCAACCTTTTGGTTACTGGCCCAACGCTCTAACCACTAGGCTACCTGCCGCCCCAAATCCCCTGGGTTCAAATCCGCCAATTGGCTGGATTTGAACCCAGGTCGACTCTGGCATCCACGTATGCCTGGTTCAGCTTCATGTATGCCTTGGTCAGCTACTCTAACGTGTCACTAGTTTTTATGCATACTCCACAAATGTTTATAGTCTTGCTGAAGAGAACTTCCTCAGGCATTCGAACAGAACATGAGAATCCTGGGCTTCCAAGGCCACAAGACCTCTGGCCTTCAAGAGCGACTGAACATGCCGATTGGCAAGTGTGTTTTTCTGTGGCTAATTAGACATTTAAGACTTCAGTCTTGGAGGAGGTGTGTTTTCCTGACAGATTCCATTTGTCTGCCCCACTCATTTAAGCCTATTTCACTTCCTCAAAATCCCCAGAATGAATCTAAGATGATTTAAGAAATATTATACATTTTTATTAAAGTGTTTGGTGCAGTAATATTTCAAGTAAAAAAAAAATTGCAATGTGTTGTCTTATGGAAACAAATTCAGAGCTGATGGGCAGGTCCTTCTCACTGTCTATGCTATTGGATAGAGCACAATCACCGCAGTTGTTCACCCTATGTTAGTGGGAAAATGACATCAAAACCCAACCTTAATTTACCAGTTGTGACGCACGGATGTTCCAAACTCTGTTTAAGACAAGACTGACTTTATGACCAAAATGATCCTATTTACACCGTTTCTGACTGACTGACAGAGGACATTTTAAAAGGGATTTGTTGCTTTTTAAAGGCAGTCGCACTTTAAAAGAATGCATTTCACATAAATCAATTATGTAACCATCAATACTATATAAATGCAAACTGGACTTAACCTGACTGGACCCTCATCTGAAAGCATACTCACAGAGGAGGCCGCCTCCCACAGCTTGTAGGACTGTCAGGATAGGGAAGAAGTAGAGCGCAGCGTAGATGCTCTTGAAACGGTCAGATTTCCCCAGACCACAGGCAATCTTTTTGACCAGGAGTGGACGCAGGAGCATCATGAACACCAGACAGAAGGCGTAGTAGATCAACACCATAGTGTACCTGCGGACACAGAATATAATATTCCAAGTTATTAAATTAACAAAACAGCTCACATCACACTATACTTGATGGTGTACACAATGCTCTGAACATACCAACCAATTTCATTTATACCATGGAATTGTTGAATACTCGTTTCTGAATGGCTTGAAGAGCATTCTAGAGCGTGCATTATTTCCCTATAATGCTCTGTATATCATCACGGTAGAATTTAATGGCTATAGCTTTTAAAAGAAATGCATTGAAAACTTTATTGCAGTCACATTGAAAACTTTATTGCATTGTAGAAATCAACATTCATAATAGCAAGCTAGGACTGATGGTTTGGTTAGCTAAACTAAGGCAACTACAGTAGCTATCTAGTAAACTTGCTAGCTACTTCAGTGGATGTTGAACACATTTCTACCTGCAAATGAACACATTTCTAGCAGAAAATGTGTTAAATTATAGCCATGGTATAAAAGGGACAATCAACTTAGGGCTCTTTGCGTTCTCTGGAAAATAATGCAACTCTGTTGAAGGTTAGTTCCACTCTGCTAGCGCGTTGTGGAGTACACCTTCCACGTCGTTCATTATTTTCAATAAAAGGCATAGCCCCTCGCTCATTATCTCTTACATGTTCAAATCATATCAGTTCATTATGAGACAGAGATTGAACTTAATAATTGACTAAAAAGCTATTTCAACATGCTTTTGTTCCAGGACTAGCTGTGAAAGCAGCCCTACAAGTGCAAAGCGTATAGGTACAATTGATGACGTGGACAACATAGGCATAGGCTACTCACAGGGGAAAGACTGCTTCCTGTGTGCAGTGTAGAGTTGTGACATAGTCTGGGCTGGGGTTGTACAGCATGGTGTACCAGTCTGACAGCATCTGAACTCTGCAGGACCTGATAGACAGCAGACCCACTGGGTCGTTGACCAGTAGAGTCAGCACAGCCGCAGCACTGCACTCAAACAGGGCAGTTATGTGTTGGAAGAGGGCACTGGAGCTGCAGAAAAATATACATAATATCAGAAACATTAACGTGAGTTACCAAGTAGGCTACTACAGGACAATGTTAAAATTCTCCTTTCCAAAAGTACCGCCGCAGTAAATGTCACAATATGCAGCCTATTGGCCATGGGTTATGATGACCAAATACATAATTGGTTACGTCTGCAGTAATTTGGCCTGTTACGTCTGCAGTAATTTGGCCTGAATGTAAGGCATTACCTTTTCTTTCCAGAGTACCACTCAATGAAGAACCAGTGTAGAACCAGTGGCAGCATTGCCATGAAGCCCAGGTACAGCCAGTCATAAAGTTCAGGGGATTCTGTACACTTCTCACAGATCTTCTGCATGTTAGTCCTCTCTCCTCTGGGACATACCTGATCATTCAACTACATTTTAGTGTGTGGGCATAGCCTACTACTAGGTTACAGAACATAGCTAGTGTTACAGTAGCTACAGTAGAATGCCATTTCAACAGCCTAGCTAGATCATTAACATTCAGCTGGAGCTACTCACCCCACATTCTCCATCAAAGGAGCCATTTATTAACGTCTTGCCGCAATACAGTCCCGGACAAGTTGAACTCATAGCTACTGCTGTAATGAAGCCAAGAGTAAGTAATACAACAAGTGTGTTATTGACAATACTGCAGACGTCTATATGTAGTTTAGCATAATAGCTAGCTAACACATCAGCTAACAACTAGCAAGTAACGCTAGCTAATAGTTAGCTAGCTAGAACAGCTAACTACCTAACGTTAGCTAGCTAAATTAGCTGGCCTGGCTTAGGCGACAGGACGTTTCAGCCATCATTGAGCAGACACTTTCCAAGTACAATGTAGCCACATACCCATGTTATTAGTCAACCTCCATACGATGAAGCTTTAATACATTACTTAGTAGAATATGTTTATGACGTCTCCAACGATTTAATTTCTTCTAAATCATACGATCAGCCGGAAGCTGCTTCTTCATCTATTATAATATTATGGTAGTGCGCAAACAAACGTTAGAAGTGCATTCCGCCACCTACTGTACTGGAGTGTATAGTCAATCACAATTTACAGAGTAAATTAATAAAGAAACAAACATTAAGAGAAACTAAACCCTCCTATCTTAATCCTGTAATACTAAGAAAATAAAAAAGAGCCCCATGAGACAGCCTATAGGGAGATCAGAGACCTGGCAGTGTGGTACCAGGACATCAACCTCTCCCTCAACGTGATCAAGACAAAGGAACTAATCGTGGACTACAGGAAACGGAGGGCCGAGCACACCCCCATCCACGTCAACCGGGCTGTAGTGGAGCAGGTCGAGAGCTTCAAGTTCCTTGGTGTCCACATCACCAACAAACTATCATAGTCCAAACAAACCAAGATAGTCGTGAAGAGTGCACGACAACGCCTATTCCCCTTCAGGAGACTGAAAAGATTTGGTATGGGTCCTCAAATCCTTAAAAAGTTCTACAGCTGCACCATCTAGAGCATCCAGACTGGTTGCATCACCTCCTGGTATTGCAACTGCTTGGCATCTGACCGCAAGGCGCTACAGAGGGTAGTGCGTACGGCCCAGTACATCACTGGGGCCAAGCTTCCTGCCATCCAGGACCTCTGTACCAGGCGGTGTCAGAGGAAGGCCCAAAAAATGGTCAAAGACCCCAGCCACCCTAGTCATAGACTGTTCGCTCTGCTACCGCACGGCAAGTGGTACTGGAGTGCCAGGTCTAGGTCTAAAAGGCTCCTTAACAGCTTCTACCCCCAAGCCATAAGACTGCTGAACAGTTAATCAAATGGCTATACGGACTATATATTACCTCAATTACCTCGACTCACCTGTAGCCCCGCACATTGACTACCCCCTGTATATAGCCTCGTTATTGTTATTCTATTGTGTAACTTTTTTTATTTTATTTCTACTTTAGTTTATTTATAAAACATTTTCTTAACTTATTTTTCTTAAAACTGCATTGTTGGTTACAGTGGCGATTTTAGCATGTAAATCTTGTTGGTGAAAAAAAAATAAACATGCATGCCAGCAAAGCCACTACACAACACAACCCCAAACAATACATTAATTGCGCTATAACGGTGCCAAACGGTGCCCACAAACTGTTAGGGCGTACATAAAGCTGTTCCAACAGTAGAGCTTTCTTTTCAGCACCATGGAGTGAATCACCACCTTACCAGAGCCTTGTCCGGCAGCCTCATTTACTGCATTTTTAAAAACATAGCTGATGTGGCTGACTTGCTTAAACAAATGTGGTTTCTACTGACAATTGAGATGTACAAACTATGGCATAAGGGAATGCTGAGCGGAAAAGAGAACATGCCCCGTTCTTACAGTATTCTCCCTGTACACCAAGTTAGAAACGTAGGATAAATAAAGGGGGAACATAAGCAGACATGAAAGCTCTTACAATATTTGATGATTACATTTCTCTACAACAGGCTATAGGCTACATGTGCACCACCAAGTCAGAACAGTAGGCTAAGTTATGAGGGTGAAAGGCACCAAACAAGGTTGAATCATGACGTCAGTGATTTTCAGGTCGGAGCTCTAGAAAGAGGCCGTGTTCCCAACTTGGAATTCTGAGTTGGATGACCGTTCAAAGCATATTTTCCCAGTCAGAGCTAGTTTTTTTCAGAGTTCCCTGTTGTCTTGAACTCACTGAAGTCTGAGATTTCCCAGTTCCGAGATTCCAGATGTTTTGAACGCAGCAGAAGTCATTCTGGATTGACAGCATGGCCAATGTATTCAACCTTTTCTGGCCCATGGTGTTCCATTTGAATGTTTATCCTTTTAATCTTTGAAAAGAGAGCCTTAAACCCACTGAATAACAGGCTACTGATTGCTTTGCAATGCTTGCAGTTAGCCACTGATTACTTCCAAACCACTCATTGTTGAATTTGCGTTTTCCAACTTGTTGTGTAATGTTCATGTCCAATGGCCGATGAGCACCAATACAATTCATCTATAATTTCTCTTCATATGACAAGGATTTAAAAGTATTTGTCAGTAGATTGTCGACTTGATTCATGATGATGACGGCTTGTCTAGCTTGCTAGCTAAGATTTTGAAAGTATGATGTTGACATGATCAGTCCAATCAAAGCTATGGTAGATATACCATGATTTGACGTCATTTTATCTGTGGTCTTCAGCTTTCTTGGATAGGCACTTCTAATGTAAATCTATGGCAGCACCCAAGGGGCTTGAATCTTTGAGCTCTCCCCGTAAATTTAGCGGTGAGGTAATGTCCCCATGACTGACAGAACACAACTAGAGAACATTACCAACCCCTATGCTCTGAATTTTACGCTTCGCTGCCACACCACCACAGAAAGCACTGAGCTAGGCTGAAACACCTGCATTTTGGAGCTGCCTTACTCAAGAAAACAAAAAAGAGATAATGTTGGTATGCAGCTTTATTTACGCAAATATATATTTTTTTGCATTGTTTGCAAACTGTTATGTGACACATATTAATGCCAAAATAACATGCTAAACAAGTGGGTCTCAATGACGGGGTCGCCACTGAATGACGGACCGAACAGCATTGTTAGGTCTACACCTGTTGTATTTGGCGCATGTGACAAATAAAATGTAATTTGAAAATTGGAACACACTAAACAAACAACTACATGAAGAGTTATCCATCCAAAATGGAGATGTGTGGATAAACCACTTCTCCAGTCTTTTTGTCTCTATAACAGCGGGTTCCTAAACTAAGGGTCGCCTGACATGAAAATGGGGTCTCGGGAGAATTTCCAAAATTTCCAAGACAAGAATATATATTCTAATTAACCTTTAAAATCATGGTAAAAGGCCACACTTGATCGTTGCACTTGAATCATTCCCACGGGGGAATGGCTAGGCCCGCTGTTTGTTCTGTCTCACAGTTCCCGAGCATGAAACACTACAGTGTGCTGCATGGCTATTTCGACGGAAAACAGATTCCATGGGATCAAATGGTGGGCTTTTGCACAGATGGGGCTCCATCTATTGCGGGACGGCAGGCAGGCCTCTGCACTATAGTTATGAATGTCTCCCTCTGCCACATGGACGCATTGTATGATGCACCGAGAGCAATTGGCGGTAAAAAAGAGCTGAGCATAGAACTCAGAGATATACTGCAGCAAGTCACTTTGATAGTGGATTTATGTGATCAGAGCATGACGATCTTCTATTTCACACCGAGGCTTGGTGGTTATAATAGGTGGTGTTGGAAAGATTTTTCGCATTGAGGGAGGAGCTGTTGTCATTCATAATGGATGTAAAGAAAACAGACTTGGTTGACTTTCTGTGTATTGGAAAGAAAATGTGTCTCCTTGCATATGTAACAGACATATTTGGGAAATGTAACGAACTGAACGCAAGCATGCAGTGGAAATACAAAAACTTTATACAGATGAGTGACTTATTCAGTGGATTCAGAGTTCTTATTACATTTTTATTGTAAAGAGTCTTTCAAAAGCAAACCTTGCCCCCTTCGGCTGTGCATGTTTCTAGCAGAAAACAGCATCAGTAAGTGTCCCACATGAGTGATGACTGCTCACCTCCAACGCTTGGAAGAGCACTTTGGGACCTACAGTACTTCCCAATCCGTTTGACTGTGATTCTGGCTCAGTTGACATGCCGGTAAGTGAAATCGAACAATTGATTGAGCTGTCATGTGACCGAATGCTGCAGACAATGCATTCACTGGTTACTACGGAGGAGTTTTGTTTCCTGACTCAAAGGGAATACCCCTACCGTCTCCTTCTGAGACAGAACGTGTCTCCTTCCTGAGCGGTATGACGGCTGCGTGGTCCCATGGTGTTTATACTTGCGTACTATTGTTTGTACAGATGAACGTGGTACCTTCAGGCGTTTGGAAATTGCTCCCAAGGATGAACCAGACTTGCGGAGGTCTACAATTTTTTTCTGAGGTCTTGGCTGATTTCTTTTGATTTTCCCATGATGCCAAGCAAAGAGGCACTGAGTTTGAAGGTAGGCTTGTGATACAGTGAATTACAAGCAAAACAATCTGTCTGTTAACAATTGTTGGAAAAATTACTTGTGTCATGCACAAAGTAAGTAGCTGTCCTAACCGACTTGCCAAAACTATAGTTTGTTAACAAGAAATTTGTGGAGTGGTTAAAAAACTAGTTTTAATGACTGCAACCTAAGTGTATATAAACTTCCAACTTCAACTGTATATTAGCTCATGATGCACTGCATCTGCTTCTAAGACAAAACAATGTAGCACAGTACGAAAAGACAGGAATCAGTCAATATGATGTAGCACCATACACTTCCAGATCCAGTACCAATGACAGGATAGTATTCATGTCATATCTCAGTTGTTTTACACGGTCTGAGTTTCTTTCGAAAGGGACTCTGTACAGCTGCTTCATCCTAATTCTATTGCGTTTCAGTAGACAAGACAGTGCAGAGAGACTCTTTTGACGTTTTGGAATATGGTGTTATCTGCCATTATGTGGTCCTGCAGTTCTCTGAGTCTGATGCAGTTATTTGCAATGACCATATTTACAATGTGGGTCTCCTGCTCTGGGGTGAACAGTCAACCTCTTGTACCAAATACTGTTTTTCTTGTAGTTCTGTAAAAACATTTGAATGGTTTTAGTGATAGATCCTCCTCGTTATGAAAGTACGGTACATATTACTGTACCAGTAAGACTACAGCACTTACAGTTACTCACCGGTTCTCATTTCGAAATATCCGGATGATACCTGCAACAGTATAGCGGCTCAGATTTGGTTGAACCCGTTGCCCAGCCTCCCTCATGCTCATCCCAAGGTTGACAACATGGTCAACCACAGTCGCTCTGATTTCATCAGTTATTGTGTTCCTGACTGGCTTCCATTGTTGTCCAAACCAAATGTTTACCTGTGGCCTATTTATAGTGCTCAAGCTCTGATTTGTAAGTGAACTCATTGTCTAAAAGTGTTTTCACGTGTCAATGTGGAAAGGCAATTGGGGAAATAGTGTTGCAATGTAGAGACCAATGTTTACAGTTTTGCTAGAAGTGTGTTATTAAATTGCAAACTGAGTGTAAAGCAGTGAGTTGTGTTTACAGTTTTGCAAAAACTGTGTTATAAAATTACAAACAGAGTGTAAAGCAGAGAACGTCCATTCAGTTTGGCACACTTGGTAAATGCATTGGCTACAAGTGTTAATGGTTTCAGAGATAGTGCTTCAAGAATCACTGTTAGAGTTTAAGCATTCAGAAAAAAACTAATTTGTGGCTGTCCATCATCCATTTCGTATGATATGTTACGAATTATAATTCAAGATTGGACACACCTACTAATTTCAAGGTTTTTCTTTATTTTTACTATATTCTACATTGTAGAATAGTAGTGAAGGCATCAAAACTATTAAATAACACATACGGAATCATGTAGTAACCAAAAAAGTGTTAAACAAATCAAATTGTATTTTTTTATTTTATATTTGAGATTCTTCAAAGTAGCCACCCTTTGCCTTGATGACATCTTTGCACACTCTTGGCATTCTCTCAACCAGCTTCATGATGTAGTCACTTGGAATGCATTTCAATTAACAGGTGTGCCTTGTTAAAAGTACATTTGTGGAATTTCTTTCCTTCAAAATGCGTTTACGCCAACCAGTTGTGTTGTGACAAGGTAGGGGTGGTATACAGAAGATAGCCCTATTTGGTAAAAGACCAAGTCTATATTGTGCCAAAAACACCTCAAATAAGCAAAGATAAACAACAGTCCATCATTGCTTTAAGACATGGAGGTCAGTCAATACGGAAATTCGCAAAAACCATCAAGTGCTACAGTATGATGAAACTGGCTCTCATGAGGACCGCCACAGGAAAGGAAGACCCAGAATTACCTCTGCTGCAGAGGACAAGTTCATTAGAGTTATCAGCCTCAGAAATTGCAGCCCAAATAAATGCTTCACAGAGTTCAAGTAACAGACACATCTCAACATCAACTGGAGACTGCGTGAATCAAGCCTTCATGGTCGAATTGCTGCAAAGAAACCACTACTAAAGGACACCAATAATAAGAAGAGACTTGCTTGGGCCAAGAAACACGAGCAATGGACATTAGACTGGTGGAAATCTGTCCTTTGGTCTGATGAGTCCATATTTGAGATTTTTGGTTCCAACCGTCCTGTCTTTGTGAGACGCAGAGTAGGTGAACGGATGATCTCTGCATGTGTGGTTCCCACCGTGAAGCATGGAGGAGGAGGTGTGACGGTGTGTGCGTGCTTTGCTGGTGACACTTTATGTGATTTATTTAGAAATCAAGGCACACTTAACCAGGATGGCTACCACAGCATTCTGCAGCGATACGCCATCCCATCTGGTTTGCACTTAGTGGGCCTATCATTTATTTTTCAACAGGACAATGACCCAAAACACACCTCCAGGCTGTGTAAGGGCTATTTGACCAAGGAGAGTGATGGAGTGCTGCATCAGATGACCTGGCCTCCACAATCACCCAACCACAACCCAATTGAGATGGTTAGGGATGAGTTGGACCGCAGAGTGAAGGAAAAGCAGCCAACAAGTGCTCAGCATATGTGGGAACTCTGTTGGACTGTTGGAAAAGCATTCCTCTTGAAGCTGGTTGAGAGAATGCCAATAGTGTGCAAAGCTGTCATCAAGTGAAAGCGTGGCTACTTTGAAGAATATAAAATATATTTTGATTTGTTTAACACTTTTTTTGGTTGCAACATGATTCCATATGTGTTATTTCATAGTGTTGATGTCTCCACTATTATTCTACAATATAGAAAATAATAAAAATAAAGAAAAACCCTCGATTGATTAGGTGTGTCCAAACTTTTGACCCCCTTCCAACTCTCTGATCACTACTCTTCTCTCCCTCTCCTCCGTAACATACACTATATATACAAAAGTATGTGGACATCTCTTCAAATTAGTAGATTCGGCTATTTCAGCCTCACCCGTTGCTGACAGGTGTATAAAATTGTTCACACCTCCATAGACAAACATTGGCAGTAGAATGGTCTTACTGAAGAGCTCAATGACTTTCAATGTGGCACAGTCATAGGATGCCACCTTTCCAACAAGTCAGTTTGTCAATTTTCTGCCCTGCTAGAGCTGTTCCGGTCAATTGTATGTGTTGTTATTGTGAAGTGGAAACGTTTAGGAGCAACAACGGCTCAGCCGCGAAGTGGTAGGCCATACAAGCTCACAGAATGGAACTGCCGAGTGCTGAAGCGTGTACAAATCGTATGTCCTCGGTTGCAACACTCAGGATGAAATCGAAGCCTTCGCAGCCTGAATGGAGAAAGTTTTAAGGATGACTCGGTACCCCGGGGGAACAAATGGCTGAGATCCATAGCGCCCATTAGCGGCTGCCTAGGCTAGGTTGGTGGTAGCTAATAGCTAGTCTCCCTGAGAATAAGGATTGGCTAAAACTAATAAGATAGCATTGCCACGGCGGTGTTAGTATACAGTAACTTTAAAACAAACTAATGACATGTTGCACCTACACCTTGCTATCGTTCGGATGAGCCAAGGACGAGGACAGAGGATGATTTAGGCGACCCAAACAAGTTAAGCTACCCCAGTATTCCCTTGACTGTTTTGGATTGCAAAACTAAAGAGACACACCAGACAAGATACAGATACAGCAACAGAAGAGTATATGATGGAGAGACACACCAGACAAGGCACGGAGACAGAAACAGAAGAGTAGATGATGGATTGAGAAATTACTATTAAAACAACCAGGACAGGACGAGAGAGGAGGGTAGACAAAAGAGACAGCAACATAGAAGACTAAGAGACAGCAACAGAAGAGGGCAGACGAGATCCAGCAACAGACAACACAGAGAAAGTTATGGAGAGAGGCAGAGGAGGGTTGAGCAAAGTATACTCTATCATCATACAGTGTGTGTGTGCATGTGTGTGAGAGAGAGAGGGTAAAGGTGTTTGGGTAATGTGGAATTCTTTCATCAGTTTAGGACATTGGAAAGGTCACAGTCTATGTTTGAATTTGTTGAGTGGTATGGAGGTTTTTGTCAATACACAGTAGATGTAGGTGAGTCAAGTGTTCCAGAGTAGAGAGACCCACAGTAGCTACTTATAATTGAGTGCTGTCAGTGTTGGCTGTGGCAAGTGGGAAGGTGCAAATAACCTTAAAGGGCAATTCTGCCACATTTCAACCTCATTTTCATTATCTCCAGCACCATACCTGTAACGTCTGCTTCCAACTCACACCCTCAAACATGTAGATCCCCTGAACGCAGCTCACTTTCGAGCCCACTTTCCAGCTCACACTCTCAAACACCTAGATCCCTTGAACGCAGCTCACTCTCCAGATCCCAATCACCTGAATTCGAATCAACTGTACAGTGGGGAAAAAACAGACAAAATGAGGAAAAAAAATCCAGAAAATCACATTGTAGGATTTTTTATGAATTTATTTGCAAATTATGGTGGAAAATAAGTATTTGGTCAATAACAAAAGTTTATCTCAATACTTTGTTATATACCCTGTGTTGGCAATGACAGAGGTCAAATGTTTTCTGTAAGTCTTCACAAGGTTTTCACACACTGTTGCTGGTATTTTGGCCCATTCCTCCATGCAGATCTCCTCTAGAGCAGTGATGTTTTGGGGCTGTCGCTGGGCAACACGGACTTTCAACTCCCTCCAAAGATTTTCTATGGGGTTGAGATCTGGAGACTGGCTAGGCCACTCCAGGACCTTGAAATGCTTCTTACGAAGCCACTCCTTCGTTGCCCGGGCGGTGTGTTTGGGATCATTGTCATGCTGAAAGACCCAGCCACGTTTGCTGATGGAAGGAGGTTTTCACTCAAAATCTCACGATACATGGCCCCATTCATTCTTTCCTTTACACGGATCAGTCGTCCTGGTCCCTTTGCAGAAAAACAGCCCCAAAGCATGATGTTTCCACCCCCATGCTTCACAGTAGGTATGGTGTTCTTTGGATGCAACTCAGCATTCTTTGTCCTCCAAACACGACGAGTTGAGTTTTTACCAAAAAGTTCTATTTTGGTTTCATCTGACATTCTCCCAATCCTCATCTGGATCATCCAAATGCTCTCTAGCAAACTTTAGACGGGCCTGAACATGTACTGGCTTAAGCAGGGGGACACGTATGGCACTGCAGGATTTGAGTCCCTGGCGGCGTAGTGTGTTACTGATGGTAGGCTTTGTTACTTTGGTCCCAGCTCTCTGCAGGTCATTCACTAGGTCCCCGTGTGGTTCTGGGATTTTTGCTCACCGTTCTTGTGATCATTTTGACCCCACGGGTGAGATCTTGCGTGGAGCCCCAGATCGAGGAAGATTATCAGTGGTCTTGTATGTCTTCCATTTCCTAATAATTGCTCCCACAGTTGATTTCTTCAAACCAAGCTGCTTACCTATTGCAGATTCAGTCTTCCCAACCTGGTGCAGGTCTACAATTTTGTTTCTGGTGTCCTTTGACAGCTCTTTGGTCTTGGCCATAGTGGAGTTTGGAGTGTGACTGTATGAGGTTGTAGACAGGTGTCTTTTATACTGATAACAAGTTCAAACAGGTGCCATTAATACAGGTAATGAGTGGAGGACAGAGGAGCCTCTTAAAGAAGAAGTTACAGGCCTGTGAGAGCCAGAAATCTTGCTTGTTTGTATGTGACCAAATACTTATTTTCCACCATAATTTGCAAATAAATTCATAAAAAATCCTACAATGTGATTTTCTGGATTTGTTTTCCTCATTTTGTCTGTCATAGTTGAAGTGTACCTATGATGAAAATTACAGGCCTCTCATCTTTTTAAGTGAGAGAACTTGCACAATTGGTGGCTGACTAAATACTTTTTTCCCCCACTGTATGTCATTATCACACACTATTTAGTTCAGTTCTTTGCACCCCATCACTGTGAGGTAGTGTTTGTTTTGTGGCACACGTCTTTTGGAGCGCTGGGTTTCCTGTGATTTACGCCTCCTGTGTATGATAGTTTTTTCCTGCCTCACTAACGACGCCTTTTGCCTATTCCCTGCCTGTACTTTAGCCTATCGGGTTTCCTGTTATCTACCTATTGCCTGATCTCCCAGACTACGTTACTAGCCTTTTCCCTGCCTGTACTGTTTCCCTTTTGGACCCCCTGTGTATGACCTTCTGCCTGCCCCTGGACCCAGCTACCTGCCTCCACCTGTGGTCCTTTGCAATGAACACCTGCTGCGCCCTGCGCTTGAAATTAGCTCTCAGTCTCCCCCCTCGTGTTCATTAAAATACCTGTGTCTACATATGTGAAAATGACACGTTTCTATGATCTGTGGTTAAAAAGATAAGGTACTAAAAACAAATGTTTTCATGACATCACAGGGTAGGATGAAAAGTAAAAAATAAAAAAATAAAATAAATATCTGTTTGAAAATCCCTGTTTTTAAAATGTCGTTGGGTAGAACTTTTTAACTTTATGTTTCTACAAAACTTAGAAATGCGCCGTTTTCACATATGGAGACACTTGTATTGTGCTGGAGATAATGAAAGTGCGTTTGAAAAGAGGTGGAATGGCCCTTTAAAAAGATTGCTCAATGTGCATCTTATAGTGCACCAAATTCATGCATTTAGCTGTTGAAATTACTTTTTTTTGCTGGGGGATGATGCCCGCGGACCCAGTTTGCTGGCTTTTGGCTAAGATCCCAATGTCTTCAAATCCTAAATTCCCCTGCTGTTATGTGGGGGAGGCCTAGGTACCTGACCAAATAACTAATCATCCAGAAAGTGCTTAATTCCACATAAAACCATCACCATGGCTACGACTCTAAACGCCACGAAGGGTTTTTTATTTAACTAGGCAAGTCAGTTAAGAACAAATTCTTATTTACAATGACGGCCTACCAGGGCAGAACGATTCGATCCAGCACCCTTTCTGGAACTTGCCCAACACTTTAAACACTAGGCTACCTGCCGCCCGGGTAAAGATACAAATTGTACACAAGAAAGGCGCGGAATATGAGATAGGCTACAGGATTACGATCAGGCGAGAACTGCAAACCGGAGCAATTGTCTACTGGGAATGGGACACCGAAACTTTACTGCTCCGGGCAACAGCTATGTCTCGAGTTTAACGCTGGAAATCGTCTCCATAGTACCAGGGTTACACAGCTTTTTCACAAAGGCCACTCTCGGAAACCTTATGGCGGAGGCGAGGAGAACCAACAACACACACCAGTACAGAGAGTGGAAGGGAACTCGGTCCTACAGGGCATCACGGTGGCAGCTCAGGCCTTCGTGCTCCTGGCCATCTTCCTCCTCTCTTGTTTAGAGAATTCTGCGGTGGTGATTGTCATAATCAAACATCGGCAGCTGAGAACCGTTACCAATGCTTTCATCATGTCCCTTTCACTGTCTGATTTCTTAAAGGCCGTTCTTTTTTTTACCGTTCTCGTTCATGATGCTCTTCAGCAAATATGGTATGTGGATATTTGGAGACGGCTTCTGCGTCGCCAACGAGTTCTTCAACACATGCTTTGGTATTATTCCCACAATGACTGTAATTTCTTTTGACCACTATTATGCCATCGTGAGGCAACCTCGAGAGAAGATAGGCAGGAGGAAGGCCATACAGCTGTGGTTAACAGCAGGCGTTTATCTAAAATCCCAACAAAATCCCCATTCATTTCCCCAGAGGTTTTGGCCAAGGAGCCATGGTGGAGTTAGTGCCTACAAAAAGACATCATTACTATTGCTCTCTATGTTGCCAGAGGTTTTATTAGAGATCAAATCCCAATTCACAATGCTTTCTGAATTGAATAGTATCCAAAAGAATACAATTAATAAGCAAATTTGTGTCCTCAAAGAATGTCTTGAAAACATGGAAATGGAACCTAAAAAAATAGATACTTTTGCACATTGGCCACCAGAGGATGCTCCTTACTAACTGAGATGAATGCCAGTCTTTATTTCTGGAAAACAGAAATACAGTTTAATACAATCCGAGATGAATTACTGGTTGTAGTTTTGGCTTGTAAACATAAAACAGATTCAACAGATAATTAACATCCAGGTTTATTACTTTAGTTTCGAAATAGAAAGTAGTTTAAATAATAATAAAGCTGTATAGAAAGAATCCACATACATCAGACATGCTATCACACAGTTAAGTAAGGAGGGTGTTGGTAGAAATGTGACGAAAGGTTTGAGAAAAGGTTTTACTATTTGGGGCAGACTAAATAACAAAGCTTTCTGCTGTACATGTTATAGTGAGGAATAGCCCATGATCATGACTCTCGGTCCATTACACACGAGTCATTGGACGAAGGCGTCTTCTCTACGGGGGAGTTTTGTTAAGAGCCCCGACGCTCAATCTGAACAATAATACGCATCGCTTGCGGTACGGTTTTGGAAGCATAAGGACCTTTTGTTATATATCAGCAAAAAAAGGTTCAATTGATACAGACCTTGATAGGGTCAGGGTCAGTGTTCCCACACGGTCATATTTCTGTTACAGCGCTTGTTTACGGTAAACAGACGGAAGAGGCAACCACCAGTGCTAATTAGCTATATTGCATGCTCGTAACACCAGTGTAAGCGTAGTTCGGGAAAAGTGTAGTTTTGTCAGATGGAGGCACCCATAGCTGGATCTGTGCAAAACTTCTACAGTAAGTGTATCTTTTTTATTTGAAGGATTCTTTCTGATGAAAGATCAGGGCCGTATGTTTCGAAAGCCGCAACGCAAGCAATGATTATTGACGTTTGTAGTTCAAATGGGCCAGTCGTGGGTGAAGCTAATGGCTGAAAACTGTAGGGAGAAGGCAGACTGCTGCCTTGATTTTTTGAGAGTACATTCTATACACATACAGTACCAGTCAAAGGTTTGTAAACATCCAGGGTTTTTCTTTATTTTTTTTCTATTTTCTACATTGTAGAAATCAAAACTATGAAATAACATATATGGAATCATGTAGTAACCAAAAAAAAGTGTTAAACAAATACAATTTAATATTTGAGATTCTTCAAAGTATCCACCCTTTGCCTTGATGACACTCTTGGCATTCTCTCAACCAGCTTCATGAGGTAGTCACCTGGAATACATTTCAATTAAACAGGTGTGCCTTCTTAAAAGTTAATTTGTGGTATTTATTTTCTTCTTAATGCGTTTGAGAGAATCAGTTGTTTGTGACAAGGTAGGGGTGGTATACAGAAGATAGTCCTATTTGGTAAAATACCAAGTCCATATTATGGCAAGAACAGCCCAAATAAGCAAGGAGAAAGGTCAGTCAATGCGGAACATTTAAAGAACTTTGCATGTTTCTTCAAGTGCAGCCGCAAAAACCATCAAGCGCTATGATGAAACTGGCTCTCATGAGGACCGCCACATGAAAGGAGTTACCTCTGCTGCAGAGGATAAGGTCAGAGTTAACTGCACCTCAGATTGCAGCCCAAATAAATGCTTCACAGAGTTCAAGTAACAGACACATCTCAACATCAACTGTTCATAGGAGATTGCGTGAATCAGGCCTTCATGGTCGAATTGCTGCAAAGAAACTACTACTAAAGGAAACCAATAATAAGAAGAGACTGGCTTGGGCCAAGAAACACGAGCAATGGACATTAGACCGGTGGAAATCTGTCCTTTGGTCTGATGAGTCCATATTTGAGAATTTTGATTGTGAGACGCAGAGTAGGTGAACGGATGATCTCCGCATGTGTGGTTCCCACCGTGAAGCATAGAGGAGGAGGTGTGATGGTGCAGGGGTGCTTTGCTGTCTGTGATTTATTTAGAATGCAAGGCACACTTAACCAGCATGGCTACCACAGCATTCTGCAGCGATACGCCATCCCATCTGGTTTGGGCTTAGTGGGACTATCATTTATTTTTCAACAGGACAATGACCCAAAACCCACCTACAGGCTGTGTAAGGGCTATTTGACCAAGGACAGTGATGGAGTGCTGCATCAGATGACCTGGACTCCACAATCACCCAACCTCAACACGTTTGAGATGGTTTGGGATGAGGTGGACCACAGAGTGAAGGAAAAGTAGCCAACAAGTGCTCAGCATATGTGGGAACTCCTTCAAGACTTTTGGAAAAGCATTCATCATGAAGCTGGTTGAGAGAATGCCAAGAGTGTGCAAAGCTGTCATTCATGGCAAAGGGTGGCTACTTTGAAGAATCAAAAATATAAAATATATTTTGATTTGTTTAACATATTTTTGGTTATTACATGATTCTATATGTGTTATTTCATAGTTTTGATGTCTTCACTATTATTCTACAATGTAGAAAATAGTAAAAATAAAGAAATGCCCTTGAACGAGTAGGTGTGTCCAAACTTTTGACTGGTACGGTACATGACAGTAATGAACACAAAACACAAAAACAAAACTCAAACATGTTGGGCTGCATAGTTTCCAGACTGATATCCTCAGTGACCAGAGGAAGAGCAATTATTTTTGGTAACTCTTCGAATAATATAGAAACGGTGACACTGTCCTTTCAAGTCAGCAGGCCTAAAATTAGGTCCTACTCTTCTACAATACTGTATATTTCAGTTCTAATGGAGTATTTTATACATGAAAGTTATAGGCTCTAATAAAATGGTAATATTGCATCTTTGATTTAGTTTTAAATATCTAAATTAGGTCTTTGCAAAATTGTGATAAAAACAGTACCAAAATGTGTTTCTTGTTATGCTTTTTTGCTTATCTCAAAAACGTAATTCATACATGATGGACTGTGCTTCAAGAGACACTATGTTTCTCTGCATGGGGTTGACATCCTCCTAGAGGTGTCTGACTGACTGAACACAATAGCAGGAAAGATGTTCCACTTTCTCCCCTGTTTAATAGAGGAAATATGTCGCAGCCGGTGTGTGTGTGTGCGCGTGTGACCCCTGGCTTTCCATTCCACTTCCTGCTCATTTTTGCAGGAAGGAAGGGTCAAGAAGAGTGTCCTACTCCAGGGCAACAGCCCTATGCTATTAAAAAGTGTTCCATCCACGACATGAGAGAAACTGTCATTCAGAGCACAGCATTTTAAAAGTGTAGGTTTTGGCAATTAACACAAATAGCTTAGAGAATCACTCCTTATCCATAGTTCATGGTTTTCAGAGGAGGTAATATCTTATATGTCTGTTTCCAGACAGACACAAGCTCTGGGTTATTGTTGCTTGAGTAGCAGAAGAGTAAGTAGAGGTCTGTCCACCACCTTTCCTGCTCAGTTCCGTTTTAAGTGAGTTCTGTCCACTCCCAAAACTGGGGGCACTAGGCTCATGCCAAGCCACCAGAGGGCAGCATAGCTTAGCTTCAGTAAGACAGGATCAGTTGTCAGTTGTTTCAGAGGTTCAGTTTGGTGACAGGTCGCTCCCTGCTGGTCTCAGCTGATGAGTTGACGCGTTTGCGGTTGCGTTTCATCTTGGACAAGTCCTTATCGAACACCTCCCCAGAGCGCAGGGCTGAAACGAGGTCGTCAAATTCACCGTCCTCCTCACAGTTCTCCTTTGCCTTCTTGGCCTTGCGCTCCTTCTCCCTCTGCTCTTTCAGCTGAAGGGACACAACAGGAGGAACTTAGTGACTCACACTTACAGTAGCATAGAGTGTGTGCGGTGGTTGTATTTGGTGTATTGAGTAATTGACCAGTACAGCAGTACAAGAGTAGTGATTATTTACAATACTGAGTAAATGAGCACTACTCTTGACCTACACACATTTGAGTGTGACTAGGTCAAGAGTAGCTTGCGTATTCGGTAATCTCACAAACAACACTAGATTGATACCCATTTGTAATAATTGTTACATAATGAATGGGTGGTGATATGGTAACCATAGGTGACTCTCTCTAGTGTTGTGGTTGGAGATAGACAATCTTAATCTAACCTGTGCTTCCATGCGGGCCCGTCGTTCCTCTTCCTCCTTGCGTCTGCGCATGTTCTCATTCTCCTGCTTGGCGTCGGCGAACGCCTGCAGGAATTGGTCGAAGATTCCAAAGAACTCGTCAGGCTGCATACGAGTTGCATCCTCCCCGAAATGCTGCACTGTCTTCAGGAACTGGAGAGAAAACAAAGTTAGACACCAAGTACTTAACAATGGTCAAACTGCCTTTCCTGGAAAGAAAAAGGAATATCTGTGATCCTTCATCAAGATGTAATGAAATGCAGTCAGTCAAGATGTAATGAAATGCAGTCAATGTAATGAAATGCAGTCAGGTGATTCAGTGTGAATGAATCATCCCTAGTGTGAGACCTTGTTGCCTGGTTGATTAATCTAGCTTTAAAACAGAACCTACCCCCCTCACACCTGGGTTCATACTATTACAATACTATTTGTAATCATAACTAATACTTTATCTTGGCTTGATTGAGCTTGTCTGGCACATTGGAACCAAACAAACAGTTGCAAATGTTCACCTGGCACTCCAGACAGGGAAGGGCAAACACTCAGTATTTGAAAGATTTCAAATAGTATTTGACCCAGGGTTTTGAAACTGATAGCCTTGACCCATCTTAGTTAAACACTAACTGCCTATATTCAGAGGTTCCAATGTCCAAACAGGTAGACTGTAAGCCTTTAACATAACGTACTCGAGTTACTATGTCCTTGAAATACAGTGAAACACGAGGCATAGCATTTCCAAATATATGGTTTGTTTAAATCTTTAAAAGGTGACTTCAAAGCTGCAGTAGAAGTCTGTCCACCACCTTTCCTGTGTGCTACCTACTTGGTTATGTGGCCAAGGATCATGTTACAGGATTTGCGCTGCCCATCTATTATTTTTATAGCTCTATCAGAGCTCCTAGTTGTGGAGAGGAGGGGAAAGATGGACAACACGACCACAACCCCATAGAAATACAACTACTAGAATGTACATTCCCATTCAAGTCAGTGTTCTGTGATGGGTGAACCAACGCCCATATTGAGTGTACCCATGAGTGTTCCTGTCAAGTTGCCGTGGTCTGAAGGGCTTTGTCCTCAGATACAGACAGACAGACAGCATGGCCCCCAGCCCTCTACCCCCCGTTCTCACCAACTCCTTGGCCTCGGTCAGAGAATCATCCACCTCTGAAAAGCTGAAGCTGGCCACAGTGATGAAATGGCTCACCACAGACACAAACTTATCCCCCGAAACCTGAGGAAGACCTCTCTGGAAATCCAGTTCCTACAGGGAACAGCATTACAGGATAATTAAATTATTGCAATCAGACAACCCACAACACAAGAGCACAGTACCATGCCCTTGGTAGAGGAGTGTAAGCCTAATTACACTGTGTGGCTTCATTAAGGGAAACCAATAGAAAATGGCCACTCACCATCTCCACACTCTTCAGACCAGAGCGCAGATTGTTGATGTCTTTCTCCAGCTCTGTCATACTGTGGACGAGAGGAAAGGGAAAGAAAGGGACTGGAGTTTATTCAAATGAAGCAATTACAAACCATCTGAGCTCCAATCAAGCCACAACTTAGAGACATTAAATGTGAGACACTAACTTCCTCCCTTCTCACTCAGGAAAGGAATAGGTCCAGGGTTCACTAGATTAACAGAAACTAACTTAGATTATCTTTATTTGCAACATGTTTTCTTACTGTTTTAGGTTTCCCTAAATCTATGGATTATGCTGTCTGCTATACTATTACTTTCTTATGGTAAGACAGGAAACACCTTGACCTACCGAAGGTTCTAGGGTTCACACTTCACACATTTGAATTAGGGGCAATAAGGACAGCCTGTGCCTCTGACAAATCCAGACAATATAAACATGACCTTTGACACTCTCTGTAAACATGGTTTGTAAGGCAACACATACAGAAATCTGGTCTTAACCTTTCACCTTTTCCACTTAGTCAGGCACCATCAATTTGGCTTAGAGAGGAAGACTCAACTTGTACAATGTTGTTACAAGGTTAATTACACACAATTACTACACAGACATGAAAGCATCTTAGGTTTATGAAACAGTATCGGTAGTGCGTGTGTGTGTGGAGGGGGGGGTTCTGATTCAATCATCCTTAGCAGCAGTTCTTACTTGACTTTAGCTGCCTCTGGAACACTCTGAAGCTCCTCCTGGAACACAGCCACTTTGGGATACTTCTGCTCCAGGATGGTGATCAGGTAATGCAGCAGAGTAATGTTCCTACAAACACCATATACATCACACACAACATAACTCTCTTTTAAACTTAGAGTTGTGTCATTTGGACAGGTCTCCTATGTACAAGATATTTTTCATATCAATGGAATTTCATATATATATATATATATATATATATATATATATATATATATATATATATATAAAAATCCCAATGATATGAAAAATGTATTGTCTTTACATACACCTTAGACAAATACATTAGGCTAAGGTGTATGTAAACTACGACTTATACTGTGTGTGTACATATATATATATACAGTTGAAGTTGGAAGTTTACATACACCTGTGTGTGTGTGTGTGTGTGTGTATGTATGTGTATATATATATATATATATATATATATATATATATATATATATATATATATATATATATATATACACACACACACACACACACACACACACACAGGTGTATGTAAACTTCCAACTTCAACTGTATATATATATGTACACACACAGTATAAGTCGTAAGTTTACATACACCTTAGACAAATATATATATATATATATATATATATATATATATATATATATAGACACACACACACAGTTGAAGTCTGAAGTTTACATACACTTAAGTTGGAGTCATTAAAACTCGTTTTTCAACCACTCCACAAATTTCTTGTTAACTTCTTAGGGAGCGGCTGCATAGGTGACGGTTTTGGAGAGTCTGTCGTGCCCAAAGTAAAATGCCTGCCACTCAGGCCCAGAAAATAGGATATGCACATAATTAGTACTATTGGATAGGAAACACTCTGAAGTTTCTAAGAGTGTTAAAATAATGTATGTGAGTATAACAGAACTGTTATAGCGGGCGAAAACCAGAGGAAAATCCATCCGGATTTGCAGTTTTTTTTTTTTCTCCATTTTGCCTATTGCATACAATGTTATGTAGGACTGAGACTGCAGTACCTATGTCTTCCACTAGATGTCAACAGTCAAAGACTGGAAATTCTAGGAGTAACCAGAACGGATAGCAACAGGAAGAAGTCAGAGGACCACTTTTGTAAACAAGGTTTGACGCGCGCAAGATTGTGAATGCGCACCACTTTATTTTTCTTTCCTATCGTTCACGTTATCGTCTGGTTGAAATATTACACCAAATATACACAAAAGGATACCTAAGGATACATAAATTATGTTTGATTTGTTTGTAGAAAGTGTATAGGTATAATTTGAACGTGTTCTCTTCACGGTTCAATGGGAGACTCAACGGTGGATTTTATGATCATAACGCGCCAACCAGAGATTTATGGATTTAATAAATTACTTTTTCTAACAAAAGAAGCATTGGATGTCTTCGTTGGACACTTGGGAAGCCCTCGGCAGAAGTTCTTCGAAAGGTAAGGGATTTTATATTAGCGATTTTATGCGTTTTTTGAGACCCGCGTTGGTTATGGATTTATGCTAATGCATAAAAAATATGAGAAGGGCTATCCTCAAACAATCAAATGTTGTGCTTTCGCCGTAAAGCCTTTTTGAAATCTGATAACGCTGTGATATTGCCAAGAATCAGAGCTTTTGATGACTATGCAACACTTGTATATTGATGAATGTTTAATAATTAACTTTGGGATTTTGAATTTGGCGCCTCACATTTCACCGGGTAGTGTCGGGAGTGGGGCGCTAGCGCTAGAGCCCCACTGCTCCCTAAGTAGTTAACAAACTATAGTTTTGGCAAGTCGGTTAGGACATCTACTTTGTGCATTACACATGTAATTTTTCCAACAATTGTTTACAGACAAATAATATTACTTAAAATTCACTGTATCACAATTCCAGTGGGTCAGAAATGTACATACACCAAGTTGACTGTGCATTTAAACAGCTTGGAAAATTCCAGAAAATGATGTCATGGCTTTAGAAGCTTCTGATAGGCTAATTGACATCATTTGAGTCAATTGGAGCTTTACCTGTGGATGTATTTCAAGGTCTACCTTCAAACTCAGTGCCTGTTTCCTTGACATCATGGGAAAATCAAAAGAAATCAGCCAAGACCTCAGAAAAAAATGTGTAGACCTCCACAAGTCTGGTTCATCCTTGGGAGCAATTTCCAAACGCCTGAAGGTACCACGTTCATCTATACAAACAATAGTACGCAAGTACAAACAATGGGACCATGCAGCCGTCATACTGCTCAGGAAGGAGATGCGTTCTGTCTCCTAGAGATGAACGTACTTTGGTGCGAAAAGCGCAAATCAATCCCAGAACAACAGCAAAGGACCTTGTGAAGATGCTGGAGTCAACAGGTACAAAGTATCTATGTCCACAGTAAAACAAGTCCTATATCGACATAACCTGAAAGGCCGCTCAGCAAGGAAAAAGCCACTGCTCCAAAACCACCATAAAAAAATCCAGACTACGGTTTGCAACTGCACATGGGGACAAAGATTGTACTTTTTGGAGAAATGTCCTCTGGTCTGATGAAACAAAAAAAGAACTGTTTGGCCATAATTACCATCATTATGTTTGGAGGAAAAAGTGGGAGGCTTGCAAACCGACGAACACCATCCCAACCATGAAGCACAGGGGTGGCAGCATCATGTTGTGGGGGTGCTTTGCTGCAGGAGGGACTGGTGCACTTCACAGAATAGATGGCATCATGCAGAAGGAAAATTATGTGGATATATTGAAGCAACATCAAGACATCAGTCAGGAACTTAAAGCTTGGTCGCAAATGGGTCTTCCAAATGGACAATGACCCCAAGCATACTTCCAAAGTTGTGGCAAAATGGCTTAAGGACAACAAAGTCAAGGTATTGGAGTGGCCATCACAAAGCCCTGACCTCAATCCTATAGAAAATGTATGTAAACTTCCGACTTCAACTGTGTGTGTGTGTGTATGTGTGTATATATATATATATATATATATATATATATATATATATATATATATATATATAATCTTGGCTGATTTCTTTTGATTTTCCCATGATGTCAAGCAAAGAGGCACTGAAAGTAGGCATTGAAATACATCCACAGGTACACCTCCAATTGACTCAAATTATGTCTATTAGCCTATCAGAAGCTTCTAAAGCCATGACATCGTTTTCTGGAATTTTCCAAGCTGTTTAAAAGGCACAGTCAACTTAGTGTATGTAAACTTCTGACCCACTGGAATTGTGATACAGTGAATTATAAGTGAAATAATCTGTCTGTAAACAATTGTTGGAAGAATTACTTGTGTCATGCACAAAGTAGATGTCCTAACCAACTTGCCAAAACTATAGTTTGTTAACAAGAAATTTGTGGAGTGGTTGTAAAACAAGTTTTAAGGACTCCAACCTAAGTGTATGTAAATCTCCGACTTCAACTGTATGATGCATTTAAAGAAAGTCTCAAACCAGACCATTTCTTACTTGTCAATGCTGGACTTGGTGTCAGCGATCTTGTTGAGTGAGGACACTTTGAACCCATAGGCGTTTCCCCTTTGGCCCTTGTTCATGTAGTTACCAAAGGCCAGGACCACTTCCAGAAGCTGCTTGAGGTTGCGGCTCTGCAGCATCTCTTTAGAGGCCCTGGTTAGAGCTGAGGAGTAGAAGAAGTAGTTACGAGGCTTTTTTTAAATTTTATTTATTTAACCTTTATTTAACTAGGCAAGTCAGTTAAGAACAAATTATTATTTACAATGATGGCCTAGGAACAGTGGGCTAACTGCCTTGTTCAGGGGCAGAACGACAGATTTTTACCTTGTCAGCTCGGGGGATTTGATTCAGCAACCTTTCGGTTACTGGCCCAACGCTCTAACCACTAGGCTACCTGCCGCCCCAAAAGACATTGGTTGAATCCCAAATGGCATCCTATTACCTATAAAGGCTCATACATACACTACATGACCAAATGTATGTGGACACCTGCTCGTCAAACATCTCCAAAATCTGGGCAGTAATATAGAGTTGGTCCCCACTTTGCTGCTATAACAGCCTCAACTCTTCTGGGAAGGCTTTCTACTAGATGTTGGAACATTGCTGCGGGGACTTGCTTCCATTCAGCCACAAGAGCATTAGTGAGGTCGGACACTGATGTTGGGCGATAAAGCCTGGCTCGCAGTCAGCGTTCCAATTCATCCCAAAAGGTGTTCAATGGGGTTGAGGTCATGGCTCTGTGCAGGCTAATCAAGTTCTTCCACACTTGATCTCGACAAACCATTTCTGTATGGACCTTGCTTTGTGCACGGGGGCATTGTCATGCTTCTACAATGTTATTGTATGCTGTAGCGTTAAGATTTCCCTTCACTGAAACTAAGGGTCTCAGCCCGATCCATGAAAAACAGCCCCAGAGGTTTATTCCTCCTCCACCTAACTTTACAGTTGGCACTATGCATTCAGGCAGGTAGAGTTCTCCTGGCATCCGCCAAACCCATTTTCGTCCGTCGGACTGCTAGATGGTGAAGCGTGATTCACTCCAGAGAACACGTTTCCACTGCTCCAGAGTCCAATGGCGGCGAGCTTTACACCACTCCAGCCGACGCTTGGCTTTGCGCATTGTGATCTTAAGCTTGTGTGCGCTGCTCGGCTATGGAAACCTGTTTCATGAAGCTCCCAACGAACAGTTCTTGTGCTGACGTTGCTTCCAGAGGCAGTTTGGAACTCGGTAGTGAGTGTTGCATCCGAGGACAGACGATTTTGACACGCTTCAGCACTCGGCGGTCCCATTCTATGCGCTTGTGTGGCCTACCACTTCATGGCTGAGCCATTGTTGCTCCTAGACGTTTCCACTTCACAATAACAGCACTTACAGTTGAGCGGAGTAGCTCTAACAGGACAGAAATTTGACGAACTGACTTGGTGGCATCCTACGACAGTGCCACATTGGAAGTCACTGAGCTCCTCAGTAAGGCCATTCTACTGCCAATGTTTGTCTATGGAGATCACATGGCTGTGTGCTCGATTTTATACACCTGTCAGCAACAGGTGTGGCTGAAATAGCCAAATCCACTAATGTGAATACTTTTGTATATAGTGTACCTTTAACACCTTAGAAAGCATTATATCTGCAGGCTTCGAGTATTGCCAGCATTTCTCATTACAGTATGATTACATTTGACTCCACAGTCCAACCAGTTATTAAAATGGTTTAAAGGTAGTTCATTTGAGCATAGAACATTGTAAAGAAAATACTACCTTCAACTTTAGGTTTGACTTCGACGATTCTTTCAGCAAACTTCTTTTTGAAGTAGAGGGACTGCAGCCTCTGCTGGTAATGGTTGATCCTGTATTGTAGTTGGAAGTGAAAAGGTTCATTAGAGTTGACATAGATACAACATTCCACTTCACTGAAACGGTTGTGTAATATGATATGACGTCCTAAATGAAGGGCATGAACTTTTGAATAGAAAGACAGTTTTTTTTGGTTTTGTTCATACATTTGATCAACACAGGCGTTTGATGACCTTGACCTCATTCTGAGGTTTTGTGACCAGACAAAAAACATTCATATTTTACAAATGATCTTACTGGATGAAATACCCAACAAGGAAAACTCAGAGCACATTTAATAAAGAAGCTCCTTTCCTTCTCCCTGCCCAAACGCTGTTTCCATGGCTACAATGTTTTCAGGAAGCCAAAACACAAAGGTCGCCAGATCTTGGAAGGAAGTCTCTATTCCCATAGTAAACGGCTTGATACATCATGGAAAAAATGGTGCTTGTGCTACACTTGTACATTAGAACCTGCACATTGTTTCCCTTCCTGTAATCTAATAATCCAATCTTCATTTGTAACACAGAATGCTCATTAAAGCGAGAGCTATTAAAACAGTGAGCCCTATCCCTGGTGTTTGGTTCTTTGTTGCTGCTCGAGCCGAGAATGTCTCCCAAGGGGGGTTTCATATTAATTCCTGAACAATATGAGGTACATGGAAAGTTCATCTGCCTGCCGCCACCTACACACCAGCCTCCCCCTTAACCGCAGCCTCCCCCGTAGCTTGTAGACAGTGACTCATGGTAAAGAATAATCCAAAGAAATAAACAATTTACTCACTCACATATTATACTTAAAAACATAATATTAATAATTATTTGTCTTGTTACACATGGTTTGAAATGGAAATGTGTTTTTTGCATATCCCAACTCCCCCCTGAGACACCCTCAGAGTGGACATTAAGCAATTAAGTCCCTTGAGAAATAAAGTGCCTTGCTCAAGGGTACAGGCAGGTTTTTCATCTTTTTTTGCTCAGGGATTTGAACTAGTGACCTTTTGGTTACTGTCCCAATGCTCTAACCACTAGGCTACCTGCCACCACCAAAAAAAAGAAAAAAAAAAAAGACTGTTTGGGGTATAGTCCATAGTAAATTAAATGGAGAGCATCTATTTGACCTAAACAGGGCCAAATGCAGTGCTTTTAATTTGATTTACTAAAGAACGATCCCAATCCTTCTACACTCCCTAAACCCTCACAGGACCAATGGCCTTCACTGGCACATTTTTTTATGTCTGGCAGTGATGTCCCTCAGCAGTTAGATATGCTAAAGAGATTTGTGTTAAAAAGACGTTGAGATCCAGCTAGCATGTGTCACTGTGTGTCATGCTGATTACATATGCTCCTGGTGTCGTAAAACAATGAGGGGATTGGATTAATCTGTCCCGGGCGCCCAGGAAGGTGTGTTTTGCACTGGGTGAAAGTTGATTGCATTTGTTTTGGAACCGGGCTGCCTCTGGGCCTGAGCTAGGTGCCCCATTCAAAGCCTAAAAAAATTCTAACATATTGTATGGAAAAGAGATGTTGTATGTTTCTGGACGATGCACCATTCTGCCTTGTTGACAACAGCTCCTCCCTCACCGATTTTGCCCATTCAAGTCATGGGCCATAGACCAGCATTATTGAATCCGCCCAATGATCTGTGTCAATTCCTGACAATTTATTACAATACTATAAAAAGCATGAACTGGCGCAAACTCGCAAATTATTTAGTGTAGAGGTGCTGACGGCGAATAAACTGTAAGCTATAAAACAAAGAGAGACACACTCCATATGTATAAACTCCCAGTAATTTATTGGGTAAAACACCAACATTTTGGCATCACTGCGCCTTCTTCAGGGTGATACAATACTATAAACACAGAAAGTGTTGTTACAGTAAACCGATGAAGACTACATGTTAACAATGAAGAAGTCATTTTTAAGTCAACTTCCCTTGTCATCCGAGAGCACCTGAGTATTTTCCAGTATACTAACAAACAACAAAATAACATTCTGTGGCTAGTGCCTAATATGGGGAATGTAGTGATACACATTGTAGCAGTACCAATGTTGTATTATGATACCGAAACAAAGTCTGTACCTGCTCATTTCGTAGAGGAAGCGGTCAGCTTTGGCCATGCGGTCCAGCTCATGCTTGTGTTCCTCCAGGAGATCCATGTCACTCTTCTCTGGGACAAACTTCAGAAGCTGGACAGGAACACGACATTGGGAGAAGACTGTTACTAAGACAGATCTTGTATATCCACACGCTAATCCCCATATAGCTTCACTGTGATAGCTAATGTGTGGTGAGCTTTCTGGCGCAAAATGTAAGGTTTCCACCTTACTAAGTAAGAACAGCATTCAGATCCTTTAAACCCTTGCTAAATAACCTACACCATCCGGGCCGGGCCGTGCCCCACCACTACAAATACTCCAATCCGTCACTAACCCAGTCCCCGTGAACACTTCAGGTTTATTTATTTAGGTCCCTAAAGCAACAGCAATGAAAAGTCTTATAAAACTGGATTAGCCTTCAATTACTATAGCATTTCACCTAGTCACTATCATAATTATGGGGCGACAAAGAACATGAAGACTCAGTGGTTTTGAGAAAAGTTTAACAGGGGATGAGGAAGGAAGAAAACGTGACAAACTAACAAAAATGCTGAGTTTTATGGATACATGTCATCAATTAGTCATCAAAGCAATTATTGGCTTACAGAGTCCTCTGGAATATCGTGATACATTTGGCCTGAGTGTTGTCCTTCAATCAGAGTAGAAAAAGGATATATTATAAACCAATTACCCAGGCAATAAGATGTCAACACTGATCTGTGCTCTTGTTGAGGCCTGTGATCAGAGTCCTAACAGCTCTGTAAGGTGGAAGCAAAATGGTGGAAGCTGCTTATACCTATCCAGACCCTTCAGATCTGCAAACATCGAAAGGTTAGGGGGATGGATCGGATGGGAATTGGGGCCTGCTATATGGTATAAAGCTACTAAGCCACTACAGTAGAGAGGAGGGCTACATGCTGTATGAGTGAGAGAGGAGGGCCCACCTGCTCCAGCATGTCTTTGGGCAGATCCTCCTGTTCATCCATAGTCAGGATGGCCCTCTTAATCTCCTCATTGGTCAGCTTCAGCCTGCAACACAACATTGCACAACACAATTCAGCATTACCACAGAGGACTACTGTACACCAGTTCTAAATGGTCAACAAGAGAGGACACCAGTTTGACCAGTTGTACCAGTTAATGCCTTGTTATTGGTGTGTTTACTTTTCGTTTCAAAAGTAATGTACAATGCATTCCTGTTATGAAAATGTACTGTTCTACAGTTCTTATGTAAATGTACTGTTCTATGTCACCTCAAACAATTATCAGTTAGTATCCATTTTGAAAAGCACTAAGTGTCAGTTAAAAAGAAAGTAAAGTCCAGAGCTAACTAACGTGTGCCGTACATTCAGCAGTTGCAGAAACAGAGTCAATATTTGAAGTCACAGCTATTAGAAAGAGCCAGCCAGCCAGAGAGAGCAGGTGGCAGAAATCCTGGTGGTTCTGCTCTTTGAAAAGCTCCATTGGCAAACAAACACACTCATCATCTGAGCCTGAAGCCCTAGCCTACCACAGCAGACCACAGTGCTTTCTGACAGGACTTCTCACAGTCCGCATACCTGATTTAGGCACACACTAATGACAGAGCAATTAATATTAAAGTCTGAAAAGGCTTGTTAATGCATAATTGATACAACTTTTAAATATGTTCAGGTCTGTAAGTTTGAAAAAAAATAATGAACCGCTGTTCATAAACCACAAATATTGAATGAGACTTTAAATACAGGAAGCAATCAAAATAGCTGAATCCCTTAAACTTTCAGGTTTCATGTACAGTGTTTAAATTGAGAAGGATAGCTACATGAAATTAACTTAGTAGAAAGGACACAGGCCTCTGTTTGTGGTTGCTGCCATGGAGACCAGGGATGACAGTAATGAAACAGAAAATATTTCCTGGCCAACATCATCCCGTTACAAAGTACATATATTATTCTTGGCTGCACTTGATGTTTAAACACATTGTCAAATATGAAAAATTATCTCTCAACTTGAGTCGAAGTTGATGTAAATACAGAATTGCTCAAATGGTAGATTAAATCCGAATTGAATGCAATTTGGCTGTGTACGGTAACAAATTGTGTGTGTGTGTCTGTTTGTACGCGTACATGTATGTGTGTGGAAAGAGACATTTCAAGCACCCATCAGATGGATACAATCACAATAAGTGATCTCCACTAATATAAGTAGGACATACTTCTGCAATGATGTCATGGGGTAGAAAGGTATTATACTAACCGAGAGAGGAGGATGTTACAGTTCTGGGCTCTGCGACCGTCGATGACTGACAGCTCCTTGACCTTCTTGGAGGTCACCGTATCATCTTCGGACTCTTTCTGGAAGGAGAACATTTGGGAGGGAAGGAAGAATTAGCCCAACTTCACATTCTGTTCATGTAAACACAATATTGTATAATTTATCACACTAAGGCACTCTTGGATGGAGGCTAGTATGCAAAAAACAGCTCATTCTTGTTGTACTACTGTACGTGACCTTCAATTAAACTCTCTAAAGATGTCTAAATCTAGCTTGATGTTACTGTTTAATAAACACCCAATTGTAAATCATTCATCATACTTAAGCACTTTTGGATTCAGTATTTGCTGAACGCAGCAAATGCTTGTGACTACATGACCTTAATGATACTCTCTCTGGGAGGAAGAGCCATACCTAATACACCAGGGTTATATTCATTAGGGCACACGTAGAAAAATATTTTGCAACGTAAAAAATGTGTGTTTCCTATTGTACAAGCCCAAGTAGTTGTTGCCTGTTTGTCAGTATTCAAATTTGTGCGTAATGAATAAGATCCAGGAATAACAGTGCCCCATGCTATGCTAGGTGGAGGGCTGTGGCTGACTCACACCTGCATACAGTTTAGCTGTTGATCAACAGCAATAGGAACAAGTGTTTTTACCATTTCACCACCTGCTGTCACATATTAAAAACTATGGTACATAGTAACCAGACCACAAAACACACGCACGCACACACAAAGACTAGACACGATACCCATACGCATGCACCATAAACCCTAATAAAAGCTCAGGATGCACAGGAGACACACAGTACGAACATAAAACAGCAAATTGTTCCTTTGACTGGGTCAGTATTTGAAACTGCCAAATGGAGGACAGCTGTGAAACAGGCTGTGTGAAATAGTGTGTTTGGCGATCAATTGCTTCACCCCAAAGAATTCAGGGGAGATTTGTTTTTGGAAAACAGAGATCTGGCACTTTTTTATAGCTGCAAGACTCCAGCTGCTTGCAGAATTGACTGCGTGCCACAAAACCAATTTGGATAATTATGCTCAGAAACATCTTGAAATGATAACCAATAAAACTTAAATAGTTCATTCAAACATCATGTTGGTGTGTTTAGAAGTACAGTATATTCCAAAAGTCTTGATTGAAAGAATAAATCCACAGAAACACAGAGATCGAGGCTGCAGGAAGACATGGCTTTCACAAGTATTTCACCTACGGACACACATACACAGAGACACACGATCCCCATAGACATAAACAGGACAGAGACAAGGAGAGAGTGAGAAAGAGAGAGAGCAGCGTACGATGAAGGACGGTAGCGAGCATCAAGACAGAAGCGTCACAGAAGCAGAGCAGGGTAAAAGTCAGAGGGGTCACTCACCTTGTTATTGTTCATTGTTAAGAAGTCCTAAATAGGCGGGTGGGCAGGAAGCAAGGAAGATTCAGCATTCATTATTAATTAGAACAGGCGTGCAGTAGGCTATGTATGGTGAAATACAGGGCCAGCTCAGCGGCCAGTGATGCATTTGTTTGTGAGGAAAAGCGGAATCATGAGTCAGAGATGCAAATTAACTTTGTTCAGACACATCATAAACAGCATGGCTTAAAATTCATAAATTCCTTATACGACAAAAGGAATTCAATTTGATGCAACTTTATTTATACTCTCAAGGGGCAGTTAGTAATGGGAATTGGGTCCTAGTCTAACCTTTCCAATCACAGTCTTATTAGGTTGGTTAAAGGAAAAAGTGATATCTGGATGATTTCAACTGAACTACAGTAGACATTGTGGACATAGAGGCTTAATGAAATATGCCACTCTTCTCATGCAGTATCAGTAAACTATCCAAGGACCATGTTATCAGCATGGCTACTTCCTGTTCCAAACATTCCTTCCGTCTGGTTCCCAGGAACACTCACAAGGTAGATGATTCAAATGAACGGACCTATTAAAAAAAAAAAGCTAGCCTGGTCCCAGATCTGTTTGTGCTATCTTGCCAAGCCTTATGGTCATTGTCACCATAGGAGTTGGCAAGACAGCACAAACCAATCTGAGACCAGGCTATAGTAAAATGCTCTGTAATGGCCTGATTGCCCTTTAAGCCAGTTCCAGACAAAGTGTTGAGAAGTGCTGCTGGAAGGATTCAGTTATAGAGTGCAATGGCATGCATGTGTTTATCACTAGCTAGAAGTGTTTGTTGGAACAGCATGGTCGGTGGCCATGGAAACGCTCAGAGTAGTTACATGCAAATTGTTAAGAAGTGATTTGAGGTCTTGTGTCCTGTCCTTTAGGATGAATTGCTATATACTGAAATGCCTTTTCCCTACAGTAATTCTTTGGCATTTAGGTGTTAAACTGTACCTGCTGTCTCTGGTATGCAGAGAAGGTCTTCTCGATGTCCTCAAGGTCCAGGATTTTGAAAACCTTGATGTCGTCAACGTCCGTCCACACAGTGCCCTCCAGCTTATTCTGCAACAAAACAGCCCCCATCCATAACTAAGACTATAAAAGCCATACACACACCCCTGGAACTCTAGAGGTTACAACAACAGCAACATATAAACACGTCTAGGGCTGGTTTGCGATATTGATTTCATGCCATTGTGCAAACAATGCAAGAGATAAAGCATTGGGTAAAAAGGCAATCCTTATCCTTCATTCCCCCTGGACAGTCTGAGATGTAGCTACAAAAACCTCTGTTCTGTCTGCCTCGTCAGCACAACACTCACTCCCTCTGTACTAGACAGACATGCACAAAAAATGTAATTACTGGCTTTGTACAAAATGACACCCTATTCCCTATTAAGTGCATTACTTTTGACCATGGTCCAAAGAAGTGCACTTCATGGGTAATAGGGGTGCCATTTTGGACGCAGTCCTTTACGGTCTGACTAAGCAGAACTCACTGACCTCAGCCAGCTTGGCCCAGTTGAATGACTTGAGTGGGTTGGAGGGCTGGGGGATGTTCTTCTTTTTCAGCCCTGGTCCCATGGGAGCTCCAGGGGGAGGAGGGGGACCAAGGGGAGCCATGCCTGGAGGAGGTGGAGGTCCACCGGGTGGAGGGGGTGGCGGTGGAGGCATGCCCCCAGGGGGTGGGGGCATGGCAACCTGCATGGGAGGGGGTGGTATGGGACCTCCAGGGGCCCCAGGTATGAGTGGAGGGCCACCATGAACACTTGGATTTGGCCTCTGAAAAAAAAAATGGGACACATTGCGATGTACATTCGATTAGTACTGGATGTACTACAATACTTTCTGTTACATAATGGAAATCACTCTGTACTAGCTAGAGCAGTTCTAATCAACATATATTGACTTGGAAGAACATCACAAGGCAATGTTGTTGTGTTGATGTTCATGTCTAACTGTGCTGTAACCAAACATCCTGTGTATTCACTCCTAAACTGAACGGCTAAGGGGAATCTCAATCGCACTCCACACTGCCCTTTCCCCCCTGGACAAAAGTAACACCTATGTGAGAATGCTGTTCATTGATTACAGCTCAGCATTCAACACCATTGTGCCCACGAAGCTCATCACTAAGCTAAGGACCCTGAGACTAAACACCTCCCTCTGCAACTGGATCCTGGACTTCCTGACGGGCCGCCCCCAGGTGGTAAGGGTAGGCAACAACACGTCTACCACGCTGATCCTCAACACTGGGGCCCCTCAGGTGTGTGTACTTAGTCCCCTCCTGTACTCCCTGTTCACCCACGACTGCATGGCCAAACACGACTCCAACACCATCATTAAGTTTGCTGAAAACACAACAGTGGTAGACCTGATCACCGACAACGATGAGACAGCCTATAGGGAGGTCAGAGAACTGGCAGTGTGGTGCCAGGACAACAACCTCTCCCTTAATGTGAACAAGACAACGGAGCTGATCGTGGACTACAGGAAAAGGCAGGCCGAACAGGCCCCCATTAACATTGACGGGTCTGTAGTGGAGCTGGTCGAGAGTTTCAAGGTCATTGGTGTCCACCAACGAACTATCATGTTCCAAACACACCAAGACAGTTGTGAAGAGGGCACATCCAAACCTTTCCCCCTCAGGAGACTGAAAAGATTTGGCATGGGTTCCCAGATCCTCAAAAGAATTCTACAGCTGCACCAGAGAGCATCCTGACCGGTTGCATCACCGCCTGGTATGGCAACTGCTCGGTATCTGAGCGTAAGGCGCTACAGAGGGTAGTGCGTACGGCCCAGTACATCACTGGGGCCAAGCTTCCCGCTATCCAGGACCTATATAATAGGTGGTGTCAGAGGAAAGCCCATAAAATTGTCAGACTTCAGTCACCCAAGTCATGGACTGTTTTCTCTGCTACCGCACAGCAAGCGGTACCAGAGTGCCAAGTCTAGGACCAAAAGGCCCCTTAACAGCTTCTACCCCCAAGCCATAAGACTGCTGAACAATTAATCAAATGGCCACGGACTATTTACATTGACCCCCATTTGTTTGGTACATTGCTGCTACTTGCTGTTTATTAACTATACATAGTCACTTCACCCCTACCTACAAATGACCTCAACCAACCTGTACCCCCACACACTGACTCGGTACCGGTACCCCTTGTATATAGCCTCGTTATTGTTATTTTATTGTGTTGTGTTACTTTTTTACTTTAGTTTATTTGGTCAATATTTTCTTAACTCTTCCTGAACTGCACTGTTGGTTAAGGGCTTGTAAGTAAGCATTTCACGGTAAGGTCTACACTTGTTGTATTCGGCGCATGTGACAAATAAAGTTTGATTTTATTTGAAAAGAGGACATTAGCCTGGTCCCAGATCTGTTTGTGCTGTATAGCCAACTCCTACGGTTGTTGTTTAACATGACAATGATCATAGGAATTCGCAAGAAAGCAGGCTATGTTGTTGTTCATATACAACTGTACTACAACCAAAACATCCTGCCTTTATTCCTGATTGGAAAAGCTAAAAGGAGGAGTAAGGTGTAAAGATGTGATTGTGTAACATACAATTACAATGCATTTTGTGATGCTATGTTTTTCCTTGGACTTTTGGAAGATATCCCCATTTTGAGCTAAAACAGAGATCTAAACAAACAAGCAAACAAACAAACGTACAGTGCTGAGGTCATGCAGCCGGGCAGAGAGGTCGGCCACATGCTGCTTGACCTGCTTGTGTTCGCTGGACTCCTTCTCCAGCTTCTCCTTCATCTTATTCAGTGTCTGCATCATGTCCTCCTTCTCCTGGGTCTTGGCCTCACACTCGCGTTCCTTCTTATCAAACTTCTGCTGCAGCTCATGGTGCTCTGAGAAACCAGACCAGAACAGGCGAGACCAGAGCAGTCGTCAGTATGATGATACACGGTACAGAAAGGTCTGCCTTCCAACAGTTCCATCGCTAATAGAAACCAGAAAGCAGAAATGTGTGTACCTTTTCTCATTTTCTCGGCCTGTTCTTTCCATTGTTTGACTTCATTCTCGTTGACCAGCCTGAGCAGAAGAACAGAGGAGGTTAATCTGAAGTATTAAACATCGCAGCAAAATCCAACTAGGCATTACCTCCCACTGAGGTTAGGCATAGGCTTAGTTATAAAACGAGTTCATTAGACAAGTCATTGGTGATCAGAGTTGACAACAGGGAACCTGTAAACTTCTAAACCTACCCAGAGTCAGATTGAGATTTGCAAGAGGCAGCTGAAGGGGTTGACTGATGTTTGTGTATGTGTGTTTGGAATTCTACATTTCACAGATTTCCTCATCCAAAAAAACAGATCAAAGCGCTTTCATTCTGGATTATATTTTCAAAAAGGAATGATTAAAATCCCGGTAAAATCCGCTTGCTGATTTTTGGCAAGTATTAAGGGATCAGGGTATTCATGCTAAATCAGCAAATAGTATTGAAAGGATTGTAAAAAGAAAGTGATAATAGGACATACATATTTTACATGTAATTTTAGTGATGTACAGTACCTGGACCAAGAGTGATTATGATCATGGCCACTGTATTAAGCCCAAGATAAGATCAATGCATGAATATACAGCATTGATTATATTCATGATCACCATATTTGGGTTTAAAGCTATTTCTGGAACGAGATTAAATAACACATGGAGATTTACGATGATTACAGTCAGTCCTCTGCCGTGCGAGGTGGGGAGAACGTCAAACCGACTCAGACATAACTCAGGCATGTCAAAACATTTCCCCCCTCTCTCGTTCCTCTCCTCTCACTCACATTCGCACCACGTTCTTTACGTTGAAGTTTTCCAAGGGGGTGACGTCAGGGTCATGACCTTTGTCATTCTGCAGGACGATCTGCTGGACGATGCGGTCCAGGAGGAGCCAGTAATGCACTGTGTTCCCACTACGCTTGTCTGAGAGAAGAAAGCGCTTTATTAATACCCTAAGGGAACATTTGATTGCACCAGCCAATGCATACGCAACAACAAACATCTAGAGCCGGTTTTCTAGCCCTGGAGTGAAAAAACATGTTAAATTGAGATTGTCCATTGAGAATGCTTCTTAGTCTAGGACTAGGCAAAATCTATGCCCATGAAATCCTATCATACACATAGCAACACAATAAGGACAGAGTCTAAGGGGAGAGATTAGGCTGAAGTCAGCTCCCTCAGGACAACATACACACAGCTAAAGCAATGTCGAGGAACAACATTTCCACTATAGTGGAAATGGCAGAACACGCTCTAGAGAGAAACCACTCACATAAGCAGAATTCCAACAATAATTTCCAGGTATTTAAAACTACCTAGAGAGGACATCATTTTTACTGCCGTTCTAAAATACACTAAAAACACTGATATATAACCACTTTGGATCCCTCTGAGAAACCAAACAGTCTAGTTCTCAAAGATGTAAACGTTGAGACCTGAAGAGTCTTGGCGAACTCAAACAACTTCAAAGAAATGGCGGACGGGAGGTAGGCGGCACTTACAAGGCATAAGGAGACAGTGCTGTAAGACCGATATAAAGTGCGGGTGTGCATCTGTGTGGTTCATCTTCTTCTTTATGAGCTCAAACACTTGCGTGGCACTTTTTGTGTCAATGTGCACCTACAACAACAAAAAACAAAAGTTGATATTAGAACTAGTTGACAGAGAAACGACTATTGCAAACTACATGTACTGTATAGGTAAATACCAATGTTACTCACAGTGTCAAAGCGTTTTGCCAAAGATAGTTCATCCTCGTTTCTCAGCATCTCAAAGAAATCCAAATGCCTGGAAGACAACATCTCATGGTCAGACACAATCCACTGCAGTTTGGTATGACAGTGTGGTCTAGATCTGAAATGTACTATACCAGTCATGCAGTTTATGACTTAACTCACCTGTCTAACGTTGAGTTGTCATGGGACCTCAGTTTATCGATGACCGGCTGGATGCCCAACATAAGGAACTCATATCGCAGGTGAATTCTGAACTCAAAGCTTGACTGTGGAGTACAGTACACATAGCAGTTAGACTCTCTGAAGACAACCAACAGGACCATAGGAGGGCAAAGACTTAGAGGAAGAGGAGTACTCACCTCCCCTGCTCCCTGACTAAGCACGGCATTGATGAAGGACATGATGGCTGTTTTCAGGTTGACCTCGTCCCTGTAGCGCCCCGTACTCCTGTCCAAGTCATTCAGCAGAGTCTAAGACAGGAGAAACGGAGAGAAATAAGGAGTAGACCTCAGTAATATGATCATAAGAAAAACATTGCTGTGGTCGTAAACACTAATTAGAGAAACACCTGAAAGTTCTATATATTAAGTGAATAAGACCATGCAATATCTCTGGCACAGTCTTAACACAAGGCTAACACATTACAGTGTGAAAAGCCCAATTGAACACTTGGCTACAGTGGTGTCTATGAGGCCAAGGTGTATGTCTTCACACCTGGAAGCGAGTCCTCTCGCAGGCGAACTTCTGATAGTGCAGCATGGCCTCCAGGATCTTCCTGTGCCCTCCTGGCACCAGACACACAGCGCCCATGATCTCCAGCACCGCCACTTTGGTCTTGACGTTCTCAGTTGCCAGGCTCTGGGCAATGATGTTGATGCTCTCTGTGTGGGAGAGCACGTGGGAGCGGCCCTGGGAGTTGTTCATCAGGGCCTTGATGCAGCCGATCAGGGACGTATGGATCTGGGACTCGGTGGTCTCGTAGTCCATGCTCTTCAGGAAGTTCAGGATGCAGGTCAGACCGTCCAGGTCGATGAACCGCGCGTCACAAACCTTTAAAGGAAGAGGATTGAGGATAAAGGTCAGGGAGAGAGACAGGCTGCATCTGAAATGGCACCCTATTCCCTATGTAGTGCACTATTTTTGACCAGAGCCCTTAGACCAGAGCCCTTTGAGACTCCAAAGTGGCACAGCGGTATAAGGTACTACATCTCAGTGCAAGAAGCGTCCCTGCAGTCTCTGGTTCGGATCCAGGCTGCATCACATCCGGCCGTGATTGGGAGTCCCATAGGGCGGCTCACAATTGGCCCAGTGCCGTCCGGGTTTGGCCGGGGTAGGCCGTCATTGTAAATAAGAATTTGTTGTTTACTGACTTGCCTAGTTAAATAAAGGTTACATTTAAAAAAATATATAAATAAAATTTAAAATAGTGTGGTGACCATGTGTTCTATGAAAATTGACTAAATTATATTTATAGAGTTTGATCACTTCGTTGCCCTCTACAGTAACTTCACTTTGTTTAACAAAACTAAGAGTTTGCACACGTGTGTGTGCATGTGCTTTCGGTGTGCATGTGTGTTCAATGTAAGCAAGTGTAATTGCAGTTTTCATTCCATGAAAACAAGAACAGAGGACAAATAAACATCTTTAGCCAGCAGCCAAGCGCCATTTAGCACAATAAAACAAGCATGGAGGAAAACAGAGAGCTCATTGGTGATAAACTACCATGACCCCTGGGAGGGGTTAGAGGTGAAAGGTGAGAAGGGCAGTGGACCTAACCTCTGGAGGACCTTAAAGGGAAGACATTTTACCTCACGTGTGTGTGCTTGCATGCGTGCATGTGTGTTTGCGTGTGTCAGACTAGTCTACACGGTGTGGTCTATAGAGCTGTAATATCATATTAATGCAGTGGTGTTTGGACTGGAACTGGGGCTGAATGGCTCTCAACACAAAGCCTAGTCTAGTGATCAATCATATTAGGTCACTCTAATAATGATGAATGGATTTGGAGACTGAGCACAGTGAATTAACCCAACCTACTTTGTGAAAATAGCAGACTCACTAAATCACTCTTGGCCAAAATCTGTTATGACTTATGCTCGAAACAGAATGAGTTTATCATAACTAACATCTCATAAAAGAAAAGGAAACTCGATATCATGTGATCTAAGGCTATCCAATTCTTCAGTTTCGGCCTTCGGTTTCACAAACACATAGATAGCACACATCATAACTGAATGCATGCATACGAGAACAAGTATGCATGAAAATGAGCATGAGTGTGTGAGTGTCACTGGTATACCTCATGGGTTGTGTCCTTAGAGCTGTCTTTAAGCTCTCTATGGTCTTGTTCCTCTCTTCCTCATCCTCCATTTCCAAAGCAATAAGGGTCTTCCTCTGGTGATGACAAGACGTCTCAATGACAATGTGCTCACTAAAACTCAAAATAGTGTCCTTCAAGGCTCTGTTCTAGGACCGTTATGGTTCTCTGTTTATTTCCAGGCCTTAAGAACTATGACCACCAGACCTATGCTGGGAAGGAACCTGCTCAGTAGGCTACTATCCCTGGCTGTAGACCACCAGCAGGCAGCTCTTATCCCATTATCCCAGCAGCAGCTCCTTCACTGATACATGAATGGAGGTAATTTCCTTTACTCGGTCTGGAGCAGGCTACACCCTGTGGTAACAGTTAGAAGTTAGGGATCCACCCAGAATCTCACACCTGCCAGCCCTAGTGCTACTGTAACTCCACTGCCCTGTGAAAACATCCTAAATTAGACCATAGGGATCCCTCCCAGGACTACCTCATCAGAAAAAGAGAAAGTATGTGGAGATTTAACACACACCTCCAGGGTGTGAGATCCCATTAAGGGACCATAGATTAACATCATCAGCTTGTCAAATAGTGCATGTTCAGGTGGACAAGCCATTTCAGCTCATAATCTTTAAAGTACAATGAGGGAAAAAAGTACTTGATCCCCTGCTGATTTTGTACGTTTTCCCACTGACAAAGAAATTATCAGTCTATAATTTTAATGGTAGATTTATTTGAACAGCGAGAGACAGAATAACAACAAAAAAAATACAGAAAAACGCATGTGAAAAATGTTATAAATTGATTTGCATTTTAATGAGGGAAATAAGTATTTGACCCCTCTGCAAAACATAACTTAGTACTTGGTGGCAAAACCCTTGTTGGCAATCACAGAGGCCAGACGTTTCTTGTAGTTGGCCACCAGGTTTGCATACATCTCAGGAGGGATTTTGTCCCACTCCTCTTTGCAGATCTTCTCCAAGTCATTAAGGTTTCGAGGCTGACGTTTGGCAACTCGAACCTTCAGCTCCCTCCACAGATTTTCTATGGGATTAAGGTCTGGAGACTGGCTAGGCCACTACAGAACCTTAATTTGCTTCATCTTGAGCCACTCCTTTGTTGCCTTGGCCGTGTGTTTTGGGTCATTGTCATGCTGGAATACCCATCCACGACCCATTTTCAATGCCCCGGCTGAGGGAAGGAGGTTCTCACCCAAGATTTGACGGTACATGGCCCCGTCCATCGTCCCTTTGATGCGGTGAAGTTGTCCTGTCCCCTTAGCAGAAAAACACCCCCAAAGCATAATGTTTCCACCTCTATGTTTGACGGTGGGGATGGTGTTCTTGGGGTCATGGCAGCATTCCTCCTCCTCCAAACACGGCGAGTTGTTGATGCCAAAGAGCTCAATTTTGGTCTCATCTGACCACAACACTTTCACCCAGTTGTCCTCTGAATCATTCAGATGTTCATTGGCAAACTTCAGACGGGCATGCATATGTGCTTTCTTGAGCAGGGGACCTTCTTGAGCGCTGCAGGATTTCAGTCCTTCACGGCGTAGTGTGTTACCAATTGTTTTCTTGGTGACTATGGTCCCAGCTGCCTTGAGATCATTGACAAGATCTTCCTGTGTAGTTCTGGGCTGATTCCTCATTGTTCTCATGATCATTGCAACTCCACGAGGTGAGATCTTGCATGGAGCCCCAGGCCGAGGGAGATTGACAGTTCCTTTGTGTTTCTTCTATTTGCGAATAATCGCACCAACTGTTGTCCCCTTCTCACCAAGCTGCTTGGCGATGGTCTTGTAGCCCATTCCAGAGCTCTTTGGTCTTGGCCATGGTGGAGAGTTTGGAATTTGATTGATTGATTGCTTCTGTGGACAGGTGTCTTTTATACAGGTAACACGGTGAGATTAGGAGCACTCCCTTTAAGAGTGTGCTCCTAATCTCAGCTCGTTACCTGTATAAAAGACACCTGGGAGCCAGAAATCTTTCTGATTGAGAGGGGGTCAAATACTTATTTCCCTCGTTAAAATGCAAATCAATTTATAACATTTTTCACATGCGTTTTTCTGGATTTCTTTGTTGTTATTCTGTCTCTCACTGTCCAAATAAACCTACCATTAAAATTATAGACTGATTATTTCTTTGTCAGTGGACAAACGTACAAAATCAGCAGGGGATCAAATACTTTTTTACCTCACTGTATATGTCCTCAATAACAATAACCAGGTTAAATAAAGGTAATTATTACACTGCATCTTTGCCTAATATAAACTGAGGGTTTCACAGTTATTTACATATGTGAAAAATATGTAGCATTATAAAAAGAGACACACACAGACCCCCCTCCAGGCAAACCTATAAAACAAATTGATATTACCCCCTAATTTACTCAAATTTTCCACAGATTTAGCATCAGACCATAAGCTTTTACAAGGAGAGATACCCATAAAATAGAGGGTCTACTCTATATAGTGGCTAGTGCAACACCAACATCACATGGCTCTGTCTACACTACAGCATGTCTGCATGGTTGGTTGTTCTGCGTTACTGTTTTGCATCTGCAATGTTATCTATATTTGCCAAGTACAGGTTTGGTATTTGATGAGGGGAGAAGAAAACTTACAGCAGCCATGGAATTCAACTGGTCGATATAGAACTCTGGCCAGCTAGTCGCACCCTTGCTTTCTTCTCCCTCCTGAAACAGAAAACAGACAGACAAAGGGTTACATAAAACACACACACACACACACACTCCTTTCACACCACATACACTTTTAATATATTTCCCTTGACCATCATGTCATCATATCATTATCCAGACAAAACCCAAACCCTGTACTGAACAGTACAGTGCATAGCCTGAGAACAGAGAATACCTCCAAGATCTTATGACCCCTATATAACCTGACCCACTAGTGTGTAATTGCTGCTCAACTCCTTCCAGTGACAGTGGAGTGTGTGAGCTGGACTGCCCTCATTAATTTCCAGCCTAGCCTCCCTTTGGGATCATAACAACCACACCAGATATGTACTCTGGTTCTCACCTGGCCCTCAGTCTCACAGAATGTATAAGGTTGCTGTGCAGCCTAATCTCATGGATTCTTATAAATCCCCTGTGTATCGCTGGCTCAAGTGGTCCATTTTGTCTTAGATTTTGGCTGAGCATGAACAGTCTAGAGTAATGTCCAGTACATGCCTTTTCCCTCCTTAGTTATGGGTTCTCAACAGATGGTAGTATTTGTATTGTATAAAAAGGTTAATGATCTGAAATAATGCCATCGTACATTTACTGCAATTGGGTAATTTTCTATGTTTAGGCTATAATCTGCTGCTGCTCCTCTTTAAATCACAGCATACGTTTGACCAACACTTACCAGGATCAAGCCCAGCCTTCAATGCACAAGTTCTTTCAAACATTCTTCCACAATCATTTCAAAGGAGAAATTCTTCTATTCTTCATTCTTTCTTCCTGTTCAGTCCTAGTTCCATATACTGTCCAGTCCCCTGGCACCTCATAATTGAAGCCTTTATTGAGTCCCCACAGGAGTGGTTAGGTAAGCAGATTTAATGGGCTACTGGGTGAGCTGCCCACCCACACTTCCCAAAGGTTCCCAGACTAGAAAACCAAACACTAACACCAGCACACCAAAGACTGGGCTAGGGAAATGAGTGTGTGGCTTTTCTCACAGGCTTAGCAACGGCCGACACAATATCCCATTAAAGGGGTCTATAAATCTGTGAAAACAAAGTAGCTGGAGCACTTTCTCTCCCTCCCTGATGAGGTGTTATTTACCCAGATTCCCATCCATCCTCATCACATGAGCAATGAGATTATAAGGACGAAACTAGGTTATATTTCAGAGGTGGCTATATTTCAGGCAGCAGAATTTATTAAAATTGTTGGATTTAATAGATCTTGATAAAAAAAAAATATGATTCAGTTCGGTTGGCGCCTAGCAGTACTCAACTAGACAAACAGAAAGAGTGTACTCCCTTAAAAGAACTTCACTTGAAAAACAAGAAAAATGCGGAAATAGTACTGTTTGTCCATTTTGAGACGCCGTAGCCAGAATACACTGCCTCAAAACAGTCAGTATTAATCCAAGATAGCTCACGAAATCTGTCATTAATTTTGATGTTTTTGCCGATGAGATCTTAGTCGTGCTCCGAACTTGGGCTTGCCTCCAGAAAAAAATGTGTGCCCGAACAGCCGTAAAAACCCTCACCGAAGTCAAAAACGAACAAAAAACATCACAAAATAGTGTCAGAATATATGCACAAATTCTTCTGAAATGTTTTGGCTGGGAAGCATGCGGACGACTTAAGGAGTGGGTCAGCAGGAATGAGGACAGTAGTAGTGACCACTTGTGAAATGTAGCACTGTGCTGCTATATCTCCCAGTATTTACTGGAAGACTGGTAAGCTTGGAGCTCGCTTTGTAGGTCAGTAAGACATCACAGAGAACACAGCACACTTGCTACCCCACATTGACCACCTTGGCAGTTATCATGGCTGGTAGGTTCCGGCCAACTGACGATGAGATCTACTCTGGAATCCCAACTGAATATTTCACTATTGTGTCACTTGTCTGATCAACAATAGTGAAAAACAGAGCAGTGTTCAATTTGGATCCCAGACAAGGTGAGATCCACGCAGTTAATAAGACAAGACATTGACCCCGGTAACGGAACAATGAGGGAGCGTAAGCTGGACAGGAAATGGAATGTAAAAAACAGGAAGTGTATAAGAGCTACCTGGGCTCAGAGGGCCCGGCACCTGCTTTTGGCTACTGGCCATGTCACTCAGCGCCCCACCATTGAGAAGAAGGCTGCCTACTGATCAACAGACAGCAGCTGCATTGGTGTTTCTATGGCAGCACTCTCTCTCTCTTAACAAGGTCTTACAGTGCCGGACATGCCAGACAACAGAACCCAACCACTTACAGAGCTGTTACAGACCAGGGGGAACTCACATTCAGTCCAAACCTCTCCTTTATTAAGTTAATTCCATGTAATGCCTCTCTAGATAAAACCCTCTACAGTGCCTTCATAAAGTATTCACACCTTGACTTTTTCCAAATGTAGTTACAGCCTGAATTTAAAATGAAATAGAGAGATATTGTGTCACTGGCCTACACAAAACCCCATGATGTCAAAGTGGAATGATGTTTTGAGAATTTTTTTTAAATATTTCTTTTTATGAAAAGCTGTCAATAAGTACTCCACACATTTGTTGTAGCAAGTCTAAATAAGTTCAGGAGTAAAAATTTGCTTAACAAGTCACATAATAAGTTGAACGGACTCACTCTGTGTGCAATAATAGTGTTGAACATGATTTTTGAATGACTATCTCATCTCTGTACCCCACACATACAATTTTATCTGTAAGGTCCCTCAGTCGAGCAGTGAATTTCAAAACACAGATTCAACCACAAAGACCAGGGAGGTTTCCCAATGCCTCATAAAGAAGGGCACCTATCAGTCGATGGGTAAAAAGAAAAGAAGCAGACACTGAATATCCCCTTGACCATTATTAATTACACTGGATGGTGAATCAATACACCCAGTCACTACAAAAATACAGGCCTCCTTCCTAACTCAGTTTCCGGAGAAAAAGGAAACCACTCAGGGATTTTTTCATGAGGCCAATGGTGACTTTAAAACAGTTACAGAGTTTAATGGCTGCGATAAGAGAAAACTGAGGATGGATCAACAACATTAACATCCACAATACTAACCTAAATGACAGAGTTAAAAGGAGGAGGCCAGTACAGAGTAAAAATATTCCTGTTTGTGCATCCTGTTTGCAATAAGGAACTAAAGTAAAACTGCAAAAAATGTGGCAAAGAAATTCACTTCATGTCCTGAATACAAAGTATTATGTTTGGGGCAAATCCAACAACACGTCACTGAGTACCACTCTTCATATTTTCAAGCATGGTGGTGGTGGCTGCATCATGTTAAGGGTATAAAAACTAGGGAGTTTTTGGGGATAAAAATAAACAAAAGAGAGCAAACAACAGGCAAAATCCTAGAGGAAAATCTGGTTCTGTCTGCTTTCCACCAGACACTGGGAGATTAATTCACCTTTCAGCAGGACAATAACCTAAAACACAAGGCCAAATATAGACTGGAGTTGTTTACCAAGACAACATATTGGTGGCCTAGTTAGTTTTGGCTTAAATTGGCTTGAAAATCTATGGCAAGACTGGAAAATGGCTGTCTAGCAATGATCAACAACCAACTTGACAGAACTTGAAGATTTATTTAAAGAATAATGTGCAAATATTGTACAACCCAGGTGTTGAAAGCTCTGAGAGACTTACCCATAAAGACTCACCACTTTAAAATCGATGCTAAAGGTGATTCTAACATATATTGACTCAGGAGTGTGAGTACTTATGCAATTAGATATTTCTGTATTTCATTTTCAGCACATTTGCAATTTCTAAAAACATGTTTTTAATTTGTTATTATTGGGTATAGATTGGTGAGAAAAAATCTATTTAATCAATTTTAAATTCAGGCTGTAACACAACAAAATGTGGAATAAGTCAAGTAGTATGAATACTTTCTGAAGACACTGTAGGTTAAGTCTGTGTGTTAGACGCAGGACCTCAGTGTGTACTTTAATATGGCAAGACAGCCAGGATTCTGTATTCACATATTTATCAGCTACAGTCGGTCATGACAGATGAGAACGTCCTTCCAGTAAATGTATCCAATCCATTAATGAGGAACAGCACAACTCCCCAACGTTGGGGTTAATTTCCTATTAGAGTGCTGCAACACCAGGGGAGGGCTCTGATGTGTTGACTCGACGGAATTGGGGCAAGGGAATGGAGGTGGGGATTGGAGGGGGGCTTGTGCTGAGTCTCTCTCGCTCTCTCTCGCTCATTTGTTTCAATTGAAATGATTTCCCCACACACTAGCAGCACTCAGCAGACATTCCCTCTAGATACTGTAGCTAACATACACAGAGAGAGAGAGAGAGATGCGCGCACACACACTCTCTCGCTCTCTCTCGCTCTCTCTCTCTCACGCAGACGCAATACAAACAGAAACAAAACACATGATGAGGTTACATTAATACTAACTACTAGTCAAGTGGCCTTAAACTTACCTTCTTCTTGCTACAGTACATCTGCCATTTCTTCTCAGCTGGCAGGGCAAACATGACTTCCCGGTGTTTCCCTGACAGGTCCAGCTCATCCTGCAAGGTGAAAGAGGAACATAGTACTGTGTTAGAGGGTTATTAGGCATATATGTATCTGACACTGTGGTAAGAGAGACTATTCCATTTTTCTTGATCGCGGTAAAACCTGTATTAGGATCATTTTAAGCTGATAGTGTTTTTGAGTGATCTTGGCTTTGTGATTTCTCAAAATATATATTTTTCTACCTTTTTTTTCAAACTGTTTTTGTGAGTAAGATGGGAAGTAGATTGATCAAATTGTACAATAATAGTGAAGACATCAAAACTATGAAATAACACATATGGAATCATGTAGTAACCAAAATAGTGTTAAACAAATCAAAATATATTTTAGATTATTCAAAGCAGCCACCCTTTGCCTTGATGACAGCTTTGCACACTCACAATCTCTCAACCAGCTTCATATTGAAGGGGTTCCCACATATGCTGAGCACTTGTTGGCTGCTTTTCCTTAACTCTGCGGTCCAACTCTCAATTGGGTTGAGGTCGGGGGATTGTGGAGGCCAGGTCATCTGATGCAGCACTCCATCACTCACCTTCTTGGTCAAAAATCTCTTACACAGCCTGGAGGTCTGTTGGGTCATTGTCCTGTTGAAAAATAAAAAACCGTCCCAATGCAGAATGCTGTGGTAGCCATGCTGGTTAAGTGTGCCTTGAATTCTAAATAAATCACAGTGTCACCAGCAAAGCACCCCCACAACATCCCACCTCCTCCTCCATGCTTCATGGTGGGAAATACACATGCGGAGATCATCAGCTCACCTACTCTGTGTCTCACAAAGACACAGCGGTTGGAACCAAAAATTACAAACATGGACTCATCAGACCAAAGGACAGATTTCCACCAGTGTAATGTCCATTGCTCGTGTTTGTTGGTCCAAACAAGTCTCTTCTTATTGGTGTCCTTTAGTAGTGGTTGCTTTGCAGCAAATCGACCATAAATGCCTGATTCACGCAGTCTCCTCTGAACAGTTGATGTTGAGATGTGTCCGTTACTTGAACTCTGAAGCATTTATTTGGGCTGCAATTTCTAGGCTGGTAACTCTAATGAACTTGTCCTCTGCAGCAGATGTAACTCTGGGTCTTCCTTTCCTGTGCCGATCCTCATGAGAGCCAGTTTCATCATAGCACTTGATGGTTTTTGCAATGTAAAGTAAAGATGGACTTTCATTTCTCTTTGCTTAATTGAGCTGTTCTTGCCATAATATGGACTTGGTCTTTTACGTAATACTGTAGGGCCATCTCCTGTATACCACCCCTACCTTGTCACAACACAACTGACTGGCTCAAATGCATTAAGAAAGAAGGAAATTCCACAAATTAACTTTTAACAAGGCACACCAGTTAATTGAAATGCATTCCAGGTGACTACCTCATGAAGCTGGTTGAGAGAATGCCAAGCGTGTGCAAAGCTGTCATCAAGGCACACAGTGCCATCGGGAAAGTATTCAGACCCCTTGACTTTTTCCACATTTTGTTATGTTAAACCCTTATACTAAAATTGACTAAATATATTTTTTTTCTCAATAATCTACACACAATACCCATAATGACAAAGCGAAAAAAGTTTTTTTAGAATGTTTGCAAATGCATTAAAAATAAAAACAGAAATACCTTACTTACATAAGTATTCAGACCCTTTGCTATGAGACTCCGAAATTTACCTCCGGTGTATCCTGTTTGCATTGATCATCCTTGAGATGCATCTACAGCTTGGAGTCCACCTGTGGTAAATTCAATTGATTGGACATGATTTGGAAAGGCACACACCTGTCTATATAAGGTCCCACAGCTGACAGTGCATGTCAGAGCAAAAACCAAGCCATGAGGTCGAAGGAATTGTCCGCAGAGCTCCACGACAGGATTGTGTCAAGGCACAGATCTGGGGAAGGTTACCCAAAATAATTATGCAGCATTGAAGGTCCCCAAGAACACAGTGGCCTCCATCATTCTTAAATGGAAGAAGTTTGGCTTGCCACCTGGCCAAACTGAGCAATCAGGGGAGAAGGGCCTTGGTCGGGGAGGTGACCAAGAACCCGATGGTCACTCTGACAGAGCTCTAGAGTTCCTTTGTGAAGATGGGAGAACCTTGCAGAAGGACAACCATCTCTGCAGCACTCCACCAATCAGGCCTTTATGGTACAGTAGCCAGATGGAAGTCACTCCTCAATAAAAGGCAAATGACAGCCCGCTTGGAGTTTGCCAAAAAAGCACATAGACTCTCAGACCATGAGAAAGAAGATTCTCTGGTCTGATTAAACCAAGATCGAACTCTTTGACCTGAATGCCAAGCATCACGTCTGGAGGAAACCTGGAACCATCCCTACGGTGAAGCATGGTGGTGGCAGAAATCATGCTGTGAGGATGTTTTTCAGCGGCAGGGACTGGGAGAGTAGTCAGGATCGAGGCAAAGATGAACGGAGCAAAGTAAAGAGAGGTTCTTGATGAAAATCTGCTCCAGAGCGCTCAGGACCTCCGACTGGGGTGAAGATTTACCTTCCAACTGGACAATGACCCTAAGCACACAGCCAAGACACCGCAGAGTGGCTTTGGGACAAGGCTCTGAATGTCCTTGAGTGGCCCAGCCAGAGCCTGGACTTGAACATCTCTGGAGAGACCTGAAAATATCTGTGCAGCAACGCTCCCCATCCAACCTGACAGAGCTTGAGAGGATCTACAGAAAGGAATGGGAGAAACTTCCCAAATACAGGTGTGCCAAGCTTGTAGCATGATACCAAAGAAGACGTGAGACTGTAATCGCGGCCAAAGGTGCTTCAACAAAGTACTGAGTAAAGGGTCTGAATACTTATGTAAATGTGATATTTCCGTTTTTTATATTTAAAACATTGTTTGTAGATTGTATATATTGTGTGTAGATTGTATATATATTTTAGAATAAGGCTGTAACATAACAAAAGGTGGAAAAAGTAAAGTGGTCTGAATACTTACCGAATGCACTGTTTATATGGTCCCATGTTTCAAGAGCTGAAATAAAAAGACCCAAGAAATTTTCCATACGCACAAAAAACGTTTTTCTTTCAGATTTTATGCAAAAAAAAATGTACATCCCTGTTAGTGAGCATTTGTCCTTTGCCAAGATAATCCATCCACTTGACAGATGAGGCATATCAAGAAGCTGATTAAACAGCATGATCATTACATATGTGCAACTTGTGCTGGGGACAATAAAAGGCCACTCAAAAATGTGCAGTTTTGTCACACAATGCCACAGACATCTCAAGTTCAGGAAGCGCGCAATTGGCATAATGACTGAAGGAATATCCACCAGAGCTGTTGCCTGATAATTACATTTTCATTTCTCTACCATAAGACGCACACAATGTCATTTTAGATAATTTGTTAGTACATCAAACCGGCCTCACAATCGCAGAACACGTGTAACCACATCCAGCTTATTCACCTAAGGGATCGTCTGAGACCAGCCAACCGGACAGCTGATGAAACTGAGGATTATTTCTGTCTGTAATAAAACCCCTTTGTGGGGAGGGAACTCATTCTGATTGGCTGGGCCTGGCTCCCCTGTTGGTGAGGCTGCCTCCCAAGTGGGTGAGCCTATGCTCTCTCAGGCCCACCCATGCCCTAATAGGCCCATAGATTAGGGCGCAAATCAATATTAGGAAGGTGTTCCTAATGTTTAGTATACTCAGTGTGTGTGAGCACACACACACACACACAATCGTTCAAAAGTTTGGGCTCACTTAGAAATGTCCTTGTTTTTGAAAGAAAATTTTTACTTTTGTCCATACTACTCCCTTCACAAAACAGCGCAAACTGGTTCTAACCAGAAGAGAGAGAGGAGTGGGAGGCCCTGTGGCACAACTGAGCAAGAGGACAAGTACATTAGAGGACCTTGAAATGCTTACGAAGCCACTCCTTCGTTGCCCGGGCGGTGTGTTTGGGATCATTGTCATGCTGAAAGACCCAGCCACGTTTCATCTTCAATGCCCTTGCTGATGGAAGGAGGTTTTCACTCAAAATCTCACGATACATGGCCCCATTCATTCTTTCCTTTACACGGATCAGTCGTCCTGGTCCCTTTGCAGAAAAACAGCCCCAAAGCATGATGTTTCCACCCCCATGCTTCACAGTAGGTATGGTGTTCTTTGGATGCAACTCAGCATTCTTTGTCCTCCAAACACGACAAGTTGAGTTTTTACCAAAAAGTTCTATTTTGGTTTCATCTGACCATATGACATTCTCCCAATCCTCATCTGGATCATCCAAATGCTCTCTAGCAAACTTCAGACGGGCCTGAACATGTACTGGCTTAAGCAGGGGGACACGTCTGGCACTGCAGGATTTGAGTCCCTGGCGGCGAGTGTGTTACTGATGGTAGGCTTTGTTACTTTGGTCCCAGCTCTCTGCAGGTCATTCACTAGGTCCCCGTGTGGTTCTGGGATTTTTGCTCACCGTTCTTGTGATCATTTTGACCCCACGGGGTGAGATCTTGCGTGGAGCCCCAGATCGAGGAAGATTATCAGTGGTCTTGTATGTCTTCCATTTCCTAATAATTGCTCCCACAGTTGATTTCTTCAAACCAAGCTGCTTACCTATTGCAGATTCAGTCTTCCCAACCTCATTTTGTCTGTCATAGTTGAAGTGTACCTATGATGAAAATTACAGGCCTCTCTCATCTTTTTAAGTGAGAGAACTTGCACAATTGGTGGCTGACTAAATACTTTTTTGCCCCACTGTGTGTGTGTGTGTGTGTGTGTGTGTGTGTGTATATATATACACACACACACACACACACACACACACACCCACACACACAGTTGAAGTCGGAAGTTTGCATACACCTTAGCCAAATACATTTAAACTCTGTTTTTTTTTATCCTAGTAAAAATTCCCTGGTCTTAGGTCAGTTAGGTATGTATTTATAATGTGAAATGTCAGAAAAATAGTAGAGAGAATGATTTATTTCAGCTTTTATTTCTTTCATCACATTCCCAGTGGGTCAGAAGTTTACATACACTCCATTAGTATTTGGTAGCATTGCCTTTAAATTGTTTAACTTGGTACAAACGTTTCAGGTAGCCTTCCACAAGCTTCACACAAAAAGTTGGGTGAATTTTGGCCCATTCCTCCTGACAGAGCTGGTGTAACTGAGTCAGGTTTGTAGGCTTCCTTGCTCGCACACACTTTTTCAGTTCTGCCCACATATTTTCTATAGGATTCAGGTCAGGGCTTTGTAATGGCCACTCCAATACCTTGACTTTGTTGACCACTTTGCCACAACTTTGGAAGTATGCTTGGGGTCATTGTCCATTTGGAAGACAAATTTGCAACCAAGCTTTAAGTTCCTGACTGATGTCTTGAGATGTTGCTTCAATATATCCACATACTTTTCCTCCCTCATGATGCCATCTATTTTGTGAAGTGCACCAGTCCCTCCTGCAGCAAAGCACCCCCACAACATGATGCTGCCACCCCCGTGCTTCACAGTTGGGATGGTGTTCTTCAGTTTGCAAGCCTCCCCTTTTTTCCTCCAAACATAATGATGGTCATTATGGCCAAACAGTTATATTTTTGTTTCATCAGACCAGAGGACATTTCTCCAAAAAGTACGATCTTTGTCCCTGTGTGCAGTTGCAAACCTTGGTCTGGCCTTTTTATGGCGGTTTTGGAGCAGTGGCTTCATCCTTGCTGAGTGGCCTTTCAGGTTATGTCGATATAGGACTCGTTTTACTGTGGATATAGATACTTTTGTACCTGTTTCCTCCAGCATCTTTACAAGGTCCTTTGTTGTTGTTCTGGGATTGATTTGCACTTTTCGCACCAAGGTACGTTCATCTCTAGGAGACAGAATGTGTCTCCTTCCTGAGAAGTATGATGGCTGCGTGGTCCTATGGTGTTTATACTTGCGTACTATTGTTTGTACAGATGAACGTGGTACCTTCAGGCGTTTGGAAATTGCTACCAAGGATGAACCAGATTTGTGGAGGTCTACAATTGTTTTTCTGAGGTCTTGGCTGATTTCTTTTGATTTTCCCATGATGTCAAGCAAAGAGGCACTGAGTTTGAAGGTAGGCCTTGAAATACATCCACAGGTACACTTCCAATTGACTCAAATTATATCAATTAGGCTTTCAGAAGCTTCTAAAGCCATGACATCATTTTCTGGAATTTTCCAAGCTGTTTAAAGGCCCAGTCAACTTAGTGTATATAACCTTCTGACCCACTGGAATTGTGATACAGTGAATTATAAGTGAAATAATATGTCTGTAAACAATTGTTGGAAAAATTACTTGTGTCATGCACAAAGTAGATGTCCTAACCGACTTGCCAAAACTATAGTTTGTTAACAAGAAATTTGTGGAGTGGTTGAAAAACGAGTTTTAATGACTCCAACCTAAGTGCATATATTTTATGGATGGGTGGCCGGCCCAAGGAACTTAACCCGCAAACCTGGCTTTGCAAGCGCCATGCTCTATCAACTGAGTCATACAGGACAGCTATGAATGCTCTGTGTGTGTGTGTGTGTGTGTGTGTGTGTGTGTGTGTGTGTGTGTATGCCCCATCCATATGTGTCTGCTGTTCCCAACATCTAAACCAGCCTGCAGCGCCATTGATCCACTGTCTGGTCCCTCTATATGTCTGTCAACAATCATGACCACTTACAGCCAAACATCCATTGTCCCTGCAATATCACAATATCATTATTGACATCCCATAGAATTCCATTGGACAGATTCCAGACAGGACAGGATGGCTGCCAAGTGGGATATCAAAGGATTATTACATTACGAGTGACCGGACAACACCCCATTTCCATGAGAACATCCATAATGCATCAGAATTCCTGTCTGGACTGGATCAAATCATTTTATTTGTCACATGCTTCGTAAACAACAGACAGACTAACAGGAAAATGCTTATGGGCTCTTCCCAACAATGCAGGGAAAAATAGAAAAAAATAGAGAAAAAATAATAACACGAGGGATAAATAAACAATGAGTAATGATAACTTTGATATATTTTCCCAGACCCCATAGGCCTTTTTCCTGGCCATCATTGTAAATAAGAATTTGTTCTTAACTTCTTTGGGAGCAGCGCACGAGGTGACGGTTTTGGAGAGTCTGGCGTGCCCAAAGTAAAATGCCTCCCATTCAGGCCCAGAAAATAGGATATGCATTGGATAGGAAACACTCTGAATTTTCTAAAAGTGTTAACCATTTGTCTGTGAGTATAACAGAACGGATATGGCAGGCGAAAACCCGAGGAATGTCTGTCCTGGAAAAAGTGGTTTTGACACATTGCCTCATTTGGAACCCCTCCCTTATGAAAATGCCCATATAAGGGCATATGAATGCAGTACCTATTGCTTCCTCTGGATGTCAACAGTCTCGAGAAAGTGTTTTGATTCTTCTTAGCTGCTTTTAGATTGTAGAAGAAGACGAATAAGGAAGTGGCCACACAGATGTCAATAGAAGAAAATGCGCGTTCCCGGCTGGCGCGTTCTGTGGTTTTTTCCTTTCTTATCGCCCAGTTTATATTCCGGTTGAAATATTATACTATTTATACATAAAAGTGTTCCTAAGGATACATTTACAATTATGTTTGATTGTTCTTGGACAAGTTTATAGGTATAAGTTGAACGAGTTCTCTTCACGTCGACACTATTTTCTCATTATAACGCGCCAACCAAACGGAGATTTATGGATATAATACATTACTTTTTCTAACAAAAGAACCATGGATTGTCTTCGTTGGACACTTGGGAAGCCCTCAGCAGAAGTTCTTCAAAAGGTAATTGATTTGTTTTCGCTGTGAAATGTGTTATGTGTGAACCGTGAAGCCTTATGAATTTATGGTAATGGGAAAAATATGTGGGGTGCTATCCTCAAACAATCAAATGTGGTGCTTTCGCCGTAAAGCCTTTTTGAAATCTGACAATGCTGTGATAGCGCCCGCTGTGACCACAATGCTGTGACCGCTCCCTAAGAAGTTAAATAACTCGCCTAGTTAAATAAAGGCTAAATCAAAAATATATATAAAAACACAGGGCACCAGTAGATACAGAATGCACATATAGGTGGGGCTAAAGTGACTTGGCAACAGGAGAGATAATAAACAATAGCAGCAGTGTACAGTCGTGGCCAAAAGTTTTGAGAATGACACAAATAATTTTCACAAAGTCTGCTGCCTCAGTTTGTATGATGGCAATTTGCATATACTCCAGAATATCATGAAGAGTGACCTTCTTTGCCATGCAAATTAACTGAATCCCTAAAAAACATTTCAGCCCTGCCACAAAAGGACCAGCTGACATCATGTCAGTGATTCTCTCATTAACACAGGTGTGAGTGTTGACAAGGACAAGGCTGGAGATCACTCTGTCATGCTGATTGAGTTAGAATAACAGACTGGAAGCTTCAAAAAGAGGGTGGCGCTTGAAATCATTGTTCTTCCTCTGTCATCCATGGTTACCTGCAAGGAAACACGTGCAGTCATCATTGCTTTGCACAAAAAGGGCTTCACAGGCAAGGATATTGCTGCCAGTAAGATTGCACCTAAATCCACCATTTATCGGATCATCAAGAACTTCAAGGAGAGCGGTTCAATTGTTGTGAAGAAGGCTTCAGGGCACCCAAGAAAATCCAGCAAGCGCCAGGACCGTCTCCTAAAGTTGATTCAGCTGCGGGATCGGAGCACCACCAGTACAGAGCTTGCTCAGGAATGGCAGCAGGCGGTGTGAGTGCATCTGCATGCACAGTGAGGTGAAGAAGCCACTTCTCTCCAGGAAAAACATCAGGGACAGACTGATATTCTGCAAAAGGTACAAGGATTGGACTGCTGAGGACTGGGGTAAAGTAATTTTCTCTGATGAATCCCCTTTCCGGCTGTTTGGGGCATCCGGAAAAAAGCTTGTCCGGAGAAGACAAGGTGAGCGCTACCATCAGTCCTGTGTCATGCCAACAGTAAAACATCCTGAGACCATTCATGTGTGGGGTTGCTTCTCAGCCAAGGGAGTGGGCTCACTCACAATTTTGCCTAAGAACACAGCTATGAATAAAGAATGGTACCAACACATCCCCTTGAGAGCAACTTCTCCCAACCATCCAGGAACAGTTTGGTGATGAACAATGCCTTTTCCAGCATGATGGAGCACCTTGCCATTAGGCAAAAGTGATAACTAAGTGGCTCGGGGAACAAAACATCAATATTTTGGGTCCATGGCCAGGAAACTCCCCAGACCTTAATCCCATTGAGAACTTGTGGTCAATCCTCAAGAGGCGGGTGGACAAACATAAACCCACAAATTCTGACAAACTCCAAGCTTTTATTATGCAAGAATGGGCTGCCATCAGTCATAATGTGTACCAGAAGTTAATTGACAGCATGCCAGGGCGGATTGCAGAGGTCTTGAAAAAGAAGTCTCAACACTGCAAATATTGACTCTTTGCATCAACTTCATGTAATTGTCAATAACAGCCTTTGACACTTATGAAATGCTTGTAATTATACTTCAGTATTCCATAGTAACATCTGACAAAAATATCTAAAGACACTGAAGCAGCAAACTTTGTGAAAATTTATATTTGTGTCATTCTCAAAACTTTTGGCCACAACTGTATGTAATGAGTCAAAAGAGTTTGTGCAAAAAGGGTCAATGCAGATAGTTAGATAAATAGTCCGGGAAGCTATTTAGAAGTCTTATGGCTCGGGGGTAGAAGCTGTTATAGGTCCTGTTAGTTCCAGACTTGGTGCCTCGGTACCGATTCCTGTGCGGTAGCAGAGAGAAGTCTATGATTTCAGGCTGAGTCAAAATGTTTTGGGCCTTCCTCTGACACCGGCTTGGTCTTGGATGGCAGGGAGCTCAACCCCAGTGATGTACTGGGCCATACGCACTAGCCTCTGTAGCGCATTGCGTCAGATGCCAAGCAGTTGCCATACCAAACGAAGATGCAGCCAGGCAAGATTCTCTCAATGGTGCAGCTGTAGAACTTTTTGAGGATTTGAAGGCTCATCCACTACAGCCCTGTCAATGTGGATGGGGGGTGCTCTGCCCTCCGTTTCCTGTAGTCCAGGATCAGCTCTTGCTGACGTTGAGGGAGAGGTTGATGTCCTGGCACCACACTGCCAGATCACTGACCTCCTCCCTATAGGCGGTCTCATCATCGTCAGTGATCAGGTCTACCACTGTCCTGTTTCGTCAGCAAACTTAATGATGGCGTTTGAGTCGTGCGCAGCCAAGCAGTCATGGGCGAACTGGGAGTACAAGAAGGGATTAGGCACGCAGCCTTGAGGCACCCCCCCGTTGATGCACAGTGTGTTGGATGTGTTGTTGCTTACCCTCACCACCTGGGGGTGGCCCGTCAGGAAATCCAGGATCCAGTTAAAGAGGGAAGTGTTCAGTCCCAGGGTCCAGGGCTCAGTGATGAGCTTAAACATAATTCTCAAATAAGTGTTCTTCTTGTACACGTGGGAGAGGGCAGTGTGGAGTGCAATAAAGATTACATAATCTGTGGATCTGCGAATTGGAGTTGGTCCAGGGCATCTTGTTGATGTGAGCGATTACCAGCCTTTCAAAGCATTTCAAGGCAATAGATGTGAGTGTTATGGGGCAAAAATTATTTAGACAGTCCCTGTGCCCAAGAACGCCAAGGTAGCCTATGGTGGTCTGCTTGAAACACATCGGCTATGGAGAGTGGGCTGGAAATGCTGGTTCTTTGTTGCTTGTCTCAAAGCTAGCATAGAAGGCATTTACCTTGTCTGCTAGGCTCGTGTCACTGGGCATTTCGCTGCTGCGTTTCCCTTTGTAATCAGTGTTAGTTTGCAAGCCTTGTCATATCTGACGAGCGTAGGCGCCGGCATAGTAGGATTTGATCTTAGTCTTGTATTGACGCTTTGCCTGTTTGAAAGCTTGTGGGAGGTAGTAGCTGGATTTCTTATAAGCGTTCCGGATTAGTGTCCCACTCCTTGAAAGCGGCAGCTTTAGCCTTTAGCTCAGTGCGGATGTCCTGTAGCTTAGCATCCACTTCATCAGACCACTTCGGACCACTAGTACTTCCTGTTGGAGTTTTTGCTTGTAAGCAGGATAGAGTCTTGTAAACATTTGTGTGTGTGGAGGAAAGGTGATCTAGAATTATTTTGCTTGTAGTCTCACAAAACATTTAATAAAACAGATTTCTGTTTCCGTGCACTAAAATCACCAGACATGATAAGAGCTGCCTCTGGGTGTTCACTTTCTTGTTTGCTTATGGCCCTATACAGCTCGTTGAGTGTGGTCTTAGTGCCAGCATTGGTTTGCATTGATAAATAGAGTGCTATGAAAAATATAGATGAAAACTGTGTTGGTAAATAGTTTGGTCTGCAGCTTATCATAAGGTATTCTAAACTCAGGAGAGCAAAAACTTGAGACTTCCTTAACATTCGAGATTGCGCACCAGCAGTTAACAGACACACCACTCCCTCCCTTATCTTACCCGAGGCTGCCAACCGGTCTTGAAGATGTATGGAAAAGCCAACAAGATGTATATTATCCATCTTCTTGTTCAGCCACGACTCCATGAAACATAGAACATTACAATTCTTCAGGTCCTGTTGGTAGGATAGTCTCAAACGGAGAGGCGGTTTATTTGCTTGTCAACGTAGTTTGGTCTGGATGCCGGCTCATCTGCCTCTTTCGTGCCATCTCATCAACTTTGAGTCCCTGGGATTAGGGCCTTGTGTTGGAGTATGCAGAACATCCAGAGCTGCTGATTCGTTGAAGTAGAAACCGGTTTGTGATCGCTGTTCTGATCTCCAGATGCTGTTTTCGGGTCACACAAAATAGCAGAATTGGTCAGGAGCCCGTAAAACGACTGCTATCCACTGCAACGCCTCTCAGTTCATTCTCAAACCAGATGTTTGGGTGCAAATATATCAACTTCATGTGTAAGTTATTACAGGTCAACTATCTCTCTCCCCATAACAGCACTGTGATGACTGGAAGACAGGGAGAAGGAGTGAAAAAAAGGCACAAAAAACTGTTTTGGCCAACAGACAGCCTGAAATGTGGCTAACATAAAACCCATCAAAACTGAGTAGCTAAAGCAGAGCAGATAGTTCAGTGTGAACAACAGGCATACCAGAGAGAAAACGTCACTGCCAGATGCCACATCTCTTCTCCAGTTCTGCCAAGCTACAAGTCTGATCTTATCCAGGCGAGACGTATGTAGCCCCAAGTCAGAGACACACAACTGTCTGGTGCATCAACGGACAGACGCAGGGGTGTAGTGGAGGGTATACGCCGGATACCCACTTATTTTCAGTGGGCATTGCTTATACTCACTTCTTAATCCCCATGACGCTTATAAAAGTAGTGTAGTGGATGTATCAATTAATAAGAGGATGTATCAATTAATAATCAATTAATAAGATCAGAATGTTTAGCCTAAAATGTTTATGAACTATTATTTTGTCACATTTTAGGCGCAGCATTGTGCAAACTATAGTAGGCCTATGCGCAAATGTTCCAACATGCAATTTGCGGGAGAACACAGTTCTAAAATTCACACCACACATGCGAGCGGTTTCATGGACAGAGATGGAAATATTTGTTCGAAATGTAGAAATAGGGGAGATCTAAAGATGCAACAACTATCATGGGTTCCGAATATGACTAGGATAATGCATTTGCCTGTTAGACAATTAAATAAAGTTGAAAGAAAACCAATAGAACAGGAGAAGTCTTTACAAAATAATGAGGAAGTCTTAATTGTCTCAATGTTTCTATAGTGGGATTTTGGCTATAGTTTCAAACAATTAGGAACAGGAAAAATATAGCGATGCTAATGATAGGCCTAACCGTCTTCTGCTAGATAGAAAGACCTTCCCAAAAACCTTCTAAATTAAATGTTAACTAGCTACAAAGTAGCTTATGCCTACCTGGCAGAATGATATTATGATTTGCATCAATCCAGTGGCCATTTGTTTTGCAAACTCTCATGTGCTACAGAAACACTGCTAACTAAACCACAGTGCAAGGTGCATGTGCACTTGAATTAAAAGGGTAACTACTCTCAAAAATAGTGGTCTCGTGATGTGGTTTAAGGACTTAGAACATCCAATTTTGTTGTTTTTTTCTATTAAAAAAGTGTTACTGAGAGCGAAAACCTGTTTCAATAGTAGGCCTACTATTAGCATACTTGCACAGTACAGCTTGGGTTAGCCTGACTGTGAAAGACCAACATGGGATTCATAATTTCAGGGAATTCAGAGTGTATGTCACTGTTTCTTAAATAAATAAGACAGGATGTCTTTCCTTTGCTGGGCGGGCCATTTGAGGAATTCTTGGCAAAATTAGAGCACCCACTTTTCCAGGCAACACCACACCACTGGACGGACGGAAGGAATGGAGAACTGAAATAACTTAGAGATAACAAGAGAGCTTCCTAAATAATTTTGCTGCTGACCTTTTGAAGTAATATAAATAACTTCAAAGAAAATAACAAAACACAGCTCTCTCCATTATCTTGTATTACTCTTCTTTTTTCAAATATAAACTAAGTGGATGGTTGGCAACATCCCCTCGTCTATTAAGGCACCTCCCCGTTTGACAGTTTTCTTTCGTTTCGTGCCTACTCAATATGACCCAAGCCAATTTTCCCTCATCCTGAGGCATAGAGCCGGGGTGTTTACCATGCTGGAGTTTAAGCTGATACTGTTTGACATCTGTTTTGGCACATTGTGAGAGGTCCAAGCAGGACACAATGGCTGCAGATGGATTCTCTGCAGGAGTCTTGTTTGGACTGACTCGGCGGAGCGCGTGGAAGCCCTGCAAGTCGAGGGGCCAGACTGTACAGCTGGCTGCTGCTGCTGCTGGGTAGGGACAGGCACCATCGTGAGCTGGTAGCCCCTGCCTACACAGACACTCACTGGTCCCCTTCTCAATGGAGTCTGCAGAGCTAAATGAGGATGAGCGTGTCTCACTCATGGCAGCTAACCCTTTAATGGATCAATAGTGAGAGTAATAAGGGGATAACAGAGAGCTTGGGATTATTAGGATGAGCACTAGGAAGAAGCTATTCTCTATCCCTATAGAGGGTCCAGAGGCCCAGTGCATGAGCACTGGGCCTTTGTTAACCCTGTGATGACCATACAAAGAGGAAGCATGGGCCTCTGAGTTTTCTGAAGTTTCCTCCATCTGAAATACTGTATTATTGCAACCCCCCTCCAAGTCTCTGATCACAATCTCTCCCTCTCTCCTCCAACCCTACCCACTCAGCCATCGCAATCTTTGCCCTCTCTCTCTCCCACTACGCTCTCCTCGCCCTCTCTCTCTCCCACTACGCTCTCCTCTTCTATCCTATCATCTCTACCTTCTGCTAAATCCTTCTCTCTCCTGTCTCGTGATTCTGCCTTTTCAACCCTACTCTCCTCCCTTTCCGCATCCTATGACTCTCACTGACCCCTTTCCTCTTGGCCCTCACCTCCTGCTCCGTGGCGGAGTGACTCACTGCAAGCTTACAGAATAGGGCTGTGGGCAGCTGAGCTGAAACGCAGGAAAACTAAAGTTCCGGAGGACCTATCCCTTCTCTCTACCTTCTCTTCCTCTGTATCCGCTATTAAAGCCACTTTCTATCACTACATTTCAAGCTTCTGCCTCTAATCCTAGTAAACTTTTTTCCACCTTCTCCTCCCTCCTTAATCCTCCACCTCTTCCTACCGACCTCTCTGAGGACGACTTTGTCAACCACTTTGAAAAGAAGGTTGACGATATCTGTTCCTAATTCACTCAGCCTATCGAGTCCACTGGTCCCACTCTCACAGAACTCCCCTATGCCTTGACCTCTTTCTCCTCTCTCTCTCCAGATGGAATCCTGCAACTAGTGATGTCCAGCCACCCGGCAATCTGCCCGCTCAACCCCATCCCCTCTTCCCTTCTCCAGACCATCTCTGGAGAAGATGGTTGCGTCCTCTCGGACTTCAAGATGGACAGAGTCGCTCCCTTCCTCAAGAAACAAACACTCGACCCTTCTCACGTCAAAAACTACAGACCGTTATCCATTCTTTATTTTTTTTCCAAAACACTTGAGCATGCGGTCTCTGACCAACTCTCTCTCTCTCTATCTCTCTCAGAACGATCTTCTTGACCCTAACCAGTCAGGCTTCAAGATGGCTCACTCAACTCAGACTGCTCTCCTCTGTCACAGAGACACCGCCAAAGCTGACTCTCTCTCTCCTCTGTTTTCATCCTCCTAGATTTATCCGCTGCCTTCGACATTTTGAACCATCAGATCCTCCTTCCCCCCTTTTGACACCCAGGTGGCAACACCCATCTTTGTGTGCCTGGCAGACATCTCAGCTTGGATGTCGGCCCACCACCTCAAGCTCAACCCCGACAAGACAGAGCTGTTCTTCCTTCACTACAAGACCACGGTGCTTGCCTACGGAATAACAATGGAAACTGTCCCTCTCTACCTTCAGACTATGCTCAAACCCTACACCCCAACCCGAGCACTCCATTCTGCCACCTCTAGTCTCTTGGCCCTCGCACCCCTATGGGGGTCAGCTCCCGCTCAGCCCAGTCAATGCTAAATCAGCAAAGTCCCTGCCGATCTTCAGAGAATGTCTGAAACCCTACCTCTTCAAAGAGTATCTTAAATGAATCCCACGGCGCCCCAAAAAAGTATGTCTTCTCCTACTAGCCATGACTTTGCTGATAACTACTTTATTGAGGTTGTCTCACCAAACTATCTTAAGATGAATGCACTAATTGTCGCTCTGGATAAAAGTGTCTGCTAAATGACTAAAATGTAAAATGTCTTTGCAGGAAGCAGGCTTCATCCTTTTTAGTGTACTCAAGCTAGTAATACAATTATTATTGCGGTCAAGAAGCATTGATTATGCTGGAAACAAGCTAACAAAGTATTTCAGAGGAAATATATCAAAAGCGAGCACCTCCCTTAGTGAGTATTTATGAGTCCAAGTCACACAGCCAGGCCCTGAAAAAAGAGTTGAAGAAAAGCAACTGTCTACTTCCCCAGAGTCAGATGAAATGGTAGATGGTAGACAATTTGTATGTTTCTGTGTCCTGTATTAAGGAAGTTAGAGGTAGTTTCTCAAGCCAATGCTAACTAGACAAAGGGCCTCGTTGCCAAAATTCAGAAGTATCCCTTTAAATGGGCGAGAGAAGCAGAGTAGAGCAAGAGAGCGAGAGCGAGCGACAGACAGCAGTTCAGTACAGCATTGGGCCCAGCCCAGGGACAGTACGTACAACCAGCTCAGAGAACATGGCATCCAGCTCCTCTTCATGCGGCATGGGCAGGGAGGGCTCCATGGTCTGTAGGATGAAGTTACTGTCATGGCGAAGGCGGTAAGTGATCTCCGGGTGATCACTCCCTTTAAAACAGCAGAAAATATCGGAGAGGCCCCGCCCTGGACGCTTGCGGGGGGCCATGGTGTGGCGGCCAGGGATTGGGCCCTTTCTAGGGAACGTTACCGTCTCTCACCACGGCTCCCTGTAGAAGGAGACAAGAGGGGAAACAAGACAGATTGTTAGTGGAATACATGGTTGGAGTCATTTAACCAGGTCATTAATTTGGCTTCTGAGGATGTGATTATATGTAAATTCTAACCCTGAGGGTGTGGTCTATATCACTCCCAGGGCATGGTGTATGTCACATGATCTATGCCATGGGCAATTCCACGGTCACAGAATGAGACGTAACAGATGTTTCACTTTAAAAATGTATGTCAAACAAAATCCAATGATTGCAAAGTTAAACAAACCATACAGCTCTATGCACAATGATGACTTTTAACAATTTCCACAGGAAATTTAACAAAAACACATTTACTTGAACAGGGCAGAATGACGGCACAAACAGCACAAACTCTCATTCTGTAACCAAACTTTTCATCTGCACTGTTCTTCAAGTAAATGTGGGTGGCTGAGTTAAAACACAGGCCTAACAGTGGAGGCTCCTCGGGAGGAAGGGGAGGACCATCCTCCTCAGTGAATTTCATAAAAATAAAAATTGTAAAACATTTAAAAAGTTTCCTTTTTAGATAAAACTATACTAAATATAATCACGTCACCAAATAATTGATTGAAAAAAAAAAACACTATTTTACAAAGGTCTACAGTAGCCTCAACAGCACTCTGTAGGGTAGCACCATGATGTAGTCGGTGGACAGATAGTTTCTGTGCTTCTCTGGGTACATTGACCTCAGTACAAAACCTAGGAGTCTCGTGGTTCTCACCTCCTTCCATAGACTTACACTATAATTATAACTTTCAGAGGACGTCCTCCAGCCTATCAGAGCTCGAGGCATGAACTGACATGTTGTCCAATCAATCAAAGGATCAGATAATTAATCTAGTACTGAAAACATCTGCTACAGCTACCTAGCACTGCAGTGTATAAAATGTGGTGAGTAGTTGACTCAAAGTGAGAGAGAAAGACATTAGTTGAAGAGTTTAACAAATACATGTATTCACTTTCGCTTACTTAGCTAGCAAATGCAGCCAGCTAGTTTAGCCTACTAAAACACCCTGCTCAAACAGAGGGATGCTATGTTAGCTAGCTGGCTAGCTGGAGTTTCCAACACAACACTGGAAGGTAAGCTTTTTGGTATTACTAATTTATTGCCACCAGGGCCCGCCAGTGTAACTGCTTACTGACTGTACAATAATGTTACTGCATGATTGTAGCAAGTTTACTAACGCGTTAGCTCTATTAGCAATGCTGACTTTGACGTTACTTTAGTTAATATGGTGATAACGATGTAGACTGTGTAGCCGTTTGGCTTGGAAAGGTTTTTTCTCCTGGTCACATACATCTGTATTGTGCATTGAAGTCCACAACCAAAGGGAGGAGAAGGAATACAACGTGGCTGTTATGAGAGTGAACTCTTTACGCGTGATCAGGGGTATATTCATTCCGCCGATTCTGTTAAAAAAACATTTCTTACACGGAACAAAACGCGGATAAACAACCTGAATTTGTCCAATAGAAACTCTTGTTTGCAACTTTGGACTAATGATTATTAATTAATGATCTATCCTATCTTGCCTTTCTAAGGTCTTTGAGTTAAGTTAACAAACAAATTACCGACCATTTCGAATCTCACCGTACCTTCTCCGCTATGCAATCTGGTTTCAGGGCTGGTCATGGGTGCACCTCAGCCACACTCAAGGTCCTAAATGACATAACCGCCATCGAAAAGAGACATTACTGTGCAGCCATTTTCATTGATCTGGCCAAGGCTTTCGACTCTGTCAATCACCACATCCTTATCGGCAGACTCGACAGCCTTGGTTTCTCAAATGATTGCCTCGCATGGTTCACCAACTACTTCTCCGATACAGTTCAGTGTGTCAAATCAGAGGGCCTGTTGTCCGGGCCTCTGGCAGTCTCTATGGGGGTGCCACAGGGTTCAATTCTTGGGCCGACTCTCTTCTCTGTATACATCAATGATGTCGCTCTTGCTGCAGGTGAGTCTCTGATCCACCTCTACGCAGACGACACCATTCTGTATACTTCTGGCCCCTCTTTGGACACTGTGTTAACTACCCTCCAGACGAGCTTCAATGCCATACAACTCTCCTTCCGTTGCCTACCCTCCAGACGAGCTTCAATGCCATACAACTCTCCTTCCGTTGCCTACAACTGCTCTTAAATGCAAGTAAAACGAAATGCATGCTCTTCAACCGATCGCTGCCCGCACCTGTCCCCCCGTCCAGCATCACTATTCTGGACGGTTCTGTCTTAGATTATGTGGACAACTACAAATATCTAGGTGTCTGGTTAGACTGTAAACTCTCCTTCCAGACTCACATCAAACATCTCCAATCTAAAAATAAACCCAGAATTGGCTTCCTGTTTCGCAACAAAGCATACTTCACTCATGCTGCCAAACATACCCTCGTAAAACTGACCATCCTACCGATCCTCGACTTCGGTGATGTCATTTACAAAATAGCCTCCAATACTCTACTCAACAAATGGATGCAGTCTATCACAGTGCCATCCGTTTTGTTACCAAAGCCCCATATACCACCCACCACTGCGACCTGTACGCTCTCGTTGGCTGGCCCTCGCTTTACACTCGTCGCCATACCCACTGGCTCCAGGTCATCTACAAGTCCCTGCTAGGTAAAGTCCCGCCTTATCTCAGCTCGCTGGTCACCATAGCAGCACCAACCCGTAGCACACGCTCCAGCAGGTATATCTCACTGGTCACCCCCAAAGCCAATTCCTCCTTTGGCCGACTCTCCTTCCAGTTCTCTGGAGACATTTCTCTGGAGACATTTCTCCCCCTCACCAGCATTAAGCACCAGTTGTCAGAGCAGTTCACAGACCCCTGCACCTGTTTATAGCCCATCTCTATTTAGCCCAACCAACTACCTCATCCCCTACCGTATTTACTTATTTATCTTGTTCCTTTGCACCCCAGTTTTTCTACATTGCACATTCATCTACTGCACATCTACCATTCCAGTGTTTAAATGCTATATTGTAATTATTTTGCCACCATGGCCTATTTATTGCCTTACCTTCCTTATCCTACCTCATTTGCACTATTTGTATATAGATTTGTTTTTTTTTCTACTGTATTATTGACTGTATGTTTGTTTTACTCCATGTGTAACTCTGTGTTGTTGTATGTATTGAACTGCTTTGCTTTATCTTGGCCAGGTCACAGTTGTAAATGAGAACTTGTTCAACTTGCCTACCTGGTTAAATTAAGGTGAAATAAATAAAAATTACACCCTATATCAGCTAGATGCAGGCAAGAGTGTGCAAGGCGTTATTGAATGTCACCGTCTGTCACCTCAAATGTCTCTCAACTTGTGTGCACCTACGTTGTAAACTTTCATTCATAGGCTAGGTTGTAGCAACCTCATGATGGGTATAGGGGAAATTAAGAGTATCATGTAGTAGCCTAAACCTATCGATGTTACATTGAGCTGGGTGAATGGAATATGAATGAGAGTCATCCAACATGCTGTAATAGAAATAAGGCCATGCTCATGAAAAAAATGTGTCCTCCCTCACCTTAAACGACACTAACCGCAACTGAGGCCTAAATGTACTGTTACACAACCAGACATCCAAGGATTCCAAATAAAGAGACAGAGAGTCCTGTATGTCAATGGGAGAGCCAGTACTGGATTATTGGCTTCTTTATAGAGAAAACACAGTGCAACACTACAGATAAAACGGCAGTGTCTGATTAATTCAATGAATTAGATAAAGCAAACATACCCACTTCATAATATATGGGTAGATATCTATATCACCACCCAGACCAGAACATATGTCTCCCTTCACAATCCTCAGATTGTTTTAGGGGCCTAACTAGTGGCTTTTGATGATTATAACACACACACACGCGCACACGCACACGCACGCACACGCACGCAGAAGCAATGTTATGCCGAGGGGCCTCAGCCTGCCACATCCCTCTCAGTGACCCTACACAACAGGACCAGGACTTATATCCAAACACAGGCACTGTGGGGATTAGTGCACTGACTGGGAAGACCCGCTGCTTCTCAGCTCAACTCACTGTGGGGAAGTGGTTACTGGTCTTCATGTTCGTGTACTAGCAGCAGGCAATAGACACACACACACACACGCTGCTGCTACTCTGTTTATTATCTATCATGATTGGCTAGTTACTTTTACCCCTACCTACATGTACATATTATTTCTACTACCTCATACCCCTGCACATTGACTTGGTACCAGTACTACTTTTATATAGCCTCGTTATTGTTGTCTTTTGTGTTACTATTTTCTATTTTTATTTGCTACACTTTATACTTGAACTCTGCATTGTTTGGAAAGTAAGCATTTCACGGTAAAGTCACAGATTGCTCAGATTCAAAGGGATTTCTAAGATCCAGACTGGGCCAGTCAAGACAAATGGCAGTACGTTAGTCTTTGAAGAGGGAGAGATGCGGATGTTAGAGTAAATCATGCGACACGTATCTATGAGCTTTGATTAAGCAGGAACCAGAGACCCAACTCCCGCTGAGAGAATGAGAAAAAATCTAAATGAAAGGAGAAAAGCAAAAGAAAATAATATCACCTCAGAATTTTGCTAAACTGAAAAGTTACATGAATATTAACTTGTAATGAGGTCCTGGGGTTAGCTAATAGAAACCAGGATTGGCTTGAGAAGCCAATCTAACAACCGCAGGAGAGGAAAGTGAAACCCAGTAATCTGATAGCAGACAGTGTGGTCCCCAGTGAGGTTAAGGTCAGACTGAGGGCAGTCTACTCTGTTTTAGGTTCATTCACAAAAATCTCAGTGAATAATTTACACACAAGGTTAGATGAGAGGGCTTTGCTCTCAATGTTTCTCCTCGAAGAGGTCGATATACACAAGGCCAGAGCGAGAGAGATCAGCTTCCGAAACTCCCAAGCAAGCACTACTCTGACCTTCCACAAAGCACTAAGAAAACACCATCATTCAACATCGTCTGTTACTAAACAGAGGCTTTTCTTGAACTAAGAATGTGTGGGTGTGCTAAATCCTGTGGTTGTGTACAGTAGCTAGGCTAAATCCTGTGGCTGTGTAACTAGGCTAAATCCTGTGGCTGTGTAGCTAGGCTAAATCCTGAGGTTGTGTAGCTAGGCTAAATCCTGTGGCTGTGTAGCTAGGCTAAATCCTGAGGTTGTGTACAGTAGCTAGGCTAAATCCTGTGGTTGTGTAGCTAGGCTAAATCCTGTGGTTGTGTACAGTAGCTAGGCTAAATCCTGACGTTGTGTACAGTAGCTAGGCTAAATCCTGAGGTTGTGTACAGTAGCTAGGCTAAATCCTGAGGTTGTGTGCAGTAGCTAGGCTAAATCCTGTGGTTGTGTAGCTATGCTAAATCCTGTGGTTGTGTAGCTAGGCTAAATCCTGAGGTTGTGTACAGTAGCTATGCTAAATCCTGAGGTTGTGTACAGTAGCTAGGCTAAATCCTGTGGTTGTGTAGCTAGGCTAAATCCTGTGGTTGTGTAGCTATGCTAAATCCTGTGGTTGTGTAGCTAGGCTAAATCCTGTGGTTGTGTAGCTAGGCTAAATCCTGTGGTTGTGTAGCTAGGCTAAATCCTGTGATTGTGTAGCTAGGCTAAATCCTGTGATTGTGTAGCTAGGCTAAATCCTGTTGGTTGTGGAACACACATAACCCATACAATCCACACCATTGAAGTCTTGGAGTAGCCTATTAGAGAACAACTTTACCACTTTCTTACAGTAGGTATGGACAAATGTGAACAGACCAAACAAGACAAGAAAAGGTGAATGAGCACTCTTTGCAGCAGGTAGGCCTATATACAGTATGTTGTATATTTGCTTGTATATGCTACTACTGTAGGATATTGTAAGATATGATATTTATAATATTTCCTAATTTAATTGTTTCATCACTGAATCAACATCGTACAGAGGCAGATGGTTTGAACATGTATATGGCAATAAAGACAATGGCCGACAAAGTATAAAACAAACACACATCATCTAGAGATGCCTAACCTAAACATGACATAAAACCAAGATGTCTCTCCAGGAAATCAAATTAAAATAAGTGCCAAAATGAAAAAAAAGTCTCCATCCCCAGCAGTCATTTTAAAAACACATGAAACGATCTGTTTATTTATGTGCAACCTTGTCCTTCCTGAATGGACTACCATCATCAGCACAGTGTGCGTCCCAAATGGCACCCTTTTTACTGCACTACTTTTTTACCAGGGCCCCTAGTATATAGGGAGTAGGATGCCATTTTGGATGCAAACTGAGTGTTTTCCACATGTGCTGGACTCCAGTGCATCTGTCGGTTCCTACAACAGCAGATGATGTCCTTGTGAACTTTACATGATCCATCTTTAGAAAGGGAGATGTTCTGTTACAGGGAACTAAAGAGGGAACCAAAAAGGTGGGCAGGTACTGCATAAGAGCTATAGTAAGACCTGGATCAGAGCCCTTTGGAGAAACCATTCCCACCTCTTACCCAGGTCAGCTTCAGGAAAGACACACACACACACACACACACACACACACAGGACAGCTTCAGGGAAGCGATACTCTTTGAAGCACAGCCATCAATAGACACTGAGTTTTTCCTATCCTTTCTCTTTCATATTCCTTTTATTTTTCCTTGCTTTTATTAAAGACTAAGCACAAAGAGTCCGACTGGAAAACTTTGAGGGATGAGGATTTTTTATATCTTCCATTTCAAAGAGCAGCTTGTAATAGTCTGGATGCTGATAGCAATACTAACTGATGCGGTTACTTTTATTAGCAGTCTCATTCGTATCCTATTTCCTGTTTAGCCATGATATATGACAAAGGGAGTATACTGTACATCCAAAAGAGGTAATCAGAGAGCATTCTGGGAGATTATCATGAGTGGGGGGTATAGCCTGTATGTTTGCATGTCTGAGCTATACATGAATTAAATTTACTCGTGATCCTCCACACCAACACAGACAGTCCCATAAATTACACATCCATGAATTCATAAGCCCCATGTCACAACAGAAACATGCTGATACACCAATGTGCCTCCCTCCCTCCGAGACACTGAGCTTCAGAAGCCACGTCTGTTCTGATTGTTGTACCAAGGTGAGTCAGCAAGAGAAAACAGGATGTGTGCAGTGCCACTGGTTGATTCTCATAGCCTCGCTAATTCACACGTTTCTACTGTAACAGCCCTTCTGATTACACTGTACCAGCTGAAAAACACACAGCGACTGAGCATTCAAATTAGGGTTGGGATCAATTCCATTGCAATTCAAACAATTAAAGGAAATTGCCTGATATGAAGTGGAATTGGTCCCTGATCCAAATGTGTCTTGTATTTTGATTGGTATTGCTGATTCCTATGACAGACATCTAACTAACAATGCCAATAACAACTAGTATTACTAGGCTATAATTGCGTAGCATTGGGTTGAGGCAAACCCTAAAACAATGTTTGAACAAATACAACTCACAATGTGCAGAATCAAAATAAGTGATCTCGAGATCCCAAAGTGTCCTTAGACAACATACCAGGCTGATTGTTGCCCTTAAAGCAAAACCAGATACGCTCAACGTGTTCAAGAAGTAATTATTGGATTCTTCGTAGCTAGAGCTGTTTACACATATTGGGTACAGATGTCATATTGGGTACAGGGCCATGAGTTGCAGTGTAACCCCTCAGCAAAAAAAACATCTTTTTTTTCTCCAAAGATATATATACACACACACACACACACACACACACACACACACACAGAGAACATCTGGCAATTAAAAGTCCTGAACAATCGCAGGATGTTCGTGGTCTTTATCAGTCTCCTGACAGGCAGGACAGTTTGATATTCTCTCCAGTGCTCAGCCTTGTTAAACTTCTGATTGCTGTACACACAACACTAAAAGATGACTCACTTGCTCTCTCTGCCATTGCTCTGAGTTAGGGCTTCTGATAAAAGCAGACACTTAGACACTCCTCTGCTCCTATATCTGTTTATGTTATGTTTATAGCTGAATGATTGGAGCATTGTGCACTTGCAGTATGGGCCTGGTTTCCTGGACCCAGATTAAGTTTATTCCTGTTCTAACAATCACTTTCAAGGGAGTTGATTTATTCGCCATTGACCAATCAGTTTAGTCCAGGAATAGGCTTAATCTGGGATTGGGCAACTGGCCTTGATAACCACTCTAATACAAACTCACTGCACTATAAGCAGCAGCATAGGAGAACTGCAGACAGAGAAAGGGTGAAAGGAAATAAAGTAACTTTGAAGTGTATTGCTCAGCAGCCCAGTGGTCAGTCAGAGATGATGTAGTTCTAATCTAGTCATTAGAGACAGACTGTAGAGCAGATGTTACACATCCTGCTGCTGCTTATTGACCCGCTGGACCAAACCAACATATACTGTACAGCCAGGCACACACTGCATTGTATCCAGTAAGAATATCTGTTCATCAAGTGTGTGGGGACCATTTGGTCTGAGAATCCATTTAGCCTAAATAAAGTCTGCATTCAAATATTATTTGGCCATATCTTATGATAGTTCAGAGCTGTCACTCAGGACAATAATACAATAACAATGTTCTGCCTCAGTAACATATATGTCCTATAGGTAAATAAAGCTACAGAACACAGGTGTCAAACTCATTCCACGGAGGGCCGAGTGTCTGCGGGTTTTCGCTCCTCCCCTCGTACTTGATTGATGAATTAAGGTCCCCAATTAGTGGGGAACTTCCCACACCTGGTTGTCTAGTGTTTAATTGAAAAGAAAAAAACTAAACCCTGCAGACACTAGGCCCTCCATGGAATGAGTTTGACACCCCTGCTATAGAACAATCAGTTTCAACAACTTAAATGTCACGTAGAAGAGGTTACAACCTGAACCTTTTCAGTATGATTAATATACAAAAGAGCAAAACAAGCTTCTTTGGCTGATGAATAATGACAAGGAGCAAACATGCATCATACGGTCTACTCCTTTTCTCGGTATCATCAGCAAGTGCACAACCATCTGAAAAATGCTGAGTTGTTCAGCGTGTTCTACAGATAGCAAGACATGAGTTCCTCCCGTGTTCTCCCCTCCGCCTTGCACAGGAAGTCCAAGTTGAGTTGCCAAAGACCTAAAGTTATGACAGCAGACAATGTAATGCAATCATGTAGATGTATCTTTATTATGATGATGTGGAATGTAGAAACAAGCCCTAATCTATCTCAGCCAGTGTGTTTATTATTTCCCTCGACGTCGCCAAGTCAAATACTGATCTATGGTTCTGTCCCAAATGGCACCCTTTTCCCTATAGGCCCTGGTCAAAAGTAGTGCACTATATAGGGAATAGGGTGCCATTTAGAACACAATCTAACGTATGACCTAAATATAAAACTGGAAGAGGAAAATCAGCCAACCATTAAAAAAAATTAAAAAAACACTTAAACTGGTGAGATCATAGCACAGACAGGAATCCCATTATACTACTGTGAACATGTACCAGTGTTTGGATCCCAAATGGCACCCTATTTTCTACATAGTGCACTAACTTCCTACCTTCGTCCTAATATTTATTCATTTCTTATTTCACTTTAGATTTTGTGTATTGTTAGATATTACTGCACTGTTGGAGCTAGGAACACAAGCATTTCGTTACACCCGCAGTAACATCTGCTAAATATGTGTATGCTGCCAATAACATTTGATTTGACCTATGGGCCCTGTTCAAAAGTAGTGCACTAGACAAGGAAAAGGGTGCCATTTGGGATGCAAAATATGTGAAGCAGCGTGCTAACAGACAACAGCCTATCCCTTGGGGCTTCCCCGTCACATGCCTGTCTCTGTCTGGTAATGACAGGCAAACCAGAGCCAAGCTCCCACTCCCAGCCCAATGATGTACTGAACTCTATCCAACCATAGGCACTTCACTGCTAGAAGCCCATACCAACGGATGAGAATAAAACACAACAGCACTATAATGGGTGGGCTTTACTACCTTTCATTATCAGTCTTTTTTGGCCCTGCCTCGGTGGAGAAATGTAAGATGTGCTTAGCTATCATCACCTACACACTTCATCTCTGTTGAGATGGAGGTGCTCTGATTGATAGTGATTCATACAGTGGGGCAAAAAAGTATTTAGTCAGCCACCAATTGTGCAAGTTCTCTCACTTAAAAAGATGAGAGAGGCCTGTAATTTTCATCATAGGTACACTTCAACTATGACAGACAAAATGAGGAAAAAAAATCCAGAAAATCACATTGTAGGATTTTTTTATGAATTTATTTGCAAATTATGGTGGAAAATAAGTATTTGGTCACATACAAACAAGCAAGATTTCTGGCTCTCACAGACCTGTAAGAGGCTCCTCTGTCCTCCACTCGTTACCTGTATTAATGGCACCTGTTTGAACTTGTTATCAGTATAAAAGACACCTGTCCACAACCTCAAACAGTCACACTCCAAACTCCACTATGGCCAAGACCAAAGAGCTGTCAAAGGACACCAGAAACAAAATTGTAGACCTGCACCAGGTTGGGAAGACTGAATCTGCAATAGGTAAGCAGCTTGGTTTGAAGAAATCAACTGTGGGAGCAATTATTAGGAAATGGAAGACATACAAGACCACTGATAATCTTCCTCGATCTGAGGCTCCACGCAAGATCTCACCCCGTGGGGTCAAAATGATCACAAGAACGGTGAGCAAAAATCCCAGAACCACACGGGGGGACCTAGTGAATGACCTGCAGAGAGCTGGGACCAAAGTAACAAAGCCTACCATCAGTAACACACTACGCCGCCAGGGGCTCAAATCCTGCAGTGCCAGACGTGTCCCCCTGCTTAAGCCAGTACATGTTCTGGCCCGTCTGAAGTTTGCTAGAGAGCATTTGGATGATCCAGATGAGGATTGGGAGAATGTCATATGGTCAGATGAAACCAAAATAGAACTTTTTGGTAAAAACTCAACTTGTCGTGTTTGGAGGACAAAGAATGCTGAGTTGCATCCAAAGAACACCATACCTACTGTGAAGCATGGGGTGGAAACATCATGCTTTGGGGCTGTTTTTCTGCAAAGGGACCAGGACGACTGATCCGTGTAAAGGAAAGAATGAATGGGGCCATGTATCGTGAGATTTTGAGTGAAAACCTCCTTCCATCAGCAAGGGCATTGAAGATGAAACGTGGCTGGGTCTTTCAGCATGACAATGATCCCAAACACACCGCCTGGCAACGAAGGAGTGGCTTCAGAAGAAGCATTTCAAGGTCCTGGAGTGGCCTAGCCAGTCTCCAGATCTCAACCCCATAGAAAATCTTTGAAAGTCCGTGTTGCCCAGCGACAGCCCCAAAACATCACTGCTCTAGAGGAGATCTGCATGGAGGAATGGGCCAAAATACCAGCAACAGTGTGTGAAAACCTTGTGAAGACTTACAGAAAACGTTTGACCTCTGTCATTGCCAACAAAGGGTATATAACAAAGTATTGAGATAAACTTTTGTTATTGACCAAATACTTATTTTCCACCATAATTTGCAAATAAATAAATTAAAAATCCTACAATGTGATTTTCTGGATTTCTTTTTCTCATTTCGTCTGTCATAGTTGAAGTGTACCTATGATGAAAATTACAGGCCTCTCTCATCTTTTTAAGTTGGAGAACTTGCACAATTGGTGGCTGACTAAATACTTTTTTGCCCCACTGTACATGTAAATGACTTACATTTGCAGTTAATCTAAACCAAACTCTTGTCTGTCTTATCCTTGTCATCTGAGAGGAGATCTGAAGCTCAGATCCGCTGTGATTCCATGTCAACATCACCAACATGGATCTATTTATAAGCTGGGTACTGTAGGAGCATTAAGCGCAGCACCGCCCTCCCCTTAGAAACCAGAACGTTTAAGTGGAATCAATGATCCCGCAGCATTGTGAAATCCAGGACAACCCTTTAGGCATCACATAAGAGAGAGTCAGGCTGTCCAGTACAGTTCAATGAGGTTAGTCAGTCACACCATGGGATGGGTTTTTACTTAATGAACCCAGCGAATCCACTAAACGATTTAACCGGCATCAATAAGTAATCAAATGGAAGCAAAGTGTGTCTACCTAGTACCCGTAGTTCGGCGTAACAGTGGATACTAGATTTATAAAACACGCACATTTTACCATGTGACCCATTCACTCACTGCATGGATGGAAAACTAGCTCATCTGATTGTCAGATCCCATTATAATGGAGATGATCTGGACACCAGCATTGGAACCACTGGGTGAGGAAAGGAAACAAGGACAGAAATAGAGACGCGTGTGTGTCTGTATCTGAGGTAAGGGGCAATTTCCCATTCACAGGATATGAAAACAAACCAGGGCTGCATCCCAAATTGTACCCTATTCCCTATATAGTATACTAGTTTTGATCAGGGCCCATAGGGAATAGAGTACCATTTGGGACGCAAACATACAAGTCATATAGCCTAGCTAGCGACATGTGTGTTACATTTTGGTTGGAGTTGGGGCCATTTGGAATTGATTTTGGTCGGGGTGTTTTGGAGCTCTCCTGACAGAATGCAATTGGGATCAGATCACTCAGACTGCAGAGTGGAGCACTCCGGGTCTAGAGAGTTGCTGAGATCAATATTAGCAGGGTGCTGACAGGCCAATCTGCCCTTATTTCCCCTGGGCAATGCTAAAGGGGTCATAGTTTAAGCCCCTAGGGGGATGCCTCCAGCCCTCCTCCATCCCTCTCATTAAATAACCAAAAGGGCAGAGAGTCCCTGGTCCCTGCAGGAATGCAGTTACACACACACCCCTACCTGATCCCTCCCTCTTGTTCAGCAATATCCTAGCTAACTCCTAATGTTATACAGAATGCCACTGCAATAGATAGCTGCTGTTTTACGGGCTCCTGATCAATTCTGCAATTCTGTGTTTTGGTTGTTTTTTTTGCACTGGTCTTAACTTTTTTTGTACATAATGTTTCCTCCATCGTTTTTAAATTTAAATGAAGATTTCTACTTCAACAAGTCGGCGGCACAGGACATACTGCTCACCCCGGACCAGGCCCTCATCCCGAGACTCGAAACAGAAAGAGACGGCGTAAGAGAGAGGCTGACGTGCAGCTATCCTGACAAAATGATGTCGGTGAGTAAATAAACCACCTCTACCCTCCGTTCAATTGGCGAACGTACAATCACTGGAGAACAAACTGGACGAGCTCCGTTTGAGACTATCCTATCAAACGGAACCTGAAGATCTGTAATATCCTACGTTTCTCACGTAGGATATTACAGTGGCTGAACAAGGACGTGGATAATATACATCGAGCTGTTTTTTTATGCATCGCAAGGCAGAACGGCAGCATCGGGTAAGTTCAAGGGGGTAGGTGTGGGTCTCTTTGTTAACATCAGCTTGTGCGCAATCTCTAATATTAAGGAAGTCTGGAGGTTCTGCTCACCGGAGTTAGAATACCTCCTGATAAGCTGTAGACCACACTATTTACCAAGAGAGTTTTCATCTATATTTTTGGTAGCCATTTATTTATCACCAAACCGATGCTGGCACAAAGATCGCACTCAGCGAGCTGTAAGCAAACAATAAAATGCTCATCCAGAGGCGGTGCTCCTGGTGGCCAGTGATTTTAATGCAGGGAAACTGAGAACTGTTTTACCTAATTTCTACCATTATGTCACCTGTGTAACTAGAGGTGACAAAACTGTAGATCACCTTTATTCCAAACACAAAAATGCATACAAAACTCTCCCTCCATTTGGCAAATCTGACCATAACTCTATCCTCCTGATTCCTGCTTACAAGCAAAAACTTAAACTGGAAGTACCAGTGACACGCTCAATACAGAAGTGGTCCGATGAAGCAGATGCTAAGCTACAGGACTGTTTAGCTAGCACAGACGGTGTCGTCCCCACAGTGACCATATGTACATATCCCAACCAAAAGCAATGGATTACATGCAGCATCCGTCCCGAGCTGCCGCTTTCAAGGAGGGGGACACTAATCCGGGTGCTTATAAGAAATTTCGCTACAACCTCCAAAGACTTAAATCGTTAGTTAAATAGTTAACCAAATAGCTACCCGGACTATCTGCATTGACCCATTGCATACGCTGCTGCTACGGTCTATTATCTATCCTGTTGCCTAGCCACTTTATTCCTAGTTATATGTATCAACCTCAATGACCTCGTACCCCTGAAAATGTAACTCGGTACTGGACCCCATGTATATAGCCAAGTTGTCGTTACTCGTTGTGTATTTATTATTACGTTTCTATTATTTCTCTTTTATTTCTCTCTGCATTATTGGGAAGGGCTCGTAAGTAAGCATTTCACTCTTAGTGTACATTTGTTGTTTACGAAGCATGTGACGGATAACATTTGATTTCATTCAATTTTCTGAGCTCATCCTCTTCCACAGGACCTTGGATAACCCCCGCCCTCCTCCCTTGTTGCCAGTGCTGTTTCCGATTCAGTGCCCTGCATTACATGTGCTAATCCAGCAGGATGAGTCGCTGGGATTGAACAGGGACCAGTGTGAGTAATGAGTTTTTCCAGGCTAAGCTTCGGATGCATGGGGCCCCCAGCTGCCAGAGATAGGTGGGAGTCTCCGGGCTGTGGGGGGGGGACAGCACCGAACGGAGCTGCTTCCTGAGTAATCATACAGGGGCTAAGCATCTAACGACATCCATTCAGCCATCCATCCACATGGAAACAGATGCGTTATTAAGCAACTAAGGAGGATATATTCAATCATGACACAGCCAACTGCCCCTTGCCCTCCCTCTTCATTGGAAAGTAGTGATATGCCAACTACTAACACAGAACAGTCAGGCCAGAACAAGGCCAAAGTTCCTGGCCCCATTGACTTGACATTTCCTACCTTCCTCACAGCCTAGCCCTAGTACTCACTTTGCTGTTATGAAAAACTCCACCTTCTAAACACACAAAGTCATGCCAATTGCCAGACCAGAGTTCCAGTCAAACATAACACTGCTAAAAACTACTAGAAAACCACAATGACACCCAGACGTCCTAAAAACAGTAATAATCAACAGTGCAGTGGTACACTTATGATAAACAACCTGACATGCAAGCTGTGTGTGTGCATTTGTTAGCACACCCTGGGAAGTCATGTATACGAGTCTCATTCCATTCATAATAGTTTTTCTGTTCAGGGTTCACAGTTTACACCTCATAGAGACAGACGGAGTGTTGTTTTCCATTGAGTCACATGACACACATTCTGAGCACAAACCTGCCTAAATACAAAGGGAGTAAAATTCCACTGTGCCTGTAGCCTACTACTCATACTTCCCTAACAGTTAGTTGTCCATAATGAAACAGAAGCAGCCACAGATTTACACTGTGATCCATTACTATGCTACTAGTGGTTGTTGTTATCTTGTTGTTTGGCCTAGAATAAGATACAACCAGGAGAGTTTTGTTTCTCTTCAATTAGAAAGTTAACAATCTTACCTTTTTACACAACAGCAATAGATCCACTTATATGATTAAACATCCATGTTATAGTGTCCAGTCCAGGCAGTTAAGCAAGTTCCACAGTACAGAGCGAGGCCTGCTCTGCTCTATACAGGCAAGCAGATAGAGATAGTAGAGACCAGAAAGTATAAAAGGAGCTGAATATAGGGTTCCTACATCTCCAGCAGTGAGATCACACCATCACAGAACAGGAGAGGAGAGAAACACATCCAGCTCCAGCCTCATCCAGAAGAGCTACCAGAAAAGACACAGACCTCTTCAGCTTGGACATAGCATTATGACATCCATGGGTTGAGTCAGTGAAGCGTGGTCACGTAGCTGTAGAGTCGAGCCAACTCCTCTCCCTGCTGATAGAGAGCCTCGTACTGTAGGCTACAGGACCCTTGTGTGCTCCCAAAAGATCTCCCGATCAGTCACAAACTACCCATCACACAGAACTGTCTCACTGGGAGCTATCAATCTATCCAAGAAAAGTCTAACTCACTCCAATCCCGTAAAGTCTCCACAGTGAAACAATCTGTCGAACTGGCTACACAGAGCACAGAAGCAGCCAGTCCAGACTGGTCTGAGGCTACGGACAGAGACACACAAACACACAGATGTTGGCTTCTGCTGCCGCTTCTGTCAGCCAGCCCTCCTCCCCGGGCCATGCCACACCCCCCAGTGACCAGCCGTATTTCTATTGGAGAGAGTCAGAGCTGGGCTCCTCCCACTGCTCTCAGCTTTCTTTCTGTTCCAAGTGGAGGTCCGAGTGAGTGTGAATGTTGGATCATGAGAGAGATATCTTAGAGAGTTTGTGTGTGTGCGCATGTCTGTGTGCTATAGGATAGCTGATAGTTCCAAATGCAATGTTCCCACAGGCTTCTGTGTGCGTTCCTCAGCGTCAGTTCATTGTTTTCATCATGCAAAGCCCTGTTTCATGAAGAGAGTTTACAAGCCTAAGCTTAGGACAACAGCTGGAGAGGATAACATTAAAAGGTAGCAGATGTGCAATGATAATATAACGCTTTTAACCCAAAAGTTTGAAGATTATTTTTATTAATTTGCCACTGACGACCATCACTGAAAAGTACGCCCTCACTGACATAACACACTTCTACTAGGCTTTCAAAATGAGACAATGGAAAGGAATGTGGGTATTTACAGCAGCCAGTCCATGCAGTGCATTCAGGATTATAACCAGAATCAAGGGCAGTTGTGTTGTGAGTCTGAACCATTTCCTGCTCTATTGACTCTGCTGAGAGAAAGATCAATAATTTTAGTGACATGGATCATCCATCTATTCAGATTGGGTTTCACTAAGCAGGAACTATTTGGTAAAAAGGTTGAAAATCACACACCATAACGTATATCTATCATGGACAATTAATCATTTTACAGACTTGAGTATATTGAGCTACAATACTATCATCAACAATAAATCATTTCACAGACTAGGCCTACTGTACATAACATACTGTACATTGCGCTACAATGGCTGTCGTCCTGCCTTCCATCAACCAGACAGAGAGGCAGAGTTCATGTCCTATAATTTTCCCAGAATACTTACCCATCAAGGCAGTGATGAGGGCTTTCCTCTCCAAGAACAGATCACATTACCATCCCGGTCGAGTCTGTCTGACACACACATCTGCTTCTGAGGTAATCCTTTCGATTAGGTGGCTTTAAGACTACATTTCCAACCAACCACCACCAGTGATGTTTTGACTTACGATCGTGATTCAAGTGGTTAATCACTTTGGGCTAATCATAGCCATTACCATTTATTCAATTGAATCATTTAAAATGTCAGACACAGACAGAGTTTCTTTCCATCCATGGCTGTAATTCTTTCCTCCATTGGCAGTATTAACATTATCTGATCTAACCCTGTAACTATTCCCCAACATTATATAGAGATTAATGTTGTATGGTGAGGGAAGTTCTGAATGGTTGTTGATGTTTCTTCTCTTTCCTCTGTCAAGAAACACTGCATCTGATTCTGATGGATGTCAACATAAAAATTAAATCAGAAAAATGATGTTTGCAAAGTGACAGTTCCTTTGTTTGAGACCTAGCACCTTTGGGATCATTCTAGATGGGTGTACCTCACCCATTTGACTCATATAAATGTAAATGTAGAGCACTCCACTATACTGATTTGATTTGATTTGATTTGATTTGATTTACAAGGTAAGTAGTGGGGCTACTCAGTAAGTAGTGGTCTACCTCAGTAAGTAAATGGGGCTCCTCAGTAAGTAGGGGGGGCTCCTCAGTGGGCTACAGTAAGTAGTGGGTCTACTCAGCAAGTAGTGGGGCTACTCAGCGGGCTGCAGCAAGTAGTGGGGCTACTCAGCAAGTAGGGGGGCTACTCAGCAAGTAGGGGGGCTACTCAGCAAGTAGGGGGCTGTGACGACACCAGTATTGCGCTATTTTTCCCCCAAAATTTACACGAAGCAGATCAAACTCATTGGTCTTTTAAAAACCTGCTTTATGTAATATATTGTGTGCTATAACTTGGAAAATAAATACATGTGACTCTGGATGACAACATAATGATGTTTGTTTCCAACATAAGGACTGTTTGCCTAAAGAAGTTAAATCCTCTTCGTGTTGTTTCCTACCGAGTATCACGACACTGGTATCGTCCCGGCCCTAGTAAGTAACTTTGTGTTTGTCCCAAATGGCACCCTATATAGTGCACTACTTTTGACCGAAGCCATATGGGCCCTGGTCAAAAGTAGTGCACCAAATAGGGAATATGGTGCTAATTGGTATGTACAGTAGTCTCCCACTTCAGTCAGTAAACAGCATGCTAGTGTTTCTGTGGATGACTGACCTTTGCCCAGATAATACCCAGCAGCATTCATTCTCATGTTTATTTTCTCAGATAGTTGCCAAGTAAAGGAATACAAAAGGGTTTCTCCTGCTACCAGAATGTTCTTTAATGAGCGAATGGATAAGGCTCTAGACGCTTCTCTTTCTCTCTCTGCAAAGCCCTCTAGATGTACAAAGTCACATTCATTAGGCTGTTGAAAAATACAGCATAATTTGATCACAACACATACAGGGTATAACTGCCAACTAACTAGACCACCAGAGAGCAACCTCGTCTGCACGTACTGTGCAATGAAGCATTTATTAGTGGTCGTACACAAAAAGAGGGGCTTCCTGTTTAATAACGAACCATCCAAAAAAAAGCGTATGATTTTCTGATGCCAAACACCAAGGTATACTTTTGCAACATTCTCTTAGAACTGGTGGTCTAGCCTACACTAGTATGTGGACATACAAAAGGTAATTACATTGAAAAGTAGCCCATGATATCAAAAGGCACTGGAGCCATTTGTCAGCAATCTACGAACCATGAGCTCTTCTATGGATTCAGCAATGCCCCGCTCCTTTAGTCCTTTTTCTATGTCCATGTCAGACACACAGAGCAGGGCTTGACTGCCTCAGAGAGCGAACCAGTGTTTGCCAGCAGTCACCACCCTGGGCTGGTCTGGCTATCTCAGGCTGCCTGCCCAGTCTGCAGAGGCTCAGTGGCTGGCTGATACAAACTGGTCAGTGGTCAGACAGACTCACATTCCCCTGTGAGGCCAGACAGCTAAGGACAGCTCTCCCTAAATCTCATTCACCCAGCCTGCTGCCTGCCAGGATCCTAGTAAATAACATGGCCACCATCACCGTTGTAATGAAACAAACAGCCTTGATACATTCCCTCTCTGGGACTGACTGACACACTGTCAGTGTACAGTATGTCTGTGGAGACTGTAGATGAATGCCATTGATGGACGAACGCGCACAGTCATATCACCTGTCTGCAAAAACACTCCTCCGATTACAGATATACAGCCTTTCAATGTGATATTCAAGACATGTTTTATGACAGTGATTGAAAGGCCTGGGAAATAGGACAATCTCAAATATAATATCAAGTGTGGTGTTTTATGCATGCTCCCAGACATTCCAACAGTGTTTTGGATCCACCTAAGTGTTTTTGCAAACAATTCCATGAAGGGAGTGTCTTGTTTTTCCCTCTCGGCGTGCCTGGACAGAATAGGCTAATCCATCGAAGGTGTGCCACATTCACCTCAGTAACCCTGCATGAGCCCTATACTACAAATAAAATTTGAGGAGTTAGCGAGGCAACTTGGTCAACTCGGATTTCAACTTGGGATAACTGTTACCACGAAAGTTGCTCACCTTTTAGCCAGGTACATTTTATGGCAATGAATCCTTCAGAACTAACCTGCTCCGGGGCAGGCTAACTCAGAGCTAACTCCATTTATCCTGAATGAAGTTGAGGACCAATGAAATCAGATACCCTCCCACTCGCAAAGATTGCATCATAATCCTCTTAATTTGAGGAAGATGACTGATTAAATATTTTATTAAATCAAAGTTGTGAAAACGTATTTTTTATGTTAAAATATAAATCACAGCATTTGCTTTCCCAACTATTATTATTTATGTCACTTGTAAAATCCACTTCAATCAGCGTAGATGAAGGGGAGGAGACAGGTTAAATAAGTATTTTTAAGCCTTGAGACATGGATTGTGTATGTGTGTCATTCAGGGGGTGAATAGGCAAGACAAAAGAGTTAAGTGCCTTTGAACTTGGTATTGTAGTAGATGCCAGGCGCACCGGTTTGAGCGTCAAGAACTGCAACGCTACTGGGTTTTTACCGCTCAACAGTTTCCCGTGTGTGTCAAGAATGGTGCAACACCCAAGGGACATCCAGTCAACTTGACACAACTGTGGGAAGCATTGGAGTCAACATGGGCCAGCATCCCTGAAGAAAGCTTGACACCTTGTAGAGTCCATACCCTGACGAATTGAGGCTGTTCGGAGGGAAAAACTTAATATTAGGAAACTGTTCCTAATGTTTTGTACACTCAGTGTATAATCCATAAATGGCAGTTCCCATTCAAATTGAGACTGGCAGCCATTGCTAGTGTACCCATGAGTTTAACAGTAAACTTTCCAGGGTTAGAGGTACAACACCCTTCTATGGATTATGTCTATGGCCACAATGCAACAAGCTGTTCCACAGAAGAAGTAGGGATAGAAGTAGGAAAAAGTGTTTTTGCATTGATAAGCACTCCCGAGTGGAGCAGCGGTCTAAGGCACTGATTCTCAGTACTTGGTGTCACTACAGACACCCTGGTTCGAATTCAGGCTGAATCACAACTGGTCATGATAGGGAGTCCCATAGGGTGGCACACGATTGGCCCAGCGTCATCCAGGTTTGGCCAGTGTAGGCCAACATTGTAAATAAGATTTTTTATTAGCTGACTCGCCTAGTTAAATAAAAAATATATAAAAATAAGACTGCATTAACGATAAGTAATAAAATAAAGACGGCACTTCTAAAAGCCTATTTTACACCTTAGCCTGCTGAATTTGCAAGATAATTTGAATCAAAGAAAGGTTTTGGCACAAACTAAAATGTGGCACTGGATTCATGTTTCAGCATTGTCTCAATTAAGAGTTTGGTGTTCGACTAGCCATGTGCGACATACACTCGCAGTTACAAGTCTACTAGAGTTATCAGCAGGCGGACGAGCAATATCCACCTTCGTAGCACGGACGAAGCCTGACTTGGAATGTGAAGCTAACTGAAGGTGGCTAGCTTTATAAAATCCTGAGTAGATCTAGCTTGCTTCATAGTATACCACTCTGGAGTACCTTCACACCCTGGAGACAAATCTCACTAATAGTCATGATCTGACACAATCACTTAAACAAACACAAACACTAAAATGTCACAATCACTCATATACACTTTCAGCTGTATCAAACATGATGACAAACATCTGCTGTGGTGGATAGGGCTTGGTTAGTTATAGGATTACATCAATTAAAATGGTGGAAAACATCACCAGGATGTCAACACTAATCAACAGTTTCATGAAACATCTGAACATGAAAACCATCCCACTGTGAGAATTACAGTTGGCTGAAACACATGGCACTGCTTTTGTTTGGGTCCCAGTCGTGCTGTGGGACAGGCGGTGCCGTTTCTCTGTCCTCAGCAGGGCACTTGGTCAGTTGGCTGCTGCCTCATTAGCATGCTATAGTGAGCGTAAGTATTCATATCCCTTGACTTATTCCACATTTTGTTGTGTTACAACCTGAATTCAAAATGTATTACATCTACTTTTTGTCTCACCCATCTACACACAACACTCCATAATGGAAAAGTGAAAACATGTTGTTAGAAATTGTTGCAAATTTATTGAAAATGAAATATGACTAATTTACATAAGTATTCCCACCCCTGAGTCAATACATTTTAGAATCACCTTTGGCAGCGATTACAGCTGTGAGTTTCTGTCTAAATCTAAGAGCTTTGCACACCTGGATTGTACAATATTAAATATACATTGTACAATTCTTCACGCTCTGTCAAGTTGGTTGTTAATCATTGCTAGACAGCCATTTTCAAGTCTTGCCATTGAGTCTTAAATAAAATTGCCTTGAAAATCTTCCTAGGCCAATCAGGAGCATTCAATGTTGTCTTGATAAGCAACTCTAGTGTATATTTGGCCTTGTGTTTAAGGTTATTGTCCTGATGAAAGGTGAATTTGTCTCCCAGAGTCTGTTTGAAAGTTGACTGAACCAGGTTTTCTGCTAGGATTTTGCCTGTGCTCTATTCCATTTTTTTATTTTTACTCCCTAGTCCTTGGCGATGACAAGCATACCCATAACATGATGGAACCACCACCACCACCACCATGCTTGAAAATATGAAGAGTGGTACTCAGTGATGTGTTGGATTTGTCCCAAACATAATGCTTTGTATTCAGGACAAAAAGTTAAAACTTCAAAAAATGTGGCAAAGAAATTATTGCAAACAGTTTTGGAATATTTTTTTATCTTGTACAGGCTTACTTATTTTCACTCTGTTATTTAGGTTAGTATTGTGGAGTAACTATAATGTTGTTGATCCATCCTCAGTTCTCTTATCACAGCTATTAAACTCTGCAACTGTTTTAAAGTCACATTTGGCCTCTTCGTGAAATCCCTGAGCGGTTTCCTTCCTCTCCAGAAACTCAGTTAGGAAGGACGCCTGTATCTTTGCAGTGACTGGGTGTATTGATAAACATGCATATGTGACCAGGGAAATAAATTGCAATGTCCGAGGCATGCATATGTGACCAGGGAAATAAATTGCAATGTCCGTACTGTGAGACGCCTAAGACAGCGCTACAGGGAGACAGGACGGACAGCTGATCGTCCTCGCAGTGGCAGACCACGTGTAACACCTGCACAGGATCGGTACATCCGAACATCACACCTGCGAGACAGGTACAGGATGGCAACAACTGCCAGAGTTACACCAGGAACGCACAATCCCTCCATCAGTGCTCAGACTGTCCGCCATAGGCTGAGAGAGGCTGGACTGAGGGCTTGCAGGCCTGTTTTAAGGCAGGTCCTCACCAGACATCACCAGCAACAACGACACCTATGGGCACAAACACACCATCACTGGACCAGACAGGACTGGCAAAAAGTGCTCTTCACTGACGAGTCGCGGTTTTGTCTCACCGGGGGTGATGGTCGGATTCGCGTTTATCGTCGAAGGAATGAGCATTACACCGAGGCCTGTACTTTGGAGCGGGATCGATTTGGAGGTGGAGGGTCCGTCATGGTCTGGGGCGGTGAGTCACAGCATCATCGGACTGAACTTGTTGTCATTGCAGGCAATCTCAAAGCTGTGCGTTACAGGGAAGACATCCTCCTCCCTCATGTGGTACCCTTCCTGCAGGCTCATCCTGACAAGACCCTCCAGCATGACAATGCCACCAGCCATACTGCTCGTTCTGGGCGTGATTTCCTGCAAGTCAGGAATGTCAGTGTTCTGCCATGGTCAGCGAAGAGCCCGGATCTCAATCCCATTGAGCATGTCTGGGACCTGTTGGATCGGAGGGTGAGGGCTAGGGCCATTCCCCCCAGAAACGAACCGGGAACTTGCAGGTGCCTTGGTGGAAGCGTGGGGTAACATCTCACAGCAAGAACTGGCAAATCTGGTGCAGTCCATGAGGAGGAGATGCACTGCAGTACTTAATGCAGCTGGTGGCCACACCAGATACTGACTGTTACTTTTGATTTTGACCCCCCCTTTGTTCAGGGACACATTATTCCATTTCTGTTAGTCACGTCTGTGGAACTTGTTCAGTTTATGTCTCAGTTGTTGAATCTTATGTTCATACAAATATTTACACATGTTAAGTTTAATGAAAATAAACACAGTTGACATTGAGAAGACGTTTCTTTATATGCTGAGTTTATGTGTGGGGTACAGAGTTTGTGTGACACTTGTTAAGCACATTTTTACTCCAGAACTTATTTAGGCTTGCCATAACAAAGGGGGTGAATACTTATTTGTTTTAGCTTTTCATTTTGTATTAATTTGTAAACATTTCTAAAAACATAATTCCACGTTGACATTAATGGGCTATTGTATGTAGGCCAGTGACACAAAATCAAAATGTTATCAATTTTATCTTCAGGATGTAACAACAAAATGTGAGGGGTATGAATACTTCTGAAGGCACTGTACAGTATCTTAAATAACCAAACGACACTGTTCCCAGTGAGGAACATATTTACCCTTCCTGCATCCAATTCTCTGGGATGTGTACACTTGTGGACTCCGCACATATTTACTGTAAATAGCATTTGATTGGTGTAAGCATGGGCTATAGGGAGTTTCCACCACAATTCTTCACATCAGTCATTTCCTTTTAATGGGAAGTGGTCAAGTGCACAATAAGGGTAGAGAATCGGGACACAGTCCCTGTTTGTGCGCAGGATACAAACATTCAAAGGAATGTAGAGATCATCCGATCACACAATTTCTCAGCTGATTGGCGATAGTCAGCAAGAGGTAAACTTGACGAATCTCTCTGTACCTCTCCATGTTGTTATTGTTCAGAAGCTCTCTTATAGCCTACTTACTGTAAGTAAATAAAGCTACAGACTGAGGGTGAACCCAGTGTCATTGAGCAAACACATGATGTATGGTAGCATCAACAGTCTGAATCCTGGTTAAAATCAAATCTTAGACCCCTTGACTTTACAGCCTTGTTCTAAAATTGATTAAATTATATATTTTTTCCTCATCAATCTACACACCCCATGATGACAAAGCAAAAACAGGTTCAGAAATTTCTGAAAAGTGATTAAAAATAAGACATTTAAATACCTTATTTACGTAAGTATTCATACCCGTTGCTACGAGACTCGAAATTGAGCTCCGGTGCATCCTGTTTCCATTGATCATCCTTGAGATGTTTCTACAACTTGGAGTCCACCTGTGGTAAATTCAATTGATTGGACATGATTTGGAAAGGCACACACCTGTCTATATAAAAGGTCCCACAGCTGACAGTGCATGTCAGAGCAAAAACCAAGCCATGAGGTTGAAGGAATTGTCCGCAGAGCTCCAAGACAGGATTGTGTCAAGGCACAGATCTGGGGAAGGGTACCAAAACATTTCTGCAGCATTGAAGGTCCCCAATAACACAGTGGTCTCCATCCTTCTTTAATGGAAGAAGTTTGGAACCACCAAGATTCATCCTAGAGCTGGCCGTCCGGCCAAACTGAGCAATCGGGGGAGAAGGGCCTTGGTCAGGGAGGTGACCAAGAACCCGATGGTCAATATGACAGAGCTCCATAGGTCCTCTGTGGAGATGGGAGAAACTTCCAGAAGGACAGCCATCTCTGCAGCACTCCACCAATCAGGCCTTTATGGTAGAGTGGTCGGATATAAGCCACTCCTCAGTAAAAGGCACATGACAGGTCGCTTGGAGTTTGCCAAAAGGCACCTAAAGACTCTCAGACCATGGCCTGAATGCCAAGCATCACATCTGGAAGAAACCTGGCACCATCCCTACGGTGAAGCATGTTGGTGGCAGCGTAATGCTGTGGGGATGTTTTTCAGCAGCAGGGACTGGGAGACTAATCAGGATCGAGGGAAAGATGAACGGAGCAAAGTACAGAGAGATCCTTGTTGAAAACCTGCTCCAGAGCACTCAGGACCTCAGACTGGGGTGAAGGATCACCTTCCAACAGGACAACGACCCTAAGCACACAGCCAAGACAACGCAGGCGTGGCTTAGGGACAAGTCTCTGAATGTCCTTGAGTGGCCCAGCCAGAGCCCGAACCCGACCATGCATCTCTGGAGAGACCTGAAAATAGCTGTGCAGCGACGCTCCCCAACCTGAGAGCTTGAGAGGATCTGCAGAGAAGAATGGGAGAAACTCCCCAAATACAGGTGTGCCAAGTTTGTAATGTTATAGCCAAGAAGACTCTAGGCTGAAATCGCTGCCAAAAGGTGCTTCAACAAAGTACTGAGTAAAGGGTCTAAATACCTATGTAAATGTGATAGTTATATTGTTATACATTTTCCCAAATTTATAAAAACATGTTTTTGCTTCGTCATTATGGGGTATTGTGCGTAGATTAGGAGAAAAAAAAATTATTCAATTTTTGAATAAGGCTGTAACGTAACAAAATTTGGAAAAAGTCAAGGGGTCTGAATACTTTCCGAACGCACTGTATGTATATGATAGTATGTATAGACATTACAAACAGTATATGAATAGAAAATGTGTGTACGGCAGTAGTTATATAGGATGAGCCTATATGTATACAGTACATATGAAGTGGGTAAAACAGTATGTAAACATTCTTAAAGTGACCAGTGTTCAATTACTATGTACATAGGGCAGCAGTCTCTAAGATGCAGAGTTGAGTACCGGGTGGTAGCTGGCTAGTAACAGTGACTGAAGTTCAGGGCAGGGTACTGGGCGGAGGCTGGCTAGAACCCGGTTCACTTTAGACAGATTAGACAGAGCTTTTCCTCCTTGAGGTAGTTAAACATTTAATTCTCAGGAGGTCCAAGTTTCTTTTGAAGATTTCAATACGCCTGACCAACATTGGCAGTTCTTCTGATTGACTCAGAGACCAGACAGTAGCCATCAATTCTCCTTCCATCTGTTGAAAGGATCAGAGCTACCGGACATCCTCCTCACCGATCCAGGATATGAACATTTATAACTACAGTAAGTTTTAAATGGAAAGATACCCAGGCCTGGATGTCTCAGACCTCAGTCAGCAGGATATGATCTTCTTGAGGAGGACCTGTGCTTTATGGTGGAAGGTCAGCCCCCCCTTCTGTTTAAAATCTAGCCAAAGGAGACAGACAAGAAGTACCAATATGACAGAAAGCCTTTCCTATAAATCATCTTATTCAGGGAACAGTGAGGCTGAGACAGGTATAGAAAGCACAGCATGTCCATATTGAATGATAGAGGTCTATCTTCAAATTGGGAGATCTTACACAATATTAAGAGTCCTTTCAAGCACTACAAAGAACCTGCAGCCCATATAGGCCTAAGGTCAGACGGTTAAAAAAATACTTTGTTCCATTTGATGTGCCATGGGAAATCAATTCTTATTGTGAACATTACAAAAACAATCCCATTGGTTTGCTTTATCTGGAATCCCCATCAATATTTAGAGTAGAATCACGCACAGACTATATCAGAAACTGCCCCAACTCACAATAACATTGATAGGCGAGCAAATGCTGTAGTTGCAACTGCAACTATGGAGTGAGGAGCAGTAAGACTGACAGACAGGGAATTTGATCATTCAAAGCGGTAGCCTTCAGGGACCTACGAACATCAAAGCAATTGTTTTGGTCGTCTTTGCATGTCACATTACTGAAGCAACACTGTAGCAATCATTCATACCGATCACGTATCACTGCAACATGACAGGCACATTGCTTCAACTCATGGAACCCTTCGAGCCATTTGGAACAACAGTGTCAGTGAGGTAGAATGTTGATGACAAAGAAGAAACGTTCTTCAAGCTTATTCACAGTGGAATGCCACCTGGGCTTTTTGTTAATATGTCGCAAATGAGACATGAATCCATTTAGGCCTACCCCAGTGGAAAACCATTCTGGCTCATAGTTTCACTCCTGCCCCAACTAAGCTTTCAGTGCTTACTAGTTACTTCATAGTTAGGGATAAGAGTAGGAGCCGGCTTAGTTTGTACGTGAGGGTCTCATTGTTTCAAATCAAAATCAAATCAAATTGTATTTGTCACATGCACATGATTAGCAGATGTTAATGCGAGTGTAGCGAAATGCTTGTGCTTCTAGTTCCGACCATGCAGTAGTATCTAACAAGTAATCTAACAATTTCACAACAACTACCTTATACACACAGAAGTGTAAAGGAATACGAGTATGTACATATAAATATATGGATGAGCGATGGCCGAACGGCATAGGCAAGATGCAGTAGATGGTATAGAGTACAGTATATACACTGCTCAAAAAAATAAAGGGAACACTAAAATAACACATCATAGATCTGAATGAATGAAATAATCTTATTAAATACTTTTTTCTTTACATAGTTGAATGTGCTGACAACAAAATCACAAAAATTATCAATGGAAATCAAATTTATCAACCCATGGAGGTCTGGATTTGGAGTCACACTCAAAATTAAAGTGGAAAACCACACTACAGCCTGATCCAACTTTGATGTAATGTCCTTAAAACAAGTCAAAATGAGGCTCAGTAGTGTGTGTGGCCTCCACGTGCCTGAATGACCTCCCTACAACGCCTGGGCATGCTCCTGATGAGGTGGCGGATGGTCTCCTGAGGGATCTCCTCCCAGACCTGGACTAAAGCATCCGCCAACTCCTGGACAGTCTGTGGTGCAACGTGGCGTTGGTGGATGGAGCGAGACATGATGTCCCAGATGTGCTCAATTGGATTCACGTCTGGGGAACGGGCGGGCCAGTCCTTAGCATCAATGCCTTCCTCTTGCAGGAACTGCTGACACACTCCAGCCACATGAGGTCTAGCATTGTCTTGCATTATGGGGGAACCCAGGGCCAACCGCACCAGCATATGGTCTCACAAGGGGTCTAAGGATCTCATCTCGGTACCTAATGGCAGTCAGGCTACCTCTGGCGAGCACATGGAGGGCTGTGCGGCCCCCCAAAGAAATGCCACCCCACACCATGACTGACCCACCGCCAAACCGGTCATGCTGGAGGATGTTGCAGGCAGCAGAACATTCTCCACGGCGTCTCCAGACTCTGTCACGTCTGTCACGTGCTCAGTGTGAACCTGCTTTCATCTGTGAAGAGCACAGGGCGCCAGTGGCGAATTTGCCAATCTTGGTGTTCTCTGGCAAATGCCAAACGTCCTGCACGGTGTTGGGCTGTAAGCACAACCCCCACCTGTGGACGTTGGGCCCTCATACCACCCTCATGGAGTCTGTTTCTGACCGTTTGAGCAGACACATGCACATTTGTAGCCTGCTGGAGGTCATTTTGCAGGGCTCTGGCAGTGCTTCTCCTTGCACAAAGGCGGAGGTAGTGGTCCTGCTGCTGGGTTGTTGCCCTCCTACGGCCTCCTCCACGCCTCCTGATGTACTGGCCTGTCTCCTGGTAGCGCCTCCATGCTCTGGACACTACGCTGACAGACACAGCAAACCTTCTTGCCACAGCTCGCATTGATGTGCCATCCTGGATGAGCTGCACTACCTGAGCCACTTGTGTGGGTTGTAGACTCCGTCTCATGCTACCACTAGAGTGAAAGCACCGCCAGCATTCAAAAGTGACCAAAACATCAGCCAGGAAGCATAGGAACTGAGAAGTGGTCTGTGGTCACCACCTTCAGAACCACTCCTTTATTGGGGGTGTCTTGCTAATTGCCTATAATTTCCACCTGTTGTCTATTCCATTTGCACAACAGCATGTGAAATTTATTGTCAATCAGTGTTGCTTCCTAAGTGGACAGTTTGATTTCACAGAAGTGTGATACACTTGGAGTTACATTGTGTTGTTTAAGTGTTCCCTTTATTTTTTTGAGCAGTGTACATATGAGATGAGTAATGTCAGATATGTAAACATTATATAAAGCATTGTTTAAAGTGGCCAATGATACATTTGTTACATCCAATATTAAATTATTTAAAGTGGCTAGAGATTTGAGTCAGTATGTTGGCAGCAGCCACTCAATGTTAGTGATGGCTGTTTAACAGTCTGATGGCCTTGAGATAGAAGCTGTTTTTCGGTCCCAGATTTGATGCACCTGTACTGACCTTCTGGATGATAGCGGGGTGAACAGGCAGTGCCTCGGTTGGTTGTTGTCCTTGATGATTTTTTTGGCCTTCCTGTGACATCGGGTGGTGTAGGTGTCTTGGAGGGCAGGTAGTTTACCCCCGGTGATGCGTTGTGCAGACCTCACTACCCTCTGGAGAGCCTTACGGTTGTGGGCGGAGCAGTTGCCATACCAGACGGTGATACAGCCCGACAGGATGCTCTCGATTGTGCATCCGTAAAAGTTTGTGAGTGTTTTTGGTGACAAGCCGAATTTCTTCAGCCTCCTGAGGTTGAAGAGGCGCTGTTGCGCCTTCTTCACCACGCTGTCTGTGTGGGTGGACCATTTCAGTTTGTCCGTGATGTGTATGCCAAGGGACTTAAAACCTAGGCCGTCTCGTCGTTGTTGGTAATCAAGCCTACCACTGTTGTGTCGTCTGCAAACTTGATGGTTGAGTTGGAGGCGTGCTTGGCCACGCAGTCATGGGTGAACAGGGAGTACAGGAGAGGGCTGAGAACGCACCCTTGTGGGTCCCCAGTGTTGAGGATCAGCAGGGTGGAGATGTTGTTTCCTACCCTCACCACCTGGGGCCGGCCCGTCAGGAAGTTCAGGACCCAGTTGCACAGGGTGGGGTCAAGACCTAGGGTCTCGAGCTTAATGACGAGTTTGGAGGGTACTATGGTGTTAAATGCTGAGCTGTAGTCGATGAACAGCATTCTTACATAGGTATTCCTCTTGTCCAGATGGGTTAGGGCAGTGCGATTGCGTCGTCTGTGGACCTATTGGGACGGTAAGCAAATTGGAGTGGAAAGGAAGGGGGGTACCTAGTCAGTTGTACAACTGAATGCCTTCAACTGAAATGTGTCTTCCACATTTAACCCAACCCCTCTGAATCAGAGAGGTGCGGGGGCCTTAATCGACATCCACATCTTCGGCACCCAGAGAACAGTGGGTTAACTGCCTTGTTCAGGGGCAGAACAACAGATTTTTACCTTGTCAGGGATTCAACCTTGCAACCTTCCAACGCGCTAACCACTAGGCTACCTGCCGCCCCGGGTCTAGGGTGTCTGGTAGGATGGAGGTGATATGATCCTTGACTAGTCTCTCAAAGCACTTCATGATGACGGAAGTGAGTGCTACGGGGCAATAGTCATTTAGCTCAGTTACCTTAGCTTTCTTGGGAACAGGAACAATGGTGGCCCTCTTGAAGCATGTGGGAACAGCAGACTGGGATAAGGATTGATTAAATATGTCCGTAAACACACCAGCCAGCTGGTCTGCGCATGCTCTGAGGATGTGGCTAGGGATGCCATCTGGGCCGGCAGCCTTGCGAGGGTTAACACATTTAAATGTTTTACTCACGTTGGCTGCGGTGAAGGAGAGCCCACATGTTTTGGTAGCGGGCCATGTCGGTGGAACTGTATTGTCCTCAATACAGTTGATGTAATGTGTACCTCTAAGATGAATGCCTGTTCACACTCTCTCTGCCCGATTGCCAAATAAGATGATTCAAAGCATATACTGTAACACACTCGCCAAATACGTAAGATTATTCAAAGCATACACACAAGCCTCAAAGCAGAAAACAAGCTGCTTGCTCGTCACAACCACTCAAAGACTAACATAAGTTAAGAAAGAGAGAGAGGAAGAAACCCCCTTTTATGCATTAGGCACACTTTCCAGCTGCCCGTTGGCTATAAAGTACTATAAACAGTCTGCAAAGCTTCTCCATCTTTGGGGTGTACTTTGTGTATGCAGTGTGGGTGCTGACAACCTCCCCTAGGGGAGCAGCGGGGGGAGCTGGGTTCATTGAGGCAGCCCTCTGGTCTGAAGGGTTTAAGTTAGGGGGAGCTTGGCTAGAGGAGTCTCACTGAGGAAGTGGGGTGGGATGACAGACAGACTGTCTGGCTGCGCCTCTGCCCGAGAATGAATAACACCAGGACACACCATTGTCCAGCCCCAATGAAGCACACAAGCAGAGAATGGGAAGTTGTTCAAACAGCTACACTGGACCATTGTTGAGCCTCACCGGACAGAGGGCTGGGCTCACTGGGTTGGGCAAGGCAGGCAGGGCAGGGCTACAGAGGCCTCTGGGATAGTCCCATCCACTTCATACTAGTCCTACACAGAAAACTAAATGGTGCCTGATGCACCGACCGCACATGCTGATGCTCCTTCTATCGGCCTAATTTTAATGTGGGTGGTGCAAAGGGTGTTACCACCCACCAACCTTTATGCAATGCCTGCCTTATGTAATGTCTGTCTCCACCACATGCAAATATTCAAGTCTAGAACACACACACACCCACACACACACACACAAAGCAAAACACAAACACACACAATAAAGTCTAGCAGAGCATAGAGGACACTGGTAAAGCCTTCTCCAGAGCAGTTCACAGGAAAAGGCGGAAGCTGAGCGAGCACCGAAAGGAAAACAACTGGCTTGGTTTCACTGAGTGAGTTACCGCATTTATCCTCACCTCACCTGAGCAATGTTTTGACATAGCAACAAAACTATTCCAAAAACAATACATCATAACTAAATTAGGAGGAAAAATAGTGCCAACCAGAACTGTGCCAAACGCTATATATATTTCCGGAGGTAGCTCCTACATACATTTAGTGGAAGAGCTTTAACGTTGCTCTTTTGAAAGCCTTTCCCAATTGCCATAGAGTTAGATCAAGACAGGCAAGTGTTATGAACAACTAGGTCTAGCACAGTTAGAGGTGAATGCTCTACCTCATTTCTCTACCACCCATCTACCTCATCTGTACTTCTCCTCAGACTGCATCTGCCACCACAGAGGTAGACTAGAGGTCAGTCATTCATTCTCATTCATCACTTAAGTTATATGAATATGTTTTTAATGACTAATGGTATTAATTACTCTTTACCCATACGCCATGGTGTCATTGTGCATGACTGAGTCTGGGAATGGGGCTTCTGTGAGCACAGCTTTAGATGAATTCGAGGGGGGGTGGGAACATCACAGAAGAACACAAACATCTCTCACAGAACTCCTCCTCGCTCGGTATCGGTTACTCGAGTGGAAAGAAGTTCTGGTATCACATCTTGGCATAGCTGTGACATTCCCTCACGTTGAGAGAGTACCATACGTACTGTAGGAGCTATCAGTATGACCTCACTGGTTTTAATTTAAGGCTTCTGCTACTCCCACACTTCATGTCAGCGATTCCAGATCTCTCACTAATTGAGCTAAACAAATCCCCTTGTGGCTGTCTGCTGGATAACGAAATAGACAAACCAGACACACACAAAATGTGCATACACACACACACACACACGAGAGGGGGGAGGGTGGGGTTCTATACTCGATTAGAGCCCCAGTCAGTCCCCCAGACAGGGGAATGCAGAGAGGTCAGTAGTAGGAACCTGCAATTCAGGGCTGGTGAACCAGGGGGAATGTCAGCCTGGGGGCGCAGCGTAGGCAGCCAGACAAGAACCCATCTAAACGGAATGGTCTGATGATGCCTGGAAGAGACTTGGGCTCCTGCCCGGTGCTCAGCGTGTTAAGTATCAGAGGTGTTACTTATTAAAAAGACTGCAGACACAAAAACACACATAGATGGGTCTGGTCTGGAATGGATGATTAACAGCACTGTAGTAATCTCAGTGATCGTGAGGCTGACTGAGGCATGTGATTTGTGTCAGCCCTACAAAATGCCCATCATATTCCAGAATAAGAACAGGTTAGCACTGAGCTACTAGGGTTGTTGTCATTAGCATGACTTGGGCTTGATCGGAGGCCTCCGGGTAGAATGTAGACTATTTTGCATATGATAGAACATTCAAGCCTATGCATGTCTAACATCACGGTGGTCATTGCATGGAGGTAACCAAGACATTACCTATCTTCTACATCATTACACACAGCAATTAGGGGTGGATTGCGCGCAGACGGTTCAGCAAACATTGGTTATATAAAAAATGTTTATGCCTCACCTGATGATAGAATTAGAGGGGCAAAACTGATACATGTAAACAAGTTGTACTGTCCTCTAGGCCCTTTTTTAATCAAGTTTTATTTGTCACATGCTTTGTGAACAACAGGTGTGGACTAACAGTGAAATGCTTACATCCACGATAAGAGGGATGCTGAGACTCTCACTTTAAAATGTATGTCAAACAAAAACCAATGATTGCAGTTAAACCAAAAACTAATTTTCATAATATCCACAGAAAACTGTACAAAAATGCATTTACTTGAACAGTGCAGATCCAAAGTTTGTTAACAGAATGACAGTTTGTGCCCTCATTCTGCTACCAAACATCCATTTTAAAGTGAAAAATCAGAGTCTCAGCATCCCTCTGTTACTGAGGAATTGCCTGTATGTCCCTCACTGCTACTCTGACCCCAAGGGAAGAATATAGAATACCAACCACAGAGTTTCCTAACAGTATATCATTAAGAGAAACTTGTTTGCTTGTTGATGGTAAAACTTAAGAGCCGAGACTCTCGGTCTGAACATTAACACGCGGTCGCTTGCCGTATGGTTTTGTAAACATAAGGACCTTATCTTTCAAATTGGAGAGAAATACATTTTCAAAAAACAAAAGGTTAAATTGATACACACCTTTATAGGGTTAGGGTTCCCACATGGCCATATTACAGCGCTGTTTGCGGAAAACAGACAGAAGACAGAGTTGACTACTTGTGCTAATTAGCTATCTGCGTCTCCGAACACCTGTGAGTAAATAGAAGACAGACGCCACAAACATGTCAATGAAAAATATTGTCACAGCCATATTAAAACAGTGTAGAGTAAATGTGTATTTTGCATTTGTGTAATCATTTTGATATGATATCAAAGTAAAGGGATTTATGTTTCTAGAACCGCACTGCAATTGAGAATCGATTCAAGTTTAGATGGAGTATTTGGCTGTTTTGGCTTCCAGGGCCAATTCACCCTATAAACAGAACATGTAAGATCCTTGCACGGAGTAACGTTAGGCTCCTTTAGTCAAATATTGGGATAGGAATGACATATACTATACAGTATATACAAAAGTATGCAGACACCCCTTCAAATTAGTGGATTCGGCTATTTCAGCTACACCCATTGCTGACAGATGTATAAAATCGAGCACACAGCCATGCAATCTCCATAGACAAACATTGGCAGTAGAACGGCCTTACTGAAGAGCTCAGTGGCTTTCAACATGGCACCATAGGATGCCACCTTTCCAAGTCAGTTAATAAAATTTCTGCCCTGCTAGATCTGCCCCGGTCAACTGTAAGTGCTGTTATTGTGAAGTGGAAATGTCTAGGAGCAGCCGTGAAGTGGAAGCAAGCTCACAGTACTGGACCGCCGATTGCTGAAGCGCGTAAAAAATAATCTGTCTTTGGTTGTAACACTCATTACCGAGTTCCAAACTGCCTTTGGAAACAACGTCAGCACAATAACTGTTCATCGCGAGCTTCATGAAATGGGTTTCCATGGCCGAGCAGCTGCACACAAGCTTAACATCACCATGTGAAATGCCATTGGACTCTGGAGCAGTCCAATGGCCGTGCTCCCATCTTGCACTCTGGCAGACAAATCTGGGTTTGGAGGATGCCAGGAGACCGCTACCTGCCTGAATGTATAGTGCCAACTGTAAAGTTTGGTGGAGGAGGAATAATTATCTGGGGATGTTTTTCATGGTTTGAGCTAGGTCCCTTAGTTTCAGTGAAGGGAAATCTTAACACTACATCATACAATGACCTTCTAGACGATTCTGTGCTTCCAACTATGTGGCAACAATTTGGGGAAGGCCAAACTGTTGCCACAAACATGACAATGCCCCCATTCAAAGCGAGGTCCATACAGAAATGGTTTTTGAGATTGGTGTGGAAGAACTTGACTGGCTTGCATAGAACCCTGACCTCAACCTCAAAAAAAAACATTTGGGATGAATTGGAACGTCGACTGCGAGCCAGGCCTAATTGCCCAACCTCACTCATGTTCTTGTGGCTGAAAAGAAGCAAGTCCCCGCAGCAATGTTCCAACACCTAATAGAAAACCTTCCCAGAAGAGTGGAAGCTGTTAAAGCCAGCAGCATACCACCCTGCATCCCACTGCTGGCTTTGTTCTGAAGCTAAGCAGGGTTGGTCCTGGTCAGTCTCTGGATGGGAGACCAGATGCTGCTGGAAGAGGTGTTGGAGGGCTGGTAGGAGGCACTCTTTCCTCAGGTCAAAAAATATATATCCAAATACCCCAGGGCAGTGATTGGGGACATTGCCCTGTGTAGGGTGCTGTCTTTCGGATGGGATGTTAAACGGGTGTCCTGACACTCTGAGGTCATTAAAGATCCCATGGCACTTTTTGTAATAGTAGGGGTGTTAACCCTGGTGTCCTGGCTAAATTCCCAAGCTGACCATCATGGTCACCTAATCATCCCCAGCTTACAATTGACTCATTCATCCCTGTAACTATTCCCCAAGTTGTTGCTGTAAATAAGAATGTGTTCTCAGTCAACTTACCTGGTAAAATAACAGATTCATAAAAAAGCAGCAAAGGGGGGACCAACCTCATATTAATGCCCATGATTTGGGAATGAGATGTTTTACGAGCATGTGTCCACATACTTTTGGTAATGTAGTGTAGCTTCTAACTGACGTTCAAGGGAAATTACATTCAAAGGCAAATTACTGTTGGAACAGTAGAGTAATACACGTTGTGAATGCAACACACACTATCTAACTTGTCTCGATCATTCACACCATAATTACACTGTAGGCCTAATTACAAAACAAAAAACAGGTTTAGGCTACACTGCATTAATAAAATTACAACAGATCAAAGCATTCACTTGTATAGGCCTACTATAGTTGCATTGCATGCACACACCAGTTCCAGAGATATATCACCGGCTTCTTCGCCACAAACCCGCATAAATACACGAACTGATCAAAAAAACACACGAAACTTGAAACCACGTAAAGACATTCTTCACATACCAAGGTCATCAAAAAGCCTTTAACTGTGCACAGTTTTGCAACCAAAGTGTGGCGGCGGTTCACATAGATATTTCATTTGCAATCGAATTTGCATGTTTTATCCCTTCGACCCACCCATCTAGCTTATCCTCGGTCATCGGGTCTCATCTGTGTCGCTATGTTGCCGTAAATCATGTCAAAAAGGTATCTGGAATATATTTGTATGTGGAAAAAATACACCACCGTCATCGTGTTAGTTATGTAGTATCGCTTTAGCTTACCTTGTAAACAAATCCATAATTGAAGCAGTTAGAACGGTGCTTTATGCTTGTGTATTCCCCTTTAACACAATAATCATTGGGCTGTTGCAGGTGACATCATCCCTTTTGGCCCGTGTCAGCACAGGCCATTGTGTAAGCACAGAGTCTAAACCCAAAGGCTCAAGATCGCGAGGCTTCCTGGAACGCTTGCGAAGCAGACCAAGCAGATCAGGTAGGGGTTTTGGGATTGAGAAGTCAATTAGAGAAGTGAACAATTCTTCTTTAAATGTTAATTTTCTCGAAATATAAAGGCACAATCTAGATTCTAGCCAATGTCTTAAGTAGTTGGACATGTTATTACTCCAACCTTGTGAAAGTGACAAACTGACACGTTTACATTTTCGTCAAAAACAACTTTATATCGAATGAGTGCTTTTGCACTTGCGCAGTTTGGCGCAAGACGACCGTTAGACCGAAGACGTGTTTCTGTGCATGGGTTCAGCCAGCCAACGTCACCATGACATCGCCTACAATCGTGATCTGGTATTTCTAATGGAGAAGCAGTTTCTGCTGTACTGTCTTTGGTACTGTCTTTGCTGTCAGCGCTCACGGACCAACGATTACAAAGCTCATGTTTTCATGGGAAATGTAGTTCCAGAGGAATGGTGCGCCGTTATCACATGGTGAAAAAAGAGCAGATGTAAAACGGTAATGTTTACATGAATTCTGATTGTTTCCAGGGATACACATCATCCTGAAATATACACTACCGGTCAAAAGTTTTAGAACACCTACTCATTCAAGCGTTTTTCTTTATTTTCAAAAATGTTTACATTGTAGAATAATAGTGAAGACATCAACTATGAAATAACACATATGGAATCATGTAGTAACCCAAAAAGTGTTAAACAAATCAAAATATATTTTATATTTGAGATTCTTCAAATAGCCACCCTTTACCTTGATGACAGCTTTGCACACGCTTGGCATTCTCTTAACCAGCTTCATGAGGTAGTCACCTGGAATGCATTTCAATTAACAGGTGTGCCTTGCTAAAAGTTAATTTCTGGAATTTATTTTCTCCTTAATGCGTTTGAGCCAATCAGTTGTATTGTGACAAGGTAGGGGGGTATACAGAAGATAGCACTATTTGGTAAAAGACCAAGTCTTTGTTTTTCAACAGGACAATGACCCACCACACCTCCAGGCTGTGTAAGGGCTTTTTGACCAAGAAGGAGAGTGATGGAGTGCTGCATCAGATGACCTGGCCTCCACAATCCCCCGACCTCAACCCAATTGAGATGGTTTGGGATGAGTCGGACCGCAGAGTGGAGGAAAAGCAGCCAACATGTGCTCAGCATATGTGGGAACTCCTTCAATACTGTTGGAAAAGCATTCCAGATGAAGCTGGTTGCCAAGAGTGTGCAAAGCTGTCATCAAGGCAAAGGGTGGCTAAGAATCTCAAATATAAAGTGTGTTTTGATTTGCTATAAAAATATTTTTGTTTACTACATGATTCCATATTTGTTATTTCATAGTTTTGATGTCTTCACTATTATTCTACAATATAGTAAAGATAAAGAAAGACCCTTGAATGAGTAGGTGTTCTAAGAAGCTTATGTAGATATCTTTTTTATAAAGAATAGATATTTCCCTTGATGTAAAAATGGCTCAAGTGCAAGTGTTGGTTCAGGGGGGGTCAAGGTTCTGTTCTGCTCAGCCAGAGCCAGTGAAGGGAGGGAGGCATGCAGGCATAAAGCATAGAGTGACGTCAGGGGCTGGTTGGTCTGCTTTATGTACGAAGGGCAGCACTTCCAAAAGTTGACCTGGGAGTAATTGCGTAAATATTTAAATTGTCCAGGCCTGCTTATTGTACCCTGCTCGGGGGCTAATAGAGGTATGTAGCTGTAGTGTACAGTCAGTAAAGCACAGTAAAACTGCCCCAGGGATAAGCACCCTGTACAGACTGACTGGTCTTTGTTGTCAGGCAGGGCAGGCACGACTGTAGAGTTCAAACTAAGGTTTCTGTCTCTGGTCTCTACTTATTCCTGGATTTCTGTCTTTTTTTCCTCTTTCTGTTCTCTTCACAGGTCTGTTCTGTTCTCTCTCTGACATAGCTGTACTGTAACTCAACCAGAGTCATTTGTGATGATTCGGTCACTTTCATTTGCCTCACCTAAAGGACAAAGATGTAGACTTGTTGACTTCATAGTGATCTTTTGATGCAATTCCTGATACCAATAAATTTGTTAGGAGGACTGCCTGCCTCTGTTTAGCAAAGCCAACCAGACAAGGGCTCTACAACCTATAACTTCACTGTGGAAATGTGCGAGAGCTAGCAGCTCTTCATAAGGCAGATAGAACATACAGCAAGTGAAACAAACGTTTATTTTACAAAGTTTTGATTTCCAGCACTTGATTTATAGTTTTAAACAAAAGGAGAACTCCATCAAGCCTTGCCTACACACATACATCTAAACATCAAAGGTTGTGATTGATGGAGGATTAATGATTGGTTCAGTACCCGCCCCATCAGTGGCTCTGAGCTTGGCGCTCCTACCTGCACACAAACAACATGATGGATAATATGTCACGCTTTGTTTAAAAATGACTGGGATGAATAAAGTTGGACTGCAACACTATTTCCATAAACTAGCCTACTGTATTAGACCTAGCTAACAGAACAAAGAAACATTCTTTAGCAGACAGGCAAACTATGCAGCTCTTTGCTCCTTCTCTTAAATCTTTCATATCTCAAACATACATGTATTTCATCCACACTAAACATTACTAACACATTGTGTATTTTCACTTAAAAGGCTACACGCTTGATAGTTTTCAATGAAAACTGCTTACAGTGTTACTTCCTTTAACTACATTACAGTAAAGAAAGAAGTTAGAATGCCAATGTCTATACCTAATATTGTACCAGCCTGTACTTTCTTTTTTCTGGAAGGCATCATCATTGATAGCTGAGGCTGCGTCTCAAGTGGCACCTTATTCTTTATATAGTGCACTACTTTTGGCCATAAAAATAATACACTATATAGGGAATAGGGTGTAATTTGGGATACAGCCTCAGCGAATATGGGGGAAGATGTCCTCTTAAGGGAGGTGGGGAATCAATCCTCTAATGTCTCTGATCTGATCTCAGATTATCCTTTAAGACTCCATCCCTTGGGGGAGGGATAATAGACTAGGAGTAAAGACATGAAAATAGTCATTAAATAGCACTTCAAAGAAATTAAATCTTAATCACATCCTCATAGTGGATCTCAATGACTGTCATTTACAACATATCAGTGTCCAAAAAGAAGAAAAGCACCTTACTTTATTATATAACTTTTTTAAACTAAATGTTTTACTATAATCTTGAATTGTTATACAGTGAGGGGAAAAAAGTATTTGATCCCCTGCTGATTTTGTACGTTTGCCCACTGACAAAGAAATTATCAGTCTATCATTTTAATGGTAGGTGTATTTGAACAGTGAGACAGAATAACAACAAAAAAATCCTGAAAAACGCATGTGAAAAATGTTATAAATTGATTTGCATTTTAATGAGGGAAATAAGTATTTGAACCCCTCTCAATCAGAAAGATTTATGGCTCCCAGGTGTCTTTTATACAGGTAACGAGCTGAGATTAGGAGCACACTCTTAAAGGGAGTGCTCCTAATCTCAGCTTGTTACCTGTATAAAAGACACCTGTCCACAGACGCAATCAATCAGATTCCAAACTCTCCACCATGGCCAAGACCAAAGAGCTCTCCAAGGATGTCAGGGACAAGATTGTAGACCTACACAAGGCTGGAATGGGCTACAAGACCATCGCCAAGCAGCTTGGTGAGAAGGTGACAACAGTTGGTGTGATTATTCGCAAATGGAAGAAACATAAAAGAACTGTCAATCTCCCAGAACTACACGGGAGGATCTTGTCAATGATCTCAAGGCAGCTGGGACCATAGTCACCAAGAAAACAATTGGTAACACACTACGCCGTGAAGGACTGAAATCCAGCAGCACCCGCAAGGTCCCCCTGCTCAAGAAAGCACATATACATGCCCGTCAGAAGTTTGCCAATGAACATCTGAATGATTCAGAGGACAACTGGGTGAAAGTGTTGTGGTCAGATAAGACCACAATGGAGCTCTTTGGCATCAACTCACCTCGCCGTGTTTGGAGGAGGAGGAATGCTGCCTATGACCAAGAACATCATCCCCACCGTCAAACATGGAGGTGGAAACGTTATACTTTGGGGGTGTTTTTCTGCTAAGGGGACAGGACAACTTCACCACATCAAAGGGACGGTGGACGGGGCCATGTACCGTCAAATCTTGGGTGAGAACCTCCTTCCCTCAGCCAGGGCATTGAAAATGGGTCATGAATGGGTATTCCAGCATGACAATGACCCAAAACACACGGCCAAGGCAACAAAGGAGTGGCTCAAGAAGAAGCACATTAAGGTCCTGGAGTGGCCTAGCCAGTCTCCAGACCTTAATCCCATAGAAAATCTGTGGAGGGAGCTGAAGGTTTGAGTTGCCAAATGTCAGCCTCGAAGCCTTAATGACTTGGAGAAAATCTGCAAAGAGGAGTGGGACAAAATCCCTCCTGAGATGTGTGCAAACCTGGTGGCCAACTACAAGAAATGTCTGACCTCTGTGATTGACCAAGTTCTAAGTCATGTTTTACAGAGGGGTCAAATACTTATTTCCCTCATTAAAATGCAAATCAATTTATAACTTTTTTCACATGCGTTTTTCTGGATTTCTTTGTTATTCTGTCTCTCACTGTTCAAATAAACCTACCATTAAAATTATAGACTGATAATTTCTTTGTCAGTGGGCAAACGTACAAAATCAGCAGGGGATCAAATAGTTTTTTCCCTCACTGTACTCATGCTGGGAAATCATACTTAATTTGTGAACAACTCTCTTCCTGGAAAGGCCTGTTAGACCTTGGACTGACCTAGTGCCTTGGTGAACTGCTTCATAAGTGTGAGGTAAACCTGTCACATTCAATAAACTCACATCAGCAATGGTGCCATTCCATTCTATGGTGCTTCTTATGACCCTGTAGCTTGGGAGATGGTGTCTAACTCACAGACAGTGAAACACGTGAGTCTACTATAGGTAGAAGCAGAGCTACAGTGGTGTAAATTATCTAAGTAAAAATACTTTGAAGTACTACTTAAGTGGTGTTTTGGGGTATCTGTACTACATTCCTAAAGAAGATATGTACTTTTTACTCCCATACATTTTCCCTGACACCCAACAGTGCTCATTACACATTTCGAATGCTCAGGCAGGAGAGCAATATGGTCCAATACACGCACCTATTAATATAACGCATTGTCATCCCGACTGCCTCTGATCTGTCGAAATCACTAAACATACAGTTGAAGTAAGTTTACATACGCCTTAGTCAAATACATTTAAACTCAGTATTTCACAATTCTTGACATTTAATCCTAGTAAAAATTCCCTGGCTTAGGTCAGTTAGGATCACCACTTTATTTTAAGAATCTGAAATGTCAAAATAATAGTAGAGAGAGTGATTTATTTCAGCTTTTATTTCTTTCATCACATTCCCAGTGGGTCAGAAGTTTACATACACTCGATTAGTATTTGGTAGCATTGCCTTTAAATTGTTTAACTTGGGTCAAACATTTCGGGTAGCGTTCCATAAGCTTCCCACAATAAGTTGGGTTCATTTTGGCCCATTCCTCCTGACAGAGCTGGTGTAACTGAGTCAGGTTTGTAGGCCTCCTTGCTCGCACACACTTTTTCAGTTCTGCCCACAAATTGTCTATGGGATTGAGGTCAGGGCTTTGTGATGGCCACTCCAATACCTTGACTTTGTTGTCCTTAAGCCATTTTGCCACAACTTTGAAAGTATGCCTGGGGTCATTATCCATTTGGAAGACCCATTTGCGACCAAGCTTTAACTTCCTGACTGATGTCTTGAGATGTTGCTTCAATATATCCACATAATTTTCCTCCTCATGATGCCATCTATTTTGTGAAGTGCACCAGTCCCTCCTGCAGCAAAGCACCCCCACAACATGATGCTGCCACCCCAGTGCTTCACGGTTGGGATGGTGTTCTTCGGCTTGCAAGCTTCCCCCTTTTTCCTACAAACATAACGATGGTCATTATGGCCAAACAGTTCTATTTTTGTTTCATCAGAACAAAAAAAAGTGTGATCTCAAATCAAATCAAGTTTATTTGTCACGTGTGCCGAATACAACAGGTGTAGACCTTACAGTGAAATTCTTACTTACAGGCTCTAACCAATAGTGCAAAAAAGGTATTAGGTGAACAATAGGTAAGTAAAGAAATAAAACAACAGTAAAAAGACAGGCTATATACAGTAGCGAGGCTATAAAAGTAGCGAGGCTACATACAGACACCGGTTAGTCAGGCTGGTTGAGGTAGTATGTACATGTAGCTATGGTTAAAGTGACTATGCATATATGATGAACAGAGAGTAGCAGTAGCGTAAAAATAGATAGCCCGGTTAGCCAATGTGCGGATAGATAGCCCGGTTAGCCAATGTGCGGGAGCACTGGTTAGTCGGTCCAATTGAGGTAGTATGTACATGAATGTATAGTTAAAGTGACTATGCATATATGATAAACAGAGAGTAGCACCAGCGTAAAAAGAGGGGTGGGGGGGGCCACACAATGCAAATAGTCCAGGTAGCCATTTGATTACCTGTTCAGGTAAATGGAGGGCGAGGGAGAGCTTTGTACGCGTCTCTGTGTGTGGAGTACAGGTGATCTAGAGTTTTTTCCCCTCTGGTTGCACATTTTAACATGTTGATAGAAATTTGGTAGAACTGATTTAAGTTTCCCTGCATTAAAGTCTCTGGACACTAAGAGCGCCGCCTCTGGGTGAGTGGTTTTCTGTTTGCTTATTTCCTTATACAGCTGACTGATTGCGGTCTTAGTGCCAGCATCTGTCTGTGGTGGTAAATAAACAGCCACGAAAAGTATAGCTGAAACCTCTCTAGGCAAGTAGTGTGGCCTGCAATTTATCACAATATACTCTACTTCAGGCGAGCAAAATCTAGAGACTTCCTTAGATTTCGTGCACCAGCTGGCACAGACCGCCCCCCTCTTTGTCTTTGCTGTTGTTCTAGGATTGATTTGCACTTTTCTCACCGAAGTACGCTCATCTCTAGGAGACAGAACGCGTCTCCTTCCTGAGCGGTATGACGGCTGCGTGGTCCCATGGTGTTTATACTTGCGTACAATTGCTTGTACATATGAACGTGGTACTTACAGGCGTTTGGAAATTGCTCCCAAGGATGAACCAGACTTGTGGAGGTCTACAATTGTTTTTCTGAGGTCTTGGCTGATTTCTTTAGATTTTCCCATGATGTCAAGCAAAGAGGCACTGGGTTTGAAGGTAGGCCTTGAAATACATCCACAGGTACACCTCCAATTGACTCAAATGATGGCAATTAGCCTATCAGAAGCTTCTAAAGCCATAATTTTCTTGAATTTTCCAAGCTGTTTAAAGGCACAGTCAACTTAGTGTATGTAAACTTCTGACCCACTGGAATTGTGATACAGTGAATTATAAGTGATATAATCTGATGGAAAACAATTGTTGGAAAAATAGACACACAAAGTAGATGTCCTAACCGACTTGCCAAAACAATAGTTTGTTAACAAGAAATTTGTGGAGTGGTTGAAAAACGAGTTTAAATGACTCCAACCTAAGTGTATGTAAACTTCCGACTTCAACTGTAAATACTGCAAGTGTGGGAGTGTAAATTTTAAAAACAAGAACATTTTGGCATCTGGTTTGCTTAATATAAGGAAATGTATTCATAGCATTGAATTTTACTTTTACTCAAGTATGACAATTTATTGTACTTAAGTACATTTTAAACCAGATACTTTGACTTTTACTCAAGTAGTATTGTACTGGGTGACTTTCACTTTTACTTGAGTCATTTTCTATTAAAGTATCTTTACTTTTACTCAAGTATTACAATTTAGTACTTTTTCCACCACAGCAGAGCTATATTGTCACATCCAGGCCTGAGAAGACAGGCTGGCGTGTTTAGTTTTGTTTTGGTGTAGGGTTTTTTCTGTTCTAGGTTATCTATTTCTATGTTGGGGTAATGGTTCCCAATTAGAGGCAGCTGAGTGTCGTTACCTCTAATTGGGAACCATATATATGTTTGTAGTTTTCACTAGGGGTTTGTGGGTTATTGTTTGTTCATAGCTTTGTTGGTGTCACTTGTTATGGTCAACGGTACGTTCGTTTTGTTTATTGGTTTGCCAGTTACGTTATTTAATAAAGAATGTATACTGGATACCTCGCTGCGCCTTGGTCTGTCACTCAGGAAGATTGTGACAGAATAACCCACCAATACAGGACCAAGCAGCGAGAGAGCCAGGATTTCTGGACGTGGGGGGAAATCCTGGCTGGAAAGGGACCCTGGAAGAGGACGACGGAGCATCGTCACCCCAAGAAGGAGATGGAAGCGGTGAAGACTGAGCGAGGGAGTTGTGAGGATTTATATGGAGCGTGGAACCCAGAGAGGGAGAGATATGTTGGGACTCGCCTGGTAAAAAACCCAAGAGGCAGCCCCCAATTTTTTTTGGGAGGGGTCACACGGGGAGTTTGGCCGGTTCAGGATGGACTCCTGAGCTAACTCCTCGTGCTCTTTGGAGGGAGCATCGCACTGGTAAGACGCCGTGCTACGCAGTTTTGCGCACGGTGTCTCCAGTGCGCGTTCACAGGCCGGTGCGAGAGATTCCAGCTCCTCTTCCAGCTGCAGCCTGGAAGAGTGGTGCCGGCTCAGCGCTCCTGGTCTCCGGTGCGCCTCCTTGGACCAGGATATCCTACACTGGTTCTGCGTGCAGTGTCTCCGGTGCGTGTCCATAGCCCGGTGCGTGAGATTCCAGCTCCACTCATCTGTCAGGGGAGGGTGAGTGCTGCCTGGAAGAGTGGTGCCGGCTCTGCACGCTAGGTCTCCAGTACACCTTCTGGGACCGAGATATCCTGCGCCGGCTCTGCGTCCGGTTCGAGCTCACAGCCCGGTGCGTGACATTCCAGCTCCCATCATCCGTGAGGCAAGGGTGAGTGAACAGCCGGGGAGAGAAGTACCGGCTCCATGCACCAGGTCTCCTGTACGCTTAGAGAGTCCAGCACGTCCTGTCCCGGCTCCGCGCACCAGGCCCCCTGTGCGCTTAGAGAGTCCAGCACGTCCTGTCCCGGCTCCGCGCACCAGGCCCCCAGTGCGCTTAGAGAGTCCAGCACGTCCTGTCCCGGCTCCGGCGCACCAGGCCCCCTGTGCGCTTAGAGAGTCCAGCACGTCCTGTCCCGGCTCCGCGCACCAGGCCCCCTGTGCGCTTAGAGAGTCCAGCACGTCCTGTCCCGGCTCCGCGCACCAGGCCCCCTGTGCGCTTAGAGAGTCCAGCACGTCCTGTTCCACGCTCCAGGATCCCTGTGCACGCCGTGGACCCAGCATAACCTGTCCCTGTTCCACGTTCCAGGATCCCTGTTCGTGTTGTGGATCCAGTAAGTCCTGTCCCTGTTCCACGCTCCAGGATTCCTGTTCGTGTTGTGGATCCAGTACGTCCTGTCCCTGTTCCACGCTCCAGGATTCCTGTTCATGTTGTGCATCCAGTGCGCAGAGTGAGAGAATCACGGCCCGTTCCTGCTCCCCGCACCCGAGGTCCAGTGCGCATAGTGAGCCCATCATGGCCCGTTCCTGCTCCCCGCACCAGAGGTCCAGTGCGCATAGAGAGCCCAGCACAGCCCGTTCCTGCTCCCCGCACCAGAGTCCCAGTGCGCGTCATGAGTCCAGCACGGCCCGTTCCTGCTCCCCGCACCAGAGTCCCAGTGCGCGTTGACAGTCCGGAACCTCCAGAGAAGGTCCCCAGTCCGGAACCTCCAGAGACGGTGCCCAGTCCGGGGCCCGCAACGAGGGTGCCCAGTCCAGGGTCGGCGGCGAGGGCTCCTACCACAGATGCGTTACTAACAGTTCGCATCGTGAGTCCAGTACGGCCGGTACCTGCTCTTCTCACTAGATTTCCGGCTAATAGCCCAGGGCCTCCGGTGCGTGACCTCGTGCCAGCACGGCCGGCACCGGAGCCGCCACCTGGGACAAAAAGACCCACCCGAAGACCCCCCCATGGACTGTTGGCACGGTCGGAGTCCGCGCCTTTGGGGGGGGGTACTGTCACGTCCAGGCCTCAGAAGACAGGCTGGCGTGTTTAGTTTTGGTGTAGGTTTTTTTTCTGTTCTAGGTTATCTATTTCTATGTTGGGGTAATGGTTCCCAATTAGAGGCAGCTGAGTGTCGTTACCTCTAATTGGGAACCATATATATGTTTGTAGTTTTCACTAGGGGTTTGTGGGTTATTGTTTGTTCATAGCTTTGTTGGTTTCACTTGTTATGTTCAACGTTACAATCTCTGTTCGTTTTGTTTATTGTTTTGCCAGTTACGTTATTTAATAAAGAATGTATACTGGATACCTCGCTGCGCCTTGGTCCGTCACTCAGGAAGATCGTGACATATATATACACTGAGCGTACAAAACATTAAACACCATCTTAATATTGAGTTGCACCCCCCTTTTTTACATTTAGAACAGCCTCAATTCGTCTGGACATGGACAAGGTGTTGAAAGCGTTCCACAGGGATGCTGGCCCATGTTGACTCCAATGCGTCCCACAGTGGTGTCCAGTTGGCTGGATGCCTTTTGGGTGGTGGACCATTCTTGATACACAAGAGAAACTGTTGAGCGTGAAAAACCCAGTAGCATTGCAGTTTTTGACACACTCAAACCAGTGCGCCGAGCGCCTACTACCATACCCAGTTCAAAGGCACTTAAATATTTTGTCTTGCCAAATCACCCTCTGTATGGCACACACACATTGTCTCAAGGCTTAAAAATCCTTCTTTAACTTCTCTCTCTGCTTTTCCATGACTATTTTAGATTATTTTATGAATGGTTTTATGAGGCTGCTACTGATATCTGTTAAACATAGCCACGTTGGGTTTTTAAGACTGTCTCATCAACCATGTCAGCTTAAACAAAAGTAGCCTAAATGTATATCAAATAAACAATGGAATACCAGAAAATACATTCTTATAGCTGATAGAAACATAATGATGTCAGAAGTTAAGCATCAGTTGTCTTCTTACTATAGCCTACCAACTCCACTGGTCTTTTGGTTGGAATTCTCAGTGACAAGGAGTACCACCTGCTGGTAACAACTAGTAACTGCATTTGAACAAAGCATTAAATGTACAGATTTAAACCACTACTGAATTTTATTTCAGATTTCATTCTATGAGACAAAGGTTGTCAGAGATTTTCCAAATTTGACACTGATTGCAAAGCAGGGAAATTAGAGGCAGCATTAGTCAACATTGTGAAAATGTATACAACAGGGTAAGAAGCTGTTTACGAATCGGTCCTCATAATCTTTCATTAAAACAGACTGAAGCCATGACTTACTGGTGGAAATCCAATAGCCTCATCCATACTGTATGTGCTGTAGCCAACTATTTAATTGTTTGATCAACTATGGGACAAGACTATAGGCCCTGGTCAAAAGTAGTGAACTATATAGGGACTCAGCCTAGGAGCTCCATGTTCTGTGTTCATCAGTTGAGGACCTTCCTGAGATGTTCTAGCTGTGCCTGGTTGATGCTGCTCCCTCCACAGACGATCATGACTAGGGGTCCTGCTAGGGGAACGGGCAGCCGGCCCTCACCCTGCAGTCTCTGGATGACACCACAGTACACAGCCGCTAACGCAGCCCCACAGGCCAGTTCCACCAGCACACGCTCCTCGTCTGGACACACACACAAACAAATAGTTTTATTCGTAGTTGTAACAGTAGCTAAGTTTCTTTTAGGATATAACTATACATCAAATAAAGCAGAGTATTGTATGGAGATGTACTGAACATTTAAAACAATTCTAGAATGCTCCATCTGACAACAGTGGTGTCTGGTATAACACTCACCCAGGAACGTCTCCACTGCTTGCAAGGCCTGCTGGTCAGTGACCAGCTCTGATATGATGTTCATGTTGCCCTCCTTAATGTACTCAAAGGCCTGGCTGCACACCGTCTTCGAACCCAGACACTTGGCCTCACTGGCAATGCAACCATCATGCCAGATCATTACAATGGAATATAATAGAAAAGATTTGAATATAACATGATGGTAAATGAATATCTCAGTGTAATCTCTGTTCTCTTCTCACCTAGTGATGTCAGGGAGGGTGACTATCTTGCCAGCCTTTACTGCTGCATTAAAACAGTCTGCTCCCTCAGTCTCCATGCAGATGATGGGCACACTGCCCCAGCCCACTTCCTTCATGCCCTCCACCACCCCACAGAGCAGCCCTCCTCCCCCCACAGATAAAACTACAGCCCCAGGCTTGGATGGAAGAGAGGCCTTGATCTCTCTCACAATACTGGCATGGCCTTGCCTGGGGGAGAATGAAATCAAATCATAATTAAAGTGTATTTTCCAAACAAATGTGTCACCATACACTTTACACAAAATAGAAAGGGGGAAAAATTAGACAAACAAGAGGAAAAGGGGTGGGGAAACTGTCCATTCAAAAGAAAAGGCAACAGCAACTCCTAATAGGAGAAGAATGGTGTTCATTTCACAGAATCTGAACCATTATTTGTGATCTAAGTCGGTCATTCTAGAAGTCATGCCCCTTACAGGCTCATTTAAGGTTGGTCTGACTGGAGTATCTTCTCACCAGAGCAGAGGATGGTCAAAGGGTGGGACATAGGTCAGGCCATCAGTCTGGGTCAGACGCAGGGCCTCATCATTGGCATCATCCCACACCTGAACAGGCAAAATGAGACAGAAAAATGGCAACAAACACCTCAGGGAACAGAGTAGCCTACAAAGTTCACAAGTAAATCAGTCTTCAGTTATAAGGCTGGCAAAAACTTGAGAGGAGAGGTGGTCACTAATTGGCGGGATTACCTTGCCGACTACTCTGACCGTGGCTCCTTGGTCCTTCAGCTTCTCTCTAATCAGCTCAGGAGAGGATGAAGGCACAATGATAGTTGCTGGAATGTTTAGTTTGCGTGCCACATAGGCTGTGGCCATCCCAGCGTTGCCACCTGAACACAACATAAAATATATTGTCATAATGGGGAATGTTGGTATCACTTGGAAATATTATTATATAAATCGTCTACTACCTGAAGAGCAAACAACTCCTTTGGACTCTGGTCCTGCAACCTAGAAATTAATAAAAGTATAATGCCATTGATCAGATATGTGTTTGTTTTTTTAATTCAAACTGAGAAAGTGTGATTTATGTATTGAAACGTCGCTTTCTTCCCTCTGTTCTTATCATCATGAACTCAAGGAAGCATTAAATAAAAATGTATCTGGTCAACACTAGGAGGTGTTATCGCACAACTGTTTGAACAGTACTAAACAAACCTGAAACAAACTCTTTATAATAATGGCGGATATTTTCCATAATGAGCGGAATTTCAAAGTTGTTTGTTTCCAGTATGTAGGCCGATCACTTGTGTAAAACAATAGGCTAATCTTTGAAATGTTACTAAATCTATATTCTAAGTATGGTTGTCATTAGATGTAATGTAAATTGCATTTACGATCATTTTACTTCAACCCTTTGAACATGCTTACCTTTTGGCACAGCTGTCCGATACCGCGTATTTTGAATGAACCTGAGGGTTGGGAACTTTCCATTTTTAAATACACATTGGTCCCCGCCCGTTTTGACATGTCTATGCTCTCCAAAAACGGGGTATTTATGTGAAAGGCTTTTGGGCTTGCCATGAGGTCTCAGGATAACCGCGTTGAAAGTATTCGATCTCCCCTTGAATGGTAGTGCGTAAATTGCATGTGCAAATACAGGTTTTCTTTTCTCGCCAATGTGCCCAATCCACAGAGAGACGCAGTGTACCGCTGTCAACAAAGATTGCAATTCCGTTGCGGATGACAAGACAGTAATAGACAAGAAGTAGGCTACTGTAGAACAATATTCCGTTTGTAGGCGGTGCAACTTTGTGACAAGATAGCTTACTGCGGCAATCAGTACATGATTTATCCCTGACCTTTGCACGAACTGCCCATATCTATCCGTTAATGTTTAGCTTTCAAAGGAGGTGGGATGGATCATAAATTAATCGACACGCTCCCTGTTATTAACTCTTGTTTGGTAGGCTGTATGAAAACTGCAGCCAATGTAAGTAAGCATTGTGCATAGCATAGTGAGACGTTATTACTATAATAATAATAAGAAGAAGTTTTATTTATATAGCGCCTTTCCATAGCTCAAGGTCGCTTTACATTGCACATTACAATACATTCAGAACACCCACACATACATCGCAGTCACATAGGATACACACTACCCAAAATGCATGTCAAACAGATATGTCTTCAACTGGATCTTGAATGCACCCACGGATGAGGTATTGCGTAGTGTAAGAGGTAGTGAATTCCATAATTGAGGAGCATTAACACCAAATGACCTCCCACCTACAGTGGACAACCGGAAATGAGGGATGGTCAACAAACCAAGTTCAGCTGATCTAAGGGACCGAGCAGGGCGGTAAGGATAGAGTAAGTCAGAGAGATATTGGGGAGCAAGACCATTTAATGCTTTAAAAGTTAGAAGCAATACCTTAAAGTGGATACGTGATGCCACAGGTAGCCAGTGAAGGTCATGAAGCAGAGGAGTGATGTGAGCAGAGCGCCTAGTGGAGGTGAGAACTCTTGCTGCTGAGTTTTTAACATACTGTAATCTTGCAATAAGTTTTTTGGGAAGACCAAGAAGTAAGGCATTGCAATAGTCCAAGCGTGAAGTGATTAATGCATGAATTAGAGTTTCAGCATCAGCTAAAGTGAGAGAAGATCGGAGACGAGCAATATTACGAAGATGGAAAAAATAGTTTTTAACAAGAGAAGAAATGTGAGAGCCAAAAGATAAAGTTGAATCGAATAAGAAACCAAGGTTACGAATCAATGACGAAGGCTTAACGTGGATTCCATCAACATCAAAGGACTGATCAATCCTTTTGGCTGAGGCAGTAGGACCAATCAATAATATCTCAGTTTTATTATCATTCAGTTTAAGGAAATTCAGGGACATCCATTTCTTGATGTCCCTGATACATTCAGTGAGTGAGTCAGGCAAAGATAACCTATCAGAGCTGGTGGTGAGGTAGATTTGAATATCATCAGCATAGCAATGGAACTGAAGTCCGTGCCTGCGTATGATATCACCGAGTGGATATATGTAGATGATGAATAATAGTGGGCCAAGAACCGAACCTTGAGGGACACCCTGTGTAAGTGAAGCAGTGGCAGATCTAAACCCTTGTATAGTGATATAATACTTTCTGTCGCTAATGTAGGAAATGAGCCAAGAAAGAGCAGAGCCAGTGATACCAATGTCAGAAAGCCTAGAGATAAGTATTTCATGGCAGACTGTGTCAAAAGCAGCGCTTAAATCAAGAAGCATCAGGATGTTTATCAGCCCTGCATCCATGGACAAAAGAATGTCGTTAACCACCCGGAGAAGAGCAGTTTCAGTGCTATGAGCTGGGCGAAATCCAGACTGAAAAGGTTAAAAAAATAACATACAACAATGTAAAACATTTTTTTTACTCCCATTCAAGGGAAATAATTATTTATTGTTAACATTGACATTTTTTTCAGCATATTGATTGGTGTTTGTTTTGTATGTCACATAACCCATCCATACAGCAGACTGTAATACACAACCAGTAAATCAAGCCAGCGTCGGTCAACAGGTAGGCTATACTCAGTGATGAAATTGTGTATCAATTTGCATGATGGGTATTAAATAGACAACAACCAACCTGAAACAAAAATACGTAAAATAGCACAATGTACAAACTTCTGCCTAAATTTAACTCAATATGAATACAAACTCCAAAGAGAGATCCTAACTATAGACCTGTTTGGGTGATAAAGCATTTATATACTGTAGGCCTATGGGTGTTTGATGAGCTTAGTTTCAATTCACACCCATAGTTAGCTTCATAGTTATTATATCTGTAGAAGAAAATACTGCACCTCTCATTTTCCTATCCCAGCACTACCTCTTCCCCTCATTCCTCCAGAACACATTTTGGTTTGCAAAAATAAAGCCAACATTGTATGACTGTTTTAAACATTCCACATCTCTTTCAGTAGCTTTAACCAGCCTTCAAAGTCATTCAATAACACCTTCTGTCACATTTCTTCCTGTCCATTTCTCATCTCATAAAAACATTATCTCTTGCTTTCTTTCCTCCACTGAAACCCTGAATATTTTCCTTACAGGGTAACTGTCCATCTGCATCTAACAGCACTTAGTTCAAACCCACATTCACTAACTCATGACTGCCTCTGTCCTGTCCTCTGCTCCCTTCTCTGAGATTATCACATTCACTAACTCATGACTGCCTCTGTCCTGTCCTCTGCTCCCTTCTCTGAGATTATCACATTCAAGTCCTTACTCGACTGACACACAGGAGAAAAACACTGAGTGAGAGAGGAAAAGGGGAAGCCCAGACCCAGAGTGTTCTCTGAATGAGGGGTGGTAGCAGGGCAGTGGGAGTCGTTGAAAAAAAAGAAGTAAAAATGGTGCTTCATTGCTTCATGAATCAATGAGAAAAAGTCAGCTTAGTCAGGGAGAAAAGCGAAACCTTGAAAATGCAGACAGGGATCTACGGGTGGTGTACGCTGGCTCTTCTTCCTATTTGGTAAGTGACCACCAATACTGAGCCTGTCTGTCTGTCTGTCCAGATATAGGCCACTCTGTCCATGCCCTGGCCCTTGTCCTTTGTTCTGGGGTGGCACAGACTGACACAGAGAGAGGGCACTGTCCGGGCGCTGCCACTGTCTGCAAGTCTAGTCAGCTCCAGCTCTGAGCCCAGTCCCAGCACAACAACGTGCACTATCTTCTCAGCAACGTGCATCGTCTTCTCTATGCCAGGGAACGTTGTCTAGGCTTGATCCTTGGATACAACTGTAAGAAGAAGAAGAAAACGTTATTGTTCATATTATTTTCAAATCAAGGAAATTACAGGTAGATACAACAGGGGGTGGCATGTCACAACATAGGATTTATTACCAAATATTTTGAGATGCCACTGGGTTAAAGCTCCTTATCAATTTCAACTAACATTTAATTAACATGTAATTTCAAACAAGATTGGGGATATTTTATACATAGTAAATAAACATAAATACACCACATTAATCACAGAATTAAAGGATCTCTATGATATTAACGTCCTGGTGATTCATACTAACGTCCTGGTGATTCATACTAACGTCCTGGTGATTCATATTAACATCTGGCCGGGTGGTGCCAGAGACCTTGCCGGGCCGGGTGGTGCCAGAATGACAACCTTTCCCTCAACGTAACCAAGACTAAGGAGATGATTGTGGACTACAAGAAAAGGAGGACCAAGCACTCCCCATTCTCATCGACAGGGCTGTAGTGGAGCAGGTTGAGAGCTTCAAGTTCCTTGGTGTCCACATCAACAACAAGCTAGAATGGTCCAAACACACCAAGACAGTCGTGAAGAGGGCACGACAAAGCCTATTCCCCCTCAGGAAACTAAAAAGATTTGGCATGGGTCCTGAGATCCTCAAAAAGGTTCTATAGCTGCAAGAGCATCGAGAGCATCCTGACTGGTTGCATCACTGCCTGGTACGGCAATTGCTCGGCCTCTGAACGCAAAGAACTACCGAGGGTAGTGCGTACGGCCCAGTACATCACTGGGGCTAAGCTGCCTGCCATCCAGGACCTCTACACCAGGCGGTGTCAGAGGAAGGCCCTAAAAATTGTCAAAGACCCCAGCCAACCCAGTCATAGACTGTTCTCTCTACTACCGCATGGCAAGCGGTACCGGAGTGCCAAGTCTAGGACAAAAAGGCTTCTCAACAGTTTTTACCCCCAAGGCATAAGACTCCTGAACAGGTAATCAAATGGCTACCCAGACTTTTTGCATTGTGTGCCCCCGCCCCAACCCCTCTTTTTACGCTGCTGCTACTCTCTGTTTATCAGATATGCATACTCACTTTAACTATACATTCATGTACATACTACCTTAATTGGGCCGACCAACCAGTGCTCCCGCACATTGGCTAACCGGGCTATCTATCTGCATTGTGTCCCGCCACCCACCACCCGCCAACCCCTTTTTCACGCTACTGTTTCACTGTAAGGTCTACACCTGTTGTATTCGGCTCACGTGACAAATAAACTTTGATTTGATTTGATCCTGGTGATTCATATTAACATCCTGGTGATTCATATTAACATCCTGGTGATTCATACTAACATCCTGGTGATTCATACTAACATCCTGGTGATTCATATTAACATCCTGGTGATTCATATTAACATCCTGGTGATTCATATTAACATCCTGGTGATTCAGACCATAGTCGTAATCATCATGGTGGCTGGCCTTACCCCTAGCAGGTTGCGTGGCACGTATCCCTCCTTGTCATGTAGTCTGGCCCACCACCATTCTGTCTCAGCGTCGTCCCTGCGGCTCAGAGTGGTAATGGCGTCTCCCTCGTGGAAGGACAGCTCATCTGAGCTCTGGGCCTCGTAGTCCCACAGCCCGTACACTGACCCTTTATTCATCACACCCAGCTTCTCCTGCACCCCTGGGGGGCGGATAGAGGGGAAGAGGGTCGCTTCAAAGTTCACATGGAAACACTATTGAACCTTCCTGACACAAAACCATGGACCTGTCTACAAAACCCTGGCCAAACAATAACGTTGGAACTTCACCTAGCCTTCAGATAGGTTAGGTGGAGCTTTCACCATATTGCTTATACCTATCCAATTGTACATATCCTAGCACGAGTGCCTAGGGTGTAGGGGCTATGGGTTGTTTGTGTTCAGGAGCCATATGTCTCTCTATATAACTCACCGTAGAGGAACTGGGAACACTGTGTGTATCCGTCCTCCATCTCCTCACACTTATCAGCCGCTGTCTCCACGTCACTTATGGTGGTGGCAAAGATGGCCGCCCCTGACTCCACCAGCATCTTACAGAGATGTACACTGTTACAGGAGGCTGCACAGTGTAGTGGAGTCCTGGATATATGACGGACACAAAAGGAGAGACGTTCATGGAGACATTGTGTAGTCTCTACCATTTTAAATGCAGGTGAGCAAAGCTAAGGTGAAAGAAATAGAAAATATCAAGTGAAAGAGGAAGGTAAAGAGAAATGGTCCCAGCAGGGTTTAAACAGTGTACGTCCTCACCATCCATCGCTGTCAGCAGCGTTGACGTTGACCCCAAAGTCGAGCAGGAACTTGACAATGTGGTGATGTCCAGCACATACAGCGTTGTGCAGGGGGGTAATGCCCTCGTCATTGGCTGTGCTGGGATTCTCAACCTGCATGGGGAGAGGGTCAATCAATCACATTTATTTCAGTCTGTGGTACGTAAAATGAGAAGACAACACAATTCATTTATCTTCTGGGATAATAGTTTGAATTGAAGAGCCTATGATTACCTCATAGATGATCCTTTGCACCAGGTCAAACTCTCCCTCCAGAGAGGCGTCCAGTAGCAGGGCCAGGGGGTTGAACTTGACACGCAGCCCGTGGCCTGTCCGCTCTGACTCAGGCTTCTTCAGGTTAGTCCTCTTGATCTGCTGAGACAGAGAAAGGGGAGTTACTCTCTACCTAATGTCATGACTAAGGCGGGGAGTTTTTCCTGTGAAGAAAGTGAAGTCTGCAACTCTGATGGCAACTCTAACATAAGTCAAGAGTTACAGTCCTTACTTTCTTTTTTTCAAAGAGTTTTTACCATGGTTACCATGTGACCAGGAGAAACTCTGGACCCTATGAATAATGACTTACAAAAAGGAAGCATGCTGTTACATTGTGGAGCTGTAGCTCCGCTGGCTTACCTTAGGCAGTGCCGGGGGTGTGACAGTCCGGGGAGAGGTGTCTTTCTGCTGGGGGGACGAGGCCTCAGGGATGGGCCTTGGAGTGGAGGTGGTGCTGGTGGTGGTAGGACCAGGCTGGTTGTTGTTGTTGTCTTCTAGGCTGGGCTGGGGGGTGGGCAAGCAGGGAATGGTCTCACTGGGTGGGGGGGTCCTCTGCTGCTGATTTTCTTTGGAGTCAGAGGAAGGGGACAGGCGATGGTCTGAATTGTGACCCTCTGCTGCAGTGACCACAAGGGAGGCAGTCTCCATCAGGTTCCCATTAGCAGTGTTGATGTTGTCCATGTCAGGACATCCCAGGACACCACCCATGAAGACAGGCTGGTAGAACGGAGTGTTGTTGCTACCCTCCATGCCTCCGGCCAGGGTGTTGAAGCGCTGGTACAGGAGCTTCTGGATATTTGGTCCCGGTGGGGCCCTCTGGCTCTGTGATGGAGCTGCGTTTCTTCAGCGGGCGCGGTGCGTTGGTCAACCGCCGGCGCAGGACCTCCAGGTCGGCATCGCTCTGATAACGCAGCGGGGAGTGGGCCACGGGGGTCAGCTTGGTGGGGCTCAGGGGCCGCGGGATGTTCTCCACACTGGGAGGGGGTAAGAGTCTACCCTCTGTAGTGTCCCCTTCCCTGTCCACCATGTCCTCTCCACCCCCCCAGGCCTCCTCCTGGGGACAGTGCCCCGTGTTGGAAGGGCACAGGGGAGGGAGAGGTGCTGGAGGGAAGCACTGGTTTCCCATACACTACAAACAAAAGGAGACAAAGATGTTATTATAGGACCATACCGATTGAGACCCAACAGGAAAGTCAAGCGTTATCTGAATCTGGATTCAAATGGGTTTGCACTTTTGGGACTAATACATTGGTCCTACTGTGCCAGACATGCTCACTCAAGTGCAGATTCATTATTTGAAGGAAATCAAATACTATTAGAACCCAGGTCTGACTGACAAAATATAATGTTTATCTATTGAGGGGTTTACCTGCTTTGACAGCAGATCTGCCTCCTACTGGGTAGCTCTTGGCTGCAGGCTGCTGCAGGTACATGTGGTAGATGGAGGAGGAGTTCATGGTGGCAGGGCCCTTCCTGGGGGACTGAGGCCTGGAGGAGGGCCTGTCTGGGACGTAGGGCCTCACAGCCACAGCCAGCGGGGGGTCAGGCCTCTCTCCCTGGCCCGACTGGGGTGTGGGGCTGGGGGGGACAGAGATACGCTGCTGGATCTGCTGGGAGGAGGAACCAGGAGGTGCATGGGTTGGGGCTGAGCGCTGCCAGGCTAAGGTGGCAGGGGCAGACCTGGGCAGGGAGCTGGTAGAGCAGACTATAGACGGATGGCCAGTAGGTGCAGGGTAAGTGCCGTAGATGGGTGGTGGTTTGGACATGGATCCTCCTGGTAGCTTACTGGAGTCAAGGCTCTGTGGATGGAAATACAGTGAAACAGTTAGATAGACGTCCATGTAGGACAGTAGGAAGGAGAGAGTCCAGGGAATGTGTGAAAGAGCAAAAAGTGAATGGCTGCGTCTCAATAGTCTAAAGTGGGTTCTCTACTTGTGTCTTCTCCTTCGTCCTTATTGATCTGAGAAAACAGGGTCTGTGAAAGCAAAATGGTTCAGAATGCCTACCAGGAATTTGCTTTTCATGGTTAGTTATAGAATAACAGTGCAGGTGAAGGAGAGGAGATGATGATAGGAAGCCACTTTAGACTATTGAGAGGTACTCAATGACCGTAGTAGTGGGTGAAGTAGGGATCTCACCTGGTCTGGGCTGGTTTTCCTCCAATCTGAAGGTTGGCGTGAGGAGACACTTTTACTCAGGGTGGGCCACACTGTATCATTGACTACAGGAGGGGTAGAGAAGAGAGGGATTGAGTGAGAAAGGCAAGAGGTAAAAGAGGGGGGGGGACAGCAGGACCGGTAGTTTGTGTATCAGTATAAAGGTTGGGGAAGATGGGCTGTGGTATTCTAGTTGTCTCGAGAAGTGATCGATAGAATGTTGAAATGAGCAACTGGAAGTACAGTACAGTTACACACACAACACTATTTGAAGAACTAGTACCTGTAGCTAATACGTTTCCATTTCTAGATCACATTGCTCTCTTTGCCTTGTGTCTCATACTAATCTCGGTTAACCCAGAACTAAAGTCTTGCGTAGTTGGTCAGATGCTTGATTAAGTTCTGTTAAGAGAAGAGGATCGGAACCGGAACGAAGAGCTCCACACTCTCTCTTTGCAAGTTAGAGTCCAATTGTTCCCTCCCCTTCCATAATTCCAAAAATGCTAACACCTGCTAAATCACAATTTGCCCACGATTTGCCCAAAGCACCGGAACTAATGCTGCTCGTTATCTTGCGCATCCCATTGTATCATGACAGATCTACACTACCATTTATGTAGTCTGTCCACTAGAGATTAGTCTCATACAGACTGGTACAGTACAGGAACAGGGTGACCTCCATACCTATATTGCAGGACAGACTGACCTGAGGGACACAGTGTCAGTTCTAATAACAAGGAGTATGTGCTGGGTGTATTTTAGTCCTGTCCCCGTTTCTGATCCGGTTTAGATCAGGTTAAAGGGATTATAGAATGTCTATCACTCCAAGAGGATCTCTCTCACTCCCTCTCCCTCTCTTCTCTCACTCAGCTCTCCTGGAGACATGGTCTGTCTGGAGGTAAACTATTCCCTGCATCCTGTCTGTTTGCCTGCCAGGCTTCCTATTAAACCTATTGCAGTGTCTGTGCCAGCTAAGCCACTGCTACTCTCCCTTTCAAACATTACAACTGCCCAGTCCTATTAAAGCTGAGCACTAGAGGTGCTACATCATCTGAGGCTGAGCCTGAAATGGTATGCTATTCCCTATATAGAGCACTAGTTTTGACCAGGGCCCACATAGAGCTCTGGTCAAATAAAGTGGACAATATAGGAAATAGGGTGCCATTTCAGACGCAGAACAAGTCCATCAAAGAGGACAAATCATTCCTCTCTCTACATGAGTCCTGTTTGAATTGTACATTCATAGAGGTGGAGAACTATGCATCAGTAACTCCTTCTCTAACGTCATAGATCTATTTTTGTCCATACAAAGAAACCATTTTGCCTATCCATTTCCCCTTATTTAATAGAGGTCATTTAGACTGACCGTGGTATTTTTGGCTACAAATATTAACACAATAACATTCAATTCCAATATAAATAAATAGATTTTCTAAGCGGGAAAGGAATGGGACCTCATAGTAGGCCTACAGAAGATGAACACAATAGTTACATAATGATTCAACCTGTAGCTACATATTTTATGTAAGGAGGGAAGGCAAAGCTGTGGCATTAGTTTTAGGTAGATGTTATAACTATATTATACATGCATGTACTCTACCGGTCAAAAGTTTTAGAACACCTACTCATTCAAGGGTTTTTCTTTATTTTTACTATTGTCTACATTGTAGAATAATAGTGAAGACATCAAAACTATGAAATAACACATATGGAATCAGGTAGTAACCCAAAAAGTGTTAAACAAATCATAATATATTTTATATTTGAGATTCTTCAAATAGCCACCCTTTGCCTTGATGACAGCTTTGGACACACTTGGCATTCTCTCAACCAGCTTCATGAGGTAATCACCTGGAATGCATTTCAATTAACAGGTGTGCCTTGTTCAAAGTTAATTTGTGGAATTTCTTTCTATCTTAATGCGTTTGAGCCAATCAGTTGTATTGTGACAAGGTATACAGAAAATAGCCCTATTATGGCAAGAACAGCTCAAATAAGCAAAGATAAACAACAGTCCATCATGACTAAGACATGAAGGTCAGTCAATACGGAACATTTCAAGAACTTTTAAAGTTTCTTCAAGTGCAGTACCAAAAACCATCAAGCGCTATGATGAAACTGGCTCTCATGAGGACCGCCACAGGAATGGAAGACCCAGAGTTACCTCTGCTGTAGAGGATAGGTTCATCAGAGTTACCAGCCTCAGAAATTGCAGCCCAAATAAATGCTTCAAAGAGTTAAAGTAACAGACACATCTCTACATAAACTGTTCAGAGGAGACTGTGTGAATTAGACCTTTGTGGTCGAATTGCTGCAAAGAAACCACTACTAAAGGACACCAATAATAAGAATAGACTTGCTTGGGTACAATGGAAACTTGTCCTTTGGTCTGGAGTCCAAATGTGAGATTTTTTGTTCCAACCGTCATGTCTTTGTGAGACGAGGTGTGGGTGAACGGATGATCTCTGCATGTGTATTTCCCACCGTAAAGCATGGAGAAGGAGATGTTATGGTGTGGGGGTGCTTTGCTTGTGACACTGTCTGTGATTTATTTAGAATTCAAGGATCACTTAACCCACACCTCGTCTCACAAAGACATGGCGGTTGGAACAAAAAATCTCAAATTGGGACTCCAGACCAAAGGACAAGTTTCCATTGTACCCAAGCAAGTCTATTCTTATTATTGGTGTCCTTTAGTAGTGGTTTCTTTGCAGCAATTCGACCATGAAGGCCTAATTCACACAGTCTCCTCTGAACAGTTTATGTCACTCACTCAACAGGACAATGGCCCAACCCACCTCCAGGCTGTGTATGGGATATTTTACCAAGAAGGAGAGTGATGGAGTGCTGCATCAGATGACCTGGCCTCCACAATCCCCCGAACTCAACCAAATTGAGATGGTTTGGGATGAGTCGGACCGCAGAGGGAAGGAAAAGCAGCCAACAAGTGCTCAGCATATGTGGGAACTTCTTCAAGACAGTTGAAAAAGCATTCCAGGTGAAGATGGTTGAGAGAATGCCAAGAGTGTGCAAATCTGTCATCAAGGCAAAGGATGGCTATTTGAAGAATCTCAAATATGAAATATATTTTGATTTGTTTAACACTCTTTTTGTTTACTACATGATTCCATATGTGTTATTTCATAGTTTTGATGTCTTCACTATTATTCTACAATGTAGAAAATAGTGAAAATAAAGAAAAACCCTTGAATGAGTAGGTGTTCTAAAACCTTTGACCGGTAGTGTACATAACTATCAGAATTTATGTTTAAGCCCTGTTGTTGATATTGGGGCATGCTACTGAAGCCCCTCTCCTTCTGCTGCCCTGGTCCCTGGCTGCCGACTCACTGTTGGCACCGTGGGCCCCTGAGGGGGACCGGGGCCCCTCTCTCAGCTCCACGGGGTCCACTATGATGTCTAAATCTGAGACCTTCCATTGGCCGGAGGGCTTCCTCACACCGCACCCCTCCTCCTCTGCTGAGCCGAGACCACCACGCACGCCGTGGTCACAACAACAACAACAACAATAACAACGACAAAAACAGCGGGAAAATACGATACGAGTAAGGGAAGGAGAAGAAGAGGTCCACAGACAGACATGAGAGAATAGAGGAAAGGAAGTTAGAGAAAGCTGAGCCAGATAACTCACAAAAATATGACGAGTTTAGAATTGAAATATCTTCTCAGAGGTGTTACGTGCTGCTACCACTCTGAACTAAAATCCTCTACCACCTCCTCCTTAGCAATCTCATGTCTGTTGAGATAAGATCAACCAAAGTGTCCCAAATAGACAGATATAGGATGACAGTCAGTAGTTGGAGAGTGATAAAGTAGGTAAAGCTGCAGTGTCGAGCAGGGACTGACCTGATTTAGAGCGGCCATGGTTGATGGGGCCAGTCCCAGGGACAGACTGTGGTTTTAGGGGGTCTGGGAGCAGAGCGTAGCCCCCCTCCTGTCTGCCTGGGACGGGGACTTGGATGTAGGGACACACAGCGGCCACGCGCCCTGAGCTGCTGGGGGTGGGCTGGGGGGAGGGAGGCCCATTTATCCTGTTAAGCTGTGGAGTGGAGAGAGAGAGACGGGAAATACAATGTCAGCTATACTTAAAATCACAATGATCTGCTGTAGATTACAGAGAATTTCAAAGAGACAGAGAGTGAAGCCAATCACCTAAATACTGTATGTATAAACAGTGCCTAGTGAAATTACTAGCATTTTGTTGGCTTACATTTGCAAATTAAAAAACTTGTTTTAAGGCATCAAAATGTGAAAACTGTGAGTACTTTCACTAGGCACTGTACAGTGCAGTATGTAGGTGTGCTATGCTACTGTATATGCGCTGGTGGTCTGAGTGAGTGGGAACAAAAATGTATTGAGTATTGAGATATATTGAGTATCTCTGGGAACACAAAGGTATTGAGTATTGAGATAGATTGAGTATCTCTGGAAACACAAAGGTATTGAGATATATTGAGTATCTCTGGGAACACAAAGGTATTGAGTATTGAGATAGATTGAGTATCTCTGGTGAGCTTGTGAGAGTTCCTTCCTGGTCTTACAGGGTTGTTCTCTTTTTGACGTGCCTCAGCTTTTTTCTTGTGCAGGCGCTCGCGGAGGTCCCAGATGCGCTTGTCCATCATGGTCACCTCTGTGTTGCGCTTATTCAGCAGCTCCTTGTTCTGCTGCAGCCTGCCGCTCTGCTCCGCGTTCAGCTTGTTACGCACCTGACAGAGACATAGAGGGAACAGGGAACGGCATGGCTGTGAGTCACACCAAGGGGCAGATGGAAGGGCAATGTGTGTGTGTGTGTGTGTGTGTGTGTGCACGAGTGGACGTGTGTGCGCGTTGGTGGCATGGCAGAGTCACGCCAGTGGACACCCTGTCCTGTCTCTGTTTAACCAGGCCCTAGCAGGATGAGGGATGAAGCTATCTATTATACCCCGACGCCAATGTCCTTCAGAATGAAAATGTCAATCTGACTCTAATCTCCTCTCCTTTATCTGATCTGCAGCTGGATGATGTAACTTCCCCCAAATACATGAATCTGAAGTGCCATTACATTATATAGTGTAATTTCTTGTTGTATTACGTAAAAACACGTGTCACATTAAGCTGATCTCTCAGATGATTCTGTGTCATCATAATCTAGTAGTATTGTGATGAGATGTTTACTTCTGTACAGTACTTGCAGTACTACTGAAAATATAATTTTAAATGGCTGAAGAAAGCACACATTTTCTTCAGGAAATGTACCTGTAGCTCCTGGTAAAGTTTGCGTAGCTCCAGGGCGGCGGTGCCAGTGAGAGGTCCTCCTAGGGGCTGCAGACCATTGAGACGTCCCCTCCTCAGGTCCTCCAGCTGCTGGGTGAGCTGGTCCACCTTCACCACAGCTGACTGCAGCTCTGCCTGCTTCTCCTGGAACAGCCCACTCACATGCTGGATCTCAGCCGCTGCATGGGTAGAGGAGAGGGGACGCAATACACTAATATCAGTAACTATGTATTATGTGTGTGTATATGTGTGTGTTAGGGAGAAATCAAAACATATGCTTCAAGTCTGATGCTGTGTGAGAGAAGAGTGAGTATAATGTATTGGAATGTTGTGGACTGGATGGACAAGTCCTCTTTCTGTGGAGTATCATTATCAGTGTGTGGCAGGCAGGGTGCAGCCTTGGACGTTATACAGAACAAGACCCTGCTACAGTATGACCATGGGGACTTTAAGACATTCAGAGAACTCCTGTCAACACCCAGACACACCCAGTTCCAGACCACAATATAGGGAGGGTCAGATTCCAGGCTCACTGACAGAACTAAGGAAAGAGATGACATCATGGACAGCTGAACGGAGCCCAGATTCTACTTTCAACACGTTAACAGGGCAGTGTGTGTGTGCGTGCAAGCGTGTGTGTATTGGAGCATTGCTTACACAGGTTGCCATTGATGAGCTTGCTGTAGTCCACCTGGCCCCTCATGGCGCGGATCTTCTTTAGTTTGGCCTCCTGACTCTCCACTCGCTCCTTCAACCTCTGCAGCTTCTCAGCCTCTGACGCTGTCTGGCCCTGTGCGTGGTCCTGCTGCTTCAGGTACCTCAGACGCTGCTCCTGAGGGAAGGGGAGGGTTGAAGGATGACAGAGGGGAACAATGAGTTACAAATGTGGGGAGGTAAAATGTAGTGCAAGCATTCCTCCTCTTCATTCAGACACAGATAAAATTACACACACTGACGCACACACACGCGTACACAAGCACATAACAATGACCTGCTTTTAGAAATAACTTTCACAAACACTACACAGCCACAGACCTCAGTTCTCACAGAAGAGAGCTGAAAGGAACAAAGGACGAAAAGGAAGGAGACGGTAAAGGAAAAAGTGAGTAAAAAGAGAAAGAAAGTAATAAAAAGTATTGAGAAAAGAGGGAGCAAGAGACACACAGCAAATGTAATCTAATTCAGCTAACTTAGTGGACCTAAACACAGATTTGCAGAGAAGAGAGAATACACAAACCTTTTTCTCTTATCAAAACAGTTAAAGGGCTTTGCTGCCAACACATGTTTTCTCCAATACAAAAAATACCAGCCTTGCAAATGACATATATAGATCATCTAAATAACGAAAAGCAACATACATACCAGTAGTGGAGTGAGTGAATGAGTGAACAACAAATCAGTATGTGAATGAGAGCGAATGAGAGAGTGAATACAAGGGATTGCAAGGCTATGTGGTGCTGACTAAAGCATTTCAGGTCTGCTCTAGAATGAGCAAACACAATGCAGGTTCTGACACAGAGAGAGAGAGAGAGAACTGGGCAGGGAGTGTTGACTAAACACAATCCACTGTTCAATAGAAGGACAAAATGAGAGCGGTAACTCACTCTATGCAAACACCCAAAATCACAGTTAATCACACACATTAATACACACTGTTAATACAGTGAACAAATAAAACATTCCCATACTGATACGTGTATGTATGTAGCTTATAAAGTCATAGAAGCTTCATTAAACCTCTAGAAGTCAACTGCATCACCAGTATTACCCTAATCATCAACACATAAAAAGGCATCATGGCTTCTTATAGAATAGAAAACGTTGAAACATCCACAGTTATTCCTCAGCCCCATAATAAAACATAAATAGCCATATTTACCTTCAGACTGAGAAACACCAGTTAAAACTTAATACACCTAATCGGATCTAAACAGGAAATGTGATTATCAATAAAATCCTAAAGAATACATGACAAGTTGTCCCCTGATGTCTCAGGTAAATGCTTTCCTGGTGCTAAATTTGAGTTTCCAGTATGTTGCGTGTGGTAAAATAGGGTAAACCCTTTACTGTTAAACCCTCTAGGTTCCTCTCCCTCCTCTCCTCTCCTTGAGACAGCCCAGCAGCTGGCTGCTCACCGCTGACCCCATTTCCTGCCAGACATCTATTCCCTTCCTGTTGTTGTCCCTGGCGATGCATGCTGCCACCTCACACAATGACAATACTGACCTTTAGTAACCATGACCCTGTACCTAGCTAGTGACTGCACATATCATCACACACAAGATGATCTAGGAACTGCTTGATGTGTTTAAATGACCACAGAGACCACAACAAGCTGACTACAGCACATGTGACCAGCAACATGTGTTAACTATATCCCAAACAATCAAAAATCAAGCAGAAGCAGAAGTACAATGGTCAGGAAAAACTCTTCCCCAACGCATCCCACCCCAAATGCTGTTTGTGATGAGCAACCAACTCTATTAAGACATGACAGGCAAGCAGGTAACACACACTCACTGCCTCTCTGACCTTTTAGCACCCATGTTTGCATGTTAACGTATCCTGCATGTAAACAGATGCATCTGTTTTGGATCTTCATCCAAACCCTTTGACAGTGTGCAGGTATCTTTTTTCCCTCAGACAGGGGGACATGTTAGCATGTCCCCCTGTCTGAGACCACAGTAAATCATCTCCCCAGTCCTCCCTGTCCTGGCCTGTTCCTTAGAGCAGTGGTATTCAAAGTCGGGCTCGCCAATGTATTTATTACATTTTTTAGGAACAAAAAAATGTAGAGTACAGATTATTGTATGGGACAATATACAAAAAAAAATTTAGAACAATATTTTGAAAAATACAATTTTATTGAGTAAATGTATTTATTGGTTTATAAGAGATAAAAATGTAATGAATTGAAGGTTATTTGTTGATCTAAAAATCGAAATGCACCGATTTTAAGGTTGTGTCATTATATTTGGGGTGTAGGGTCACAAGAAATCATTGTAGAAAAAATGGTGTCCCCAGAAATTCTGGCAGAAAAAAAGGAGGCCCCGCTGAAAAAGTTGGAATACCACTGCTATAGAGGAGATAGGGTGCCATATCAGAGAGATCCCTGGTGACATTTAGGAGCCAGGTGTCTGGCCCAGCCCAGACTGTGTAAGCTGAGGATCTATGTATAGCTCTATAACATATAGACCTGCTCTCTGACCCACATGTTGACTGACTGGAGCCCACAGCAGAGAGAGGGAGGGACTGAAACCTGAGCCAATCCAGAACAACTGTCTGTGACCAAGCAGAATGATTTACACTCTGGACACACTCAAATGGCACCAGGTTGATGTTCAGTAGCCACCAAATGGAAGAAAAGGGGACTGAAGTAAGGGGAACTACCCAGACTTGTCCAATGAGAAAAACTTTGAAGTGTTTTGCTGTGGTGTTCTGTAATGGACACGAGCCAAGCTAAACCAACACAACCACTCAACATAACAGAATTGGCCAGACATCTCAGAGACTTCTAAAGCTATAGACACCAGTGTGTTTTCTGAATGTGAGGTCAAGATGGTTCCTGGTAAGGCCGCCCAAGTGGCGCAGCGGTCTAAGGCACTACGTTGCAGTGCTTGAGGCGTCACTACAGCCCCGGGTTCGAACCCAGACTGTGTCACAGCCGGCCATGACCGGGAGACCCATGAGGCAGTGCACAATTGGACCAGCGTTGTCCGGGTTAAGGGAGGGTTTGGCCGGCCGGGATGTCCCTGTACCATCACGCTCTAGTGACTCATTCTTCCGACACATTGGTGCGGCTGGCTTCCGGGATAAGCGATTAGTGTGTCTAGAAGCAGTGTGGCTTGTCAGGGTCGTGTTCCGGACTACTCATGGCTCTTGACCTTCACCTTTCCCGAGTCCGTACGGGACAAGACTGTAACTCCCAATTGGATATTACAAATTTGGGTAGAAAAAGGGGTAAAAGTTTAAAGAATCTCAAATATAAAATTACTACATATGTGATTAGATATGTGTTATTTCATAGTTTTGATGTCTTCACTATTATTCTACAATGTAGAAAATATAAAAAAAAATAAAAAAAACTTGAATGAGTAGGTGTGTCCAAACTTTTGACTGGTACTGTATATTATGTTTATTGTTTATATATATATATATATATATATATATATATGTGATCAGCAGTGTCTGTGTCCTAGTACCTTGGCAACCAGCATCTGCTGTTGGGCCTCGATCTGTTGCTGTTGCCGTGTGGCCATCTCCTGAAGCTCCGACAGAGACAGATCCACGCTAGGGTTCCCCACCTACACACGCGCACGCACACGCACACACACAGACAAACAGAGAGAAACAGAGAGAAAGAACAAGCTCAAAATGTGGGCCCTCTCAAACAACAAACAAAGCACATCCTCACACACACATATTGACATGAAAACACTGACTGCATCAGATGATAAAACATTATGCTATAGAGTTACAGAGACTGGTGTAGGCAGCAGTAGACCTAGATACAACAACATCAAACATGGAGACAACAGGTCTCATCTCACTGTCTTATGTAAGAGTATTCTCCATAACATAAAAAACACATAACCCTCCTCTCTGATGTAAAGTTACATTAGCTTTGTGATATACAACATTAATATCAAACAGAATATCATACAAACATTATGCTATTGATATTAAAGGTTTAATGCCGTGATGCTGTGTGCAGGATGTGTGCAACACACATTATATACATTTTGTTTAAATGCATTTCTCAGTGCACACACACTGCAGTCACATGGCGCTCACACACACCAGCAATCATCACTGGACCACTAGGAAATGCCTGGGTTGCCTAAACAGGAAGCTTGTAGTCTGCCATGTCCTGCAATTGTGTATAGTTTTGTGTATAGTCACTGATTAACAAACACAATACTGTCTCTATTTCTCTCTATATATATTTATCTCTCTCACACACACTTTTTAAAACACACACATTCACAGTCAACTCAAATCTCCCTCAGGTGCTTGATCTCTAGTCTATCCTTTTGAGGTGAAGAGTTTATGGTTGTGTATCTTGAGAAAAGGGCTAGTGAACAGGAAGACTACAAAGCACAGCTTAGTGAGGTCACTGGACCACTCCAATCCATTCCCATTACGGCTAAAGTTGAAACCATGATGTTCAAAGGGAACTACGCTACATCAACCTTGAACAGGCCTCTGGTGCTTTAGCTTGTGGTGCCATGCAGCATCTGTGAGCTAGTGAAAACAGGAAGGCTTGCTGTTCGCATTTGGACAATAGAAGCCAAGAGGGAAATAGGGTCATTCCTCTGTGTGTGTGTGTGTGTGTGTGTGTGTGTGTGTGTGTGTGTGTGTGTGTGTGTGTGTGTGTGTGGTGGAACAATGAGAGGTGCCTCTGAGTGGTCCATTCATTCATGCCTCAGTCAATGGACATGTCAAGTGTCGCCTGTCACATCAAGATTTCCTGGAATACATGACTTCCTCTCCCCTGAGGGGCTTAAATATGCAACATTTTAAGTTACCAGTAACAATTCAACAGTGGAACATTGGGTCATCCATTGCCAGAAGGATAGACTGAGTGCTACACTGAACATTTTGGACCAGTGGAATCCATTGATTAGGCCTATGGGCAGAATTGCCCTTATTCTAGAGAGGCACCAAATTATGTCAAATGGGGTTTTAAAAGACCACTGAAGCAGGCTTGGTTGCATTTCAACAGAGCTGTAGAGAAGCTTCATACAACATAGCTACAAACAGATGTTAAACTTTGATGACTGTAGTGCTGTCTGTCTTAACTAGTCTGTCATTGTAAGTTAAAAAACAGCAGGAGAGAAAGGGTCAGTCAGGGTCTAATGCAAGTTAAGGGAAATGGACAAAAAACTGGAACAGTGCATTTCCTTCACATCAAACATTGACATAACTGCTGATATTAGGAAACAGCGTCCCTGTGCAGGATCAGAATTATGACTCAGCCCTCATACCATATGCAGGACCATGCCAGAGTAATGTACCTGCAATATTTTATCCATAGGAAAAGACAAATAAAATGTTATTCGTCACATGCTTCGTAAACAACAGATGTAGACTGACAGTGTAATGCTTTACTTACGGGCCCTTCCCAACAATACAGAGAGAAAGAAAATAGAGAAATAATAGAAAAGTAAAACACGCAATAAAAGTCATTATAAATACATAATGAGTAATGATAACTTGGCTAAAAACGGGGCACCAGTACTGAGTCGATGTGCAGGCGTAAGAGGTAATTGAGGTAGATATGTACTAGTGGAGGCTCCTCAGAGGAGAAAGGGGAGGACCATCCTCCTTACTGAATAAAAAAAATAAATGTACAGTGGGGAGAACAAGTATTTGATACACTGCCGATTTTGCAGGTTTTCCTACTTACAAAGCATGTAGAGGTCTGTAATTTTTATTATAGGTACACTTCAACTGTGAGAGATGGAATCTAAAACAAAAATCCACATTGTATGATTTTTAAATAATTAATTTGCATTTTATTGCATGACATAAGTATTTGATCACCTACCAACCTGTAAGAATTCCGGCTCTCACAGACCTGTTCGTTTTTCTTTAAGAAGCCCTCCTGTTCTCCACTCATTACCTGTATTAACTGCACCAGTTTGAACTCGTTACCTGTATAAAAGACACCTGTCCACACACTCAATCAAACAGACTCCAACCTCTCCACAATGGCCAAGACCAGAGAGCTGTGTAAGGACATCAGGGATAAAATTGTAGACCTGCACAAGGCTGGGATGGGCTACAGGACAATAGGCAAGCAGCTTGGTGAGAAGGCAACAACTGTTGGCGCAATTATTAGAAAATGGAAGAAGTTCAAGATGACGGTCAATCTCCCTCGGTCTGGGGCACCATGCAAGATCTCACCTCGTGGGGCATCAATGATCATGAGGAAGGTGAGGGATCAGCCCAGAACTACACGGCAGGACCTGGTCAATGACCTGAAGAGAGCTGGGACCACAGTCTCAAAGAAAACCATTAGTAACACACTACGCCGTCATGGATTAAAAATCCTGCAGCGCAGGCAAGGTCCCCCTGCTCAATGTCCAGGCCCGTCTGAAGTTTGCCAATGACCATGTGGATGATCCAGAGGAGGAATGGGAGAAGGTCATGTGGTCTGATGAGACAAAAATAGAGCTTTTTGGTCTAAACTCCACTCGCCGTGTTTGGAGGAAGAAGAAGGACGAGTACAACCCCAAGAACACCATCCCAACCGTGAAGCATGGATGTGGAAACATCATTCTTTGGGGATGCTTTTCTGCAAAGGGGACAAGACGACTGCAACGTATTGAGGGGAGGATGGATGGGGCCATGTATCGCGAGATCTTGGCCAACAACTTCTTCCCTCAGTAAGAGCATTGAAGATGGGTCGTGGCTGGGTCTTCCAGCATGACAACGACCCGAAACACACAGCCAGGGGGTCCTGGAGTGGCCAAGCCAGTCTCCAGACCTGAACTCAATAGAAAATCTTTGGAGGGAGCTGAAAGTCCGTATTGCCCAGCGACAGCCCCGAAACCTGAAGGATCTGGAGAAGGTCTGTATGGAGGAGTGGGCCAAAATCCCTGCTGCAGTGTGTGCAAACCTGTTCAAGAACTACAGGAAACATATGTTCTCTGTAATTGCAAAGGTAAAGGTTTCTGTACCAAATATTAAGTTCTGCTTTTCTGATGTATCAAATACTTATGTCATGCAATAAAATGCAAATTAATTACTTAAAAATCATACAATGTGATTTTCTGGATTTTTGTTTTAGATTCCGTCGCTCACAGTTGAAGAGTACCTATGATAAAAATTACAGACTTCTACATGCTTTGTAAGTGGGAAAACCTGCAAAATCGGCAGTGTATCAAATACTTGTTCTCCCCACTGTAAGTTAATTTTTTTTTTTAAGTTTGCATTTTTAGATAAAACTATACTAAATATATTCACGTCACCAAATAATTGATTAAAACACACTGTTTTGCAATTAAGGTCTACAGCAGCCTCAACAGCACTCTGTAGGGTAGCACCATGGTGTAGCCGGAGGACAGCTAGTTTCTGTACTCCTCTGGGTACATTGATTTCAATAGAAAACCTAGGAGGCTCTTGGTTCTCACCCCCTTCCATAGACTTCCACTGTAATTATGACAACTTCCGGGGGATGTCCTCTAACCGATCAGAGCTCTTGCAGCATGATCTAACATGTTGTCCACCCAATCAAAGAATCAGAGAATGAATCTAGTACTAAAAGCATAAGCTACAGCTAGCTAGCAATGCAGTGCATAAAATATGTTGAGTAGTTGACTCAAAGAGAGAGAAAAGCACGAGTTAAACAGTTTTGAACAAATTAGGAGAGGCAAGAGAGAGTGAGGGAGATTTAGTTGTATTTCACTTACACTTATTTACCTAGTGAATGCAACTAGCTAGTTTAGCATACTCAAACACCCGGTTCAAACAGAGAGGGACGCTATGTTAACTAGCTGGCTATGGCTGTCCAACACTGAAATTCTTCAAAGTTAAGGTAAGCTTTTGGTTTTATAAATTTATTGCCACAGGGCCCACCGGTGTAACTGCTTGCTGCTGACTGTACACTGTTCTAGTAGCTATGTTGACTATGACATATAATAATAATATTGTTACAACGATGCAGGCTGTGTGTAGTGGTTAGCGATTATGATATCAAGGTTTGGCCTGGATGTTTTTTTTCGCCTGGTCACAGAAAGCTGATGTGTTGTGCACTGAAGTCCACAAGCGAAGGGAAAATGTGAGAGGAGAGCGTGTAGATGCGAGAAGGAATGCAACGTTCAAAGGGGCCATGCTTTTTTTATGTGGCTGCTATGAAAGTGAACTGTGTCTGTGTGTGATCAGGGGTGCATTCATTCCGCCGATTCTGTTGAAAATCGTTTCTTAAACGGAAGCAAACAGAACAAAACGGGTATAAACATTCCTAAATTTGTCCAACAGAAACTGTTGGACTAATGATTACACTGTAGATCAGATAAATGCAGGCAAGGGTGTGCATGGTGGAATTGAATATGTCAATGTCTGTCACCTTGATTTCTCAAATTTCTTTTGACCTGCACCTACACTACCGGTCAACAGATTTAGAACACCTACTCATTCAAGTTTTTTTCTTGATTTTCACTATTTTCTACATTGTAGAATAATATTGAAGACATCAAAACTATTAAATAACACATATGGAATCATGTAGTAACCAAAAAAGTGTTAAACAAATCTAAATATATTTTATATTTGAGATTCTTCAAAGTCCACACTTTGCCTTGATGACAGCTTTGCACACTCTTGGCATTCTCTCAACCAGTTTCACCTAGAATACTTTTCCAACAGTCTTGAAGGAGTTCCCACATATTCTGAGTACTTGTTGGCTGATTTTTCTTCACTCTGCGATAAAACCATCTCAATTTGGTTGAGGATGGGTGATTGTGGAGGCCATGCCATCTGATGCAGCACTCCATCACTCTCCTTCTTGGTCAAATAGCCCTTACACAGCCTGGAGGTGTGTTGGGTCATTGTCCTGTTGAAAAACAAATGATACTCCCACCAAACGGAAACCAGATGGGATGGCGTATCGCTGCAGAATGCTTTGGTAGCCATGCTGGATAAGTGTGCCTTGAATTCTAAATAAATAACTGACAGTGTCACCAGCAAAGCAGCCCCACACCTTCATACCTCCTCCTCGATGCTGCATGGTGGGAACCACACATGCGGAGATCATCCGGTCACCTACTCTGTGTCTCACAAAGACACGACGGTTGGAACCAAAAATCTCAAATTTTGACTCATCAGACCAAAGGACAGTTTTCCACCAGTCTAATGTCCATTGCTAGTATTTCTTGGCACCAAGCAACTCTCTTCTTCTTATTGGTGTCCTTTAGAAGTGGTTTCTTGGCAGCAATTCGACCATGAAGGCCTGATTCACATGGTCTCCTCTGAACAATTGATGTTGAGATGTGTCTGTTACTAGAACTCTGTGAAGCATTTATTTGGGCTGCAATCTGAGGCTGGTAACTCTAATGAACTTATCCTCTGCTGCAGAGGTAACTCTGGGTCTTCCTTTGCTGTGGCAGTCCTCATGAGAGCCAGTTTCATCATAGTCACCAAATATCTTCTGTATACCACCCCTAATTTGTCACAACACAACTGATTGGCTCAAACACATTAAGAAAGAAAGAAATTCCACAAATTAACTTTGAACAAGATACACCTGTTACTTGAAATGCATTCCAGGTGACTACCTCATGAAGCTGGTTGAGAGAATGCCATCATTCATCCACAAGTACACCTCCAATTGACTCAAATTATGTTGATTAGCCTATCAGAAGCTTCTAAAGCCATGATTTTCTGGAATTTTCCAAACTGTTTAAAAGCACAGTCAACTTAGTGTATGTAAACTTCTGACCCACTGGAATTGTGATACAGTGAATTATAAGTGAAATAATCTGTCTGTAAACAATTGTTGGAAAAATTACTTGTGTCATGCACAAAGTAGATGTCCTAACCGACTTGCCAAAACTCTAGTTTGTTATAACAAGAAATTTGTGGAGTGGTTGAAAAACGAGTTTTAATGACTCCAACCTAAGTATATAGTAAACTTCCGACTTCAACTGTAGGTACTGTACATAAACTCAGCAAAAAAAGAAACGTCCCTTTTTTCAAATCCAAATAACTTCACAGATCTTCATTGTAAAGGGTTTAAACACTGTTTCCCATGCTTGTTCAATGAACTATAAACAATTAATGAACATACACCTGTGGAACGGTTGTTAAGACACTAACAGCTTACAGACAGACGGTAGGCAACTAAGGTCACAGTTTTGAAAACTTAGGACACTAAAAAGGCCTTTCTACTGACTGAAAAACACAAAAAGAAAGATGCCCAGGGTCCCTGCTCATCTGCGTGAACGTGCCTTAGGCATGCTGCAAGGAGGCATGAGGACTGCAGATGTGGCCAGGGCAATAAATTGCAATGTCTGTACTTTGAGACGCCTAAGACAGCGCTACAGGGAGACAGGACGGACAGCTGATCGTCCTCGCAGTGGCAGACCACGTGTAACACCTGCACAGGATCGGTACATCCGAACATCACACCTTCGGGACAGGTACAGGATGGCAACAACAACTGCCCGAGTTACACCAGGAACGCACAATCCCTCCATCAGTACTAAGACTGTCCGCAATAGACAGAGAGGCTGGACTGATCGCTTGTAGGCCTGTTGTAAGGCAGGTCCTCACCAGACATCACCGGCAACAACGTTGCCTATGGGCACAAACCTACCATCGCTGGACCAGACAGGACTGGGAAAAAGTGCTCTTCACTGACGAGTCGCGGTTTTTTCTCACATGGGGTGATGGTCGGATTCGCGTTTATCTTTGAAGGAATGAGCGTTACACTGAAGCCTGTACTCTGGAGCGGGATCGATTTGGAGGTGGAGGGTCCGTCATGGTCTGGGGTGGTGTGTCACAGCATCATCGGACTGAGCTTGTTGTCTTTGCAGGCAATCTCAACGCTGTGCATTACAGGGAAGACATCCTCCTCCCTCATGTGGTACCCTTCCTGCAGGCTCATCCTGACATGACCCTCCAGCATGACAATGCCACCAGCCATACTGCTCGTTCTGTGCGTGATTTCCTGAAAGACAGGAATGTCAGTGTTCTGCCATGGCCAGCGAAGAGCCCGGATCTCAAGAGTGGGGTAACATCTCACAGCAAGAACTGACAAATCTGGTGCAGTCCATGAGGAGGAGATGCACTGCAGTACTTAATGCAGCTGATGGCCACACCAGATACCGACTGTCTTTTGATTTTGACCCCCCCTTTGTTCAGGGACACATTATTCAATTTCTGTTAGTCACATGTCTGTGTAACTTGTTCAGTTTATGTCTCAGTTGTTGAATCTTGTTATGTTCATACAAATATTTACACATGTTAAGTTTGCTGAAAATAAACACAGTTGACAGTGAGAGGACGTTTCTTTTTTTTGCTGAGTTTATAACTAGGAATAAAGTGACAGATATTAAAACAGCAGCAGCAGCGTATACAATGTGTCAAAGAAGTTAGTGCAAAAAGGGTAAATGCGGGTAGCTATTTGGTTGACTATTTAACTAACTATTTAGCAGTCTTAAGGCTTTGGGTAGAAGCTGTTCAGGGTCCTGTTGGTTCCAGAGCATCGGTACCGCTAGCCGTGTGGTAGCAGAGAAAACAGTCTATGACTTGGGTAGCTAGAGTCTGACCATTTTTAGGGCCTTCCTCTGACACCCCCTTGTATAGAGATCCTGGATGGCAGGGAGTTTGGCCACAGTGATGTACTTGGCCGTACACACTACACTCTGTAGCGCCTTACTGTCGAATGCCAAGCAGTCGCCATACCAAGCGGTGATGCAGCCAGTCAAGATGCTCTCAATGGTGCAGCAGTAGAACTTTTTAAGATTCTGAGGGCCCATGACAAATCTTTTCAGCCTCCTGAAGGGGAAGAGGTGTTGTCGTGCCCACTTCACGACTGTGTTGGTGTGTGCTCCACTACAGCTCCGTCGATGTGAATGGGTGCGTGCTTGGCCCTACGTTTCCTGTAGTCCACGATCAGCTCATTTGTCTTGCTGACATTGAGGGAGAGGTTGTTGTCCTGGCAACACACTGCCAGGTCACTGACCTCCTCCCTATAGGCTGTCTCATCATCATCATAGGTATGACTATAGTACTAGCTTAAATCTCATGTAGTTTAAATCACACCCCACATGAATGGGGATCCTAAAGAAAAAGATGTAGTCTATAGAACATGTCTTACATATTTCAATCACACACACTAACAAGCAGCTATATTTAAAATCAGTGCCATTTGACAATACTTATATACATGCTTAAATGTATTTAATTATGCAAAAATGACATTGCATGATCAGTAAAATCCAGAAAATTGCTGATATTCAAACATGTAACAGCCTAATCATCAGGGATTTGGGCATATCTTTATTCTTGTCTAGTTAAATAAAGATAAAATCAATTATATTATTAGCTTTTTAAGCATGCCTTATGTTACCATTCCTAGCCTACATAGCCTACATGGCATACAATGAAATGCTATACAAACCAATAAAAACACATGAAAACATATAGGCAGACAATATGTGACCTGCCCGGCGAAACTTTACGCCATTACCAAACATCAAAGAGATCTAATTTAAATTGGTTTTATTACCTGGTGGGCGTCCCAGGTAATTCTGCAAGATCGCACCTTAATTTTGCTGCATTGTCCTTCAACTGTAAATTCCTGTACAGCCTCAACATGTTTCCACTCCATTTTTTCAATCAAATTGCTCTACTCATCAAGCAAACGTAGCCCCGGTCACCGCGCCAATGAATGACAATGCACCGATTCCTATCGCAACTTTCGTACTTGTCCCGATGCGGTGTTTTACGAGCCTCTTCCTATGGCTTAAGGAGCACGGTTTGTTATTCCACTCGTCTCACGTTAGAACATGTAAACCAGCGTGCGCATTCAGTAAACAGTGAGGGCAAATCAAGTCCGTGACTCAGTCCGGATGAGATGGACCGGTATAGTTGTCACATCCATTTAGCCTGGCGAGTTACGGGTCACACTATATGTTCCTACAACAAAACACCCCTAGCTACCCTTTTAAAACATTTACGTTGGCTATAAGAACATCTCAAACATGTATCAAAAGCGCCCATTCTTCGTCGCTGACGTGACTTTGTGACTGCGTAAGTTTTTCTCCCCTGTGAGGGATTTGTTCCAATTTTGACGTGCCAGCAGTTCTTTTCACTCTCCCTCTCTCGCTCCTCCTCTCTATGCTGCTGGAGCCGGACTGCAGCACGAGAACATCCCCTCCCTTTCCCAAGCTCCTGCTGCCATAAAGTCTCTGCGCCACAGCTGTCTCCCGGACAGGTACTGGGACCCTCCTGATGCGAGCATAATGGAGATTTAGGGGAAACAAAACCTTGTATTAATCTCGTGCCAATCATTCCTGCGCTTTCATGCATCATATTCTAAAATTGCTGTGATCTCAAAAATACAGATTACACTTCTTGCATAATAAATGTCACTCTCAATAGAACCTCAGAGTCAGTCTCAAACATAAATGGTACAGTTGCTGCGTGCTCCACACACAAATCCCAATTCTAAGGACCTAATCATAATGACACCTAAACTATGTCTTCAATTCTAATCCCCCAAAAAAAAATATTACAATGGAAAATGAGCAGATAATGATCTTTATCGACAAACCCTTGACCTGTTTTGACATAATCAAACTTCTTCCCTAACCCAGCTGTTATTTCTATAATTACACACAGTTGTGCAAACAAAGGTGTCAGTGTCCAGTCAGCCATAAGGGTCCATCCAACCACTGCTGCCTGACCCTTGCTCTGTTGTAGCCACAGCTCACTCCCTTACAACACATCCAGTAGCAGGAGCATGTGAGGGTGGAGGCAGCACACTTCATGTCTAGGAGAAAAGGAGGAAGGAAATGACCATGCAGAGATGTAGAGACGGAGGATAAAGAACAGGAGGGAAAGACACTGACAATGAGATCAGCACAATGTGCTGGCGTAGGCAACTTCTGTTTCTCCCAACATTGCCTCTGTCTCCACACTGAACTTTCAACTTTCAGTCTGGTCGAGTTGTAACGCTCTAGACTCTGGACCACATATGCCCATCCACAGGGTTCGGGTCTCAGCTTAGCCCTTCCTACCTGTTATTCATCCTTCATTGTCTCCCCCCCTAACATCTGCCTATACTGTCTGAAAACCAATAAAAAGATGAAAAGGATGTTCAAATCTCCAATCTCCTTAAAAAAAGAATCGCTTGGATTGAGTTGGCCAACATATAAATGATTAGACACACACTTTCCTGACAGTGAACTACTCCATCCTGTGAAGACACGGATGACGCACAGAGAGATATGAGAGTGCTAAGAATCAACATAGTACAGTAGACTATACAGTAAAATAAAAAAAAACTAAACCACTGACAGCCAACCACGACAAGCTCATGGGTTGCAACTTGAGTGCCCCTTGTCTCAGTTGCTAGATCATGGCGCTTGCAATGTCAGGATTCCAGTTGAGGACACCCATACAAAAATGTTGCTTTGGATAAAAGTGTCTGCGAAAAGGCATATTATTTATACACTATATATACAAAAGTATGTGGACACCCCTTCAAAAGAGTGGATTCGGCTATTTCAGCCACACCCGTTGCTGACAGGTGTATAAAATCGAGCAGACACCCATGCAATCTCCACAGACAAACACTGGCAGTAGAATGACCTTAATGAGCGGGCGGCAGGTAGCCTAGTGGTTAGACTGTTGGACTAGTAACCGAAAGGTTGCAAAATCGAATCCCCAAGCTGACAAGGTAAAAATCTGTCGTTCTGCCCCTAAACAAGGCAGTTAACCCACTATTCCTAGGCCATCATTGAAAATAAGAATTTGTTCTTAAATGACTTGCCTAGATAAATAAAGGTAAAATAAAAATATATAAAAAATGAGTGACTTTCAACGTGGAACCGTCATAGGATACCACCTCTCCAACAAGTCAGTTCGTCAAATCTCTGCCCTGCTAGATCTGCCCCGGTCAACTGTAAGTGCTGTTATTGTGAAGTGGAAACGTATAAGAGCAACAACAGCTCAGCCACAAAGTGGTAGGCCACACAAGCTCACAGAACAGGACCGCCGAGTGCTGATGCACGTAGCACGTAAAAATCGCCTGTCCTCAGTTGGAACTACTCACTACTGAGTTCCAAACTGCCTCTTGAAGCAACTCTGGAGTTGTGGACTCTGGAGCAGTGGAAAAGCGTTCTCTGAGGTGATGATTCACACTTCACCATCTGGCAGTCTGACGAATCTGGGTTTGGCAGATGCCAGGAGAACGCTACCTTCCCCAATGCATAGTGCCAACTGTAAACTGTAAAGTTAAGTGGAGGAGGAATAATGGTCTGGGGCTGTTTTTCATGGTTTGGGCTAGGCCCCTTAGTTCCAGTGAAGGGAAATCTAAACGCTACAGCATACAATGACATACTAGACGATTCTGTGCTTCCAACTTTGTGGCAACAGTTTGGGGAAGGGCTTTTCTTGTTTCAGCATGACAATGCCCCCATGCACAAAGCGAGGTCCATACAGAAATGGTTTGTTGAGATCAGTGTGGAAGAACTTGACTGTCCTGCACAGAGCCCTGACCTCAACCCGATCGAACACCTTTGGGATGAATTGGAACGCCAACTGAGAGCCAGGCCTTATTGCCCAAACATCAGTGCCCGACCTCACTAATGCTCTTCTGGCTGAATGGAAGCAAGCCCCCGTAGCAATGTTCCAACATCTAGTGGAAGGCCTTCCCAGAAGAGTTGAGGCTGTTATAGCAGCAAAGGAGGGACCAACTCCATATTAATGCCTATGATTTTGGAATGAGATGTTTGACGAGCAGGTGTCCACATACTTTTGGTCATGTAGTGTATTAACAGTAACCCCACCCCAGTAACTGTAACCTCAGCACACACACACACACACACACACACACAACACAGTGAGAATCAGCCCCACAAAATCTTAAAACAGTTATTTCATGAGACTGTTGTAATCCAACAGGACTGACTGACTAAGAGAACCAGTCCTGAATAAAAGCACTCACAACTAAAGGTAGATGCACTGTCGCTAAACATGTTAAGTTACTAGGCTAAATTATATACTAGGTTATCTGCTTCTTTTAATACATTCAAGGCGGAATCTGAACTTGAAGATGTGCGCATTTAACTAAAATCAAATGAAACTTTATTTGTCACATGCACTGAATACAACAAGTGTAGACCTTACTGTGAAATGCTTACTTACAAGCCCTTAACCAACTAGCTGTCAATGAAGGACATAAGCAAACGTTTGAGTGACAGATGAGTATCTCAGATCATAAACTGTGAAACTAAATGCAATTGCTTTTGAGCACTGCCTGGGGACAGCATCTAGGGGAAATTATTGATATGTGACACAAAAATAATAGCCAAAGAAAGCAGTCAGGATTCCAGCCTGGGTCAGAGATGCCAGAACGTAGTAAGTTGAGCTTTATCTCCTGTTTTCACATGGACAAATTCTGAGGGAACTGTAATCATGCCTGTCACTAAGCCTTCTTCTAATCCTCTGTACTCTACAAACAACAACAGACACACACACACACACACACACACACTCTAATACACACACTCACTCGAGCACACTCTAACACGCACAAACACACACACACTTACTCGAGCACACTTTAACACCCACACCCACAGTCGCACAATCGAGCATACACACACCCACACTCGAGCACACACACACACAAACACAGCAATGCACTCCCTGCCTCTCTCTCACAGTTAAAGACTCACTAAGAACATTTCTTAAAGAGAGTGACCGAGGAAGTCCTTGGAATTACAGTAAAAACATTTTTTTCCTATTTGGCTCTATGGATAGGAATTATTAAGACTTGAAATGCTAAATCATGACGGCATACAGCTTTCCTTCCCATTCACAAACCTAATGAGCAGGCATTGTGCCAGGAAGTGTGTTTGTTTACTGCAGTGTGTGCATTTGTGTGTGTGTGTTGTGTTGTGAGGACTTACCCTGTCCTCACAAGGCTGGTCTGAGCTCACTCTACTGCCTTTGTTGCACTGGTCCTGAGAGAGCTGGCTCCCTGAGTAGCAAAGAAGGACATTACATCAGACAACAGTGCACATAACTAGTCACTAACACAGTAGAGCAGTACAGCATTAACAATATAGATTACAATGACCAATCAAGAATCTAGATCACACATGACTCAATGATGAAACGCAGAGGTCTACCAATCATGAGGAGAAAAACACATTCCTAACAAAATGAAATTGACATACATCTACTACACAGGATAACAATCGCTTCAGGATACAGCCCAGGACAAATCTATCACGAGACAGACATCTGATCACTATCACCACAGACATACCTTCTAGGACAACTCACTGCATTGCGGTCTCCTAACCAACTTCCAAACTCCCCTGTCACAATAGTCTCAGACGGGATAAGAGCAGATGCCTGGCGCGGTACAGTATAGTACAGCCCCCACAGAGCCCTCAGTCAGATAGTGATCTGGTCTAATGAGTCCAAACTGAGCCAGAGCTGTCCAGGATCCAGTATTAAGTCTAATTATCATTGGTTGGTTCTCCACTGGGCCGGCGTGCCATGCCATGTGACTCTAGTCCAGAGTCATAAGGGAGGGGCGTTTGTCCTTAACCGTGTGATCCCAAACGGTTAGTTTACCCAACCGTGCCACCCTCAGGCACTCAGTCCAGTGTCCTGGACTCTCTATTCTCTTTGGTGAAACAGCCCCCCCAACTGTGTCATCTATAAATAGCTAGATGTTTAATTCCCTAAATCCTGGGCCTGAATCACTATGTGGGTAATCCTGTCAGTCAGCTGCAAATACCTCAACCTCAATGGGCCGGTCCTCATTACAATGCCCCCCAGGCAGGGCTGTAGGAGGTTCAACGTTAATGGGCCAGTCCTCATTACACTATCTCCCAGGCAGGGCTTTAACATGTTCAACCTCAATGGGCCGACTTGTGCTCATTACGGTACAATGCCCCCCAGGCAGGGCCTTAGTACAGTATGTTCAACACGGATGGGTTTCTCTGTACTTGACTTCAACCTCAATTGGCCAGACCTGTCCTCATTGCAATGCCCACCAGGCAGGCCTGTAATTATTATGTGGATTATAATTAATGGACATTTTTTGTAAGGGGAAATCAAGTCTGAAATTTCTAAGTGGAAATTACAAATTTCAGAAGCCTTTTTACACCTCAAATACACTCACTAAAATTTTAACATTTTATGCATTGCAGGAATGTTCTCCTGCAACAGGGTGATCAAATTAAGATCCTACATCTGTAGCATGTTCCACATGGCTGGATTTATCTTGCCTTGACTGTACTGTACCTCCCCCTCCCTCTGTTTGAAGGTGGGCTGGGAGCCTCTGATACCTTATCCTCCCCTCTCAGGAAGTCAGTCTACAGTATAGATAGCTAACATGATAAGAAGTAGTGAACAGCGGTAAAGCTCCTCTCTTTGCTTATGCCTAGTTCCAACTTCCCAGGCCTTTCTTCAACCCCTGGTTAGGCCCCAGTTCCCTGCCCTCCACCACAGTTCAGGTCCCAGTCAGGCACCAGTCCCCCTCCCTCCACCACAGGTCAGGTCCCAGTCAGGCACCAGTCCCCCTGCCCTCCACCACAGGTCAGGTCCCAGTCAGGCACCAGTCCCCCTGCCCTCCACCACAGGTCAGGTCCCAGTCAGGCACCAGTCACTCTACCCTCCACCCCTGGTCAGGCCTCCACCCTCCTTAACCCTGCAGGCCTGGGTGTCTCTCTCTCTCTGATCCGTCTCAGGTGCACCGGTCAGAGGAGGTCACAGACGTGGAGACCAATTAGCCACAAAAGAGATTAGTTACATAAAAGCCAGTCAGGCAGGCAGGCAGGCCAACCATAAAGAGCCATCACACACATACGCACACAAACACTCAGCCACGTGGAAAGGGACAGACAGTTATGTGTCATGGAAAAACAGGATTGAGAGCTCTAACAGGAACTCCGGAGTCAAAACAGAAACACACTTTCCTGTTCAGAGAAACAAAACAAAAGCACAGAGTATGTCCCAAATGGCATTCTATTCCATTTATAGTGTGCTACTTTTCAGTCCTTTTGACCAGAGCCTTATGGGCACTGGTCAAAAGTAGTGCAGTATTTAGGGAATAGGGTGCCACTTGGGACACCAACATTGAGCTGTTCCAGAACTGAGAGAACATACTGCTTTTCATGACAACCTTCTTATGATAATGGCTTTTCATTGAATGTCTGGGGTATATTATCTGATCTGTTACTAGCTAACGGAGAAACAGAATAAGTCTGCGTCAGAAATGGCACCCTATTTTCTATATGGAATAGGGTGCCTCTGGCCAAAAGTAATGCACTCTATAATGAATAGTTTTACTTCCGGCACAAAGGTAGCATACTAAACAGGGAATAGAGTGCCATTTAAGCCTAAGCCATGGGTCAAGCCTGAATGTGCTGTTATAACTCCTTGTCACTCATTGTCATGTTTGGCTTGACAATGACAGCAATGGTGTTGGCAAGAGCATAAACAGATCTGGGACCAGGTCTAGCGAGGGCCAGTCACCCACCCTGGTTTCTGCTCTCTGAGGGGGAGTCTTCGTGTCTCAGGTAGAACCTGACCTCCATCCTCCTAGAACCCCACTTCTGCAGGTGCTCATACATCAGGTAGTCAAAGGGGATCACTCTCTCTGGGGATGACAAGGAGAACAGAGTTCTAATATAGTTCTAATTTATACAACACTAATGAGACCATCACTCTATGGAAGGGAGAAGAAAAAAGTAGTTGTTGTTAGATACATAGACTTGGGTAATTATCTATTGGTGATTGTAAAGTGATACGGTGGGTTGATTGCCCCTCAGCCCTGATCATCATTAGAGATTAACTAAGTACTTTCTATTAATAGAATGGATAAACCCCATAAGCCCCCACGGCTATACTCTGGAACTGAAGCACTGTATTGGGTCGTGATGAATAGAAATAAATAGTCAGGCCAACCTTATTGCCACTGTAGCTAGCTACTGTATTTTCCCTCACTAGGGCATCGGTTTATGCGCTCCCTGGCCTGTGCAGCCGGGTTAGGGCTGTGAAAACATTGAAATAGTCAACATTTTGTAATGGGTGGACCGGCGGCCATATTGAGTGTACCCATGAGAGTACTGTCAAATTTATGTCTGCGGTCTGAGCATCAAAATCTAAACTGCTGTGGTCTGAAGTGCTTTTTCTGTTCCAGTAATTCTATTTCTACGTGACGACAGGCCCACAGGCTATGTATGTAAACAAGCACCAGTGCCTGGAGGGTTATAGAGAGACATCCTGACCCACTTTCTATCCTCCCTCACTGTCTGTCTGGGACATACAGGCTGCCTGAGACAAGAACATCATTGTTGTATGTCAGGGGCAGACCACCACTGCTTTTGTTCAGGGAGGGGAGTGGGTCATTAGCCAAGTAAAATATCTCAATGATGGCAGGCTGTCAATGTCTGTTTCCACATTTTGTTGTGTTACAGCCTGCATTTAAAATGTATTCAATTGAGATTTATTGGTCACTGGCCTACACACAATACTTTATTAATTTTTACAAATTAATACAAATGAAAAGCAGTCTTGAGTTAGTAAGCATTCAACCCCATTTGTTATGACAAGCATAAATACGTTCAGGAGTAAAACCTTGCTTAAAAAGTCACATAATAAGTTGCATGGACTCACGCTGGGTGTTTAACATAATTTTTTAACCTCATCTCTGTACCCCACACATACAATTATCTGTAAGGTCCCTCAGTCGAGCAGTGAATTTCAAACAAGGATTCAACCACAAAGACCAGGGAGGTTTTCCAATACCTTGCAAATTAGGGCACCTTTTGGTAGATGGGTAAAAAAAAAAAGTAGACATTGAATATCCCTTTGAGTGTGGTGAAGTCATTAATTACACTTTGGATGGTGTATTAATGCAACCAGTCACTACAAAGATATAGGTGTCCTTCCTAACACAGTTGCCAGAGAGGAAGGAAACCACTCAGGAGGCCAATAATGACCTTAAACAGTTACAGAGTTTAACGGTTGTGATAGGAGAAAACTGAGGATGGATCAACAACAGTTTAGTAGTTTCTCCACAATCCTAGTGGAATGAAAAGACAGAATAAAAATATTCCAAAACATGCATCCTGTTTGCAACAAGGCACTAAAGTAATACTGCAAAACAAATTGCAAAGCAATTCACTTTTTGTCCTGACTACAAAGTGTTATGTTTGGGGCAAATCCAAAACAACACATTACTGAGTAACACTCTCTATATTTTCAATCATTGTGGTAGCTGCATCATGTTATGGTTATGCTTGTAATCGTTAAGGACTGGGGAGTTTTTCAGGATAAAAAATAAATGCACAAGCACAATTCTAGAGGAAAACCTGGTTCAGTCTGCTTTCCACCAGACACTGCGAGATGAATTCACCTTTCAGCAAGACAATAACCTTAAACACAAATCTACACTGGTGTTGCTTAACAAGAAGACAGTGAATGTTCCTGTGTGGCCGAGTTACAGTTTTGATTTAAATCTATGTCAAGACCTGAAAATGGTTGTCTAGCAATGATCAACAACCAATTTGACAGTGCTTGAAGAATTGTGAAAATAATAAATGGCCAAATGTTGATCATTGCTATCCAGGTGTGGAACGCTCTTAGAGACCTAACCAGAACAACTCACAGCTGTAATCACTGACAAATGTGATTCTAACATGTATTGACTCAGGGTGTTGAATACTTACAGTTGAAGTCGGAAGTTTACATACACCTTAGCCAAATACATTTAAACTCGGTTTTTCACAATTCCTGACATTTAATCCTAGTAAAATTCCCTGTATTAGATCAGTTAGGATCACTACTTTATTTTAAGAATGTGAAATGTCAGAACAATAGTAGAGAGAATGATTTATTTCAGCTTTTATTTCTTTCATCACATTCCCAGTGGGTCAGAAGTTTACATACACTCAATTGGTATTTGGTAGCATTGGCTTTAAATTGTTTAACTTGGGTCAAACGTTTCGGGTAGCCTTCCACAAGCTTCACACAATAAGTTGGGTGAATTTTGGCCCATTCCTCCTGACAGAGCTGGTGTAACTGAGTCAGGTTTGTAGGCCTCTTTGATCGTACACGCTGTTTCAGTTCTACCCACAAATTTCTATAGGATTGAGGTCAGGGCTTTGTGATGGCCACTCCAATACCTTGACTTTGTTTTCCTTAAGCCATTTTGCCACAACTTTGGAAGTATGCTTGGGGTCATTGTCCATTTGGAAGACCCATTTGCGACTATGCTTTAACTTCCTGACTGATGTCTTGAGATGTTGCTTTAATATATCCACATAATTTTCCTCCTTCATGATGCCATCTATTTTGTGAAGTGCACCAGTCCCTCCTGCAGCAAAGCACCCCCACAACATGATGCTGCCACCCCCGTACTTTATGGTTGGGATGGTGTTCTTCAGCTTGCAAGCCTCCCCCTTTTCCCTCCAAACATAATGATGGTCATTATGGCCAAACAGTTCTATTTTTGTTTCATCAGACCAGAGGACATTTCTCCAAAAAGTACGATCTTTGTCCCCATGTGCAGTTGCAAACCGTAGTCTGGCTTTTTTATGGCAGTTTTGGAGCAGTGTCTTCTTCCTTGCTGAGCGGCCTTTCAGGTTATGTCGATATAGGACTTTTACTGTAGATATAGACACTTTTGTACCCGTTTTCTGCAGCATCTTCACAAGGTCCTTTGCTGTTGTTCTGGGATTGATTTGCATTTTTCACACCAAAGTATGTTCATCTCTAGGAGACAGAACGTGTCTCCTTCCTGAGTGGTATGACGGCTGCATGGTCCCATGGTGTTTATACTTGCATAATATTGTTTGTATAGATGAACGTGGTACCTTCAGGCGTTTGGAAATTGCTACAATCTTTTTTCTGAGGTCTTGGTTGATTTCTTTTGATTTTCCCATGATGTCAAGCAAAGAGGCACTGAGTTTGAAGGTAGGCCTTGAAATACATCCACAGGTACACCTCCAATTGACTCAAATGATGTCAATTAGCCTATCAGAAGCTTCTAAAGCCATGACATCATTTTCTGGAATTTTCCAAGCTGTTTAAAGGCACAGTCAACTTAGTGTATGTAAACTTCTGACCCACTGGAATTGTGATACAATGAATTATAGGTGAAATAATCCGTCTGTAAACAATTGTTGGAAAAATTACTTGTGTCATGCACAAAGTAGATGTCCTAACCGACTTGCCAAAACTCTAGTTTGTTAACAAGAAATTTGTGGAGTGATTGAAAAACGAGTTTTAATGACTCCAACCTAAGTGTATGCAAACTTCCGACTTCAACTGTATCTAATCAAGATATATTAGTGTTTTACAAATGTAAGAATGTTTCTTCAACTTTGACATTACAGAGTATTTTGTGTAGACCGTTGACAAAAAATGACAATTAAATAAATTGTATTCCCAGTTTGCAACACAACAAAATTTTGAAAAAGTCAAGGCACTGTATATCAAGACATTCAGTTGAATAGATTCATGCAAAACTTGGAAGACATCACTATCAATTAATTTTAAGAAAGTCATGGAGCAGAGACAAATTATAAAAAAATACTGTGCTTTGCTAAATATCTGTAAAGCTAACATTTTCAACTTGTCACTTTGCTCAGTGCATTTAGAGATTGTGACAAAGCTCAACGCCAGTCAGTCAGTGTAGCAATAAACCAGTCAACTAGTTAATCCCAGAGGTTAGGGGTTGAAGATTAGGTTAGATAGGTTAGAGGTCAGAGGTTAGTGATGAAAGCATCACTTACCTTTTCCCTTCCAGACCTCAGCCAGGTGACAGCCGTTCTCTCCAGCCTCCTTACAGAACTCAACCACATTCTTACAAGTGGTCTCTGGGGTGATGGGCACCTCTGTCAGCATCTGCTGGCTGTCACTCAGGTACACTGTCAGGATCATCTGCATGAGGGAGACATAGATAAATAGCTTGTCAAACATACTATATATCTCTGACAAAGCATATCCTGGGCTCATACTGTATATGCCTTAGCAAACTCTTATATCGTAGTCATGAAGAGTTGGCTCCAGCACATAGATACCTGGGATCAAGCTACTGACTGGGATCAGACTACTGGTAATATCTATACAGTGGGGCAAAAAAGTATTTAGTCAGCCACCAATTGTGCAAGTTCTCTCACTTAAAAAGATGAGAGAGGCCTGTAATTTTCATCATAGGTACACTTCAACTATGACAGACAAAATGAGGAAAATAAATCCAGAAAATCACATTGTAGGATTTTTTATGAATTTATTTGCAAATTATGGTGGAAAATAAGTATTTGGTCACATACAAACAAGCAAGATTTCTGGCTCTCACAGACCTGTAACTTCTTCTTTAAGAGGCTCCTCTGTCCTCCACTCGTTACCTGTATTAATGGCACCTGTTTGAACTTGTTATCAGTATAAAAGACACCTGTCCACAACCTCAAACAGTCACACTCCAAACTCCACTATGGCCAAGACCAAAGAGCTGTCAAAGGACACCAGAAACAAAATTGTAGACCTGCACCAGGTTGGGAAGACTGAATCTGCAATAGGTAAGCAGCTTGGTTTGAAGAAATCAACTGTGGGAGCAATTATTAGGAAATGGAAGACATACAAGACCACTGATAATCTTCCTCGATCTGAGGCTCCACGCAAGATCTCACCCCGTGGGGTCAAAATGATCACAAGAACGGTGAGCAAAAATCCCAGAACCACACGGGGACCTAGTGAATGACCTGCAGAGAGCTGGGACCAAAGTAACAAAGCCTACTATCAGTAACACACTACGCCGCCAGGGACTCAAATCCTGCAGTGCCAGACGTGTCCCCTGCTTAAGCCAGTACATGTTCAGGCCGTCTGAAGTTTGCTAGAGAGCATTTGGATGATCCAGATGAGGATTGGGAGAATGTCATATGGTCAGATGAAACCAAAATAGAACTTTTTGGTAAAAACTCAACTCGTCGTGTTTGGAGGACAAAGAATGCTGAGTTGCATCCAAAGAACACCATACCTACTGTGAAGCATGGGGGTGGAAACATCATGCTTTGGGGCTGTTTTTCTGCAAAGGGACCAGGACGACTGATCTGTGTAAAGGAAAGAATGAATGGGGTCATGTATCGTGAGATTTTGAGTGAAAACCTCCTTCCATCAGCAAGGGCATTGAAGATGAAACGTGGCTGGGTCTTTCAGCATGACAATGATCCCAAACACACCGCCCGGGCAACGAAAGAGTGAAGCATTTCAAGGTCCTGGAGTGGCCTAGCCAGTCTCCAGATCTCAACCCCATAGAAAATCTTTGGAGGGAGTTGAAAGTCCGTGTTGCCTAGCGACAGCCCCAAAACATCACTGCTCTAGAGGAGATCTGCATGGAGGAATGGGCCAAAATACCAGCAACAGTGTGTGAAAACCTTGTGAAGACTTACAGAAAACGTTTGACCTCTGTCATTGCCAACAAAGGGTATATAACAAAGTATTGAGATAAACTTTTGTTATTGACCAAATACTTATTTTCCACCATAATTTGCAAATAAATAAATTAAAAATCCTACAATGTGATTTTCTGGATTTCTTTTTCTCATTTCGTCTGTCATATTTGAAGTGTACCTATGATGAAAATTACAGGCCTCTCTCATCTTTTTAAGTTGGAGAACTTGCACAATTGGTAGCTGACTAAATACTTTTTTGCCCCACTGTACAACGTACATATGCCAGGAATTTGAATGCATGTAACCCAGGGAGGAAAGCTTTTGAATTACAGGAAATGTCCCCTTAGCTCCGGTTGCCCTCAAACCTAAATACATTTCCATCAAATGCTTTGCCTTAAAAACAGAGACAGTCAGGAGGGAAAGAGAGAGACTATTGAAGACTGAGCTGAGATATAAACATTAGAGGAGAGATATTACAAGCGCAAAGATTTTACAGGCAGACTGCCAAACCAACATGCTTAAAGTAAGAGTGTTTTGGTGGCATCATGACAAGTTTGCTTCCGTTAGTGCCTACAACCTATAGGTAAATAAAAACAAGATAGATTATTGAAATTCCTAGCACACAAAAAAAGAGGCAACATCAAGGTGTGTGTGTGTGTGCCTGTAATACAGTATTTGCTGTCAATAAAGAGTACTGAGAAACCACATTTATAAATAGGATTTCCTGGTAAAATGAGAGGTGACGTCTTCATTTCCAGATTGACAATCTGTAGTAAACGGAAATGGGGGATAATCTGCTAAATTTAGGATTAATCTGCAAATTTGGGTTGCGGAATCCAAATATGTTCCTCTCTAAATGTCATGGCATACCCCCCTTCCTGCTGCAGCGGATACTTCCACTATAGGATTGACATAGACAGAGGTGCCTGACACTGGTCCCTTGGCCTGTATAAACCATCTGTATAAACCCTCTGCCTCCACTCTGTAGTGGCTCAGCCCAGCCCCATAAACATGTCTAAACACAGACACACCGACCGAGACAAGCCCTGGAACGGGGCTGCACGTCCAGTATAAGATGTAAGGTAGTCTCTCACTGCCTAGAGCACATGCACAGACACGGACAGACAGATTGAGAGGAGGAATTCTGTAAGGCTCAGATTACAACATAGATAGTACTATAATAATGTGATTATGGAGGTTATAAACATGTGTATGTCTGTGTCCACGGGGTGACAAGTGAAAACATACACCAGGAGAGAGAGAGAGAGAGAGAATCCAGGAAGGGAAGGTTATTGTAGGGGGGGAATTATAATCTATGTTTTTCTCCTTAGGGATTGGCCTGTAGTAGTGTCGACTATACAGGGGAAAAAACACACAGGCCACTCCGAACCATTCTATCAAACAAGAACCAACCAACAAGGTACAGAAAACCCAAACCAGTCCTGAATTCATCATCGGTGCTAAATATTCTCTTGACACACTGGTACGTGTTTGCCAACACGCATGCATCTGTGATCTACTCTGTCCTGCATCTCTTAATCTGCCCAGAGATGCTGTTATCTCTCAATGAAAGGTCAGAAACCAGACAGAAACAAAGCTAAAGAGAGGCTAAACCTAGCTCTGCCTAATAGTATTAAACACTCAGTCACACTGAGCAGCCTACTACACCTTAGTTCTGCATAGAGGAGCCAGCCAGCCACACACAGTAACATGTTAACATTCATAATAAACTTTCACACAAGAAGAAACCACACCTACACCTAACACCTAGAATCTAATCCCCTTGAAAATGCTGTGCAAAAAGATACAATACACATTCATATGCATCAGCAACATTCTGTACTCAACAACATACATACTGTGCCTTTCCTGTCTCCTCACCCAAACTACACTCATTCACTAACAAAAACATCAACAGCCCACCAACCTCTTAAACTTGCACAAACACTTAACATACAAGCACACTCTCCAGCTTCCCAAAATGACTCCTAGCCAGCTGTGAATGCCTTTTGCTATTTTAAGCAGCAGCACGAGTACCGTCAAGAGTCAGACCCAAAGCTGGACAGGACAGAACAGCGGCAGCACCCACCTCCCAGTCAGCTCCAGTCAGTCCAGTGCTACAGCTATAACCCTGTGTCTGTCTGTCTGTGTGTTCACCTTAGCCGCCCTGCATGGCGTCTTCCTGCCCTGCTTCCTCTGCTGCTGTGGCTGCAGCCCAGGACGGACCCTCTGGTGGAGCCAGGCCTTGTCCTTGTCCTTGGTTACACTGACCAGACTGTGCAGCACCATGCTGAAGAACCTCTTCATAGAGCCGGAGGCAGAAGACTCACACAGGCAGACAGATTGACAGGAGGGCAGGCAGGGCTGAGAGAGACTCACTGCGTGTCTGTCTGTGTGCGCGTGTCTCCAAGTGTGTGCGTGTGGGTGACACCAGGCACAAGGCAGGAGAAGGGACGTGAGGAGCGTGAGGAGCCTAGTCAAGGTGGGGGTGGTGATAAATGCAGCCAGAGCCAGGCCCAGGGCCAGGCAAGGGGTAGGGGTAATATAACGAGGCCGGCCCCCTTCAGAATGAGATTCCCTAGGAACAGGAACAGCCGTGGGGCTGAGAGAGATAAGAGGCGTCTGGTGACACTAACCAGACCAGGCTGTCACTGTCACAGGGCACCAATAGGAGGAACAGGACGCTCAATAACCACAGACACATAATCATCCAGCTAAACAACACACAGAGGCATCCAGGCTGTATCACAACCGGCCGTGATTGGGAGTCCCAATTGAGCACAATTGGCCCAGCGTCGTCTGTGTTTGGCCGGTTTAGGCCGTCATTGTAAATATGAATTTGTCCTTAACTGACTTGCCTAGTTAAATAAAGGTTACGTAAAATAAAATAAAATGAAACACACACATAGAGGCACATACGCAGAGGCACACATTCTGACTGTTCAAATGTTCAAATGTTCCAGCAGCTTCACAACTTTTTTTAAATGTATTTTTTATTTAACCTTTATTTAACTAGGCAAGTCAGTTAAGAACAAATTCTTAATTACAATGATGACCTACCCTTAAACTTAAACCTGCTGAGAGGACAAACAACAATAATTCAATTTTTTAGAGAACAAATGATCCCATCTCCATATTTTCTTCCTCTATTCTCATTCACTTGATTTTTAGGGTCTGAGGAAGGGCAAGATGGATCTCCCGACTGATTTCTATGAAGCCCAAATCGAATGGTTGTGCCAGCAGCATCCCGGGCCTTGTCAATAATAAATCTGAGGACACAAAGCAGGCGTTGTCACAGCGGGCCTGGAGCTGGGCTGACTGATGAACCACTGCCTGGAAACAAATCCCTGTGATGCACAGTTTACCCTGTTACTCAGACCTCATCTACCAGGCAGAGAGAGATCAAACAAACCACATGAAAAGTATAACAAATCATTAGAGAGATTTGAGATACAGTATCTCCTTATCAGTGGATGGATTTGCAACATGTCTGTTGGGTGGAAGACATAGTGTGCGTGCACTACTTTTAACCAGGTCCCAGGACAGACAACAGAGATAAGAACCCAAAATGCAGACAGACAGTGTGAGGTTTCAGAGTCAGACACATCGGGACTGACCCGGACCAACCAACACCTGATTTAGTGTCCTGGCTGGCTCCCCTGTGCAGCACAGAACAGAACAGTCAATAAAGTCTCCATAGCAACCACTGTGTCTGTGGAAACACGCTTGCCTGGCACCCCTAGAAAAGATCCCAGACAGATCTCTTCCTGAGATTGTGGAAGTTAAACACAGGACATGACTGTAAACAACACTCTCCATCCTCAGTCTATTCAATGGAGCTGACAGCCTCCCATTCACACAGCTGACATACATGCCTAGTGGGTTAGCACATTGACGCGGGACTGGGGGGAGTGTTTACCATTAAGAGGTTGAACGGGAGGTTCCGTTTTTATAAGGTGCGGATCTGAACCTAGTTTGTTTTGGTTTGGATGTATAGCTTTCTCTGTGCTAGAACCCTGGAGCAGCTGACATAGACTAGCACTGTCTGCTCCATGTTCTGCTACAAACAGAAATGTACTTTATCATCTAGTTAGCGAGATCATGGTTGGGTTGAATTCCATTTCAATTCAGTCAGTTCAGGAAGTAAACTGAATTTCCAAATCCAATTTCCCTCTATGATTTTCCCCCCAATTGGAATTGGAATTTCACTTTACTTCCTTAATGGACTGAATTTAAATGGTATTGACCCCAAACCTGAGAGAGACACATCAATACAAATGGCACATGGCAGAGCAGGAGTCATAACAACAACAGCTCCCTGCAGCTCGACTACACAGTGATGTCATGCATTACTTACACTAATGAGAGCTGAGGAGGAGATTTTTAGACTCTGCCCTGATATGATCGAGGAAGAGAAGGAGGAGGGGGACTCTCACTATAACAACAACAGTAAGTCAGTAAATTAAACAGGCTACGTCTGTAAGCCTACAACTGGCTACTGGTCAAGTCATGAGATGAGAGTGTACAAAATGGCTCACGATCAAAATCAGCCAGTTAACTACTTGATCCGGGCTGAGTGAATAGAGGGCTCTGAACTTCATCTTTGGCTTGTAACACTGCCATTGTAGTAGGTTATATGCTATTGGTTGTGATGTTTATAATACTCTCACTCCCACAGGTAATTAATGTACAACCCAGTCTATTTTCCAACCCAGCTCAAAATAAGACTTAGAATAATACTCAGTCCACTAGCAGCTTGTCTAAACTCTGTGTCTGTTTAAAAGCTATGAGAGAGGTTGTAAATCTGGGTGGAAATAAAGGGAATAGGGAGGGAGTAAGTGTAAGGGAGAGATAGGAGGACTACCTCAGTTGTACTATAGGGGCAAAGAGAAGGGTTTGAGGGAGAGATGGGAGGACTGCCGTATAGGGGTGAGCAAGAGGGGCTTGTGCAGAGCTGAAAGCTCATCCGGTGTGGGAAATTACCCAGGAATTCAGCCATCTCACCCAACCTCTGTGACGCACAGCGAAGCCGTCCCAGACCATCACAATCCACAGGCTAATCCCTTCCGTCATTCAAACAGCAACTGACTGACTCTCTCGCTCCAGCCTGGTCTCCTCTCCACGCAGTCGACATGATTGTAAAATACTACACCACACAGTCGAGTGCAGAAGTAAAATTGGAAGTCAATTGATAATGACAGGACAACCATAGGACAGAAAACCGTACTAATCTTTATAGTTAAATGTGCTTGAAAGGCTAAAGAAACGTATTTGGGGGAAATTGTATTATAATATCAAGGAAAACATTAATGACAGAAAACATCCAATAGAAATAAAGTAGGACTGTCAAACGATTACAAAATGTAATTCAGTTACTCGCAGGATTTGCTGTGATTAATCACAATTAAGCACAAATTCAGAATGTACTCAAATTGAGAAGTAATTTAAGAGTTTTTATACAAAAATCTTGAGTTTGTCCAAAGTAACGGTTAGCAAAATCGGGTAAATTGATAAAGCACACTCTTTAACCTCCATGTCAACTTGTTTTGACATCGCATTGTTGTTTTTAGCTATATAGATCATGTATTTTGGATGTTTTCAGTGTATTTTGATTACTTTCAGACAATGCGATTAATTGCACTATTTTTTTGTTGTTGCAAAAGTTGCTATGCAATTCTGAACTTTCAACCCACTTCCTTGCCTTGCTAATTATAGAAGTAAAAAGTTGCTCAATGAGCAAAAGCCAGTTAGCAGGCATGAGGAGAGCCATGTTGGAGCCGGGTGTGTGTATGTGTGTGTGTTCTTACACTGACATCAGCTACTGATGGACTGACACTGACAGGAAGGTTACAGATCATGGTGAATGTGTGTCACTGTGTGGGTGATCAGCTGAATTGCCCGTCTGTCACTGTTGTGTGGGGATCTTACATTGGCTATCCTAAAGGTCTGCCTTATTCCCCTTAATGTTCACACTCTCTCTCTCTCTCTCTCTCTCTCTCTCTGTAGTTGTATCGGCAGGCAGAGAGTTGAGCAAATGCATGGATCAGTGGTCTATCAAGTGATGTTTAATCACAGTAAAAAACTGGTATTGCAGTGAGTTGTCTCATTCACTGCCTGCTCACACTCTCTCTCTCTGTCTCTCTCACACAAACACACACACACACACACACACACACACACACACACACACAAAATGTGGATAAAAGGACTAAAAAATGAAATTGGAATTGATGGGAGTACTGTAGCTCATCCACCACTCAAATGTGCAGACTCACAATACATATGTAGCATAAAGTTAATTATATTATTTTATTAGAGCTCATTTGTTACAATCTATTCATTCCACAGGCATTTATTAATTCAATACACAATCTATTTCCAAGACCTCTCAAAGTTGAAAAAGTATTTATTCTCTTCTATTCCTATCTGATTAATTTTACTTACCGGCATCATGACTGTAGTCAATCAATAAATATGTTTATTCCAGCCAATCTTTTGGAGTAACACACTCCTCTGTCTGCCTTCTTTGCCTCCCCTAGCCTATGTTGCCTGACAGATGTAATGGTCCTAAAGCAACGATGCTAGATCCGACAGAGACGCTGAAGGCGAAGTGTGTCACTGCACGCAATAGTCACAGAACATCACACAGCCTAGTTGGGCGGCATGTTGTTTCAGGGAATTTGCTGCTAAACGTTACGCTGTAATGACAGGGATTGAACGAGAGCACGCCACAAATAATTCGCCGATTGCATTTACACGGTTCGACTGCCCGCCGGGTCTAATATGTAGGATAATCCAAGGACAGGACAGGACAGGACAGGGACAGACCAAGTCCGCAATTTTTTTTAACAAAGATTATTGCTCTGATCTTGGTTCTCCGTGAGGCAGTAGCCACTGAAAATGTAACCCAAACTCTCTAACGTTGACTTAATTTCAAAGAAAAAAACGGACATTTCAAACCACAACAATATTAGTGTTACTTTCAAGCCCAGACTGGTCTCATAGACTAGACGTAACATAGTAAATGTAAATCCGAGACACTGACATTAGTATATGTTACGATTAGTATGGTTACATAACAAGGAAGGTTACTTAACGCAAAAACGAAAGGATGGTGGTTCGGTAGGAGTATAACATGAACGTCTAGCAAACCAAAGATTGCGTGTTCGAATGTCATCACGGACAACTTTATCATTTTAGTTAACTAGTAACTTTGCAACTACTTAGCAAGTTGACTAACCCTTTCTCTAACCCTAACCCTTTTAGAGTTAGCCACCTAGCTAACGTTAACCACAACAAATTGGAATTCGTAACATATCATACGTTTTGCAAATTTACTACATATTATACAAATTGCAATTGGTAACATATTATATGAAAGGATTGATGGACATCCACAAACTAAATTGAGTTTCTTGGATTTATAAGACCACAGGATGTCAAGCCTGGATAGCCACATCATGATGGTCGGTCTGCCGGCCAGTGCAAAATCTAAGTAGGCTTAGTTATTATCAGCCAGTGCTCTAGTCCTCGTTGATTTGACAAAGAACATCTAAATAGAACAGAACTAACTTTTAAATGCACAAGATTGGATTATTGGATTCAATAAACTGTCATTGTTAAAAGTAACATAGTAGATGCAGTGAACACTTGGGAGCTGTGAGTTGATGGTTCGGATTACGGGATGCCAAGGTCATATTTCTCGATATTCTGGTCCAGTTAAAGGGTTGTTCAGATTCACTTAGATCTGTGGACCATACTTTTGGTCAGAATATGAGCTTTTCAAAAGTTGTTTATATATTATAGAGATCAGTCCTTTTGGGAGCCCAGATACTTTAGTTATAAATCCCATCATTAGATGGTTTGGTAGTTGGGTTTCCCAAGGGACTACATATGCCAGCATAGCTGACCTAAGTTTTAAATAAAGAAAAAATGAGTTTCCTGGTAATGTGCATGTGTCTTTCGAATCTTGGAATGTTCTCACACTATTACTGTCCATGATATCGGCAACAGTAAGGATTCCACATTTGTACAATTGGGAGGATGCAAATGGCCACCCTCCAGATCGCAAGGCATTATTGTGAAATAATGGAGTATGGGCATGCTATTTTGATTTCCAATTACATTGTTTTTCAATTTTGTGCCAAAATAGAAATTGTGTGAGCAGTAATAGGATGAAAGCGTAGTTTATGTTGTTTAAGGGATATCTTAGTGAAGACCACCTCTTCCAGGGCAATTGGAGACACCATATATCTCTGTTTTCAGCCAGGGGGTGGAAGAATCATGTCTAAACCAATTTAGGATGGGGCGAAATGCTAGTGCCTGAAAATACTATTTAAAGTTTGATACAAATAGTCCTCCTACATATTTCCCTCTTTGTAAGTTTGTTAATTGTATCAGGGATTGCTTACCTTGGCATATACATTTTTAAGCCGCAGCAGGCATTTTATCCCAATAGCCAAAAGGGAAAGACACAGAATTTACAGAAATTTGGCCGTGGCAATATATTCATTTTGACAATAGATATTCTGCCAGTTAAAGCAACTAGGATATTAGTCCATCTACTGAGGCCGGATTGAATTGATGTGAGCGTTCTGTTAAAGTTTCTGCCAATGGTTTTATCTAAGGAAGGAAATACACTTTACAGTGCCTTTGGAAAGTATTCAGACCCCTTGACTTTTTCTACATTTTATTACGTTACAGCCTTATTCTGAAATGGATTAAATAAAACAAAATCCTCATCAATCTACACACCATACCCCAGAATGGCAAAGCAAAAACAGGTTTTTAGAAATGTTAGCAAATTATTTATTTTTTTAAACAGAAATACCTTATTTACATACTTATTCACCCTTCGCTATGAGACTCAAAATTGAGCTCAGGTGCATCCTGTTTCCATTGATCATCCTTGAGATGTTTTTACAACTTGATTGGAGTCCACCTGTGGTAAATTCAATTGATTGGACATGATTTGAAAAGGCACACACCTGTCTATATAAGGTCCCACAGTTGATAACGCATGTCAGAGCAAAAACCAAGCCGTGAGGTCGAAGGAATTGTCCGTAGAGCTCTGAGACAGGATTGTGTTGAGGCACAGATCTGGGGAAGGGTACCAAAACATTTCTGCAGCAAAGAAGGTCCCCAAGAACACAGTGGCCTCCATCATTCTTAAATGGAAGAAGTGTGGAACCACCATAACTCTTCCTAGAGCTGAACGCCCGGCCAAACTGGGCAATCGGGGGAGAAGGGCCTTGGTCTGGGAGGTGACCAAGAACGCGATGGTCACTCTGACAGAGTTCCTCTGTGGAGATGGGAGAACCTTCCAGAAGGACAACCATCTCTGCAGCATTCCACCAATCAGGCCTTCATGGTACAGTGGCCAGACGGAAGCCACTCCTCAGTAAAAGGCACATGACAGCCCGCTTGGAGTTTGCCAAAAAGCACCTAAAGACTCGCAGACCATGAGAAACGAGATTCTCTGGTCTGATGAAACCAAGGTTGAACTCTTTTGCCTGAGTGCCATGCGTCACATCTGGAGGAAACCTGGCACATCCCTATGGAGAAGCATGGTGGTGGCAACATCATGCTGTGGGGATGTTTTTCAGGAGGCAGAGACTGGGAGACTAGTCAGGCTAGAGGGAAAGATGAATGGAGCAAAGTACAGAGAGATCTTTGATGACAACCTGCTCCAGGCCGCTCAGGGCCTCAAACTGGGGCGAAGGTTCACCTTCCAACAGGACAACGACCCTGAGCACACAGCCAAGACAACGCAGAAACGGCTTCGGGACAAGTCTCTGAATGTCCTTGAGGGGCCCAGCCAGAGCCCGGACTTGAACCCGATCTAACATCTCTGGAGAGACCTGCAAATAGCTGTGCAGCAACGCTCCCCATCCAACCTGACAGAGCTTGAGAGGATCTGCAGAGAAGAATGGGAGAAACTCCCCAAATACAGGTGTGCCAAGCTTGTAGCGTCATACCCAAGAAGACTCAAGGCTATAATCGCTGCCAAAGGTGCTTCAACAAAGTACTTAGTAAAGGGTATGAATACTTATGTAAATATGATATTTCAGTTTTTTATTTTTAAATAAATTAGCACATTTTTCTAAAATCCCGGTTTTACTTTGTCATTATGGGGTATTGTATGTAGATTGATGAGGGGGAAAAAAATATTTAATACATTTTAGAATAAGGCTTAACATAACAAAATGTGGAAATAGTCAATAGGGTCTGAATACTTTCCGAACGCACTGTATATACAAAAGTATGTGGACACCCCTTCAAATTAGTGGATTCGGCTATTTCAGCCAACCCAGTTGACAGGTGTATAAAATCGAGCACACAATCAAGCCATGGAATCTCCATAAACAAACATTGGCACTAGAATGGCCTTACGAAAAGCTAAGTGACTTTCAATGTGACACCGTAATAGGATGTCACCTTTCCAACAAGTCAGTTCATCACATTTCTGACCTGCTCGAGCTGCCTCAGTCAACTGTAAGTGCTGTTATTGTGAAGTGGAAATGCCTGTGGAAACGCATTTGCTGGAGTGATGAATCACGCTACACCATCTGGCAGTCTGACAGACAAATCTGGGTTTGGCGGATGCCAGGAGAATGCTACTTGCCCGAATGCATAGTGCCAACTCTAAAGTTAAGGTAGAGGAATAATGGTCTGGGGCTGTTTTTCATAGTTTGGACTAGGGCTCTTAGTTCCAGTGAAGGGAAATCTAAACGCTACAACATACAATGACATTCTAGACAATTCTGTGGTTCCAACTTTGTGGCAACAGTTTGGGGAAGGCCCTTTCCTGTTTCAGCATGACAATGCCCCTGTGCACAAAGCGAGGTCCATACAGTAATGTGCCTGACCTCACTAATGCTCTTGTGGCTGAATGGAAGCAAGTCCCCACAGCAATGTTCTAGTGGAATGCCTTCCCAGAGGAGCGGAGGCTGATATAGCAGCAAAGCGGGTCCAACTCCATATTAATGTCCAGGATTTTGGAATGAGATGTTCGACGAGCAGGTGTTCGCATACTTTTGGTCATGTAGTGTATATCTACTCCCAAATATTTAAAATGGGAAACGATTGGAATTCCATAAATAGAGATGGAGTCCTCCATCGGGGTCTTGAGAGGAACTAGGGCTGATTTGATTAAATACATTTTATAACTTGAGACGAAGCTGAATTTACCTATGATCTTCGATGCGTTTTGGAGCGATTGAGATACATTGTCGAGATATAGTAAAATATCATACACGTATAGTGAGATTAAGTGATCAGTAGATTAACGAATTGCCTGGGCCAGGCGTTCCATGGACGATCAAAATGGAAAAGGAGAAATTAAATCACCTTGTCTGCTGCTTGTATTGATTCTGAACAGAGCAGAGCGGATATTGCCTGTTATAACTATGGCTGAGGGATTGGTTTATAGTATTTTAATCATATTAATGAAATTGGAGCCAATTCCCATATGTTCCAAGACTGACCAGAGATATGACCATTCTAGTCTATCAAATAGCTTTTTCTGCATCGAGAGATAAAACAGCCCAAGGAGCTGTTGTTTCTGATGAAGCATTTAAGATATGTAATAGTTATATGTAATAGTCCAAAGATAAACGTTTTTTTTAACAAACCTGCTTTGGTCCGTGTGGACCAATTTGGGTAACTAAGTCTCGAGGCGAGACAACATTTTGGAAAACAGTTTAATATCTTTGTTTCTCTGCGTTAATCCTTTCGAGCAATATTGGACCTAATTGATTCAAAAATGTCAAATAGACCTCAGGAGGAAAACAGTCCCATCCGGGTGATTTGCCTTTATTTATGCTATTCAATGCCCTTTTGAGTTCATTAAGAGAGATTTGGGCTCCAAGCAACGTGGCTTCATCTGTTGAGAGAAGAGGAGATCTTCATTATTTTAGAAAGGTCTTAGTCTGTCTTGGTGTGGAATTACAATCAAATGCTATTGTTTGAGGATAGTGCACAACAACAAAACACTTTTATCACGGCAACTGGTTTGATACATTCACCTCTGAAGGTAAATAATGTACATTCAGTAATCTTGCTCTGATTTGTCATCTTGAGGGTCCCAGAGATAAAATGTTTCGTAGTTTTGTTTGATAAAATAAATTTTTATATTCAAATGTAGGAACTGGGTTCTACAGTTTGATCCCACTGCTGTCTCTGTTCTCCACCCCCACCCCACCCGGCCATCTAGATGTGTGAAGGTTAGTGTATTTTCTGTAAGGAAGCTAATAATCCATCATGCATGACATTCCTGGGAGTGTGTAACCTCCCAGGAATGTTTTAATGCCATAGCATTTTTGTATGTTCTCTATACTTATGTACTTGAAAATGTATTAATTGACCAATTCGGCACATTTGGGCAAACTCCTGGCAGACTTGATACAAAATATTGTGTAGTGATGTAATTCTTCAATAAATCAGACTGAAACTTGGCACACACACTGCTGCCATCTTGTGGACAACATCTATATTACACCTATAATCCTACATCACTGTCTGGCTTTTCTCTTGCATTTCAAAATGCTAATTACTTGGCTCATCACGCTCTAGCGACTCCTTGTGGCGGGCTGGGCGCCTGCACTCTGACTTCGGTCAGAAGTTGAACAGTGTTTCCTCCAACACATTGGTGCAGCTGGCTTCTGGGTTAAGCGGCGGGTGTTAAGAAACTCGGTTTGGCGGGTCATGGAAATTTGACTCGACCTTTGCCTCTCCCGAGCCCGTTGAGGAGTTGCAGCGATAAGACAAGATCAAAATTGGGGAGAAAAAAGGGGGTAAAATACAGAAATTAATAGTATAATGGGTTACTAGATTTGATAAAGTAGCAATGTAAAATGTATAATGGGTTACTAAAGTTTAACTTGCTAGGTAGAGACTTACTATGGACAGAGCACGCCATCTATGGGGGACTGATAGACAGTGCCAGCTCAATTATAGGAAAAGTTGATCCCAGAAAGAGACCCCAGTCTCGAGAACTACACTAAAAAGGAAGCTCTCTCCAAAGTTTATTTCTTCCCATCTGAATGGGCCGATGTATTTTATAAATTCAGCGCATTACATGCAGTACCAGTCAAAAGTTTGGGCACACCTACTCATTCAAGGGTTTTTCTTATTTTTTTAAAATATTTTCTACATTGTAGAATAATAGTGAAGACATCAAAACTATGAAATAACACATTAGGAATCATGTAGTAACCAAAAAAGTGTTAAACAAATCAAAATATATTTGATATTCTTCAAATCTAAAATATCTTGGCATTCTCTCAACCAGCTTCATGAAGAATGCTTTTCCAACAGTCTTGAAGGAGTTCCCACATATGCTGAGCACTTGTTGGCTGCTTTTCCTTCACTCTGCGGGTCAACTCATCCAAAACCATCTCAATTGGGTTGAGGTCGGGTGATTGTGGAGGCCAGGTCATCTGATGCAGCACTCCATCACTCTCCTTCTTGCTCAAATAGCCCTTACATAGCTTTCTGTGTGAAGGGTCATTGTCCTGTTGAAAAACAAATGATAATCCCACTAAGCGCAAACCAGATGGGATGGCGTATCGCTGCAGAATGCTGTGGTAGCCATGCTGGTTAAGTGTGCCTTGAATTCTAAATAAATCACTGACAGTGTCACCAGCAAAGCACCCCCACATCATCACTCCTCCTCCATGCTTCACGGTGGGAACCACACATGTGGAGATCATCCGTTCACCTACTCTTGTGTCTCAAAAAGACATGGGACTTGGAAGCAAAAATCTCAAATATGGACTCATCAGACCAAAGAACTGATTTCCACCGGTCTAATGTCCATTGCTCGTGTTTCTTGGCCCAAGCAAGTCTATTCTTCTTATCGGTGTCCTTTAGTAGTGGTTTCTTTGCATCAATTCGACCATGAAGGCCTGATTCACGCAGTATCCTCTGAACAGTTGATGTTGAGATGTGTCTGTTACTTGAACTCTGTGAAGCATTTATTTGGGCTGAATTTCTGAGGCTGGTAACTAATGAACTTATCCCTCATTTGAGCCAGTTTCATCATAGCACTTGATGGTTCTTGCGACTGCACTTGAAGGAACTTTAAAAGTTCTTGAAATTTTCCAGATCGACTGACCTTCAGGTCTTAAAGTAATGATGTACTGTCGTTTCTCTTTGCTTATTGGAGCTGTTTTTGCCATAATATGGATTTTGTCTTTTGTCTTTTTATCTTCTGTATACCACCCCTTCCTTGTCACAACACAACTGATTGGCTGAAAGGAAATTAAGGAAAGAAATTCAACAAATGAACTTTAGACAAGGCACAACTGTTAATTGAAATTCATTCCAGTTGACTACCTCATGAAGCTGGTTGAGAGAATGCCAAGAGTGTGCAAAGCTGTCATCAAGGCAAAGGGTGGCTACTTTGAAGAATATCAAATATAAAATATATGTTGATTTGTTTAACACCTTTTTGGTTACTACATGACTCCATATGTGTTATTTCATGGTTTTGATGTCTTCACTAGTATTCTACAATGTAGAAAATAGTAAAAATAAAGAAATTCCAGTGTTTGAGTAGGTGTCCAAACTTTTGACTGGTACTGTATGAATCTCAAAATATACATTTATTAAGTGTGAAGCAGAAAGTGAATATCCAACAGAAATTGGTCATTAATGTTTAGAGTAACATTGTTAGGGCGGACTAAAACTAAAACAATGCCTTCCAATAACGAGAATGTTATCATGATTGTTTTTAAACTTTACAATAGGGGTAAAAGCAGAACATTGTTTAAGAGTGATCCGTGTTTATTAGCAATAGTGATTGAGAAGGTCCTCCTATTTGGAAGAAGGGATAATCCTTGTTGAGGGAAACAGATATGGAGACTAATGAAAGTAACAAAGTTTCAGATAGCACTCTAATAATGCAATGTCTTAGTAATTTAAAGTAAATGTTTCAATACAAGGTCATGACGAACAGAGGGATTGAGCATTGGGACTGATATTAAATTAAAAGGCTGCCATCTGTTGTTTGAGTTAGAGATAAGCTTCCTGTGGACAAATAACTCAAACATGCTGTAGTTGGACAGAGGTATTAATAATTTAATAAAATACGTTTTGACCATTTTCAATTATTATTACTCAATTCTATAGTTTGGGTAGCACCAGTGATTTAAGTAAGAAGGTAATGTCATCTAAAACAGTAATCTGTTTCCATTACGTAGAACTGTGTCCAGAAATCAAGTAAATGGTTTTAGTTCTGAATATTGAGCTGATAAGCCAGCACCAACTTTTTGAAGGTCCTATCAGATTTGTTAAATAACAGGTTTCATATTTTGACTAGTTGATGTCACATGGACATACGTCAATGCAACAGGTCAAAATGATAAGTCAAAGTCACCATTATTAGTCAGTTGTACAACCGAATGCCTTCAACTGAAATGTGTCTTCCGCATTTAACCCAACCCCTCTGAATCAGAGAGGTGCGGGGGGCTGCCTTAATCGACATCCACGTCTTCGGCGCCTGGGAACAGTGGGTTAACTGCCTTGTTCAGGGGCAGAACGACAGATTTTTACCTTGTCAGCTCGGGGATTCGAACTTGCAACGCTCCGGTTATAAGTCCAACGCTCTAACCACTAGACTAGGATTGTTTACTTTAGAAGGTGCCTATTCTGGTTAACAGGACACTGTATCATCTGATTTGTCTGAAGTATAAATCTGGATATGCATGGTTTTATCAAGGCTTCCTGCTCAAGATGCAGTAAACTAAATTAAGATTAAGAATTTTTAGTACTGACTAAGTTTACCAATGAATCTGTATAACCGGTGGTGCCTTAGGGGAACAGCTAGTATAAAGGTACCCAGATCCGGCTGTTAAGGGACCTCCCAAAACTGGCCAAAAATGGCCATTTTGTTTGTTTTTACCCTACGTTTTACCACAAACGCCAACCCCCACCCCCCGTTAGGTCCAGGGAAAGAAACACTCACTTAATGGGGTGGAATGATCTCGGACTTCTGTTTTGACTTTCTAATCACCCTCACTAGACAGGCTAGAGACATTGGGTGAGATTTAAATATATGTAAACACTGATAATTAGGTAGAAGTTTATAATTTATCAATAGTCCTATGTGTGAGTCGAACCAGAGAAGGAAAGAGCGCGATGCACCTGAATGAGGGACACCTGTTTTACTATTCCTTTAATTACCTTATGGGATACAATTATTTTAAGATGGAGTTATCAAGGGTTGTAATTCAAATTTTATTTGTTATTTTAATTTAAACGGCAGTGTTATTTTTTTACGAATGAGTTGTGTCAAAAGGGAAGAAGTGTATTGTTGATTTGATTTTGTCTTGCTTCAATACAAATCTCACCAGATTGGGTCTGCTGGATGGTCTGGATTTCTCCCTAAGGATTTTCCCCTAGGGATTAGCTCTCTAACTCCCTGACCCTGTAACCCTGCGATGAGAATGCCAAGATTATAGGGGAGTATAAGCAAATTTGAAGAAAAAAATGGTTTCAACTGTGTGTTGTTATTCTCTGACATTTGTCTTAGAAATCTGTATTAAGAATGTTGGTAGTAGTAATAATTTATCATACAGTGAATAATTTGTCTGGATTTGCTGAATCAGAAATGCCCTAAACTAAACTGCTGTTCTGATCTGTCCTCTCTCGAGGTTATGGCGAAGGTGACCACAGGTGGTATCTAGAAGTAATGGGAAGGGATCATTCGACCGAGAACAGTATGAGCCTCACCCCCTCTAACCGTTTGAAGTAATGGCGACAATGGCGTTCACTATGGTCCTTCACTACTTCTACCTGAGTCCGAGACAGCAACCTGTACACAGCATCCAGTCGAAGCTATAAAATGCCTTTTCTCTCAGGAGTGCGTCCAGGTGGAGTGAGCATGGAGAGATCACGTCCAAACTTCTCTCATGCTGCTGGTGTACTAGTAAGAAAATAGACAAGACATAATGGACCGTAAATGACAGGTGAGAGATTCGTCTCCTTGTGAAAATCTGATTATTACCCAGATATTGAAATCGGGATATTATCAAGAGCCATCCACTTTGAACATGTGCCATTGGGAGGACAAACTGTAAAGCTATCTGAAGAAGAAAATGAAGAAATGCTGTGAAGGAGGGGGGTGGTCAACCATGCCCTAATTGATTTTGGCTTGTCCAACATTATTTAATAGGGGTATCAGGTTGATTGTGGAGGTCTGCACACTGTGAAGTGTATAGTAATTTAAACAAAAAATGCATTGAGATACCATTCTGTCATTAACATGCCACTCACAACAAAAGCTCTAACTGAAATGTCTTTGCCAGAATCCATAAATGAAATTGTGTAATGAAGCTTATGTGTAACTGTATGAAGTGAAGGTCTTAAGTTAAAACATTCTACTGCAAAGGTTGTAAAAGTACAACCCAGAATGAAGAGTTTGAAAGTGTCTTTGGTTTTATGTGTTGATTTCCCTTACTTTAACAGAAGTATAGAACTTTTTGATAAAGCTATAATCTAATGCTTACCTTAAAATGTAATGATTATTATCACAGAAGTGATAAGAGGGAATGTGAAGGAACATTTTATGTTTTCTAATAACCAATTTGGATGGGTTCATACAAGTGACTGATTGATCGTGCCAGGGAGAAATCCTCATGATCAGTATCTTCAATTTGGCAGTACACCCAGAACATTGTTTTGAGAACAGAAAGGGATATCTCAGTTTCAAGGTCTTGGAGAGAAGAAGCCTCGTGGGGTATTGGTCGGTCACATGCATGAACAAAATGTTAATGATGAATTGATTATGAATAAGCTAAATCATGCAAATGTAACTTGTCTTTGTAAACAATATATAAGATAACTAACAGGACTGCCCGGGTGGAGCTCACTTCAGACCGGTACTTTATGCATCCAAGTTTGACTGTGACCTCTTCAGCTTGCTGTTAATAAAGAATGATTCAAATAAACCTGTTCAATATCTCACAGCACTCACAAAACGAATACATGCTACTGCCAGTTATAATTAAAAAATATAAAGATACAAAAGAGGTAATTAGAAACAAAGCAATTTACAATTTTAAAAGCTTCTATTAAATTATATATACAGTGCCAACAGAAATTATTCAGACCCCTTAACTTTTTCCACATTGTTACGTTACAGCCTTATTCTAAAATTGAGTACTTTTAAAAAAATTCTCAGCAATCTACAAACAATATCCCATAATGACAGAGCTCCAGAGTTCCTCTGTGTAGATGGTTGTCCTTCTGGAAGGTTCTCTCATCTCTGCAGCACTCCACCAATCAGGCATTTATGGTAGAGTGGCCAGACGGAAGCCACTCCTCAGTAAAAGGCACATGACAGCCCACTTGGAGTTTGCCAAAAGGCACCTAGACTCTCAAGACCATGAGAAACAAGATCCCTTCGTTATAGCATGCCTAAATACGTTCACAAGTCATAATAGTTGCATGGACTCACTGTGTGCAATAAAAATTACTATATTCATTATGCCTTTTTTTACCAGATTTGACCTTTACCCCGTGAGAATTGCCTTAAAAATTCAAATGTAACATGTTATCAGACCTGCCTTTGTGTATCATCCCATCATTGTTTGATCTAGCATTGATGACAGCCTTCAACAAGCTCTGGTGGATATTCCTGCAGGAAGGGAGTACGCTCGAATCCTCAACCTTCTAGCCCGTAGCCCGTAGCGCCATTGACTATGCCACAAAAGCATGCTCATATGGCAGAGTCAATATCCATGCTCCTTAACCAAGGGTCGTTACAGCATTTACTCTGAAATGACATAGTAAAATGGTAATAACTATAGGCCTAAATTACATTTGAGTCAGGATTCATTCAAATAATCCTGACTAGGCACCATTTTGTACCAGGCAGTTACCCATATATGTTGAGATAATTGACTTTTTGAAATATTTACCAGAAAACAGAATACACAATTTCATTGAAAGTACGAGGTAAATACAGTATTTGTGCAGATTTGTGCTCATGCCTTCATGATAATTTTTGAAAAACAAAAGGCTGTTAGACTTATTAAATACACTTATTTTAGCCTTTGCATAACTTGTACATGACCCTACCACCAAGAACTAGTAACAATTTAAAAAGGTTTCTTTAATGATTCACAACTACAGTAGTTGAGGAAAATATCAGTGCTAACAACTCTGAGATTAATCTCTAGCTGGTCTTTTCAGAATGTTTACTTTAATCAAATTCAATTTGACTATTTAGACTATTTTTCTTGAGTATTCTTTTTTGCTTTGAGTAAAATCAATAACTGTTTTTGAGTAAATATTGACAATACCACTTATCTTCTTACTGGATGCACCAATTTGGCCATTAGCATCTTTGAAGCGGAGACGCATCTTGGGTTTGTAGTTTTCGAGGTACATTCGTTGTTTTGAGTTGAAGGCTCCCCGTCTCTTTCTGAGAGAAGAAAAAAGGATGGCATTTTGATGGTTTGGCTTTCTGATGGCACTTTGAAAGACGTATTCAGGAATCAGCTCATCATAACTTATATCATCTTCATTTTTAATCACACTAGCAAGAAGATTTGATCTAAAGTAGTGATGACAATGGTTGAAATGTCACAATATGATCAATGGAGAGAACTTACTGTCTTATGAAGTGAACAGCATCTTCATACTCCATCCCTCACTCAATCAACGCTACCAGGACTGGGGCTCTGGAGAGAAATTATATCAATTATATCAAGTGTACTGTAGAGATGGAAAAGTTGATGTGTAATATAAAATACAACAAATTTCAGAATTAAATGGTCATTGTTCATAACCTATTCAGTACACACTGCTTTTGCTATGAGTCCCAATGTGTTGGTGGTTAGCAGACATTCTAAGGAAGAAGAAGATACAATAGGCAAATAGATTGAACATGTAGGCAGACAACTCACCGACCCAACCCCGCCACACAATGCACTGCAATGTAACAACCGGGTTCGTCTCGGAATTTACACTTGAGGAGGTTGAGCCAGTCATCAACGACACGTTCAGAGGGGGAAAAAACCATTGTCAAAGGGCCAATCCTGTTTGAGGAAAACATATGGTTGGTATTGGCTCCATTAATGGATTAATTTATTAGGTAGCGTAATTGATAGGCCTAATGCTTTCATGCAACCTCCATCATTAGGAAAAAGATAGACCTAGATGTCATGTAGATACAGCGGACAATTGGAACCAGAATGCCTGAAGCTCCAACCAAATCTGAAGGTCTCTGATGGGTTAACATCATGGCAGAATCATGGCAGTATTACACACTCTGACTAATGTCTGCACACCAAAAGCCTTGAGGTCCTGCATATAAATGAAATGAAGTGTTTTAGGTTAGTAATCAAGACACTGTCTGTTTTTCAGTACATTCCAATCTGGCTTGACAAAGGAAAACGCTATAAACTCAAATAACACAATGCTTTATGTGAATACAAAGCATATGGGGATATGTATTATAGGAGTTAATACTGTACCTCTATGAATTTCACCATCTGGGGGTTGTGGGTGATCATACACTCATAGGTGAACTCAACAGGGCCGGGGCGATTCATCTTGACAGACAGTTGGAGAATGCAGTCTTCCAGGAGAGGGTGAACAGACCAGCAGTAGAGAAAAATACTCCAAAATGGGTGATAGATTGGGTATAAAGGTGGTTATTGAAAGATATAGGCTATGGAGAATGGGGTGAAAGTAAATAAAAAGTGGAATATGAAAAGGAAACAAAAGAAAGGGGGTATCCCTTTAGACTTCAAATCCCAACTAGCTCATTCAGGAATGGTTTAGTGAATGCTAAATGGCTGGATTAACTCAATCGAAGCCATTTACTTGGAGAAATATCAGCCTCTCTCTCTCCAGGAGTACTGGTCGACTTCAGGTGGGGTATTTCTTCATGTTTGGCTAAAGGCTGCTTACTTGTCCACAATGACCAGGTGCTGGTGCTGTGCCTGGCAGAAGTCCCCACAGTTCCTCACCCTCACAAACGCCATAAATGTGCAGCCTAGAAAACACATTGATCACAGGAAGATAAGTCACAGGGAGACATGGTTTTAGCAGCAACACAGCCCAAGTAAAACATATAGACTAGCTGTAGAACTAAATCAGATAGAATTCAGCACAAGCAATTCAGGCTATACAAGTCAAACTGAGGTTGTGTGTGTCACGTTGTATTACATGTGTCATGTAACATTGATTTGCAATAATAAAATAGGCCTACATGTTAAAAAGAAACAATGAGAAAATCTGAGTGAAACAAACCAACCGTTGTGTGCTGAGTAGCGTTGAGTTCATCCAGTGTGACAACTCTGCACACCATTGATTCTTCTCTCTATAGTGGCTCAGCCTAGGGCTCCTGACCTGGCTAAAACATAGCTTAAAAAAGGCCAGTTAAGGAAGAATGCTGTGTAACGTTAGCCTAGTAAGAATATAATACATGTTACATTCCATTAATGTTTCATTCAGCTCATAGAAGAGGTACAATACAATTTATTTACACTGAAGAAAAAAATAAAACGCAATATGCAATGAAATTAGTCAAATGAAAAATTAATTAGGCCTTAATCTATGGATTGCTCATGACTGGGAATACACATATGCATCTGTTGGTCACAGATACCTTAAAAAAAAGGTAGGGGCGTGGATCAGAAAACCAGTCAGTATCTGGTGTGACCACCATTTGCCTCATGCAGCACAACATCTCCTTTGCATAGAGTTGATCAGGCTGTTGACTGTGGCATGTTGTCCCACTCCTCTTCAATTGCTGTGCGAAGTTCCTGGATATTGATGGGAACTGGAACATGCTGTTGTACACGTCGATCCAGAGCATCCCAAACATGCTCAATGGCTGACATGTCTGGTGAGGATGCATGCCATGAAAGAACTGGGATATTTTTAGCTTCCAGGAATTGTGTACAAATCCTTACGACATGAGCCGCAAATTATCATGCTGAAACAGGAGGTAATGGCGGCGGAAGAATGGCACGACAATGGGTCTCAGAATCTCATCACGGTATCTCTGCGCATTCAAAGTTCCATCGATAAAATGCAATTGTGTTCATTGTCCATAGGTTATACCTGCCCATACCATAATCCCACCGCCACCATGGGGCACTCTGTTCACAATGTTGACATCAGCAAACCGCTCGCCCATACAACACCATACACATTGTCTGCCAGGTACAGTTGAAACCAGAATTCATCCGTGAAGGGCACACTTCTCCAGCATGCCAGTGGCCATCGAAAGAGAACATTTCCCACTTAAGTCAGTTACGATGCCAAACTGCAGTCACATCAAGACCCTGGTGACGATGAGCATGCAGATGAGCAGGTGAAGAAGCCGGATGTTGTGGTTATACGTGGTCTGCGGTTGTTAGGCCGGTTGGACGTACTACCAAATTCTCTAAAATTACGTTGGAGGCGGCTTATGAACATTCAATTCTCTGGAAAGAGCTCTGGTGAATATTCCTGCAGTCAACATGCCAATTGCACACTCCCTCAAAACTTGAGACATCTGTGGCATTGTGTTGTGTGACAAAAATGCACATTTTAGAGAGGCCCTTAATTGTCCCCAGCACAAGGCGCACCTGTGTAATGATCATGTGATTTAATCAGTTTCTTGATATGCTACACCTGTCAGGTGGATGGTTTATCTGGGCAAAAGAGAAATGCTCACTAACAGGGATGAAAACAAATGTGTGCACAAAACGTGAGAGAAATAAGCTTTCTGTGCGTATGGAAAATGTCTGGTACCTTTTATTAGAGCTCATGAAACCAACACTTTACATGTTGCGTTTATATTTTAGTTAAGTGTACAAACATTACAGCTCTTTATCACTATCAGTCTGTCTCTAGGTGGGTATAATTTATGGAACGTTCCAATAGGTATCTGTTCCAAAAACTTCGTAAAGTACAAAGTTGCCAACAAACGCATACAAGTAGGACGATCAATTCACCTAGCTAACTAGCTGCAGAAAAGGCATCAACTCACCACGTAGCTTATTCTTAATGTTTGTCCATAGGCTACCAGAGTGAGGACAGACATTTTTCGGAATAAACGTGATGAGTGAAAAAAATATTGAAAAAGCCCACTCCTTACCAGGTATCTTATTCGAGTTTTTGGAACAGATTCCTGTTGGAACTTTCCACAAATTATACTAACCCTTTGTCTCTCTGTCTGTACAAACAAAGCATAAATAGTACAATAAAGTAAATGCAATAATATTGATACAGGTAAGTATTGAAGAAGCATTTGCATTTAACCACAATAATGATCTAGCTATTAGCTAGCATTTGCCAAACAATATTTGGGAGTCAAGCTAACACGTTAGAAACGCAGTAAATCTAGCTAGTGTAGTTAACTAGCTAGTTACTTACAAAAAGATGTAGACTAAAGTATTCAATGACAATTCGGTGAAAGACAGGTTGACAAAAGCAACGTATCCGTTTGTTGACAGCAGTGCCAAACAGTTTCAGCTTGCTAGCGGCTTGGTGTATATCACGTGACTGACGTGACGTCAATGTTTGCGCTGGAAAAACAATACAGTGAGCATTTTCATTCATATTCTCAACACTAGAGGGAGGTCTTGACCCACCGTTTAGTAACATTGATTTGTTTTTATTATTATTTCATGTTATTTCAATGATCGACATTGGTGATGTAACATGATATTGAATGTTTGCCCAATTCTGACGGCAGACAGCCATTGAGGTTATTCAGTCCTCATTCTGTGTTATATGTTAGGCCTACATAAAGTAATTGCAGTTTCATTAACATGGATACCACAGGTGTGAAATTCTACTATTGCTCTTACTTCTTACAGTAATCCCACAGCCCACAGCCATACTCTCTCTCATTGAGGTTGGGTGTGCTTGTAACAACATGTCTGGTCATGTGTGGTTTCCTCATCAATAGATAAACACACACCCTCTGATCAACAGGTAGAAAAACTACACCACTGGCAATAGTATACACTCCTCATACACCTGGGGCAGGTAGGCTAGGCTAGGCTGTTTGCCTTGATCAGGTTTGACAGGATTATTGAAGTGAAACAGGGAGCTACTTGATGGAAGCTGCTTGTTCTGCTGTAATATTGCCATATTCATATTCCAGGTAAGGTCATTTTGAGTCTACTTTAAGAAACACATGCCATAACTATATTGTCTTAGGGAAATGGGGCTAAATAAACTTGAAAATAGGCCTACCACAGTATACGCTCTGTACAATATAACCACACCTGTTTCCATACCTGTCTCCCAAATATGTTTAGAATCTCTTCACATTAGGTGTTCTATACTCAAGGTGCTTAACATGTCTTTAATAATACATTTTATTTGACAGACGCCTTTCAGGACACTCAAGGATACCATCCTTTAGCAATACATAAAATCAAATGCATCAATCAATAGTGTAATTTAAAGTAATACGGTTTTACACTCGTTAACACTTACTGTCACAAAAGTATTGTTTTAGAACCCGTTTCAAACGGATGAGGGACAGAATGTCTGACTAATACATGTCTTACGAGAGTAAAGATGTTACACTAACTATGGTCGGAGCATTAGCTTGAACACTTTGTAATAAGATTTGACATTTGTTCTATTGTTACTCCTATCAAATGTGTACATCTCAATTGGCTTTTTTCAATAAGACTAACTGGTTTGTCATACTTTTATTTTAAAACATCTTTACACGTCTGTTCAGTGAATGTTGCTTGTTTAGACTAATGTTGATTAGAGCCCGGTGATGTGTTGTGAATGTAGAGATAACGTACTTTTGCTTTCTACAAACATAGCAATACCTCTGTACACATTTAAACAACAATTTACTGGCAAGTACTGTTGTTGCAAAGACTTCAGTAATAATAAATCATTCAATAAAATATAATCATGATCTCGAATACTGAATACTTGTCAAATACTCTCTTACAGTTCATAGTCTGAGTGGATGTTGGAGGCGTACAACACAGTGGTATAGTTTTACATCATTGCTGACATTATGGAAAAGTTGGCGTTCCATTTTACATTTCTCTAAGGCCTACAGTTTCAAAATTGATTGCTGTGCTTCAGAGCGCTAAAAGCATTTAGATCTGATAAATCCTATCAGAAGGTAGATTAGTTTAATCTCCATGGACTAATTATATATGATGTAACACAAAAACGGATACACATACCGTAGCCCATTAAGATCTAGTTTTATTTAGGCTTCCGATTCACGATGGATGAAATCATGAGTCAAGAATACAATTCTCTCATTTCTTTTCATCAAGAGTTTTACAATAAATGTACTTCCTGTATTGTAAATGGGGTGTGGTTTCTTCATTTAGTAACCTCATTTCCTAGACTGCTTTGTGGAAGACTCACAAAGTAGCAAGCGAGAGCTAATGCCATCACCAATGCATCATAGTCTATTTTACAGCACTGAAAAGGATGGACGATTGGCTGTGTCAGTGTCTTTGTGGCCAGGTTAAGTCTATTTATTTCATTGTAACCTTGTGTGTAACCCCATTTTTCCTTGTGACTGACTTCTGACTCTCTCTGTGTTCATTGTGCCTGTGTTGACAGTCCGCAGGGATGAACTGGTCAGCACTAGAGAGCCTCCTTAGCGGGGTCAACAAGTACTCCACAGTGTTCGGCCGTGTGTGGCTGTCCATGGTATTTGTGTTTCGTTTCATGGTGTTCGTGGTGGCCGCCCAGCCCGTGTGGGGAGACGAGACCAAGGACTTTGTGTGCAACACCAGGCAGCCCGGCTGCACCAACGTCTGCTACGACAGCATCTTCCCCATCTCACACATCCGCCTGTGGGCCTTACAGCTCATTTTCGTCACCTGTCCCTCTCTCATGGTGGTGGCGCACGTCAAGTACCGCGAGGGGAAGGATTCAAAGTATACTGCCCAACACCAGGGCTCTCACCTGTACCCCAACCCAGGGAAGAAACTTGGAGGCCTGTGGTGGACATACCTGGTCAGCCTGATCTTGAAGGCCGGGTTTGATGTAGCCTTCCTCTACATTCTCTACTATATCTACCACGGGTATGACATGCCACGTCTCTCCAAGTGTGCCCTGGAGCCTTGCCCCAACACAGTGGACTGCTACATCTCCAGGCCCACAGAGAAGAAGATCTTCACCATCTTCATGGTGGTCTCCTCAGCCGTATGCGTCTTCATGTGCATACTGGAGATGTTCTATCTGGTGGGCATGCGCTTACAGAAGGTGCTCAAAGTATGGCAGGCCAATGAGAGACTGCTCTTTGCTGAGAGCCATAAGGTCACCAACATCACTCTGCCGAAGTCATCATACATCAGGGTAGATCCAACTATTGGGAGCCAGCAGAACATCAGCAGACAGAAGAAGGCAGAGGAGGCTGCTGCCACAGGCCTGTAGCCCTGATCTGTATGATTTTGATGCATATTGGGACTGTGCCAGAATGATGGATAACAGAAGGACCTTACACAGGAATAGGAAGCTTGGTAAATGGACCCCTACATGTACAGATAACTGTGGTGTGTGTCTGCTTGTGGTTTGTTGTGTTTTTTTGTTAACTTTTGTTTGTTTACTTCTGTTGCCGTTTGTTTACAAAGCTTACAATTATTAATCTATTTTTTTTATGTTTCAGCATTGTAGCACTAATTGTTATTATTATTTTTTTCTAATTTTATTATTGACTTGAAGAGTATTTAAAATCCCCAACCTAGCCAAGATAGCGTTATATTACAGAACATCAACGTACATTTTAAGCTTTCCCAATATTTAACGTCCAGAGATTTAAGGGTTTATAGTAAAATGGCAAAAACAAATACAGACTTTTTGCACAGTAATGTTTTATAAATGTTTAATATTCAAGAACCGTGTGAATTTTTTGTCTTTTCTTTAGATGATTTACAGATCACTTATATATCTTGTATTTCGGCAAGTAAAAGTCTGTATATGTGAAATAAATTACTGTATTTTTAAAGATTGAATATATGTATTTTCAATATATTAAGGCACTGTCCAGAACCTCTATGTAGAGTGCTAGGATTTGTTTTTGGACCAGGCATTAGCAGTATCAGGTCTAGTCCCCAATGAAAATCACAGAATAGAATATCAGAATATGAATATTCAACTGAATATTTATTATGCTCATGACTCAGAGTCCGATGGCCATAACAAAAGCAACGACTCCTACTCTGTCATTCTGAAATGTGCAACGCTCACCTCACTCACTCAGAACACTACGCACATTTAAATCACTTCTAACTCTTCAACCAAACAGTATTTGCATCGCCACCACAGACAACTTAATACTACTTTTCCTACTGCATGCGTACATGATTCAAAGACAACAACCTTTATACAATTCAAAAAGCGACAACAATTTTTACACGATTTAAAGGTTACAACAACAATCGTTAGAAATATAAATTCAAAAGCTCTACTTTTTCTGAAACCCTTTTTTTACTCTCTCTCTCTCTCGCAGGTTCTATCCCCTCGTCTGTGTTCTGAAGCCACATTCCACACTGCTTCTGTCTCTCCCTCTCTCTCTCAGCTAAAGCACCTTTTAAAATAGCACACTCCATCCGCAGCACAGCACAGTGCCCACCTGCCCAGAACATTAGCATTTACATAATGTTACATAAGCGACACCTCTTGAACTTTTACTTGTACTTTCCTCCTACCATTCTATCTATCCATTATCCTCAGACCCTCTCTCTCACTCTCGAGTTCTATTCTTCCCTTTGTCATCTAACCACAATAACACTTTCCTTTTGTGCTTTCTCGTTGCCATGACTTACACAGCTTATTGTCCCTCATTCTATTATCGTGGAATCTTTCTATTATTCAAACATCAATTGACAGCAGCTGATAAGTAAGAGACGAGGATGTCAGATGTAGCATACTATCTGTGTTTTTGCTTTTCATCCCAGTCAATCTGACCAGCTAGCAATGGCAGATATTGTGCTGCATGATTCACCCACTCAGCTACACCCACGCATGCAGCGTCCTAGCTGGCTACATTTCACACATACATACAGTACAATCAAGAACACAGACAGCATGCACTCCCACACGCTCCCTGTCAAACAATGCAGGACCACATATTTTCTTTTACTAAAATCTACAGAAAATATAAATATGTTTAGTCTGAAATATGTTCATATCTGTATTCTCCAATGATAATAACGATGATGATACATAGATGTAGTCTGAGTGAGTGGCAGTTTGTTTGTGCTAAAATGCCAACTACCTGTCAATCATTGTCATGCCAAACATGTTTGGCAAACGGACTTGTTGGAAAGGTGACATCCTATGACGGTGTCTCGTTGAAAGTCACTGAGCTCTTCAGTAAGGCCATTCTAATGCCAATGTTTGTCTATGGAGATTGCATGGCTGTGTGCTCGATTCTATGCAACTGTCAGAAACGGGTGTGGCTGAAATACTCACACTCCGATTTGCCAACTGCCTCTGGAAGCAATGTCAGCACAAGAACTGTTCGTTGGGAGCTTCATGAAATGGGTTTCCATGGCCGAACAGCCACACACAAGCCCAAGATCACCATGCGCAATGCCAAGCGTCGGCTGGCGTTGTGGAAATGTGTTCTCTGGAGTGATGAATCACGCTTCACCATCTGGCAGGCCTGACAGACAAATCTGGGTTTGGCGGATGCCAGGAGAACGCTACCTGCCCCAATGCATTGTGCCAACTGTACAGTTTGGTAGAGGAGAAATAATGGTCTGGGGCTGTTTTTCTTGGTTCGGGCTTGGCCCTTTAGTTCCAGTGAAGGGATATCTTAACACTACAGCATACAATTACATTCTAGATGATTCTCTGCTTCCAACTTTGTGGCAACCGTTTGGGGAAGGCCCTTTCTTGTTTCAGCATGACAATGCCCCCGTGCACAAAGCGAGGTCCATACAGAAATGGTTTGTTGAGATCGGTGCGGAAGAACTTGACTGGCCTGCACAGAGCCCTGACCTCAACCCTATCGAACACCATTGGGATGAATTGGAACGCCAACTGCGAACCAGGGCTAATCGCCCAACATAAGTGCCCAACCTCACTAATGCTCTTGTGGCTGAATGGAAGCAAGTCCCCGCAGCAATGTTCCAACATCTAGTGGAAAGCCTTCCCAGAAGAGTGGAGTCTGTTATAGCAGCAAAGGGGGGACCAAATCCATATTAATGCCCATGAATTTGGAATGAGATGTTCGACGAGCATACTTTTGGCCATCTAGTAGTGTACCTAATAATACAAAACAATACACACAAATCCCCCCAAAAATTTAAAGAAAGAAACTTTGAAATATCAGAACGAGCAATGTCAAAGTTCAGAATATAAATATACTGTATATGTATATAATTGTGTGTATAGACAGTATGGCTAGTATATTAATAGGAAAGGTGTGTACAGCAGAAGTTATATAGAATGAGCCTTGACTTGAATATAGAATGCAGACCCCTTGATTTTTTCCACATTTTGTTACATTACAGCCTTATTATGAAATGGATAACATGTATTTTTTTCCTCGGCAATCTACACACAATACCCTACAATGACTAAGCAAAAACAGAACAGAAATACCTTATTTACATAAGTATTCAGACTCTTTGTTATGAGACTCAAACATCTCATCCTTGAGATGTTTCTACAACTTGATCGCAGTCCACCTGGGGTAAATTAAATTGATTGGACATTTGGAAAGACACACACCTGTCTATATAAGGTCCCACAATTGACAGTGCATGTCAGAGCAAAAACCAAGCCAAGGAATTGTCCGTAGAGCCATTCCCAAGAAGACTCGAGGCTGTAACCACTGCCAAACGTGCTTCAACAAAGTATTAAGTAAAGGGTCTGAATACTTTATTTTCAATACATTTGCAAAAAAACATGTTTTTGCTTTTTCAACAATTTCATCTATTTTAGAATAAGGCTGTAACGTAACAAAATGTGGAAAAAGTCAAGGGGTCTGAATACTTTCCGAATGCACTGTATATATATGAAGTGGGTAAAACAGTATGTAAACATGATCAAAATGACAAGTGTTCAATGACTGTGTACATAGGGCAGCAGGGTAGAGTGCCGGGTGGTAGCCTACTAGTAACAGTGACTAAGTTCAGGGCAGAGTACTGCGCGAAGGCCAGCTAGTGGTGACTGTTTAACAGTCTGATGGCCTGGCGATAGAAGCTGTTTATCGGTCTCTCTATCCCAGCTTTGATGCACCTGTACGGTTTCCACCTTCTAGATGGTAGCGGATGGACAGGCCGTGGCTCGGGTGGCTGAGGTCCTTGATGTTCGTCTTGGCCTTCCTGTGACACCGGGTTCTGTAGATGTCCTGGAGGGCGGGCAAACTTGATGATTGAGTTGGAGATGTGCGTGGCCATGCAGTCATGGGTGAACAGGGAGTACAGGAGGGGGCTGAGTGCACACCCTTGTGGGGGGCAATGGAGTTGGCAAGAGCACAAACAGATCTGGGACCAGGCTAATATATAATTAATATTCACAATGATAATCTTCAGCAGAATCAATCAATTATGCAATAACCTCGTCTGGTGTGTTTGAAGCACCCCGAAGACACAATCTGCATGCCTCTGAGAGATCGTCATAGCATGAACCAGCCGCTAAAACAAAAGGTAGATGTCATCTGTGACATTCAATGCTCCAGAGCTCAATATCAACTGTGACACTTACTTGGGTTAGGGTAAGCAGCAAAAATGTTTCCTTCTACAAAACAATAACTGTGGCGCATATAGTGAGTGACACAGTAATGGTATTGGGATATTAGTCACCCAGACACAATGTGGTGATGATGAAAGACCACTGATGTACTACTAACCTGGGTACTAATCTGTTTGTGCTATCATGCACAGACACAAACACAACAGTTTGTCTGTCAGCCTCCTCAGATAATGTGTGTATTGATTCTCATGTGAAATATAGCTGACATAATTTAGCTATCAATTACGACAGCCCCCCACCACACACACACCTACTGCCACCTCTCTGGCCTTGTTCACAATGATCTAATTAATTTGGACAGAAATAGACTGAGCCCTACATTTATGCAAAAACAGTTTCGGCCTTGGATTCTGAAATGGGTGTAATACACAGAAGTCACAGTTTCTATTTTATAGGAAAATAAAAATGATACAGATGAAGAGCACAAGTAAAAATTGAAACAGACAAAATGCTGAAAATCTACTGTAAGGGGATGATGGCCAACACTTACAGTAGTAAAATAAAGATTTTGGTAAAAAAATATTGTGGGGCTTACTTTTCCCAACAGACAAAATGCAGATGACACAGAATCACCAAGTTAAAATATTTATTTTCACATTTATGCATTTCAACAACAAGTCCTCATATTGCACACAAAAGCTTTACAATATATCCCTCCTTACGCATCACTTAGTATTATTCACCATCAAAAACCAAGCAAGGTAGGCTACTGTAGATCAATAGTTCATTTCATCAAGACATCTTCAGGATTTCATAGCTTTACAATGCTAAATACATTTCAGACAGAGCACGTTATTATATATTTGGCAATGATCAAATATACCACATTCACCCATCATTTTCATACAACACCCAATCAACACTTCATAAATTAAATATTTAACAAATGTGTTGCTTGAATTCAGAACCTTTCATTCTAACAATAAGAAACAAATACTGTAGATGGAAATCCAACAGAATTTCCATATCAATCAACTTGACAAAGTATATATATATGTAACTTATTTGATACAACAAAAAATACATTCAATAAAGAAACTGTAGAAGGAGAATTCTTACATTTTGCTATAAATCGATGAAGAATTAAGCTGTTATTAAGGTAGCATTTACTGGGACTATCTTTACTGAAATTAAGCATGGATACCATAGCATATGACAGAAATTGGTAATTGTGTTAACCTAAAAACTCATTTGTAATTTAATCAAAACAAAGACTGCCTTAATCAGTGTGAGATCAACAACTATGAGGCAGACTCCCTCTGATTGTATCCCAAATGGTGCCCTATTCCCTATGGGCCCTGGTCTAAAGCAGTGCACTATATAGGGAATAGGGCGCCATTTGAGATGCAGACAGTGTCTCTCCTCTCACACCTCTGTGTGGGTTGAGGAGTGTGAAGAGGATGAAGAGGAAGATGAAGAGGATGACGTGTCTTTTTTACTCGTCTGACGAGTGGAACCTTCAGCGGCCCTGAACTGCCAGGTAACCTTCCTCGGTTGCTCGGTTACAGGGACTGGAACTTCCTCTGTCACTGGCTCTGTCACTGGCTTCACTTCCTCACAGAATAGATAAGACAACACCTCCTGCTCTAGCTCTTTCCACAGATCCCATGTTGGTTGTTTGATTGGTTTAGATTTAGCCTTAGGACCAGACTCGGACTCATCAGAATCCCAGTCACTGTCTCCAACCATGGAGCCAAGTACAAAGTCCACTCCGGACCCGCTGTCATCAGAGGAGTCTGTCTCCTTGGAACTACTAAGGAAAGAAGAGTGGCCTTCTGTTGCGAGCCGGTGACACTCAGGACCCGCTAGGTAAACAAAGCTATCTGTTGAGAGAAAGTCACTTTCCTCAACGTTGGGGCAGAGGTGTTTGGAGAGGGAGGTGGGGGGTGTAGACTCAGTCAGAGAAGGGAGAGAGGGGTGCTCCTCCTGTGCTGATGAGACAGCAGGGGGCACAGACACAGCCAGGTATACAAAACTATCTGTAGTAACGAACGGATCCAGGTCACTGCTGTCCAGGCCTGACTTATTCAGTGGTATCTCATGTCTGGAGGGGGATAAGGGGAGTGGGGAGTCAATGCCAGAAATGATTTGAACAATCTTGTTCCTCGGTTTTAATTCTGCTTGGTTTACAGGGGTGGAACCATCATCTAGATCTGGATTATCAGGCCCTTCATTGCTGGTGGACTGCAGCTCACCCATTTCGGTTTCTTTCATCAAAGGTGATTCTTCCTCAAACCCATTCCCCTCACAGTGAGAGCTCTTTAAGAGTGATGGGTAGCACCACTGGAGCTCTGTGCTCTCTTCCCTCCCCCAGTCTTTAAATGCCACCTCGTCTTTATCCTGGTCCAAAGATGTGTTGCTCCCCAAGTCTGACTCAGTCAAGGGTCTGTCACTACCATCTGAGGCGTTGTCCTCCTGGCTGGTCTGACTGGGGTTCGACATGAAGACTCCACTTGAGTCTGACTCCAAGGTCAGGTTGGAATCAGGCGAACCATCTTCCTTGAGATTTTTTGTTGTCCCTGTTGAACACCCCATGGCAAGGAGTTCCAGGCTGGGTTGGGTACTGATCTGCTTAGGTTCAGAGACCCTTACAGAAAGAACAGATTGCTCTGCTGTGAGCTGTGAAGCTTTCTTTCTCAGAGAATCTGTCAGACACTGTTGTGCCACAAGTTCACTCTCTACTTCCTTGGCCCTTCTCTCCAGCTCTAGGAGAGAGAGTTCAGAAGCAGCACTAGAGGGCGGGTGAGATCCTCCAAACCCAGAAGGGGGTTTGAGCAGAGGCCAGTGCCTCAGAGAGCCAGTGTAAGACTCTGCATCCCCCCAGCCTTCATCCCACAGTGTGTTCACCATACCGAGCACTATGTCCCACTCTTCCACCTCCTCCCCCTCTGCACCACCACCTCCTGCTCCACCCTCCTGCTCCTTGCTTTCTGGATCTCCCTCCTTTACACTTGACACAGCACCATCGCTGCTTTTACATTCTGGCTCCTCTCCTTCTTCCCCTTCCTTCTCTGGTTTCTGGAGAGTTTTTTTTGCAGAGTAGACCCTCCAATTTTCCAAGTTTTGCTCCTTCAAGGAGTAACCCACCCTACCTACCAACCCTACCAATTTACCCTGGTGCTCAGAAAATGGGGTGAGGCGAGGAAGATTTTTTCTCTCCATGGCACTAAGCACCACCAGGGAGGGCAGAGGGGGAAGGATAGGGAGGTTATGGAGTGCACCACCTTGTCTAACAGTTCTCTTCCTTACAATCAGCCTGCGAGGCCATGTGGATTCCATAGGCTGGGGGCTCACAGCACGAGCAGGAGCAGGTCCTGGGGAAATCTGATCGAGCATGAGGGGGGTAGTGTCACGGGTTGGCTCTGGGGAGAAGGGAGAATCATTGTCAATGGCTGAGTCCAGTGCCTTGGTCCTGGGCGTAAACCCAAAAACCCCAACATTCTCTTCTTGAGACATTGAGCCCACTGAGTGGGATACCTCCCTTTTTTTCTCAATCTCTACGCCTTTCTCTTTCTTTCTTTCTCTTTCTCGATCTCTTTCTCCTATCCTTCTGAGATCCTCTTGAACACATTGGAGGGCCGTCACAGAGAGCTGGGAGAGAGGGGGTTTGGGAGGCGGGTGACGAGGCTGAGAGGGGGGTGATTCTTCGAAGATGAAGCTATGCTGCTGAAACGGCAGGGGTTTGACTGGGGATAAGAACACAGGGGTGTGACAGCCTGAGGAGAGGGGTGACCCAGAGAAGGGTGAGATGAGAGGGGAGGTCATGCTGTGTTGTAGGTAGAGAGGATTTAAGAAATTCTTCTCCATTACATCACCAGATGATAGTTCTAGATGCTCAAGATTCTTGGGGGGTGTTAGGACTTTCCAGGACTGCCGGCCATTGTCCCCTCTCTTGCCGCTGTCATGCTGGTGTTGATGTCTCTTGCCACTGGAAGAGGAAGTTCCCTCAGGGGCTGACATCAAGGAGACACTGGGGGACACTGACCTGCCCCCAAAGCCGCCTGGGGACCGGCTGCTCTGGCCAGCTTCAACCAACTTTAGCTGGTCAAAGATCACCCTTTCATCCAGCCTCCTACCTACGGAAGGTATGGGAGTCGTGGATCGTGATCGTGCCTCGAACGTGATCATGTCCACGCAGGCACCTGCTCCCACCCCTAGGTTACCATTGCTGGAGAAGTTGTTGTCCTGGCCTCCCCTGGAGGTTATGGTGCTCTGAGCAGAGCCATGGTCAATATGCTCATTTATACACATTGTGTCGTAGATGGAGCGCTGGGGGATGTAACCGTCCTCATTATAGCCATCCCCGTCCACACTCTTCTCCAGGCAGCAGGAGCTCTGCCTGCAGCAACCCGGTCGACTAAGAGGCTTCCCCATAGTGTTCTTTCCACTACCAGCAAAAATGTTTTTTTTTTTTTTTAATAGTCCAAAAAAAGATCGTAATTAAAATATACTAGATACACAAGAGGTGCAGGGAGACAACTTAAAAATGTCTAAGACGCACGTCAGCTCATTCCTTTTGATCATGCAATAGTCAACTGTAAATTTGAGAAATATTCTGATTGAGGAGTGCCATCTGTAAAATCTGTCAACAGTCTCCTCTCAATAATAACAGTAGAGGAGCTTGGGAATTTATTTTTAGTCATACATACAGGCATATTAAAGAACAATTTTGCTCGCTTCCTCTGACTGCAGCTAACAACACAAAAACAGAGGAATTTAATAGTTGCAGCTTCAAAAAATAACACGACTTCAACAACATGATGCCGGGTAACTCACTGCTCTCTCTGTGCTGGTCCATTCAGAACCCCCAAAGCATTTCTCATCGTCTATCTCTGCATTGGCTTCTCCTCATACTTGTCTCTGCTGTCATCAACTTCCATTGTGTCCATCAATAAATAAGTCAGATGCCAAACACTTGTTATTGCCATAGCAGCTGATCAATACATCCCCTTTCTTGCTTGCGTTCCAGAATAAAGCATTTCTGAAATGAAGAAATTCAGGTTTAGGAAACCATGTAAATCATCCTTGTCTGCTCACAGGCACTGATTATTTGACAAATATTTCAACACCAACGCAAACCACCCCCTCCTCTCTCTCACGCTCTCCATCTCTCTCACACACAATTACAGATTCCCCTCCCCCATGTTTCTAAGGCTGCTTCAGGGCTTAAGGGGTTTGGAGCTGTTAAAGACTAACTTTGTCTTTTCTTTCTTTCTCTCCGTCCCCTATTCTCTCCATTTAGGTTTGACCGCCATGGGCTTTGATTTCCTCTCCAGACATAAATCAGCAGGGGAAATCAGATGTTTCTAAAGAGGTAAAAAGGACAGTCACAGCTTTGCGATCTCCATCTTATGTGACACTGATAAAATGATATCCTTGAAATTACATCATTTGAAACAAATCAGAAAATGCTATTGAAAACAAAACACGTTGTTATACAACCAGTTTCAATGTGCTTGGCTGAGAGATGCAGGAGGATAAAAATTCAGCCTGCAGTTTGATCTTTTATCCATCTGCCTCCTCTCTCCCACACAAACTCTTCTTCGCTCAACACACTCAATCCCTCAGTACCACTTCTCTCAATACAGTCCCCTTTCCTCCCACTCATGCCCTTTTGCACATGCAACGAGAACGTGGTCTGACTATCTTTTCTATTTGTCCATCAATACATAATGTACTGTACTACAACATGACTCTGCACTGCTAAAGCAGGAGGACCCCAACACAGACACATAACCCCACCTTGAACCATCAGTCAGGAAATCAAACACTGAAGCGGATGAAAGCCGACTCTTCAGCTCCACTCAGATTTGCCAACAGGACCAGGTGCAATTTACCATATCATTATTCAAATCTAAATGCTGATGACTTTCACAGTGAAGGAACATTTTCAATCGGTTTCTGAGTTTTATTCTCAGAGTCATAGGTTCTTTTAATCCCTTCAGAGAACAAACAGCAGAGCAGACAGAAATGTCCTTTGCATAATCATGTTGCTTATTCAAGTCCATAACAGAGGGATCCATACAAAAAAGCAAACAAAAAAACAAAACTATGTACAATATTATGTGATCACCTTGGTTTAGTTAGTAGTGTGGATGATCGAGACTATGGAATTAGTTGTGTGGGCCCTTAGAATAAAAGGCAGATTAGTAGAAAGTAACAATAACATGTTCAGCTATAGTAACAACTTAGAAAAACAAACCGACACTAATGTAACATTAACAGTATTTTTATGTTTTGTTAACAATGATCCCATTCATCCTCTAAAACTAGAATCTATTAACAAAGACATCATGAAAGACTAAATGAAGTGTCAGAAAAGTATCTTATCGTAGTGTCTTTACATGATTGTGGATGTTTGCAACATGTCCATGGTTGGTCTGAAATGGCACCCTAACCCCTATATAGTGCACTACTTTTGACCAGAGCCCTATGGGCCCTGTTCAAAAGAAGTGCACTGCACTATATAGGGAATAGGGTGCCATTCCATGAGTCTGTTATATCCACTACGAGCTGTCATCGTTGTCGTCTGTAGAGGCTGATGAAGCTTCAGTAGAGTGATGATGCAGTGGAGGCTCATCCAGATGGACCTCCCGTACAGCCAGGATGCGTGTCAGCATGCTCTCCAGTGCAGCGCCTTCTAGTTGCTGGCCAGAGTACCACAGCGAGCTGTTGGAGAGGCAGGAAAGCTCTGGCTGCAAGTAGAACAGGCCTGGCCTATTCTTCACAGACTCAGAGCTGGATGAAGAAGAGGATTATATAATGAATCGATTGGCAGCCATTACAGAAATATTCTCAATTTATATTTTTCAGACTGCAAAACACTGAGAGGCATTAAAATGTTGTCAATATCTAAAACAAGTCATATCTACAGTAACAGAGTGAAATATAACAGGAATAAACATGTTTTATGTAATCTCACCATTTGGAGATGTAGAACTCGTAGAGTCTGACAGGGCAGCGTAGTGGGTTCTCAGTGTTCTCAGGCATCTCCATGTCACCATCCTGTTCATCCAGCTTCCTCTTGGCAGGCAAAGCTAGCAGCTCTGGATACACACACAAAGAGAAACAAATCAACATACAACCTAGCGCATTATGGAGCTTGTGGAGGATGTTATTGCTTGTGATATGGCAATGCATTTCTTAATTGATACTAATGGGATAAATAAAGTATAATATGATGTGATCGCCTTCAACACCACTGAGGTCGGAACTCACCGGCGGTGTCCTGACAAGGCCTAAACCTCAGGAAGGCGCTCTTGCCGTTCTTAGTGACCCTGGTACAGTGGGTGAAGTTGGCGAAGGACAAACGTCTGTGTTGGCTCTGGGTCTTGAACTGGAACAGCTTGGTTCCAAAGAAGAGCAAGGTGTTGAGCAGCACGAAGGGGGAGTGGGCCCCCAGCTGCTTACAGTCCCACAGGTATTCCTCCTCCACACGGGAATGCAGGTAGCCTAGAGACAGACAGTGGAGGGAGGGACAGAGGTTTGGGTCATAATTTTATGCGATATGTCCCCGCGATATTAAAGGGATACGACAGGCGTAGAAGAAGAAACGTAGGGATAGCCCCCTTTTTTTCAATTTTCGCCTAAAATGACATACCAAAATCTAACTGCCTGTAGCTCAGGCCCTGAAGCAAGGATGTGCATTTTATTGGTACCATTTGAAAGGAAAGACTTTGAAGTTTGTGGAAATGTGAATTGAATGTAAGAGAATATAAACACAATAGATCTGATAGAAGAAAATACAAAGAAAAAAAACTGCAACAGAAAGGTCCCAAATCTAGCCATCACTCTGGTTGGTGTCCACAAGATGGCAGCAGTGTATGTGCAAAGTTTAAGATGGATAACTTGAAGTATGAGCAAACTACATGACTTTTAGTGTGAAGTCACGCAGGTACATTTGGGCAAATCGTGAAGGAGACATTTCCATTTCATTTTTCTGCAAGAATATTGTCAAATCAGTATACTTGGACTTTGATTTAGCTTTTCCAGTATTAGTAGACATATTATAAGTTCAACATTTGCAAAACACCCAGTTTTCATAACTCTCCCTATTCTTGTAATTTTTGTCCAAAAGGAAAAGGCTTGCTGTCGCACAAGGTTAGCAGCAAAATGTTGCAACATACGGGGTTTCCCATACTCCCGTAAAGCCCAGCTCATTGGCTATCTAGCTAGCTTTGTTTGACCCCGATTGGTGCTTATTTGACAAAGTTACAGTCAATCAAGTGAAGACCGCCCGCGTCATCGGCGCGCCATGAAGGCATCGCTCTCTGACCAAATTTGGTGTCCTATAGGATATACTACACTCCTAATGAAATCGTGAAGTCTGGTTACGTTCTAGGATCTCTGAGGAATAAATACGAACGTGCATTGACTGTTTGAAACGTTTAGGGTTAGATTTTCACAGATTCCGTTCTTTGCAAATTGAACGAGTGGAAATATAAAATCGATCGTGCGTGCTATATGGACCTTTTAAGGATATGAAAAAGGATTTTATCTAACAAAACAACACTTCATGTTATCTCTGGGACCCTTTGTATGATAAATCAGAGCAATATTTCAGAATGTAAATACACATTTCACCTTCAGAGGTGAATTTATCAAACCTATCGCAGTGAAAAAAAAGTGTGTTAGGAGCACTCCTCAAACATTAGCATGGCATTTTTAACTACTGTAAATTGGACAGTGCAGTTATATTAACAATAATTTAAGCTTTTAGCCGATATAAGACACATATGTACCGACATTTGTTGTTTCTCTAAAATCTGCGATCGAGACACACGGCGCTGCATGATTTACAACTGCCCCGTTGACGGGACGCCTATTCCTTAAAGGGATACGACAGGCGTAGAAGAAGAAACGTAGAAGACTAGATGTATTCTTACCGCTGGGCAGCAGGGTAGGTCTCCAGAAATGTAGCATCATAGTAATCTCCATGGTGAACTTGTGGTAGAGCACATCAGTGAAGATATTCTCTATCCTTCCATTCTCAAATAGATACTGGCGAGCCAAATGAGAGATGGTGAGGGAGAGAGGCATTAGGCACTGTATATCATATTTGGCAGAGGGGCAAGTACAATTGATGTTGCTGCCCCTGGGGAAGTTGCTATAGGAAAAGTCCAGATAATATTGATGGTAATAGTCTGCAAACAGTATTAGCTGCCATCACATCAGTATAACTGGGGCTTTAGACTGAACCGTATTTAAAGTATGGCCACTAACAGACAGAAAAGGTGGTACCACAGTGAATAACATAGTACAGAATAAGATAAACATGGAGGTTCAATACCTGCTGTATGCCCAGACAGAGGTAGAAGATGCTGTCAGCAGGGTAGGCCTGACCGTTGGGGCGACGGACCTCACTGATGAAGCGACAGAGGCCATAACTAAGCTCAGAGGAGTTACACTGCAACACGTCCTCCTTCAAAACCATGGATTTAGCTGCCGTAGGAGAGACACAAGGGCACAGAAAACCAGATTAGAGAACCATGGATTTAGCTGCCGTAGGAGAGACACAAGGGCACAGAAAACCAGATTAGAGAACCATGGATTTAGCTGCCATAGAGAGAAAGATGGCCACTGAACACCACAGAGGTACTGTACATGAATACCGGTAGCATATTTTAAGCTCATCTGGGCATGGCATCTGAAATGTTGCAAGGCACTTTAATTAACAAATCAATCAATCTACATGACAAGCAAAGACCTAAAAATGGTGTGTGCAGTTAGGATTGACTCACAGGGATCTTTGGCAAATTCACAGTCAAACCGCTTGTTCCTCTGCAGGACCCAATTCTTCCAGGCTTTCACCCCGTACTCGTGGTGGAGTTTTGATCTGGCAGGAGGGAGTGAAACAGTTTTCTCCACCATGTCCATAGTCCCACTTCGCTTACGACTCTGCAATACAGAAAGGGAAAGGGGAAAAGGTTTGGACCAACAACGTAGGAGGAGAAACGACTTGCTTTTACTGTATAATATCTCTGATATCATTATCTAATAATGAAACCCTATTGCAGTCAATAGTAATAATGGTGCTGATGTGACCTAACTAGTTATGTTACCTATAGCGTTAGACCATTAACCACACTATAGAATAAATAGGGTACCATTTGGGACGCAGACCACAGTATAGACATACCCGTTTTCTGGGAGGGAAGCCATCTTTGGGTCTCTTGTGTCTTGTGGCCTGTACAGTCAGCCTCTGCCCCTTCACTGCAGCACGATCAAACGACTCTGAAACAGCATTGAAAACACAGTTACACAGGGGATACAATTGTGATCTGTGGGAATTGGCAAGTTCATCATTAACCACGTTTCCATCTACAGTTTTTATGTGAGTATCGTATATAACAAAATATAAAAAATCATGACAGCTGTGATGGAAACAGGAAGTGTCAGTGTAATTTTACAAATGGCAACAGATAATTTGTTCGTTCGACATGGTGGGATCTTTTTGTCTCTGTAAAATTAATTGGCGGGGAATGTTGGTGGAAACGCCATTATGCGCAAATATTGATATAATAACCATCATATCGAAGTAAACTTGGAGTCACGCCATGATATCTCCCACTACGACTCGGGAAACCATGCAGTTTATTAGGCTACAGATGAAATAAGTTATGATGAACTTCACAGGGTGGTGAAAGTACACGGTGATGAGCTTGATGCCGCTTTCCAATAAATATTGAGGGTTTTATTCTGGTGACATGATGATCGATTCTTGACTGCAGTTTATCCATAATAATCTCATGTAGACTAGACAACCCGCACAGCCTACCCGCACAGCCTACCCGCACTGTATCTGAGAGATGTTGGCTAGAGAGCAGGTGCCAAGACCAGAGTAGACACATTTGCTGTTTAACGCAACAATTTGTGACAAAACTATCGGTAGAGTTGAAAATGGGATGAAAACACAAACTCTAGATTTTTATTCAGTACATGAAAACTTAAGCGAAAAAGTACATTGTGTGCACTACCTCATCACGCACTAATTGTTTCCACAACAAGTCAATTTGGTAGAAACATACAACAGGTGGGAAAATTTGCATATTTTCTATAAGCAGTTTCTAGACTATTCGCATGAAAATCTGTCGCAAATTGGATGGAAACCTAGCTAGCGCAAATATAATTTATTCTTAACTGGATAAATAAAGGTTGAATAAATATTTTTCACCAAATAAAAACTGGAACATAAATGTAGCTATGTTGTTATTCTCAGAGCCTTTCTCACCAGGGGGGTAGTCAGCCTCCAGGTCCAACATGCTGGGGGAGGATGTTGTGCTGGGGGGTTCGCCAGGACCCTCTGCCCCTCTCTGGGGGTTGGAAGTGGACTCATCCTCTCCACCCCAGCTGTGGGGGGTGGACACAGCCTCAGACTCCAGGTCTCCACTGTAGGCGCTGCCTTGGTCTGTGGATAAACACCGGACAGACAAACACCATGTTATCTAACCCTTCAGTAAGATCCTCCACCAGAGTGATTTTCATTTAAAAGGTTACTTTTCTAACAGAGTGTTTATCTATTATTACAGGTTAGTCTAAATATTGAGATAAATGCAAGAGAGACCTGTTCAAGAAAGCAGCAGTCAGCTGATGTGCCACGCAACAAAGATAGATAGTAACGTTTTCATACATACACAGCCGCAGCTCAGAGTACACATTATTCTCTTCACCTCCATGGGAGACAGGTTTGTCTTTCTCCTCTTCCTCGGCCATGGTTTGAGATGCGACACCATCTTTCCTGTCCTTGAGCTCTGAACGGCTTAACGAGGGGGGTATTACCATGGGCACTGGCACCTGGATAGAGGGCACAGAGAACAGAACATGGTTTAACCAGCCAACTTAACCAACCATTAAAAGAACACACAATGAAACATGGTGGGGGGTATTAGTAGGGTCCTCAGAAGTATAACAATCCAAGACACAAGGGTGTGTGGGGGGGCATGTGAGTGTTTAGGCCACCAGGGATGGGTACTTCCTGGTAATTCCCATTGAAAAATTTAAAATAAAGTATCTATTAAGGCATATAAAGAGAAAGTGGATGTAGGCATGAGGAGAGGACGCAGAGCAAACGTACAGGCACGGGGATACCCATGGGCACAGGAGTGTACTGGGTGTACAGGTTCATGGGCACTGGGATGAAGACTGGCACAGGAACGGGCATCACAACCACCCGCACTTTCTCCCCGTTCTCTGTGTACGTGAACCCAGTCTCTGTGAACCCTACAACAACAACGAGAGAGAGATTATTATTTAACCTTTATTTAACTAACTAGTCAGACGACCTACAATCAGAGATCCTTACTAACCCTTTAAACCAAGTGGGCGTACTATGTACATGTAGTGGAAGGTCTGATTTACAAATTCAGCGGAAGGGTGGGGCCATAGAAATATAATGAAGATAGAAATTTAATGAAGATATTATTAAAAAGTAGCTAGTTTGTTCCAAAAATATAAAAATCGCAGAGTAGGCATCAGTGACTAGGTTAGCATTTCTGATGTTTTGGATGTCAGTTTGTCATTTTACCCATGGGTGCCATTGGTTTCTCTGCTGTCTGCATCTGAATCGGGCAGCTGGTTTCCTGGTCCAGCATGAGGGGTTTACAGATGATGGCCTTGTTCTTCATGATCCGACGGCGGGCTGAGATCCTCATGGCGTCCGTCTGGGTGCTGGCATCGCCAAGGCTCTTGCCGTGAGAGTTAGACGTCGGAAGAGCTCCTACCAGCAAAACAAAAAACAGTCTGAACTACAAAAGCTTATATTAGTCGACCACTTCTTCACAAATGTCTTAACCGTGTTCGGTGTTAGCCAGTGTTCTCGATGAGTGTACTAGCTACCAGTCAGGGCAGTGGCAGCCGAAGCATGGGGCTGGCCAGCAGGAGAGGTAACCAACGAGACAACATCAGCAATGACAGGAGCTGGCTTGGAGAGGGAGAACAGAGGTTGGGACGGACCTACAGGGAGGAAAGAAGGGAAGGAAAGAGCGGAGACACGTTGAGTAGCAGGCCTAAGGCAGTCAGGTAGCCTAGTGGTTAGAGCGTCGGACTAGAAACCGTAAGGTTGCAAGATCGAATACCTGAGCTGACAAGGTAAAAATCTGTTAAACCCACTGTTCCCCGGTAGGCCATCATTGAAAATATGAATTTGTTCTTAACTGACTTGCCTAGTTAAACAAAGGTAAAATCTAAATAAAATTAAACTGAGATAGGTCATCCAACCAGGTAGTCGTTTTTAAGAGAAATGTGTATATAATTTAGTAGTACCCTGTGTATTACTGGTGCCGTTGCTAGTCCGAGGGTGCAGCTGGAAGGTCTGATAGCAGTACTGAATAACACACTCCAGGTTACAGAAGTGCCTAATTGCCCCAAAACACTTCAGTTGCTCTCTCATCTTCCCTTGACGTCTGCAGCACTCACACTTAGCCATCTGGGTAGGGGAAGGACAACAAACAGTTCAGCAATTCAAAGGGCTTCAGCCATTTGTGGACTACATAGATATGTCCCAGGAAGTGGTTGGAAGATATTCAAATCAAGAGAGTGAGAGATCAGGGCATGTATTCATAAAGCGACTCAGAGTAGGAGTCCTAATCTCGAATCAGGTCCCTGCAGTCTTATTCATTGTCGTCTTAAGGCAAAACTGATCCTAAATCAGCACTCCTACTCTGTGATGCTTGCTACATACAGCCCCAGAGGTCAACATGCATAAAGATTATTCTGGCTCTGACCTCATAGAAGAGAACAGTGTAGTTGGACATGCACGCGTCTCTGCAGAACTCTTGCATCCTGCCACCAAAGTGGTTGTGGATCATCTTGGGGCTGATGTCGGCACAATAGGCACACGTCCGCCATGGCCCCTTCATGTCGTGCTTGAAGAGCAGCTTACAGCCTGTTTACAACACCCACACACAGACAGGTTAATGTACAATATTATACTCAAAAACATAAATGATTACATCATTGTTATATTTATGGCATAAATAGTCAAAAAGGACTAGGAGAAAGAGAGAAAGGGTCTTTGGTACTCACTCTCACTGCAGAAGGGCCGGTCGATGAGGTCATATCTGATGACTTCTTTGACCACCTTCTCCAGTTTGCAGTATTCACACCTCACTTTGATATTACTTCGTTTCTTAAACTCAACACAGCACAGTTTGCAACAGAACTGCATGGTGCGACCCTGAAGGAACACAACACAAGTCCAGGAGGACAAAGAGCATTAGAGAGAAAACTACAACCCCCATCACAAAAAGCATTATTAGACAAAACTACAATGCCTATCACAAAACTGCCATTCCCATAACACCTCAAATGTAATAAACAAGGTACAGGATCAAGAGAGAGGTACTTACATTGTACTCATAGAGCTCAGGTTTCCAGCGGAACTGCTGAGGACACTGATGGCAGGAGAGTTTCACAGGTCCACTGGGGGCAGAGGTAAAGGAGGAGGAGGGGGCCATGGGCGGCCCTGGTTGATGCTGCCCTACCCCGTAGGCCCTAGCCAAGCCTGGGGCGGCTCGATAGGGTAGAGGTGGAGCAGAGGTCTGGGTTGGGGCGTACGGGCGGCCAGTGGTGGGGACCCAGGACGGGGGGTAAGGATGGGAGTAGCCCTGGGGTGGTGCTGGAGGGGTCTGGAGATATGGAGACACCATGGGAGGAGCAGTGGATGAGGAGCCGTTCATCTGGCTCAGTTGGGGGGGAAGCTGGCTGCTTTCGGCCTCCTACCACAAGGAGAACACATACAAAAACATGATGTATTCTGTACAATCCATTATATTAAGGCTGACTGGTATCTTCTCAATTTGTCCGGTATTGTATGCGTTACGTTTTTTATGTTTGGTTGTGCATATGTACAATTGTCAAATAAACCTGAACTTAAACGCATGCTGAAAAATACATCAAATCCCTCTCAAATCTACCTAACTAACTGAGACTGAACAGTCTCTAATATGCACACACAGAAAGCACAGATCATATGTAATATACAGTCTGTTTTGATCGATTTAGCCAATTAATCAACGAATACCCGGAAAGTCTTGACGCAGGTGTAAGAGCAGAAGTTGCGGATGCTGCCGTCTACCATGGCCAGGTGGTACTGAGAGACAGCCTTCACTTTGCAGTAGGTACAAGGGAATGCCGTTCCTGTGTGTGACAACTTTTTTTAATACCACTGCAAATAAAATGTAAAACCAATTTCATGGCAAAATATTGGTTGAAACACGAAATTGTTTGCTGGCTAGCGGAAAATAAATCCAGACCGAATCCACTGCAGGGTTTTTCCCACTCTGAGTAATAATTATTGGACTAAATCGACATGCAGATGCATTCCAGAAAAAATGATACCAGTCAAAACAGATTTCAGACTATTTCAGACAACATTTGGCCTAAAATATTGATAAATGAAAATACATTTCTAGACTTTCTAGTCAATGCTACCTGACAGGTCATTCTGTGGCCGGCTGTTATTGACACAGATGGAGTTGCAGAAGAGCTCCACCTTGCCATCCGTATCGGTGCTCTCCACCATGTCAGACATGAGTCTCAGATCACGACAGTGACCGCACGGCATCACCTTGGTGGTCGTCTGTCATACAGGAACAATGGGAAAGAAGAAGAGATTTGATGATGGCGGAGGTGGGACCGGGGGACTCAGTGAGACAACTGTGTATAATATCAATAATGTACTCAGAGACTCATTGAGAGAAACCAGACTGGGAAGGGAGGCCCATCCTCCACTGAATATACCTGATAGAAGTTAAGAGTACATATGACCATCAAGGCCAAACTGTTTTTAAAAGTGGACTCCAGTTTCTATGGAGGACTGTGTGTGTGTACTACCTGACTGTGCGTACTTACCCGTTTAAAAGTGCTAATGCAGGTTCGACTGCAGAACTTCATGGTGACGCCCTCTACTCGGAGCGACCGGCAGTTCCTGTCAGTACTGGCGCAGTACTCGCCACAGCTCTCACACACGTTTATGACCAGGTTGTGGGAGGAGCGGAAGCGCATGAAACACTCATCGCTACACAGTTTGTGCAAGGAGCCCTGGTGAGTCACTGGTGCTGAATCTGAGAGAGATGGAGGGGTCTAATCAGGCAGGATGATCAAGTCAAATCAAACATTTCCTCATGTAACCTGAGTTAGAAATGAGAGTGAACTAGTCAAACCAGTGGTTGTCTGTTACCGTGTCGCTCTTCTTGCACATACTGCACATCGGGGCGGTGGGCTCTTGGAAAGAAGGCATGGAAATAGTCCCTGGTTTCCTCTTGCGGTTGAACACAGAAAGGCAAAACTGGCTACAGAAATCCTTCAGGTTATTGTCTGTAATCACACTGATTACATCCTTGGGGTCCTCGATCTCCCTGAAGAAATTAAAAGTTATAAACGAGTTATAGACAGATTAAATAGTTATAAACAGCAATACAGCTATGAGCAACGGGGAAGTTATTTGGTGCACCACCACAGTAACACTGGGAATCGGATGATAGCAGAACGATTGAAAGTTGGAGTCAGTAGCCGAGTGACTCACTTTAGGCACTGGTAGCAAGTTCTCAGTTTTATGGGGGGCAGGGTGAACCCAGTGAGGCAGACAGTGGAGCAGAAGAGCTGGGTGGATCCTTTCCGTTGGAAGGCAGTCTGACCGCGCAGTAGGATCTTCGAGCAGCCTGAGCAGGACACACGCACTGCGTTGGCTGGGTTGGAGCCACTAGGGGGCTGGGGAGGGGAAGGGGGTGGCTGGGGCACTGGAGCCAGGTTCCTGAGGGTCATCGTTGGCCCCTGTGGAACTAGACTTCTTCCTGGTCCAAATATGGAGGTGGAGGTCTGGGGAGCAGCAGTGGGCGAGCCATACGCATTTCCTCCACCAACGGAAAAGACAGAACTGATCCTCAGCACCTCCTGCAACATACAACAAATAAGAACAAAGAATGAATAATTATAATAATAATAATATAGCAGCAATAATATAGCATAACAGAATCATCATATCAATATGTTGTAAAAGGGGACATCTAAGGCAGGGCATGGGAGCATTGGCTGACCTCAGGAGCTGTGTTGTCCAGCTCCTCCTTGATACTCCGTGTTGAGGGTAGAAGGGCGCAGTCATATCCTTCATCTACGGGTTCATCCTTGATGTTCATGACGGGAGAGATGGGGGGCTCTTCTCTGTCCCCTAACACTGGGTTCTGGAACACATTCTCTGACCTCTGGAGGTCAGGGCAAAGGGACGAAACAGATGAATAAAGGCGACACAAAAAAATAATGTTCATAACAGCATTCCGCAAAAGGGAATTATCCTGAAATCTCTCGCGCTCTCTGCCAGTTTTTTCTTGCTGCCCCTCTCCACTTACACTACCGGTATACTAAAGTCATACACTATACAGACCTCTTGACGGCTGGATCCCCCAGCAATAGACCGATTCTGTCTTACTCCATCTGACAGAAATGGAAAAAAGGACATTTAATGGAATCATCACAGCTCTAATAATGTGCATACCATGTGCATGAAGCGTAAAAATGTGCTAAATCATGTTCTTTATTGAAACTATAGTTATAACTAGCAGGGCAGGTTTGCTCGCAGTCTTACCAAAGCTGTTATCTGGTGAAGGGGACTGAGAGAGGTTAGTTGAAAGATGGCTTTCTCCTTGCATTTGACTAGCCACCTCAGAAGCTGCCAAAATAATGACTTTGTTGTTAAGCAATGCACAAGAAGTAGGCCTGTTCAAGGAAAATCCTTGAAAAAATATATATTTTTGTTATTTGTTTCATTAGTCCACTGTTGATACAGTTTGCATAAAACATTTTGGGAATGTATCAACAGTGGACTAATGAAACAAATACCACATTTCAGTGGAATTTTCCTTTAAGTAGTAAGAAATGTAGGTAAGAAAAGTTATATTGGTGATGAGAAGTAAGAAATGCATGAGGAGGAACGTCACAGGCCAACTCAGACTAGGCATCATGTTTTCATTCTAACCTGTTCTAATATTGGAAAGTGAGACTGCGTCAAGGAATCTGTCCGTGGAATTTTGATCATCCTGAGTCTCTGCACATCGTGTGTCAGGCGATCCAGCCGGCCGTCCGCCTGACTCTCTGTCAGACTCCACATCACCCAGCGCCACTTTAGGCAGGGCTATGTCCCATTCCTCCTCCTCATCTGCCCCAAACACAGGAACCCCATCCAGCTCATCCTCTGGCTGGCCTACCCCCAGACCAGCCAGGGAGAAGGTGGTACTGGTAGGATGAGAGATGTGAGGGAATACATTCCCCTCATCGTCACTGCTAAAATCATGGTCGACGTCAGGACGTCCGACTGGTTCTGGTGCTCCAAAGACTGGTCCGGTTGAGATGCTGCTCCAAAGAGATCTTGTTGACAGGGGAGTGTGTTGTCGCTGGGACTCACCAGCCGTGGGGGCTGAGAGCTTCACCGCCTCATCAAAAGCCTTGGACAGCCGGAGTTCATGCTGTGGGGAGGAGACAACTGGTTAAAAAGTGTGGTCTTGGGGCCTCCCGAGAGGCGCAGTGGTCTAAGGCAGTGCTAGCTGTGCCACTAGAGATCCTGGTTTGAGTCCAGGCTCTGTCGCAGCCGGCCGCGACCGGGAGACCCATGGGGCGGCGCACAATTGGCCTAGCGACTCCTGTGGCGGGCCGGGAGCAATGCACGCTCGCCAGGTGTACAGTGTTTCCTCCGACACATTGGTGCGGCCGGCTTCCGGGTTAAGGGGCGTTGTGTCAAGAAGCAGTGCGGCTTGGCTTGGTTGTGTTTCTGAGGACGCATTGCTCTCGACCTTCGCCTCTCCCGAGTCCGTACTGGAGTTTCAGCGATGGGACAAGACTGTAACTACCAATTTGATACCACGAAATTGGGGAGAAAATATGGTATAAAAAAAAATACTAATAAAAAGTGTGGTCTTCTCTAGCCCAGTTGGTAGAGCATGGCGGTTGCAACGCCAGGATAGCAGGTTCGATTCTTGGGACCACCCATAAGGGAAAAAATTATGCATGCATGACATTCACTTTGGATAAAAGCTTCTGCTAAATAGCATATATTCAAGCAATATGGCCCAAGGGGGTGTGTTATATGGCCAATACACTACAGCTAATGGCTGTTCTTACGCACGACTGAACGCAGAGTGCCAGGATAAGCCCTTAGCCATGGTATATTGGCAATATACCACAACACCTCGAGGTTCCGTATTGCTATTATACATTGGTTACCAACGTAATTAGAACACTAAACATAAATGTTTTGTCATACCCGTGGTATACGGTCTGATATACCACGGCTGTCAGTCAATCAGCATTTAGGGCTCGAACCACCCAGTTAATAATGACATTTTAACCAGTGTAGAAAGCTATGACATTATTCGTACTAGTGCAGCGATAGGGGGGAAACGGTCTGGTTGGGATTTGAACCACAAACCATTTCATACAGAGCAAGCACACTTCTTCCTGTGCCAGGAGGGCCCAGACCTCTGGGCAGTGCTGTAGTAGCTACACAAACAGCCGCAATGGGCCTTGGTTGAACCAGCGACCCTGGCCTGCCATACCGTTTCGGACCTCATGACATAAGCCGTCACACTCACACAGGGATGCAAACTCATAATACTTTTGACAGAACTGTGATATATTATTTTCACTGGAGCCCCTTATTGATATGAGGGTTGAATATTCTACGAATACTGCTAGCTAGCTAGCTTAAAATAGCTAACCTAGCGACATGGCTAGCTAGCTCGAGCTACTGTAACGTTAAGCTACATAGTCATGCATTTGAGGAAAATCTAGCAAGATAGCCAGGAAGCTAGCTGCAACAGGGCTGAGCAGAAACAGATGGGTAGCTAGTTAATAAGATAATAATGTCTTAATTATTTGCAAACATATTTTCACCTGAGATTTTTGTTTAGCCTCCTCTGACTCCGCCATGTTTTGGTGGCGCGCTGTTCTTCTCGGAAGGGGGGTGGGTTTCTTTTGCAACTAACGTTAGCTAGCTAGATAACTAGCTAGGATGCACTGTACACAATGCTTTTGTTAAAGACAGTGCAAAAGCGACTTCACGCTGTGCATGAAAATATATGATTTGCAGAATGTGTATGAAATAATTGTCATTGAGGGGGCATTCTAATGTACGGTTAAGTAGCTGCCAGCTTTTCAATGGGAAATTGCATGCACATCGAACTATCCCTTTCTGCTGGTATGGCTGTACCGTAAAGTTCCATAGATGGGCGCATACGGTCTGTGTTCGTCGGTAATTTAATTCAGTAACGCAATACATTAAATGTAACACATCAGTATATCCACATTGTAAATATGATATGAATTCGTTCTCTTTTATATAGGTAGATAGCCAATGTTGACACCTCATTACGTTTTCCCAGTTAAGATAAATTCTAAACTCTCGCACATATTTGGATTAGTTCGGTACCCTTCTAGCTTGAACGTTGTAGAGATAAATGTACAGTAGATTGGCAAACTCAGTGGGTCTGGGTAGTGATGGGCATTCCGAGAATTTTCGGAGAGCCGGTTCATTTGGCTCCGTTCACGTAAAAGAGCCGGCTCATTTGGCTCCCAAATGGCTCTTCGTTTAAGATGCTTATAAATCGACATAAAACCATGCATATTTTTCTAATATCCATAGTAAAACCCCAAAGGGACGCTGCCATTATGTCAGATAGTGAAATAATTGTGGACCAGATTGACGTGCTCTCCTCAATGTTTATTGTTTCTGCAGTGAGGATTCACCCTCTTTAGAGAATGATGTTGTAATTTGCAGAAAAACTTTTAAGCTCAAAAAGCAGTAGAAGCACTATGCAAATCAGGGAGCCAAATGAACGTCTATTTCGCCGATGCGATTCGGTTCCCAATGTTCACCAAAAAGATCCGTTCAAAAAGAGCCGTTCGTTCGCGAACGGTCCATCACTAGGACTGGGGTTGATGCGTGTCAGTTGTACTATGTCGTTTATTTCTAGCTGCATCGTTCAACGTTTCATACAGGTCAAATGAGAAGGATGAAATAGTTAACAAGAAGCCGGAAAGGAGACTAGACATTGTCCAAGATTGTCTATTATATTGACAATATATTTGAGTGACTGCCCTAACAATGGAAATACATGTCCTCAAATATGGAAAGCAGGTGGGAGGAGAGATCAGGTGGGTCCATTCTAGCCAATGAGATGCCAGATAGGGGCGTGACCAACAGGCCATAGAGCTAGTGACTCATCTTTGTATCTGCGATTATACGGTCTGTGGCTATCTCCATTTTAAAGTAGTACATTTTCTCCTTCTTCATCGGCTGATTGCCCCCAACTCAAAGGAATCCCCACCCAGTGACTACTTTAAAATAGCGAAGCCCCCAATGGCCACGTCAATAAGAGCGTTGGGCCAGTAACCGGAAGGTTGCTGGATTGAATCCCGGAGCTGACAAGGTAAACATCTGTCATTCTGCCCCTGAGCAAGGCAGTTAACCCACTGTTCCCCGGGCGCTGACGACGTGGATGTCGATTAAGGCAGCCCCCGCGCCTCTCTGATTCAGAGGGGTTGGGTTAAAATGCGGACACATTTCAGCTGAATACATTCAGTTGGACAACTGACTAGATATCCCCCCTTTCCATGCTAAAACAGGGTATATCCATGCTGAGTACTCTGTCTATCACAACAGGCACAACTCCGATATAAAGTAGTTTTTTGTAAAGTTGACGAAATTGCACGTGTCCACTTATATCAGTACATTTGTAACAACCTAACCGTTACGAAATATATATTCGATCAAATAAGGCTCACAATTAGCAAGTCCGTTGTTTGTTGGCCAAATTCGGAACTCTCTCATTGACCTCCATATTTTCGTGGACAGATTTTAGCCATCAGCTAACTGGAGATCGCTTGTGCAGAGTAGGGTACTACAGACGGTTCTCAAGCAAAAGTAATTCAACTAATTAATTGTTAACAGACAGCGGACTGCGTGGCCTATTAACTGTCAATAAAGCCTAGGCGGTGGCCGAAATTCAATCCCAGCGGTGCTTGTGCCGGTGGTAGCCCCTCAGCGGAGGCGGTGGGTTGCATGTTTGCAATATTGTTTTGGACTGATTTAATATATATATAAAATATATATTAACAACAAATCAATACAAAAACTACATGGGGAACACAAGTATATAATAAGAATATGCAAAGGACATTTGGGCTAGGGGGTACAATATCACATTACACAAGGACCTTACACACATTTATAATTCTGTTTAATTGTCTTAAAATATAGTTAAATTTATTTTTGCAAGGTAATAAAATGTGGTGTTTTGTTTGTAACTTTACATTTGTGAATATGAAATTTGGCCAAAAGAATAATGAAATTAATTACATAAAATTGTTTCACCATTTCTATCATAAGTAAAGAATCCAAGCTGCACATTTCTCCATAATAGTGTAGAATCTTCATAAATGTGTTCCTTACATGAATACAATGCCAAAAAAGATGCAACACTGTTTCTAGGTGGTCATTACAAAAAGTACCATTTGAATTTATGTTCTTCATATAGTGGTTGGCAGGATAATATTTATGAATATTTGACTACTTTAGCAATGTCATCGTATTTCCAGGCAATATAGAGTAATGTAGACGAAGTAGTAGTTAGCCTCTGAGCAGAATGACTGGGTTCATCACCACTAGTATGGCGCCGCCGGTAGAGGGCGGTTTGAGAACGTTCATAACAATATTAATAAAAGTCACCTTGTCCTAGAGATTTACAGGGTTATCGCAAAGTCACGCCAGGAAACACAGACCTTATTTTAAGTGTTTATAAAATCCGCTATTGGGAAAATTGAATGATGGACAAAACGATTGGAACCATTTCACTGTTTGACCGCTGGGTTGTATGGGTGTTATTCATACTGTGGTACCAAATACTTTTTATAACTAAACCAAGGTAGACCACAGCCCGTACTTCCAAATGGGAACAAATTAAGTCATAGTGGGCAGAACAAGCAAGAAGGAGGACAGAGCCAAGCATGAGCTAGCGAGATCCTGTTGGCGCATTCCAGCATATATTTGAATATTTCCATTAGGGAACGCCCACTCTGTGAAGTGCGCGTGTGCATTAACTCAATTCGCCTTTGCACTTCTGAACAATGCACCTTTTTTTTACTTTAGCAAAGGATAAAGTCTACGAAACTTAGTTCTCTCTGTTCGTAACATAGTTTTGGGAACAGAAAACTGTATTAAGATTAAATGTTTAATCGATGAGAAAATTAGCAGAATGTTGGCCAAAATCCATCTCGTTCCATCTTCTCACACTGCCGGACACTTGGCTTCCTCTCACTACTATATTTGGTAGTGAGTGGAAATGCCAAGCGGATGTTTCACATTTATACATCCGGTGAAATATCTCTCATTGTTCTATCTGTGTAAAGAGAAATCGTGATGGTGTCTTTTTGTAGGCACTAACTCCATTGTTCGTTGGACAAAGCCTATGAGGAAAATATGTCGTTTTGTAGGGTTTTTGGATTAACGTTGACAATGAGGTCTGTGGTAAATACAGGCTTAGGAGAGTTTATACGTTTTGTTTTATGAGATAATCTTCATCAGCAAACGTAACTTTTTGTGAATTTTGAAAAATATATGTAATAATAAAAACCAAAAAAATAAAGTCTTCATATTTCACAAAGGTCATGTTAACTGACTGCTTATTATCTCACAGAACAACCCGTATAAGATCTAAGCCTGTGAAATGATCAGATCTTATTTTGTGCGTTTATTCCAAAACCCTATTATTTCCCCATTAATTTTTCCCGAAGAAACGGGCTGAGCGAACCAGAGATAATTTATTTCCTGGTTTTAGGACTACAAGCTGGCGATTTCTTAGCTACTGCACATGCAGCAGCTACTCTTCCTGGGGTCCACATAAAACATACAAATATACTGAACAAAAATATAAACACAACATGTAACAATTTCAACGGTTTGACTGAGTTACAGTTCATAGAAGGAAATCATTCAATTGAAATAAATTCATTAGGGCCTAATCTATGGATTTAACATGACTGGGCAGGGGCGAAGCCATGGGTGGGCCTGGGAGGGCATATAAATCCACTCACTGGGGAGCCAGGACCAGCTAATAAGAATGAGTTTTTCCCCACAAAAGGGCTTTATACAAGACTGAAATACAACTCAGTTTATCAGCTATCCGGGTGGCTGGTCTCAGACAATCCCGCAGGTGAAGAATCCGGAAGTGGAGGTCCTGGGCTGGCGTGGTTACACATGGTCTGCGGTTGTGTGTCCGGTTGGACGTACTACCAAATTCTCTAAAACAACGTTAGAGGCGGCTTATTGTAGAGAAACTAACATGAAATTCTCTATCAACAGCTCTGATGGATATTCCTGCAGTCAGCATGCCAATTGCACGCTCCCTCAAAACTTTAGACATCTGTGGCATTGTGTTTTGGCCTTTTATTGTCCCCAGCACAAGGTTAGGGTAGAGAGTATTACTTTATTAATCCCAGTTTGGGAAATTGTTTTATCCCAGCATGCAACATCAATGTCTTACAATGACAGAACACGCAACAATGACCAACACATGATCAAAATAAGAAAAATGAATAAATAAAACAACACATTAAGAAAAAAGGCACATGCACCAAACATAGTATCTATAAAATAATAGTCTTATTCAAGTGCTGTTTTCTATCCTACTCTGGGGAAAACAGGCAACAACATTTTCCAATAGAATGACCTTATAAAACAATTAATCAATTACACTCACTAAAAAGCCTCATGGCTGTGGGTACAAAATAACCGTCTAAACCTCTCTGTGGAACATCTTGGCAAGATGAACCTGCTACTGAAGCTGCTCCTGTGTTGCATTAGAGTGCTGTGGAGTGTGTGTGTGTCATTGTCCATGATCATGTGTGTTTTTAATTGCAGCCTTTTTATGAACATGTCCTGTATTGATTCCAGACTACAGCCAATTGTAGCACTGGCTTTATTACTTTTGTCAAGCTTGTTTAAGTCTTCCTTAGCTAAATTTTCTTTCCAGCACACAATGGCATAGGTCACGACACTCACCACTACACTACAATAGAACATACGAAGCATTTTGTCACTTACACTAAAAGATCTAAGCTTCCTTAAAAAGTACAGCCTGGATTGGGAGAATTATCCTTCCAGTTTAGTTTGTTGTCCACTATTACACCCAAGTACTTATAAGAGTCAACAGGGCCAATCTCTTCACAGTTAATAGAAATGGGATTAAAAACTTCTTTGTTTTTCCTACCACTATCTCCTTGATCTTTAGTATATTCAGGTCCAAGTAATTGGCCTCACACCATTTCACACAGGACGCTGTTACAGTGAGGGAAAAAAGTATTTGATCCCCTGCTGGTTTTGTACGTTTGCCCACTGACAAATTATCAGTCTATAATTTTAATGGTAGGTTTATTTGAACAGTGAGAGACAGAATAACAACAAATCCAGAAAAACGCATGTGAAAAATGTTATAAATTGAGTTTCATTTTAATGAGGGAAATAAGTATTTGACCCCTCTGCAAAACATGACTTAGTGCTTGGTGGCAAAACCCTTGTTGGCAATCACAGAGGTCAGACGTTTCTTGTAGTTGGCCACCAGGTTTGCACACATCTCAGGAGGGATTTTGTCCCACTCCTCTTTGCAGATCTTCTTCAAGTCATTAAGGTTTCGAGGCTGACGTTTGGCAACTCGAACCTTCAGCTCCCTCCACAGATTTTCTATGGGATTAAGGTCTGGAGACTGGCTAGGCCACTCCAGGACCTTAATATGCTTCTTCTTGAGCCACTCCTTTGTTGCCTTGGCCGTGTGTTTTGGGTCATTGTCATGCTGGAATACCCATCCACGACCCATTTTCAATGCCCTGGCTGAGGGAAGGAGGTTCTCACCCAAGATTTGACGGTACATGGCCCCGTCCATCGTCCCTTTGATGTGGTGAAGTTGTCCTGTCCCCTTAGCAGAAAAACACCCCCAAAGCATAATGTTTCCACCTCCATGTTTGACGGTGGGGATGGTGTTCTTGGGATCATAGGCAGCATTCCTCCTCCTCCAAACACGGCGAGTTGAGTTGATGCCAAAGAGCTCCATTTTGGTGTCATCTGACCACAACACTTTCACCCAGTTGTCCTCTGAATCATTCAGATGTTCATTGGCAAACTTCAGACGGGCATGTATATGTGCTTTCTTGAGCAGGGGAACCTTGCGGGCGCTGCTGGATTTCAGTCCTTCACGCCGTAGTGTGTTACCAATTGTTTTCTTGGTAACTATGGTCCCAGCTGCCTTGAGATCATTGACAAGATCCTCCTGTGTAGTTCTGGGCTGATTCCTCACCGTTCTCATGATCATTGCAACTCCACGAGTTGAGATCTTGCATGGAGCCCCGGGCCGAGGGAGATTGACAGTTCTTTTGTGTTTCTTCCATTTGCGAATAATCACCTTCTCAACAAGCTGCTTGGCGATGGTCTTGTAGCCCATTCCAGCCTTGTGTAGGTCTACAATCTTGTCCCTGACAGAGCTCTTTGGTCTTGGCCATCTGATTGAGAAGATTGCTTCTGTGGACAGGTGTCTTTTATACAGGTAACAAACTGAGATTAGGAGCACACCCTTTAAGAGTGTGCTCCTAATCTCAGCTCGTTACCTGTATAAAAGACACCTGGGAGCCAGAAATCTTTCTGATTGAGAGGGATTCAAATACTTATTTCGCTCATTAAAATGCAAATCAATTTATAACATTTTTCACATGCGTTTTTCTGGATTTTTTTGTTGTTATTCTGTCTCTCACTGTTCATATAAACCTACCATTAAAATTATAGACTGATAATTTCTTTGTTAGTGGGCAAACGTACAAAATCAGCAGGGGATCAAATACTTTTTTCCCTCACTGTATATCCCTGTGATGAGCATTGTCTCCTCTCATGACACAGCTTACTATAGCAGAGTCATCAGAGAATTTCTGTAAGTGGCTCAGTTCATTGTTGTGTGTGAAGTCATTTGTGTAAACGGTAAACAGAAAAGGTGACAGGACTGTCCCCTGCGGTGCCACCGTGTTTTTACATATCCAATCTGATACTACCTGGTTCAGTCTTACGAACTGTGGTCTATTGGTCAGGTAGTTCACAATCCATTTGATTGTGTGTGGATTTAAAAGTGAATGTCCTTGTAATGATCATGCTGTGTAATGATGCACCTGTGTAATGATCATGCTGTTAAATTAGCTTCTTGATATGCCCCACCTGCCAGGTGGATGGATTATCTTGGAAAAGTAGAAATACTCACTAATAAGGATGTAAACAAATTTGTGCACACCATTTGAGATAAATAAGCTTTTTGTGTGTATAGAAAATGTATGGGATCTTTTATTTAAGGTCATGAAACATGGGACCAACACTTAACATGTTGCGTTTATATTTTTGTTCAGTATACATGACAAAGTACAGAACAGTAATAGACAAGAACAACATAAGATATTACATTCAATTCAAAATAAAAAATAAAATAAGAGTTATATATAGGAAAGACACCAAGATACAAGAAAAATACTATTTACACACTATTCATGGTTGATTTTGCAAATACGGGCATGGATGTTAAATGTTTTGTAAAATGAAACATCTTGAAACTGCTTTTTATCTATCTGAATATTTTTTTCACTCTGTCTGGAAACAAGATCTAATATGGCTGAGACCTTTACTTAAGAATATAAAGATTTTTATCGGTTTCCCCAAATACCAGAGGGGAAATGTCATTATCACCACATTATAAAATGTGCTATTTTAGTTGAAAAGGAAATTACAGAAATTGTGCCTATGGTATTTTATATAACATTTCACATTAATTGTATTTTTTCATGTATTTTTCTTTACTATTTGGAAGTTTTCTCAATTAATGTATTCATCATTGTCATGTTTAAATGTCCATATATGCCTTGATGATACTCAGAAACATATCTTTACCACATCAAAATCTTAATATTTTACATTACTTTAGAAATTATTTTAAGAACCAGTATATATAGTAAGGTTCAGATATGGGAAAAATCTTCAATATCAATTGTAATTTAATACACCTCTGCCTCAAAAATATGTACCATGATGGTAATAACTTAGCGTTGTGGTAATGACAAGAGTGTGGTGGAAATTACATTTCATATAAAACAACTGATGAAAAATACCATTAAACATTTTAATGTCACAGTAGTACATGTTTAATTTTCATAAATTACATTTCATATAAAACAACTGATGAAAAATACCATTAAACATTTTAATGTCACAGTAGTACATGTTTAATTTTCTTGAAGATATAGAACAGACCATTCGTTCCAATTCATCCCAAAGGTGTTCGATGGGGTTGAGGTCAGGGCTCTATGCAGGCCAGTCAAGTTCTTCTACACCGATCTCGACAAGCCATTTCTGTATGGACCTCGCCTCGTGGACGGGGGCATTGTCATGCTGAAACAGGAAAGGGCCTTCCCCAAAACTGTTGCCACAAAGTTGGAAGCACAGAATAGTCTAGAATGTCTATCACGTTTTAGGTAAGACCCAAATGCAGACTGTGTTGAAGTAACAATGTTTATTACTGCAACAGGGGCAGGCAAACCACAGGTCAAGACAGGCAGGGGTTGATGAACCAGAGTAGTGGGGCAAGGGTACCGGACGGCAGGCAGGCTCAGGGTCAGGCAGAGCTCGGTAATCCAGAGTAGGGGCAAAGGCACAGGACGGCAGGCAGAGTGGTCAGGCAGGCGGGCTCAGTCAGGACAGGCAAGGGTCAAAACCAGGAGGGCGAGAAAAATAGAGACTGGGGAAAAGCAGGAGCTGAGACAAAACGCTGGTTGACTTGTCAAACAAGACCAACTGGCAACAGACAAACAGAGAACACAGGTATAAGTACCCAGGGGATAATGGGGAAGATGAGCGACACCTGGAGGGGGGTGGAGACAAGCACAAAGACAGGTGAAACAGATCAGGACGTGACAATGCCATTGCCAAGTGTGTGTAAAGCTGTATGCTGTAGCGTTAAGATTTCACTTCACTGGAACTAAGAGGCCTAACTCAAACCATGAAAAACAGCCTCAGACCATTATTCCTCCTCCACCAAAATGTACAGTTGGCACTCTGCATTGGGGCAGGTAGCGTTCTCCTGGTAATTTGAAGGGGTGTCCACATACTTTTGTATATATAGTGTATGTCCTTGTTGATTTAGGGGGCATCTTATAGAAAAATGTATAATTAGGAAGTCACATAAATAGACATCAAAATCACTTAATCATCCTAACATAATACAACATGTAATTGTCTTATTTAGCAAATAAGTGTTCAATTTTAACCCCATGATCATATACAGTGGGGGAAAAAAGTATTTAGTCAGCCACCAATTGTGCAAGTTCTCTCACTTAAAAAGATGAGAGAGGCCTGTAATTTTCATCATAGGTACACTTCAACTATGACAGACAAAATGAGGAAAAAATCCAGAAAATCACATTGTAGGATTTTTATGAATTTATTTGCAAATTATGGTGGAAAATAAGTATTTGGTCAATAACAAAAGTTTATCTCAATACTTTGTTATATACCCTTTGTTGGCAATGACAGAGGTCAAACGTTTTCTGTAAGTCTTCACAAGGTTTTCACACACTGTTGCTGGTATTTTGGCCCATTCCTCCATGCAGATCTCCTCTAGAGCAGTGATGTTTTGGGGCTGTCGCTGGGCAACACGGACTTTCAAAGATTTTCTATGGGGTTGAGATCTGGAGACTGGCTAGGCCACTCCAGGACCTTCAAATGCTTCACGAAGCCACTCCTTCGTTGCCCGGGCGGTGTGTTTGGGATCATTGTCATGCTGAAAGACCCAGCCACGTTTCATCTTCAATGCCCTTGCTGATGGAAGGAGGTTTTCACTCAAAATCTCACGATGCATGGCCCCATTCATTCTTTCCTTTACACGGATCAGTCGTCCTGGTCCCTTTGCAGAAAAACAGCCCCAAAGCATGATGTTTCCACCCCCATGCTTCACAGTAGGTATGGTGTTCTTTGGATGCAACTCAGCATTCTTTGTCCTCCAAACACGACGAGTTGAGTTTTTACCAAAAAGTTCTATTTTGGTTTCATCTGACATTCTCCCAATCCTCATCTGGATCATCCAAATGCTCTCTAGCAAACTTTAGACGGGCCTGAACATGTACTGGCTTAAGCAGGGGACACGTCTGGCACTGCAGGATTTGAGTCCCTGGCGGCGAGTGTGTTACTGATGGTAGGCTTTGTTACTTTGGTCCCAGCTCTCTGCAGGTCATTCACTAGGTCCCCGTGTGGTTCTGGGATTTTTGCTCACCGTTCTTGTGATCATTTTGACCCCACGGGGTGAGATCTTGCGTGGAGCCCCAGATCGAGGAAGATTATCAGTGGTCTTGTATGTCTTCCATTTCCTAATAATTGCTCCCACAGTTGATTTCTTCAAACCAAGCTGCTTACCTATTGCAGATTCAGTCTTCCCAACCTGGTGCAGGTCTACAATTCTGTTTCTGGTGTCCTTTGACAGCTCTTTGGTCTTGGCCATAGTGGAGTTTGGAGTGTGACTGTTTGAGGTTGTGGACAGGTGTCTTTATACTGATAACAAGTTCAAACAGGTGCCATTAATACAGGTAATGAGTGGAGGACAGAGGAGCCTCTTAAAGAAGAAGTTACAGGTCTGTGAGAGCCAGAAATCTTGCTTGTTTGTATGTGACCAAATACTTATTTTCCACCATAATTTGCAAATAAATTCATAAATAATCCTACAATGTGATTTTCTGGATTTATTTTCCTCATTTTGTCTGTCATAGTTGAAGTGTACCTATGATGAAAATTACAGGCCTCTCTCATCTTTTTAAGTGAGAGAACTTGCACAATTGGTGGCTGACTAAATACTTTTTTTCCCCACTGTATGTAATTTGTTTGTCTTTCAGGTCTTAAGGTAAGTCAAAATATATGAACTAATACATTTTGTCATTACCACCACATTCTGTCCTTACCATCACAGTTCATTTTGTGGTGGTAATGACGTGTGGTGGAAATGACATTTTTACGATATTTGGTCATAAATAGCCGGGATTCTAGCATGCTAACTCCAGTTGAACAGCTAGCATACAATGTAGACTAAATACACATAATTAAAACTAATTAATTTCAAAAATCTAACAATTTGGTGAAATCATAGCCTATTTGGTAATGACGTACAATATTATCTTCTCAAGTCATAGTTACCTTTATTTATTATTTATCATTTCCTGGCATTCCCCTCCATGACATCCATGTGCTCCACTGTCACTATTCATATCCATGGTAACCAAGTACACAAACTTTTGTAAAAAAAAAAAAAGTATCAGCCGGATCCTCAGGGTTTTACGCCCAGTCGGCTCATCAGGCTGCTACACCTCTGCCGGATCATCGGGCTCCTACGTCTCAGTGGGATCGACAGGCTGTCACGCATCAACCGTGTCGTCAGGCTCCCACGCCTAAGCTGGTTCGCCAGGCTCCCACGCCCCTGCCGGTTCGTCAGGATTTTGCGCCCAGCCGGTTTGTCCGGCGCCCGTGCCTCAGCTGGCCCGTCAGGCTCACCTAGGTGGGACGCTGGGTGGTGCCCCTAGAGGGGTACTGTCACGCAGGCTCCCCAGCATTACACACTCCTGCCACCATCAGTACGCACACTTGCCTTTCCCAGTCAGCGTATTATTGGACTCACCTGGACTCAATCACCTGTTTATTACCTCCCTATATTTGTTGCATTAATTGTCGTTTGTCTTTGTTTACCCGTGTGCTAACGCTGTCCTTGTCCTGTTACCTGCTTCTCATCTCCAGCATCGGTCGTTACACACCTAATTGAAATACATTCCAGGTGACTACCTCATGGAGCTGGTTGAGAGAATGCCAAGTGTGTGTAAAGCTGTCATGAAGGCAAGGAGTGGCTATTCGAAGAATCTCAAATATCATATATATTTTGATTTGTTTAACACTTTTTTGGTTACTACATGATTCCATGTGTTATTTCATAGTTTTGATGCCTTCACTATTATTCTACAATATAGATAATAGTAAAAATAAAGAAAAACCCTTAGTAGGTATTCTAAAACTTTTGACCGGTAGTGTATACATATTAATATTGTCCAGTTAAATTAGATATTTAGAATGTTGAGGCACTAGCCACTTTGACTATAGGGGCTTTGTGTACTCGGTGTGGAAACCTACTTTGGCGATATTACGCTCCGCTGGCTGTCTGAAAAGCACTGCACAACATGGCCGTGGTAGTGGTGCAGTCAGTGGGAGCTGGAGGACTAGCCTCTTTGTCCTGGTTCAGCGGTGCACTGGTTGTTGCGGTGCTGGGAGAGTGCGTTGGCGGATAATTTCAATGTGCCATGTGCCCATGCAAGTCATTTGTTTATTAAACAAAAATGCTCACGTTAAACCTATGATCATCACAAAGTATGTGTCCCAATCTTCATATTACTTTCGCTTATTTGTTCTTCCAACAACATGCAGGAGGACACAGCGCAATAACCTCTCTTCCTGCGATGTGAATAGGCTATATTCAGTAGCCTATATTATGTTTTATTGTCACACACCGGATAGGTGCGGTAAAATGTGTTGTTTTACATTGTCAGGCATAGTAGTACAGTGCCCCTGAAGCAAATTAGGGTTAAGTGCCTTGCTATGGGTCTATCGACAGATTTTTCACATTGTTGGGTAGGGTTTTCGAACCAGCAACCTTTCGGTTATTGGCCCAGTGGGTTCTTTTCCTGTGTTTGGTCCGGACTGCAATCTCACCTGCAGGGAATCGCACCATGGTACAAATTGAATCTGACCAAGACCACTATTTTTGAGCGAACCACTGTGCGTTGTTTAGTGCACTCACGAGTGCGGACAGTGTTCTCACCAGTCCAAACTAATCGAACTAAGGGGGTAAACGCACTAGAGCTTGGAAAAAAACGCTCCAAACTAATTTGGTGTGAAAGCTCCCTAATGTGTAGGTATACGGTACAAATACTCACATTTATCACCATGTATCTACCCCTAAGCCCTATCAAATATGTGCATTGCTCAGATCAACATTAACCAATTTATTGAGTAGAAAAAGGCTACACATTTATGGCTGTTTTCTGTGAATGTGCCCCTAAGTCCAATATCACAATCAATATTCTCATGTCGTCATCGTCATCATCGTCGTTGTGTGTGTCCCCTCAGGTATTTTACAGTACGTGGTGACACTGCCATGACGCGCTGTTTTGTCCAGTCTCTGCTGGCCAGGGCAGGATTCGACGGGGCAGGGTTTGACGAGCAAGGCATGGCAAGCAGGTAAAGTAGACGGGTCTGTCTGCATTACAGTTTCAGTACTGTTCATACTAAGCATCTATAAATTCTATTTAATAACAATATTGCTTTTTTCTCTGCAGGTTTGCAGGTGTAATCCAGGTGTTGAGGAAGCTGCATTCTCCATACTTGAATAATCTTCCAGCCAGGGCTGGTTCAGTTCAGTCGTCGTGGCTCATTTGGGAATGGGGGTGCAATGAGGGCTGCACCTTTTGCACTGGCTTTTTTTTTATTTTACAAATTTTGACATGGGGCAAATATAAAAATGTGCAGTTTTATAGCTAATCTAATGCTATTCTACACATTTTGCCACGAGGCTGAGAGAAAATGTAGCATTTTTAAAGCTTAAAATATAGGTGTGTTGACTGTAATAAAGACATTGGATTTGGAGCTGTCTTGTTTGCTAAATGAACAAATGAAATAGGCAGTGGCATGGTGCATATAGCCAGTGACATGTGCCTCAGTGTAGTCAGATTCATGGCTTATTGGGGGTGTGGCCTTCAGTAAATTATTTTTGTCAAGTGAATGTCATTCCAGGTCATCTGTTCTGTTAAATTTAATCAAATCTGACTAACCCAGTGCACTGCTTGCTATCAATTCAATCTGATGGTGTTTACATGTTTAGGTAAAAATACAAATAATGTCCCATTTGGAACACTGGCAAGTAAAGAGCATAAAAAAAATGTTTTTGCTCAATCTGAGTGGGTGGGCCTGGCTCCTAGTGCCTATGCCCCTGGTGGGGGCAAATGGCTACAATGGCTACTATTACTGGCCACCCTAGCTGGCTACATCCTCCTCAGATAGCAAACCAGTTAGCGATTCAATAAGTACAGCTGTACTTCCGTATATCCTCTCTCTTTTTCTCTCTCTGTTATCTCTCTCTCCTCTTCCTATCTTTCTGCTCCCAGTACTCCAGGCTTGGTGCGACACTGAACCACTCTTGTTCTCTGTGTTACAATGGAGCAGTACTCCAGGCCCTCACGGTCCACCTGTGCTTAAAGGGGCTTTGGAACTGCCACATAAGTTTATTAACAAACTCATCTTATAGATGGAGGAGGTGGAAGGAGAAGATGCTGCTCACAGTGACACCAGAGTGTAAGTACTTACTGTCACACCCTGATCTGTATCACCTGTCTTTGTGCTTGTCTCCACCCTCCAGGTGTCGGCCATCTTCCTCATTATCCCCAGTGTATTTATACCTGTGTTCTCTGTTTGTCTGTTGCCAGTTCGTCTTGTCTTGCCAGGTCTTACCAGCGTGTTCTCCCGTCTCCCTGCTTTCTCAAGTTCTGTTTCCTAGTTTTCCCGGTTCTGACCATTCTGCCTGCCTTGACCCCGAGCCTGCCTGCCATTCTGTACCTGCCTGACTCTGACCCGTTTACAAACCGCTGCCTGTCCTGAACCGAGCCTGCCTGCTGTTCTGTACCTTATTGACTCTTCCCTGGGTTACTGACCTTTTCCCTCCCAGTGCTCCCTCATTTTCGAGCTGTAGCCTTCTTTGTTCCCCTTGGACCGCTCAAGGATAGTGTACCTCATAACGCTCTTGTCCGGGAGGGCACTCGCCTGGGCTACGGCGGTATGGGAGCAACAGTCCACCGTCTGCCTCAGTCTGGAGGAGTTTGTGGCGGAAGTTCGGAAGGTGTTTGATTCTCCGTTGTCTGGGAGAGAGGCTGCTCGTAAGCTGCTCCAGCTACGTCAAGACTCCCGTAGTGTGGCAGACTACGCAGTGGATTTTTGCATGTTGGCGGCTGAGAGTGCCTGGAACCCGGAAGCATTGTTCGACATGTTCCTTTGCGGATTATCGGAAGTGATCAAAGATGAGCTTGCAGTCCGGGAGCTGCCCATGGACCTTGACTCTCTCATAGCCTTGACCATCCGGATCAATTGGCGTCTTCGAGAACGTAGGAGGTAGAGGGAATCTGTGCCATGTCGCCCTCGTTCACCCTCGATTCATGTCACCCTCGTTCATGTCGCCCTCGTTCACCCTCGATTCCCACCTCGCCCCCGCTCTTTAGACCGGGTCACTCAAAATAGTGTCAGGGAACCACAGCGAGGCAATCCAATTTATGCTGATGAAGTCTCACTCAGGTTCCCGTGGTATTGGGATTCTCTTGGCTCCAGTGACACAATCCCCTCATAGACTGGACTGCTGGTGCCATTATGGGCTGGAGCCCCGCCCATTGTCTGAGGTCAGCGCAGCCTGCCCCGGGACGTCTTCCTGTGGGCTCGGAAGTTGCTCAGGACCTCCCTGCCATTCCCGCGGAGTACCAGGACCTCCTGGAGGTTTTCAGTAAGTCCCGGGTCACTTCACTTCCTCCGCACCGACCCTATGACTGTGGGATCGACTTTCTCCCAGGCACCACACCACCCCGGGGACGACTGTACGCTCTGTCGGGTCCGGAGACCAAGGCCATGGAGACCTACATCGAGGACTCCCTAGCTGCCGGGTGTATCCGTCCTTCTGCCTCCCCCACCGGCGCAGTGTTCTACTTTGTGGAGAAGAAGGACAAAACCCTACGCCCATGCATCGACTACCGGGACCTCAATGACTTCATGGTGAAGAACCGCTATCCGCTACCACTCATCGCCTCAGCCTTTGAGCCGCTCCAGGGGGGCACTGTTTTTTCCAAGTTGGATCTGCAGAATGCCTACCATCTGGTGTGGATACGGGAAGGGGACGAGTGGAAGACTGCCTTCAATACGGCCAGCGGCCATTACGAATACCTGGTCATGCCATTTGGATTTACCAATACCCCTGCTGTGTTCCAGGCCCTGGTTAATGACATTCTTCGCGACATGTTGAACCGGTTAGTTTTGTCTTCCTCGTTTTCTCCCACTCAGCCCAAGAACACATGCTCAACATCCGACAGGTCCTCCATCGCCTCCTGGAGAATCAGCTTTTTGTGAAAGAGAAATGTGAGAAATGTGAATTCCATCGCTCCACCATCCCCTTCCTTGGTTACATCATCGCTGCAGGAATGTGCAGATGGATCCCAGGAAGGTGAGAGCGGTGGTGGATTGGCCCCAGCCTACATCAGAGTGCAGCTGCAACGTTTCCTGGGATTTTCCAACTTTGATCGCCGCTTTATCCAGGGTTACAGCACCCTGGCTTCCCCCCTGTCTGCACTCACCTCTCCCAAGGTTCCGTTCACATGGTCCCCATCTGCTGACCGGGCGTTCCCGGACCTCAAGCACTGTTTCACCACTGCTCCCATATTGGTTCATCCTGACCCGTTCAGTCAGTTCGTAGTGTAGGTCGATGCTTTGGAAGGTCGGAGAGGGGGCTGTCCTGTTCCAGCGTTCTGACCTGGACCTCAAGTTACATCCCTGCGCCTTCTTCTCCCAACGCCACGGAGAGGAACTACGATGTGGGGAATCGTGAGCTTCTCGCGGTGAAGATGGCGTTGGAGGAGTGGAGAAACTGGTTGGAGGGGGCAGAACATCCGTTCATTGTGTGGACGGACCACAAGAACCTGGAATATCTCTGCACCACCAAGCGTCTCAATTCCTGGCAAGCTAGGTGCTTTTCACCCGGTTTAACTTCTCCCTCTCCTACCAACCAGGATCCAAGAATATCAAGCCAGATGCGCTGTCACGCCACTATAGCCCTGCGGCTACACCCTCGGACCCCGAGACCATCCTTTCTACCTCGTGTCTGGCGAAGGCACTCAGCTAAGGAATAGGGAAGCAGGTCCGTGAGGCGCAGCGTTCCTAGCCGGGGGGGGGGCAGATAACCGTATGTTTGTGCCTGACGCTGTAATGCTCCTCGGTCCTGGAGTGGGCCCACTCCTCCAGGCTTGCCTGCCACCCGGGCTCCCGTCGGACCCTGGCCTGTGCGGCAATGCTTTTGGTGGCCTACCATGGTCCCGGACGTCTGATGATCATTAGCCCCTCTGCTGTTCGTCTTCTGTTGCACTGTACCCTCCGTATATGTCCCACTTTTCATGTGTCTAGTATTAAACCTATGTCTCACAGACCTTTTGTCTCCTGTTCCAGGCCCACCCCTCTCCCCTGTCTCATTGACGGCCAACCGGCGTACACGGTGAGGAGCCTCCTGAAGGTTTGTCCGCGGGGTAGGGGATTCCAGTACCTGGTTGACTGGGGTGCCGGCATTGGAACTCAGCGATGAGGCCTGGGTCCAAAATGTCCCTAGCGGGGACCCAGCACCTCTCCTCCGGGCCATAACCCTCCCAGTCAACCAGGTACTGGAATCCCCTGCCCCGCGGTCGAACCTTCAGGAGGCGCCGTACTGCGTACGCCGGTTGGCCGTCAATGATACTTACACAGATAGTACATCTTTGGGATATTGCTTCAGCATACAGTTTTAGTTTAGAGACTTAGAATTTGACATGTAATACAAATGTGCAGTTAGAGATTGAGAAATTCTAACGTAAGGGGATGCCTTTTTGAGGGTGCTTGAAGAAATAACTGATGCATGGAGGAGAGTTTAACAAAAATAAAATGTTCTGTTTTGCATCCAGCCTCAACGAGCCAGAGTTCCCATTCTGTTATCGTCTGCACAGAGTCAAGGACGTGATGGAAAGGAATAGCGTCAGTATTAAGGAGGTCATATCTGAACTAGGTCAGTATTGACTCATGGTGTAAATACATACTATATTTATCACGTTTCAGGTAAGACACAAATGGGGGTAAAAACTGTTGAAGTAATAATGTTTATTACAGCAACAGGGAAACGACAGGTCAAGGGTGGCAGGGGTCGATAATCCAGAGTAGTGGGGCAAAGGTACAAAACGGCAGGCAGGCTCAGGGTCAGGTCAGGCAGAGGTCGGTAATCCAGAGTAGGGGCAAAGGTACAGGACGTCAGGCAGGGTCAGGCAGAGTGGTCAGGCAGGCGGGCTCAGAGTCAGGACAGACAAGGCAAAGGTCAAAACCAGGAGGGCGAGAAAAAGAGAGACTAGGGTAAAGCAGGAGCTGAGCTAAACCACTGGTTGACTTGACAAACAATACAAACTGGCAACAGACAAACAGAGAACACACGTATAAATACCCAGGGGATAACGGGGAAGATGAGCGACACCTGGAGGGGGGTGGAGACAAGCACGACAGGTGAAATAGATCAGGGCGTGACAATATTCAGTGGTGGCATTATCCCTCTAAGATTTTTTTATTCTCTGCTAGTCTTGGAATATGATTTAATATAATGTACTAGTTTATCACTTGTATGATAGACTGCCAATTTTTGTTAACTCTAAAGATTGGCTTCTTTCTGTGTTTGTACTCAGGCAATAGCATTGCAGCTCTACACTCTGTCCCCACTGCCATGTTCTGTGTGCTGCACTGCCTGGAGCCTCGGGATGGTCTGCCCAATCGCAACAGTGGCCTGGAGAGGACAATCTGGCCTTGGGGGGAGACACAGACACCATCGCCTGCATGGCAGGGGCCATTGCAGGGGCACATTATGGAATTTATACTATCTCCCAAATCTAGCAGAGGTGCTGTGAAGGGGCAGAGAATGCTGATATGAATACTTAGTGCCTACACACACGGGTACCACTAGACACCGACTGAAGGAGACTCTGGGACTGACAATCAGCCAAACTCACACAGCAGCACACAACCCCCTACTATACAAAGGCACTTTGACTGAGATAAACATACAGTCACGACTAAAATTATTAGCACCCTAGATAAATGATTAGCAAAAAAAACGGCGTCAATTCAAACCACAGGTTTTCAATGTGGTTCAAGTCTGGAGACTGAGATGGCCATTGCAAAATGGTAAATTAACTATTTCTTTGTGGATTTTGATGTGTACTTGGGGTTATTGTATTGCTGGATCTAGTGGCCAAGTTTCAGCCTCCTGGCAGAGGCAACCAGGCTTTTGGCTAAAATGTCGTGGTACTGGGTTGACCTGGGGCCCAGGACCAGTGGAAGCAAAATATCCCTATAAGATCCACCACCATATTTTACAGTAGGTATGGGGGTTCTTTTCTGTATATGCATCCTTCTTTCAATGCCAAACCTACCACTGGTGTGCCTGGCCAAAGAGCTTTATTTTCATGTAATCTAACAAATGTAAATGTCTGGAGTTTGCTAAATGTGTCACGTCCAGCCCTGGGTTTCAGGCTGGCGTGTTTAGTTTGTTTTGTTTAGTAGGGTTTTCTGGTTCTAGGTGTTATATTTCTATGTTGGGTTTATGGTTTCCAATTAGCTGATTTCCAAGCAGCTGATTGTCGTTACCTCTAATTGGGAATCATATATATGTTTGTGCTTTTCAATGGGGGTTTTGTGGGTCATTGTTTGATTGTTGGTTTGAGTGTTTATGGTCACCGTAGTGACGATTGTCTATTATTTTTCCCAGTTACGTTGAATAAAATATGTATACTGGAAGCATCGCTGCGTCTTGGTCCGTCACTCATGAAGATCGTGACAAAATGGCAATGGCACTTGGATTGGAACCAGTGCTATGGTCAGGTGACATGAAAATAGAGCTCTTAGGCCTCGCACCACTGGTGGGTTTATTATCGAAGGAAGGATGCATATGCAGAAAAAAAATATCAAGGATCTGGGAAGATTCTGGAAAGACTCTGTATTGAGGAATGGTCTACGATCCTCCCAATGTGTTCTCCAATCTCATAAAACATCTAGAAAAGGGCTGTGTCATTGTCCTCGGAAGGGGTGCTAATAATGTCGAGCTTTTTGAGGGATTAAAAAAAAAAAAAAAAAAAAAAAAAAAAACTTGTTAAACTAAATCTTTCGCTGAGCAATTGTATTAGTATAAACAAATATAATTTCATTTTTTTGCATGCAATATAGCTCTGTATTTGTTTCAGGTTTATTTTATACATATTTTATATTTTTTTGCTCATCTTTATCAAGGGTACAGTGATAGTGTCACGTCTACTTCCGTTCCTCCTCTCCGGCGTTCGACAGGCAGGGAGTCAGAGACAGGCAGGGTCGCTGGCGACAGCTCGCCAAGTAGCTCTAGCTGGTGTTGAGCTGGTGGCGGTGAGGAAAAGGGTCTGATCAGCAACATAGGCTTACTACCGTGTACCAATGCTGTGGGAACCCTCTCCCCGGCTCAGGCAGCCAATGACGACTCCAGCAGCATTGCCACGCGGTAGTGAGCACCAGAAATGCACCATAAACCGGTGCTTGTAGCAGTTGAATTCCTATATCTGGCGGCTGGTCATCTGTCGCTGGCTCCCTGAATAGGCCTCGTCTCGCCGGACTCTCAGTGCTTTCCTGAACAGACACACTTTTGGCACATCTTTCCATTCTAACTCAAGAATTTGCTCTTTTCCTTACAAAGATTCTTTACACGTCATTGGCACTTCTTTTATATTTGAAAACCCATCACTCAGCGTGACAGGTCCCGTTATTTCTTCTAAAGCCAGTGTGAAGTCCAGTCGCAATGAAGACGATTTACCTTGTAGAAGGTTATGTTTGTCCCTGTTATTCGTACGGTTCACCACAAACACGGCATACATCAACATATTTTGATGGGGTTTTAATCAGCTGTTTCACGGCCATCCTCACACACTGTTGCACCTACAACACTAATCTAGTGAGCACCTTAGGTGCTCCGCCCAAGCAAGGCATTTGATTGGTTTGATGTGTTGCGAGTCGCCACTGATTTACACCGGGTTCCTACCCCTTTTTAGCAGATTTTGTGCCATGGACTTCCTGTTTAGGAAAGCCTGGTTCTCAACAAGGCTACTGATGAGCTAGCAAACTAGCTACTAGCTCTGGTCCAGCTTCAAATGACATCATTGACTAGAGGTAGCTAGCTACATCCAGAGCCATACATTTCTAAATATATGGCTCTGGCTATACATCAATAGAACCAAAATGGTAGCTAGTAAAAAGTCTTCCTATGTCAGCTGGTGAATAATTTGCTATGTTTTATTGCATATTTTATATATCTTAATATAAAATACTAATCTACTATCCATTACCTGGTTGTTAATAATCGAACACTTCCCATATATTTGGCCACACCAGACGCATACTAGTAGGCAGGCACACTCTTTGGCCAAACATAAAAATATGTATTTTCCCCAGTACAAGGATCTGAGATGACCACTGCTGGCAGAAAGTCTCAGTCTACAGTGACTGGAAGTGCAAGAAAAGTTAAAGACAATGTAGCTGACTGGCACAATCTGATTCTGAAATGGGACGGACTGAATGATGAAGGATCCACCATTGCAAATAAAATTGTCAATCTAGGGTGGAATAAAGAGTAAAAACCCATGTTTTGCGATGTGTTGCTTGACAATAAATGGAATTGGGAGGAAAGTCATGCTAATGTTAATCTTCCTTATCACTTAAAACAAAAAATAAAAGAAATGGATGGAAGATGATGGAGGATCAGGACACCTCTGCCACCTCTAATTCAGAGAATGCATTTGGAAACAGTAGTGAACTACAAGAGGAGTTGCTAAGTGTCATGGACAAAATGGTGAGTCCATCATTTGTGCCATGATTGAACAGTATCAAAGATTGTGGAAGAATCAGCCAAATCTTGATTAAGTATTTTTCCACCATTCTCTCTGGCAACACTAACAATTGTAGCCTGATTCCAGATCTGTTCGTACTGTCTTGCCAACTTAATGTTAATTGTCACAACAACAAAAATGGATCTGAGACCAGTATACAATCAAATCAAAGTTTATTTGTCGAATACAACAGGTGTAGACCTTACAGTGAAATGCTTACTTACAGGCTCTCACCAACAGTGCAAAAAAGGTATTATGTGAACAATAGGTAAGTAAAGAAATAAAAACAACAGTAAAAAGACAGTGAAAAAGGCATGTAGATATGTACATGTAGATATGGCTAAACTGACTATGCATATATGATGAACAGAGAGAAGCAGTAGCGTAAAGGTGGGGTTGGCGGGTGGTGGGTGGCAGGACACAATGCAGATAGCCCGGTTAGCCAATGTGCGGGGGCACTGGTTGGTCGGGCCAATTGAGGTAGTATGTACATGAATGTAAAGTAAAAGTGACTATGCATATATGATAAACAGAGAGTAGCAGTACACATTGCAAATAGTCCAGGTAGCCATTTGATTACCTGTTCAGGAGTCTTATGGCTTGGGGGTAAAAACTGTTGAGAAGCCTTTTTGTCCTAGACTTGGCACTCCGGTACCGCTTGCCATGCGGTAGTAGAGAGAACAGTCTATGACTGGGGTGGCTGGGGTCCTTGACAATTTTTAGGGCCTTCTTTCGACACGGCCTGGTATAGAGTTCCTGGATGGCAGGCAGCTTAGCCCCAGTGATGTACTGGGCTGTACGCACTACCCTCTGTAGTGCCTTGCGGTCGGAGGCCAAGCAATTGCCTTACCAGGCAGTGATGCAACCAGTCAGGATGCTCTTGATGTTGCAGCTGTAGAACCTTTTGAGGATCTGAGGACCCATGCCAAATCTTTTTTAGTTTCCTGAGGGGGAATAGGCTTTGTCGTGCCCTCTTCACGACTGTCTTGGTGTGTTTGGACCATTCTAGTTTGTTGGTGATGTGGACACCAAATAACTTGAAGCTCTCAACATGCTCCACTACAGCCCCGCCGATGAGAATGGGGGCATGCTCGGTCCTCCTTTTCCTGTAGTCCACAATCATCTCCTTAGTCTTGGTTACGTTGAGGGATAGGTTGTTATTCTGGCACCACCCGGCCAGGTCTCTGACCTCCTCCCTATAGGCTGTCTCGTCGTTGTCGGTGATCAGGCCTACCACTGTTGTGTCGTCTGCAAACTTAATGATGGTGTTGGAGTCGTGCCTAGCCATGCAGTCGTGGGTGAACAGGGAGTACAGGAGGGGACTGAGCACGCACCCCTGGGAGGCTCCCCGTGTTGAGGATCAGCGTGGCAGATGTGTTGCTACCTACCCTCACCACCCGTTAGGAAGTCCAGGATCCAGTTGCAGAGGGAGGTGTTCAGTCCCAGGATCCTTAGCTTAGTGATGAGCTTTGAGGGTACTATGGTGTTGAAAGCTGAGCTGTAGTCAATGAATAGCATTCTCACATAGGTGTTCCTTTTGTCTAGGCGGGAAAGGGCAGTGTGGAGAGCAATAGAGATTGCATCATCTGTAGATCTGTTTGGGCGGTATGCAAATTTGAGTGGGTCTAGGGTTTCTGGGATAATGGTGTTGATGTGAGCCACATTACCAGCCTTTCAAAGCACTTCGTGGCTACGGACGTGAGTGCTACGGGTCTGTAGCTACGGGCCTTGGTGTTCTTGGGCAAAGGGTCTATGGTGGTCTGCTTAAAACATGTTGGTATTACAGTCTCAGTCAGGGACATGTTGAAAATGTCAGTGAAGACAACTGCCAGTTGGTCAGCACATGCCCGGAGCACATGTCCTGGTAATCCATCTGGCCCCGCAGCCTTGTGAATGTTGACCTGTTTAAAGGTCGTACTCACGTCGGCTACGGAGAGCGTGATCACACAGTCGTCCGGAACAGCTGATGCTCTCATGCATGCGTCAGCGTTGCTTGCCTCGAAGCAAGCATAGAAGTGATTTAGCTCGTCTGGTAGGCTTGTGTCACTGGGCAGCTCGCGGCTGTGATTCCCTTTGTAATCTGTAATAGTTTGCAAGACCTGCCAAATAAGACGAGCATTGGAGCCGGTGTAGTACGATTCAATCTTAGCCCTGTATTGACGCTTTGCCTGTTTGATGGTTCGTCGCGGGGCATAGCAGGATTTCTTATAAGCTTCTGGGTTAGAGTCCCGCACCTTGAAAGCGGCGGCTCTACCCTTTAGCTCAGTGCGAACATTGCCTGTGATCCATGGCTTCTGGTTGGGGTATGTACGTACAGTCACTGTGGGGACGACGTCCTCAATGCACTTATTGATAAAGCCAGTGACTGATGTGGTGTACTCCTCAATGCCATCGGGAAGAAACCCGGAACATGTTCCAGTCTGTGATAGCAAAGCAGTCCTGTAGTTTGGCATATGCTTCATCTGACCACTTTTTTATAGACCGAGTTACTGGTGCTTCCTGGTTTAATTTCTGCTCGTAAGCAGGAATCAGGAGGATAGAGTTGTGGTCGGATTTACCAAATGGAGGGGGAGGGAGAGCTTTGTATGCGTCTCTGTGTGTGGAGTACAGGTGATCTAGAATTTTTTCCCCTCTGGTTGCACATTTAACATGTTGATGGAAATTAGGTAGAACTGATTTAAGTTTCACTGCATTAAAGTCTCCAGCCACTAGGAGCGCCACCTCTGGGTGAGTGGTTTCCTGTTTGCTTATGTCCTTATACAGCTGACTGAGTGCGGTCTTAGTGCCAGCATCCGTCTGTGTTGGTAAATAAACAGCCATGAAAAGTATAAAAACTCTCTAGGCATGTAGTGTGGTCTGCAATTTCTAACAAGATACTCTACTTCAGGTGAGCAAATCTAGAGACTTCCTTAGATTTCATGCACCAGCTGTTGTTTACAACTATACACAGACCGCCCCCCCTCATTTTACCAGTGTGCTGTTCTATCCTTAATTAAGAGGAAACTGTGCTAAACTGTACAGTATATGAAATGGTTGTACTGCAACAATGAATCACAAATGAAACATGGAAATTGTGCTGTCAGTGTCATTACTGACCATTTTCTCTTTCCATTAGACACGTATTGTATAAAAAAGTGAAGTTAGTTTAATCTGAGAAGGGGATCATCGACCTGGAGAAATTCCAGTATGGAACAGGAAGAAGACAAACTCCTTTGTTTCAGACCTGGCCTACATCACAGCTCGGTGAGACTTTATATCAGTTTAAGATGCCCTGTGCTTTAAAAATACATGTAGGACCCAGAATACACATAATTCTGGACAAAAAAAACATTCTGAATTGCTTTTTAGTTGAGGTGTAGGCTTATGTTTTTTTTCTCCAGAAAACTGATCCCTGAGGTGTTTTTATTATGAATCATGTAGTGCCTTCAGAAAGTATTCATACCCCTCGACTTTAATCTATTTTGAATTCAGGCAGTAACAGAACAACATTTTGGAATAAGTCAAGTAGTATGAATACTTTCTGAAGGCACTGTATGTTCCATGACAAGTAGGTTTTGTGAACTGTCACTATTTTCATTGCAGCTGTATCCTCCAAGCCTACAATCGTGACCGGACTCTGAAGTGGGCCATTCTTCAGGAACTAGCTCACACAACTAACACAGACCTCTCAATGGTGCACCTCTCCTGCTGGCTGTATCAGCCGTAGATAGACAACAGGGCAAAGCTACTGTTAGAGGGTCTTCTTTTAGAGACAGGGCATAGACCAATCTAACAAACACAAGTTGGAGAAAAAAAAAATCATATTTGAATGAGATTCTGTGTATAGACTTGTAAGTACAGTAGCCATACAACTACTGTATGGATGTTACAAAGGAACTCACATGCACTGAATGAAGCACAGCAATGCTGCTGGTTTCAACTCTCCATTAAATAATGATTTGTTCTCACATCCTTTATTAAGAGGAACATTTGCTAAACTGTACAGTATATGAAATGGTTGTACTGCAACAATGAATCACAAATGAAACATGGAAATGAATAAAACCACAACTTTTACGATTTCTTTTAAAGTTTCCCCTCCATTGAATAAATGTCCCATGGTATTACAAACCTATTTTATGTTTGGAAAATGTTACACCCAAATATATAAAAAGTAATAAAATAGTGCAACTTTTTTTAAACTGCTTTTGATATTTATCTACATATAAACATATCACAAACAACTAAACACTTAAGGAAGGGCTATTAATTTGTCTAAATATGAAAACACCACATCGAAAATAATGTTTACAAATTCATAAAGAACACTTGGAATACAATAAAATCCACCAGATGTAAGAAATCAATATGGGTGAAGTTGAGGGGGTCGAATGTGGAGAAACAACAAATCACTGCTGTGTTTTCCCCTCAGCCTCAATACCAAGCAGGGCATGGACTGCTTCCAGAGGGACTCCTTCAGGGGCGCGGATGTGCATGGTAGTGCCGTCAGGCCCGTTGACGATGACGATGCGCTCAGAGGCCATGTCGCCCTCCTGGCCCTCTGCTAGGTGCATGGTGAGCCCCTCGGTCTGGATGTAGATCTCCTGGCCTTCCTGGCTGCCCTGGGTCTCCTGAACCCCCACCTGGCCTCCGCTGGAGACAGCCTGGGTCAGGTCACTCTGCTGGACTAGGGTACGGTTGGGCTGATGCAGCTGAGTGCTACTACTCCTGGGCTGCTGATCTACTGGGACTGGGTCTGTGGCCAAGGCCTTCTCTAACTCTTTCATCTGATCTGCTATGTCAGTGGTGCTCAGGACCTCAGTTGGTTCCATCCCAGACGCACCCTGACAAGTCTCCATGGCCTCTCCTCCCGCTGAGTCAACCGTCTCTGTCATGCTGTTGGATAAGTGATCCTGGATCAGTTCCATGGGTGTTATGTTCGTTTCTGGGTTAGATGAGACAACCTGTGGTTTGACGATAGCAGTCTGAGTGGCTTGAGGGCCCATGTCACTGGTGCTCAGGACATCAGTTGGTTCCGTACCAGACGCACCCTGACAAGTCTCCATGGCCTCTCCTCCCGCTGAGTCAACCGTCTCTGTCATGCTGTTGGATAAGTGATCCTGGATCAGTTCCATGGGTGTTATGTTCGTTTCTGGGTTAGATGAGACAACCTGTGGTTTGACGATAGCAGTCTGAGTGGCTTGAGGGCCCGCGGGGCTCTTGGTGGGTGCCTGAGTTTGTGGTGAAATGTCCTTCATGCTTGTTGATGCGGTGTTCTCTACTTTGGCCTCACTGGATTCTGAGAGTATACAGGGAAATGAAAGCAGAATTATTTTTTTTGATCTTCCATGATTTCTTCCATGTTTTGGTTAGGACATATAGCAAATATCTATCTGCAGGTTGTTAGTAGGTAAAATATACAACATACCTATTTTGGAAGTCTCAATGCCGTTCTGATGGATTTGAACACCAGCCCGGTTTTCCATTTTAAATCTCTTTGTTGGAGGTAACATTTTAGAATTCTGGGTAAAAAAACATATATACAAAAATAAGACTTTCATCAACCTAAGAATTACCTTTACATTTTTGCATCTCATAACAATTAATTACTATGAAAAATATATATACAGTGGGGGAAAAAAGTATTTAGTCAGCCACCAATTGTGCAAGTTCTCTAACTTAAAAAGATGAGAGAGGCCTGTCATTTTCATCATAGGTACACTTCAACTATGACAGACAAAATGAGGAAAAAAAATCCAGAAAATCACATTGTAGGATTTTTATGAATTTATTTGCAAATTATGGTGGAAAATAAGTATTTGGTCACATACAAACAAGCAAGATTTCTGGCTCTCACAGACCTGTAACTTCTTCTTTAAGAGGCTCCTCTGTCCTCCACTCATTACCTGTATTAATGGCACCTGTTTGAACTTGTTATCAGTATAAAAGACACCTGTCCACAACCTCAAACAGTCACACTCCAAACTCCACTATGGCCAAGACCAAAGAGCTGTCAAAGGACACCAGAAACAAAATTGTAGACCTGCACCAGGTTGGGAAGACTGAATCTGCAATAGGTAAGCAGCTTGGTTTGAAGAAATCAACTGTGGGAGCAATTATTAGGAAATGGAAGACATACAAGACCACTGATAATCTTCCTCGATCTGGGGCTCCACGCAAGATCTCACCCCGTGGGGTCAAAATGATCACAAGAACGGTGAGCAAAAATCCCAGAACCACACGGGGACCTAGTGAATGACCTGCAGAGAGCTGGGACCAAAGTAACAAAGCCTACCATCAGTAACACAATACGCCGCCAGGGACTCAAATCCTGCAGTGCCAGACGTGTCCCCCTGCTTAAGCCAGTACATGTTCAGGCCCGTCTAAAGTTTGCTAGAGAGCATTTGGATGATCCAGATGAGGATTGGGAGAATGTCAGATGAAACCAAAATAGAACTTTTTGGTAAAAACTCAACTCGTCGTGTTTGGAGGACAAAGAATGCTGAGTTGCATCCAAAGAACACCATACCTACTGTGAAGCATGGGGGTGGAAACATCATGCTTTGGGGCTGTTTTTCTGCAAAGGGACCAGGGCGACTGATCCGTGTAAAGGAAAGAATGAATGGGGCCATGTATCGTGAGATTTTGAGTGAAAACCTCCTTCCATCAGCAAGGGCATTGAAGATGAAACGTGGCTGGGTCTTTCAGCATGACAATGATCCCAAACACACCGCCCGGGCAACGAAGGAGTGGCTTCAGAAGAAGCATTTCAAGGTCCTGGAGTGGCCTAGCCAGTCTCCAGATCTCAACCCCATAGAAAATCTTTGAAAGTCCATGTTGCCCAGCGACAGCCCCAAAACATCACTGCTCTAGAGGAGATCTGCATGGAGGAATGGGCCAAAATACCAGCAACAGTGTGTGAAAACCTTGTGAAGACTTACAGAAAACGCGTTTGACCTCTGTCATTGCCAACAAAGGGTATATAACAAAGTATTGAGATAAACTTTTGTTATTGACCAAATACTTATTTTCCACCATAATTTGCAAATAAATTCATAAAAATCCTACAATGTGATTTTCTGGATTTTTTTCCCTCATTTTGTCTGTCATAGTTGAAGTGTACCTATGATGAAAATTACAGGCCTCTCATCTTTTTAAGTGAGAGAACTTGCACAATTGGTGGCTGACTAAATACTTTTTTCCCCCACTGTAATTCCATAACAGCAAGAGTAGAGTTAAAGTGTGCAGTCTAAATTAAATGGTGCTTACCTCCATGTAGCGGACATTCTTGGTTGCCATGTTGGTGACATTCTGCTGCGTTGGAGGGTTGAGGACCTTCAACCTGTTCACCTCATCGACAATGCCAAGAGATCTGGCAACCTAAGCGGCAGGATGTACATTATGAACAATTTTACTCTGTACATTTTGTTTCCGAGACAGAATAAATTTGTTCAATGCATTTGAATACGTTTCAACTCCCAGTGCAGTGATACTAATAATGAGATGTCTGTATAGTATTTTATGCATGGAGGTTCTTTATTTGTAATCTGGCTATGACGTTATTAATTCCCCCCAAATGTATAGTTTTATTGAATTTAATAATATAGATGTACTTCTTACATCTACATTGTGGACCTCCAAGGCCGTGTGGACACCCTGCTGAGGGTTACTGATATAGTCCTGGGCCATCTTCTTCACCTGGCTGTGGAGCTGCTCAAACTCCCGGTACACATCCAAAAACTGGGCTTTGGGTTGCCGCCCCTTCTCCACCTGAGGGTTAATGGGATACAATTATTCAGTAAACAACAAACTACAACTGTGTCTTATTCTATATTTGCCTGTTGCTAAAAATGTATGATAAAGTGCATTCAAACATTGTGTAGCAAAAACAATGTATTGTGTAAATTGTTTTATTGGCGTGCAACTGTTTGTTCAGGTGGTTAGCGTGGTGACCTTACCTTCATCAAGAGGAACTCCCAGACAGTCATGACCTTAGCCAGACGAGGGAGCACAGTCTCCATCAGTTCTTCATTATCACACTCGTGTGTCACCTAGCAAGCGAACAAGTGACATAAACAGTCAAACAACTTATGGTGTTCAGAGATTCATGTTATACTCACAGCATTGCTAAATACTCATGTGTTTTGCATTATAACAACTACGTTTTGTTTGTATATTTAACACTTGTTTTTAACTTCGTGTAGAAACATTCCTAGCAGCAACCGTTTGTTGAAAGTGTTCTGACTCCTAATTTGATGTACCTCTTTCAGCCGTGCTTTCCTTCTCTGGGCCTGCTGCTCCACACTGACTACTCCCCCTCCTAGCTTTGGGGGTCGGCCCCGTCGCCCCCGTCTCACTGCTGGGTGTGCTGCCACCGTCGGCAGGCCTTTGGTAGGTGGTCTGCCCCGTCCTCTGGGCCTCCCTGGTCCCCGAGCCTGGACCACTACCTGGCTCACTGCCTGTCTGGTAGAAGCTGCTACTCCTTGGGCTGCCGTGGTATCCACCTGTGAAGGTACAATTCGTAAAAACATTATGGACTGGTTTCCCAGACACAGATTAAGCCTAGTGATGGGCTAAAAAGCTATAGATTTTTTTTGTCCTGGAAAAGGCTTAATTTGTGTCTGGAAAACCAGCATTATAACAGACAGACATTACCATAATTTTAGCTTTCGGCTAAATTAGCTGCAGGTCGTAAACATTCCAATGGTATTCGTTTGTCAACATTTGATTATACACAAGGTAACTTTCTAGCGACTTACTTTTTGTTGAGTGGTTGCCGTTGCAGCAGCTGTTTTCTCTGTGGCATCACTTTTCTCAGGACCTGATGTATTTTTAACACTGCAGGCATTACTCTCTTCAGCCGACTTCTTATGTTCGGCCCCAGCGCCTGCTCTCTTACCAGGGCTGTCTGTTTTAGGGGTCCCTTCAGGAGGGGACTTCAGTTCACCGTGGGAGGGATTCAGCCTGTAGTGTCTGGACAGACCTCCGTGGCCTATGTAAGCTTTATCGCACGTTTCACATTGAAAGGCCTTCCGCTTGTGACTATAACTCATAGATGCTGCTCCCTTTTTACTATCCTCGCCATCCTCATCTTCCTCCACACTGATCTCAGAGTAATCATCAGAATCTGACTGATGGCCCTCGGCCAAATCCTCTGTCTTGATGAACTTATAGTCCTTCACCTTGTACTTGGGTGGTCTGGACACCCTTCCGGAACGCGTTTTGATATTTGGTGCCTTCTTCACTCTGGCTTTGACCCTTTTAACTTTTTCCACTGTGGAGGCTGGGACAGAGACAGACGTGGTGGCAGCAGCGGTGGCAGGTTTAACAGCTGTGCCATTGACCGGGGCCTTGCCAGAAGGCTGCTGGACTGGGGTCTGAACAGGTATGGGCAGTTTGTGCACAATGGGAACCAGGCTGCCAACCACAGGGGTTGAACTCTGCAGAAGCAGCTGAATGGGAGGGTCTCCAGGGTTCTGCTGTAGGAAGTATTGTTGCTGTCCAACCATGGGTGTGATGTGGATGATCTGGGGGCTGCTGTTCACACTGCCATTTGTAGACACTTTGACCTGCTGGCCTTGACTTGTCAAAGCCAAGTTCTTCTGTTGGGGGATTGAAATGGTCGCCTGCGTAGGTCCTTTCACCTCCTGCTTTCCAGAGGGCATCTGGACTTGGATTCTGATGGTTTCCTGCTGGTAAAATATAAACAATACTAACGTCTGGATAGTAGATTTCATAGCATCTGATTAAAGTGCTATGATCAAATGTTAGCTTTCAAACATAGAATTGGACAATTGAGCATATTAAATATCAGTGAAAGTCACATGTGCAATAATTTAATAGAATAAACTAATCCAAAAAGTAGTTACCTTTTTCGGGACCAGGCGCGTACCATTGTGGGACTGAAGTGCCACTTGTTTCGCAACCTTCTTCAGCTGCTGTGATGCATTCTGCATAGTGACCAGTGGATGTGAGCTTCCTACTGTAATCTCTGAAGCTGCAACAGTCGTGAACAAGCCAGTCGTGGGGTCCAGAGTGGTCACAACCTGCTCCGATTCCTTGGGTGTCTGGGCCATGGATTGCTGAGATTTGATCACTTGCTCTAGCACTTGTTGCAGCTCATTGGGAGCCAGTGCTGTACTTGGAATAGTATACTGTGTCTGTGATGAAGTAGTAGGGAGTGTTTTGATGACTTGATTTTGTTCAAACAGGCGAGCAGCCTCACTCTCTGTCACTGTGACAAGCTGCTGTTTGGCCAACTGCTCCACTAGCTGTTGCTGCTCCTCTGCAGTCAGACCTGATCCCTCAACAAAACTACCGTCTGGTTGCACATAAATAATGGTGGTTCCAGGTGCGAGAGCGTTTACAAAGTCAGCACTGACTGTAGAATACTCTGCACCATTTTCAATACCTGACGTCTCAACAATAGACGTTATGTTTTGCTCAGGTTGTTGTTCATTCCCATCAGTTTGGCTGACAACCACTTGGGAGTCCTTTGCAACGAATGTCTCCTCTTTTGTGCAGCTTTGCAGGAAATCTGTCAAGCCCTGTTCTTCAATACATTTCTCGCCGACTTGGTTCTGGTTTTCCAATTCTGTAGAGGTTTCATTTTCTGGCAATCCAGAAACACATTGAATTTGATATATTGTACCATGATCTGCCCCTGTTGTTGTACTTGACACATCGCTCTCATCCTCGTTGTCCGCCATTTTGACTGTTGTAGCTAGCAGGCTAGCTAGCTAGCTAGATATTCATGTGCAATCCTCGAAACAATCGATAGATTAGGTAACTTGAATTTCGATTAAAAAAATTACAACGCAAAGAGTTTGTAATAAAACGACACAGAGGTTACTTCAATTGTAAAAAAAAAAAAATATATATATGTTGAGGATAGAGTGAAACGATGCAATCATTAAACGCTCCAGAAGGTAGTTAACGGCAAAGACAGACGTGAGCAGAGTGGCTGCTGGCTAGAATTTTTTTCTCCATCGTGTGTCATTTCCGTAGCCGGTCATTTTCTTCTTCGGTGGGGTTTATCGGCAGTTGGTATCCAACGTTGTGGTGCATTACCGCCTCCTACTGTAGTTGAGTGTGGGCCAGAGACTGACAGACTAAATCCTACCTGCCAACCCCGTTTCTCTTAAAAAAAAGATAACAAAATATTTTAGGCTGTATCTAATGACGTTCTACTCAGTATGCTTTGAAACTCATTTCTGGTATCCCCTTCTCCCTCATACTGGATCTCAGCCTCTGTCTTTCCCTCTCATACTGCCCACACAGTATTAGTACATGCTCCACTGTTTCTGTTTCACGGCAATAATCACACTTTCCTGTCTGATGATTTCCTATCACATTTAAAGTATTATTCAACCGTCTGTGACCCACCCTTAGTCGTGTAAAAATAGCCTCTCTTCTGTCTCTTCCTGCCGTCCTCCTCTCCCCGACTTTCCTATGTACTTGGAATAGATACCTGCCTTCAGTGTCTCTATTCCACTGCTGCTGCCATATCAAATCAAATCAAATGTTATTTGTCACATGGCCCAGGTGTAGACCTTACAGTGAAATGCTTACTTACAAGCCCTTAACCAACAGTGCAGTTTTAAGACAATACCTAAAAAAAGTAAGAGATAAGAATAACAAATAATTAAAGAGCTGCAGTAAATAACAATTGCGGGGCTATATACAGGGGGTACAGGTACAGAGTCAATGTCAAAGTCACCATTATTAGTCATTTGTACAACCGAATGCCTTCAACCAAAATGTGTCTTCCGCATTTAACCCAACCCCTCTGAATCAGAGAGGTGCGGGGGGCTGCCTTAATCAACATCCATGTCTTCGGCACCCGGGGAACAGTGGGTTAACTGCCTTGTTCAGGGGTAGAACGACAGATTTTTGTTTTTCCTTGTCAGCTCGGGGATTTGAACTGGTGTCGAGGTAATTGAGGTAATATGTACATGTTGGTAGAGTTATTAAAGTGACTATGCATAGATAATAACAGAGAGTAACAGCAGCATAGAAGAGGGGAGGCAATGCAAATATTCTGGGTAGCCATTTGATTAGATGTTCAGCAGTCTTATGGCTTGGGGGGAGAAGCTGTTTAGAAGCCTCTTGGACCTAGACTTGGCGCTCCGGTACCGCTTGCCGTGCGGTAGCAGAGAGAACAATCTATGACTAGGGTGGCTGGAGTATTTGACAAGTTTTATGGCCTTCCTCTTACACCGCCTGGTATAGAGGTCCTGGATGGCAGGAAGCTTGGCCCCGGTGATGTACTGGGCCGTACACCCTACCCTCTGTAGTGCCTTGCGGGCGGAGGCCGAGCAGTTGCCATACCAGGCAGTGATGCAACCCGTTAGAATACTCTCAATGGTGCAACTGTAAAACCTTTTGAGGATCTAAGGTCCCATGCTAAATCGTTTCAGTCACCTGAGGGGGAATAGGTTTTGTCGTGCCCTCTTCACGACTGTCTTGGTGTGCATGGACCATGTTAGTTTGTTGGTGATGTGGACACCAAGGAACTTGAAGCTGTCAACCTGCTCCACTACAACCCCATCAATGAGAATGAGGGCGTGCTTGGTCCTCCTTTTCAAGTAGTCCATAATCATCTCCTGTGTCTTGATCGCGTTGAGTGAGTGGTTGTTGTCCTTGCACCACACAGTCAGGTCTCTGACCTCCTCCCTATAGGCTGTCTCATCGTTGTCGGTGATCAGGCCTACCACTGTTGTGTCATCTGCAAACTTAATATTTTTTAAAATGTTATTTAACCTTTATTAATGATGGTGTTGGAGTCGTGCCTGGCCGTGCAGTCATGAGTGAACAGGGAGTACAGGGGGGGACTGAGCACACACCCGAGGGGCCCCCGTGTTGAGGATCAGCGTGGCGGATGTGAAACTACAACATCCACATCCCCACTACTAAGTGCTTGTTTAGCCAGTACATCAGCTGCCTAGTTCCCCTCCACCCCCACATGGGCTGGGGCCGAAGTAAATCTTGTCTAAATACCCATCTGTCTAACCCTACCATGGGTTTGTAGTACCTCATACAGCAGGTCTTGTCTGCTACGTGAGCTAAAGGACTGCAAACTCATCAACACTGCACATGAGTCAAAGCAAATAACTACATCCGGTCACTTTAGGAGACCATCTATGGTCGTTCCACAAAGTTTATAGACTCAGAGGCTTAACATCGCAAGATTTTCTGGGAACGCATGCAAAACAGACCAAGCAGATCTGGCTGGGGTTTGGGTTTTGAGAAGTCAATGAGAGAAGTGAACATTTCTTCCTTAGTTGTTAATTTTCTCTAAATCTAAAAGCACAAACTAGAATCGAGGCAATGTTACTACTCCAACCTCGTAAAAGTGACAAACGGGCACGTTGTAATTTTTGTCAAGAACAAGTTTATATCAAAGGAGTGCGCGAGACCAGATTAAGTGATTCTGCGCATGCGCTTAGCCAGCCAACGTCGCCATGACATCGTCTACAAGCGTTATCTGGAGAAGCAGTTTCTGCACATCTTCATACTGTACTGTCTTTGTTTTTTCTGTATAGAGCGCCGTTAGGGTCTTTGCGTGTCAAAAAAGATACACGTCAAATAATACTATTTGATGCGTTAAATAACCTTTAATTTGACACGTCAAATAACATAATTCTATTATAGAAAACAAAATTAGAATTAAAAACGGGCTCAGCCCCTGGATCGACCGTTATCTTGCAGAGTTACTCCACCTCAAAAATTGCATTTGGCGAAAGGCTCGGCACACGCATACTCAGGTTGACTGGCTCTCGTTCAGGCAAATGAGAAATAAGTGCACTCAGGCTATCCGGAAGGCCAAAGTTAGTTACTTGAAGGAGCAGTTCTCTCTTTGTGGGTCTAACACCACACCAAGAAGTTCTGGAAAACGGTTAAAGACCTGGAGAATAAACCTACCTCCTCACAGCTGCCCATGTCCCTTAAAGTTGATGATGTGGTTGTTACTGACAAGAAGCACATGGCTGACCTCTTTAATCACCACTTCATTAAGTCAGGTTTCCTATTTGACTCAGCCATGCCTCCTTGCCCGTCCAACATTTAATCATCTCCCAACCCTTCTAATGCGACTATCCCTGATGCTTATCCCTCTTTTTCCCCTGCCCCGCAACAAAGTTTCTCCCTGCAGGCAGTCACTGAGTCCGAGGTTCTAAAGGAGCTCCTGAAACTAGACCGCAAAAAAACATCTGGGTCAGATGATTTAGAGCCTTTCTTCTTTAAGGTTGCTGCCCCTATCATCACCAAGCCTATCTCCGACCTTTTTAACCTGTCTCTCCTTTCTGGGGAGGTTCCCATTGCTTGGAAGGCAGCCACGGTTCATCCTTTATTTAAAGGGGAAGATCAAGCTGATCCTAATTGTTATAGGCCTAGTACTATTTTGCCCTGTTTATCAAAAGTGTTGAAAAAACTTGTCAATAATCAACTGACTGGCTTTCTTGATGGCTATAGTATTCTCTCTGGTATGCAATCTGGTTATGGATGTGTCACTGCAACCATAAAGGTCCATTGCCCTTGATTCTAAGCAATGTTGAGCTGCTATTTATATTGACTTGGCCAAAGCTTTTGATACGGTAGACCATTCCATTCTTGTGGGCCGGCTAAGGACTATTGGTGTCTCTGAGGGGTCTTCGGTCTGGTTTGCTAACTACCTCTCTCAAAGAGTGCAGTGTATAAAGTCAGAAAATCTGCTGTCTCAGCCACTGCCTGTCACCAAGGGAGTACCCCAAGGCTCAATCCTAGGCCCCACACTCTTCTCAAGTTACATCAACAACATAGCTCAGGCAGTAGGAAGTTCTCTCATCCATTTATATGCAGATGATACAGTCTTATACTCAGCTGGCCCCTCCCTGGATTTTGTGTTAAATGCTCTACAACAAAGCTTTCTTAGTGCCCAACAAGCTTTCTCTACCCTTAACCTTGTTCTGAACACCTCCGAACCAAAGGTTGTGTGGTTTGGTAAGAACAATGCCCCTCTCCCCAAAAGTGTGATTACTACCTCTGAGGGTTTAGAGCTTGAGGTAGTCACCTCATACAAGTACTTGGGAGTATGGCTAAACGGTACACTGTCCTTCTCAAAGCTGCAGGCTAAAGTTAAATCTAGACTTGTTTTCCTCTTTCGTAATCGCTCCTCTTTCACCCCAGCTGCCAAACTAACCCTGACTCAGATTACCATCCTACCCATGCTTGATTACGGAGACATCATTTATGGAGTGGCAGGTAAGGGTGCTCTCGAGCGGCTAGATGTTCTTTACCATTCGGCAACTATATTTGCCACCAATGCTCCTTATAGGACACATCACTGCACTCTATACTCCTCTGTAAACTGGTCATGTTTGTATACCTGTCGCAAGACCCACTGGTTGATGGTTATTTATATAACCCTCTTAGGCCTCACTCCCCCCTATCTACTGCAGCCCTCATCCTCGAAATACAACACCCATTCTGCCAGTCACATTCTGTTAAAGGTCCCGAAAGCACACACAACCCTGTGTACCATGTTTAGTGTTGCTACCCTGTTGTCTCATGTTGTGTTGCTACCATGCTGTGTTGTCATGTGTTTCTGCCTTGCTATGTTGTTGTCTTAGGTCTCTATTTATGTAATGTTGTGTTGTCTCTCTTTTCGTGATGTGTGTTTTGTCCTATATTATATTTAATTTTTAATCCCAGCCCCCAACCCTGCATGAGGCCTTTTTCCTTTTCATAGGCCGTCATTGTAAATAAACAACAACAAAAAATATAGAATGATGTGTGTGCAGAATTTGCACGTGCAAGCCAAGCGCCACCATTACGATCATTGTCAAAGCTGTAACATTACAATACTGTTGGTAATAAGGCATTATTTGTTCAACCGAATAGTAAAACGTCTGTGTGAGCATTTGAAATTAGATCAGAACCAAACGAACAGAATCAAAAATGTTTGCAAATATATTTGATACAGATGTAATTAGCAACTGCTGGGGTAGCTAGCTAGCTCTCTAGCTTGGTACCTAGCTAGCACCAATGCAACCAGCCTGAAAACAATGACCAGTAGAAATTGCAGTCATTCGCAATATTCTTAGCAATGATTTTGGAATTCATGTAAGTGTAGCCGGTGTGACAGCATTTCAATCGGTGACGTCACTCGCTCTGAAACCTTGAAGTAGTTGTACCCCTTGCTCTGCAAGGGCCGCGGCTTTTCTGGAGCGATGGGTAACAATGCTTTGAGGGTGGCTGTTGTTGATGTACGCAGAGGGTCCCTGGTTTGAGCCCAAGCATGGGCGAGGAGAGGGACGGAAGCTATACTGTTACATAAGTATTAGCTAGGTAGCCTATTGAAATAGCTATCTAGCCAACTACTTAACCGTGTTGCCCAAAACTACCGTTATAAGCAGCCAGCTAGCGTCGTCTGGCTAACATGGCTTCACCGGACCGTTATGTGTTGTGAAGCTAGCCACAATAAGGATTAGCCACAATAGTTGAATTTGCGTTTCGCCTTCAAAATAAAAGTCAGAATTTGAAAGTGATGCAGAAGGTTACAGTTGGTGGAATCATGCCATATTTAGACTAGATAATGTTAAACAAGGTTGGAGTGTTGGAATGTGGAGCTATGAATTGGGGTATCAGTCTACTCGGTGACACCAGAACACAACTGTGAAGAGTTTACGCAAATATTAGCGTCATAGCTCTTATTGTGGGACTCTGACTGTGGGAAATCACGTCCCCAGTCATCCTATCGTTCGTATTGACATTCATATTGCACTGTACAGCCTTACCTAAGGATTGGGGATTAATGAAATGGGGTATCAGTCTACTCAATACCCAAGTGCTTTTTCCCCAAAGTCCACCTCAAGAGTTATCAGGCTCCAAAACATCCACATTGTATTGTTTTTCCTCTGGGATAGTGGTTGGAGTAGGATGACTGGTACAATAAATGTGGCTCGATTCACAGTGGTTTCAGAGACCTGCAATAACAGCTACGATGCTAATGTTCTCTGGGTGTCACTGAGTAGACTGATACCCCATGTCATTGATCCACAATCCATAGGTAAGGCTGTACAGTGAAATAAGTATGCCCCCAATGCAATTCTAATGTCTAATACATCCAGTGTAATTTCAACAGATTTAACAAATTATTATCTTTTGTTGTATTTATATAAGAACATTCCAACCTCGTTTAGCATGATCTATTCCATTATGGCATGATTCAACTTTTTGTGTTCAGATGCATCACTTTCTATTAGAGACTTTTATTTTAAAGGCGAACCGCAAATTCCACTAATGTGGCTAATCCTTATTGTGGCTAGCTTCGCATAGTTGGGTCCTAGCACCATGAATCAAATAAGAACTGTCTTATAAATGAGGGGTATTTTAGATGTTGACACCTAGCTAGATAGTTAGCTAGCTAACTATAGCTAGTGAAACAGATTATATCGTTTTGCTATGTTTTTGGGGAAGAACATTGCTTGCATCCATCAGCTAGCTAACTTGTTCATGACCAGCTGTCCAGAGCTCGGGAAGTGTTTCTGCGGTCGTCTGGAAGCGGCAGGTGCGCGAAACAAAACTTGACCAGCATCGTAGCATAAGTATCGGTGATTCGTGGTGACATGTGAAATACGAGTGATAGTGAAATCAATCTGTAATAACTACGTAAAAAATGTATAAACGTGTTAAATTATTATGTGACGTGCAGTCATATTCAGGTCCTGATTGGTCAACAAGCTTATTTGACGCGTCAAATAGTGTTATTTGATGTGTATCTTTTTTGACACGAAAAGACCCAAACGGCGTTCGATATTTCTGTGTGTATTTGTTTGCAAAAATCTACTCATAAGTGCATATCATGCATTGAAATATGCTCAGCAATGCTAGAGGTGTACTGTAGGCATAGATTTCAATAACAATTTATTGTGAGTTGACAGTTAAAAACCTGGGCAACGAGAGGAATTGACTCCAACTATAGAGATAGATAGAAGGCTGGTGCTCAAAAGCCAGTTTTAGCAAGGGCAGCGTCATTGAGCACCATTTTGAAGTAGTCAACTGGGTGGGACGTGGTTTAAGGAAGCATCACATAAATTCATCCAGGACGGATCACCAAATGAATTATACTCGTGAGGATTTTTTTTCTTCGTGAGGATACATTCCACAACTGCAGGTGGCAGTAAATCGCAAACACTGGCTTTATACCTGTACAAACTGTCAGTGTGCACCCTTACAGTTATTTTGCCAACCAAGAAAATTGACTACTTCAAAATGGGAATACCAAAAAACACGCCACTTCCATACAAGTGCATTTTCGTTGCATGATAGGAGAGCATTTTCACTAACCCTAATCGTAACCGTATTCTCATAACCTGCTACGTTAATTCTCATAACCTTTTACGAAAAAGTCATAGCTGTAATAGAAGTGGTGTGTTTTTACGGAATCTCACGTCAAAATGGATATGGGCCACAATGGCGCTGCCCTTGCTCTCACGGACGCCATAATGGGACAGCTACAAATAATATGATTATTGTGAATAGTCAGATTAATCTAATAGTTAGATTTAAACGTTTACATGCTTTGCAAGAATAATGATTTCCCTAATAACCCTGTTTACATGGACACATCTTAAATCAGGCTACCTAATGGGACTTTGATAAATGCTGAAAATCGTAAATTAAAATAAAGTTTCCAACATTCTGAGTTCGGACATATAAAGTTTGTATGTGAATATGTTTTTTCAAACGCATACTTTCAGTTTTTCACTTCACTCGCGCAAAAGAAAGAAGCTCGCGCTGCTTGTGCTAGAACATGCGCAGATACACCGCACAAATTCTAGTAAGCACGTGCTTACTTCGATTTTTACCTTACGCCGATTAACATAAACGGAGTAAAGGTGTTTCCATGACTACTGCCATAATCAGTTTAATATCAAATTATTAGCGTGCATGTAAACGTACAAGGCGATGTGTATCTAAGTCTATGGATCCAACATATATTTTCTTCATGTATTCTATTGAAATGCAACAATTTCCCCTTGCACATACACATATATGGATGCTGTTCACAGACTTGTGTCCATGAATACACAAATATTGGTAATAATAATGAAGGCGCCTTTGACACAACAACAGAGAAAATATTGATAAACCTGTCAATAAACGTCTCATCTGCACAGCAGGCAGCAGTCACGCATGATTGTGTTTTCCCGCGAGACAAGGAAGTGGTGTGGTGGGGTTTGTTGACGTTCATACTCCATAGCTCGAGACGGAAACATCTGCATGATAAGACATGTTCTCGAATAATAATGCATAAAAGTGTGCGACAGCAATGTCGTCAGCTCTCTCTTTTATACATGCTTTTTGCGTAACTTATTTGTCATCTATATGATAATAGGATATAGGGACATAATCGAATGTAAGTCTGTGTAAACAAGTCTTGCATTTTGTATTTGTAGCTAGCTAACGTTAGCTAGGCTAGCTAACGTTAGCTAGCTAGCTTGTCATGTCTGAAACGTCAACATTACTGTATCTAGTTACTATAGTTAGCTAGCTAGTTAGGGCCACTATGGGGAGATATTTGGTAAGGTTAGTTTCACTTGATGTGGAGTTAGCGCTAACTGTGTTTGTGCTATTTAGAAGTAGAAGCAAGGTGTGAAAATTGGACCATTGAGGATAACCCCACAGTAGCAACTAGCTAGGTACCTACCTTACCTGGTCCCACACTGTATTTACCGTAGCCAAATATTCTAAAATCATTGTATGCCATACATGTCTATCATTCATGCGTTCTCACGTTTATGATTGCCATGCCTTTTCCTATTCCACAGAGAGCAGAACATTGCCTGTCCACCATGGCAGCCCAAACCCCTCCACAGAGCGCCTTAAGGGAGTTCTGTCCCCTGTACTACCTGCTCAATGCAATACCTGCCAAGGTTCAGAAAGGCTTCCGCTCTGTAGTGGTCTACTTGACTGCTCTGGACACCAACAGCGATTACATTGCTGTGGGGAGCAGTATTGGGATGCTCTACCTGTACTGCAGGCGGGTCTGCCAGATGAACAAGTACAACATAGAGGTGAGTATGCCACTGTTTCATGCATTGCTTATTTTATTAAATTATTTTGCACTTTCACCTTAATCCAAATTTGATAACAAACATCCAATTATTAGTGATTCTATGAACCACATTTTTTTCCACACAGTAAGTAAGTTTGTCATTATGTTTAACTGTTAACATGTTACTGTATCTTCCCAGGGGAAATCCGAAGCTATCACAACAGTGAAGCTGCTCAGTTGTTTTGATGACTTGGTGGCAGTGGGCACAGCGTCTGGTCGGGTTGCACTCTTTCAACTGGTGTCTCAACTTCCAGGCAGGAATAAACAGGTATGCCAACCAACCAATCAACTGATCTGTTGATACGAGTAAAGATAGTGTCATGTTTTGAGCTTTTTTGTTGTTGTTGTATTTTATTTCCTTTTAAAATGAAAAGGTGCAAGCTTAGCATATGCACTGCTCCGGCCTTGTGTGTGTGTGTGTGTGTGTGTATCGGAGGGGTTCGAGAGAAAAAAAAGCACAAGACATTTCCATCTCATATGGATTAAAGTATATCTTATCATATTATGTGCTTAGTAAATGTATCCCTTTGTGTAGCGAAACACTGAGGTCTCTTTTCTGTAGCTAAGGCGATTCGATGTGGTCGGTTTGCATAAAAGCACAGTCACTGCTTTGGCCTGGAGTGCCAATGGAATGAAGCTTTTCTCTGGGGATGACAAAGGAAAGGTTGTGTACTCTGCTGTGGACCTGGATCAGGTATAGCAACTTTCATTCTTTCAGTTATGTGCTGTTTGTTTTCTAACCAACTTCTCTCACATATTTGTTCTACCCTTATACACTCAGGGTGTATTTAACCCAGTATTACGGTTGGAGCTTTGACCTGTGTTGTATGCTCATATCCTTAGGGTGTGTGTAACCCAGTATTACGGTTGGAGCTTTGACCTGTGTTGTATGCTCATATCCTTAGGGTGTGTGTAACCCAGTGCTGCTGTTTGAGGAGCCCTCAGCCATAGTCCAGCTGGAGTACAGTCAGAAAGTCCTGCTCATCTCCTCTCATCAGAGGTCCTTGCTCTTCTACACCCAGGAGCAGGCCCTGCAGCAGCTGGGCACCAAGCCTAGGAAGAGGTAACCTACATGTTGTACTTATTCATTAAAAGTACCACAACTTCTACATCAGTGACTTTTCAGCAACAAATCAAGTATCTCCCCTTCAGACAATTTATTGAGACATTTACATTTTCTCAGCTGAGCGTCTTCTTATTTTTCTGATGTATTAAACCAGAGAGGAATAGACGGTGCAACAATCTAAATTCTGAAGCTATGTGTATATCTTATATATTTCTCTTGCATTATTCTTTTCCTCTAAGCAATGGGAAGTTTGGTGCGTGCTTCCAGCCAGGCCTGTGTAAGCAGAGTGGCCTGCTGGTCTATGCAGCGAGGCCTGGCCTTAGGTTGTGGCGGACGGACGTGCGAGGACTGGTGGAGGACACGCGGGTCCTGAAGCCTCTGTTCAACCAGCAGGTGCCCCAGTTTGAGCTGTTCCCCAGGCCAGCCCCCACAGGGGGTTACCGGCCCCAGGAGAGGCAGCTGGGCCTGGTGAGCTGCTTCCTCAGAGAAGGCTGGGTCCTCAGCTGGAACGAATACAGTGTCTACGTGTTGGACTGCCTCAACCAGGTAAAGATGTCCTCAGGCAGGAATGGATACTAAACTAATAATACATGGATTTAATTTAGCGCTTGTTACATTGTTTTTTTTAGAGAGTAATAGCGAGAGGTGGTTAGAAGTGGATCAGTTGAGACTGCAAAGAATATAGTAATTTAAGCCATCTTAAATTGGATCGCCTCAACCACAATGTAATCAATTGTGGATTTCATGTGTTACAAATTATATTTTGATGGAGAATAATGATAGATAGTCAGGTAAGTGAATCAGCTGAGAAAATACAGGTACAGGTAATTGAAGCCATCGTTGTGTCCTGTCAGAGTGTTATCTTAAAGGTCGCACACATCGCACCGAATGTGGATCTCCCGTTGACAACTGATTGCCGACATTATCATGCGTTTCTACTTGTAAAATAGTTTTTCACTCGGTTCGCAAGTACTCTCGGCAGGCAAACGCTATTGGTGTGTTCGAGCCCTTACAGGAAGTCGATCTGTCAATGTTATTTTGTCTTTGACTTTCAAGGTGATCATCGGTGCACTGGAAAGCTGCGGGGACATTGTCTCTGTATCATGCACTGAAAATGAGATCTTCATCTTGAAAGGAGATAGAGACATCGTTCGCATCTCCAATACTCCCGAGGGCCTGGCTTCCAACAGTAAGATGTCATGTTGTATTTTGCTTGCTTGAATACATTGAAACCACTTTGGACTATAGTTCAAACCAACCAGATGGTGGAAAGAGAGACAATCACGATCTACACAACTTTCTTTAGTTCTTTAATTTCTTGTATCTCTATAGTCATTCCCTGATAAGTCTTCTTTTAACCTTCTTCCCGTCCAGTTTCTGAGTTGTCCCTCCGTCTGACCTCTCCCCTGACCACTCCCACCATCCTGCTCCCGCCCACCGGCTCCGTGGAGACAGCCCAGCCTATCAGGACCATGGCCATCATCACAGAGCACGGGGAGAGGCTGGTGGATGAGGAGGAGGAGGAGGTGGAAGAGGTAGAGGAGGTGCTAGAGCAGGACCAGCTGAGTGACAACCCAGAGGCGGGGGAGGCCGTAGCCCTGGTGGAGAGGCCTGGTGTGGGGGAGCGACTGAGCCACCAGAGAGGGGCCAGTGTAGGGGGCACCAGTGAGTCTCGTAGTCGCAGCAGCTCCATCACGTCCTGGGATAGCATTCAGAGCACGATGCTCTCCACCCCCACCACCACGGAGCAGTCGGACCTCTCCTCCAGCCGCTACAGTGCCATCAACCAGGAGGACTTCCAGCAGGAGCTGGTGGTCAAGGCCATCAAAGTCAAGAAGAAGGCCAAGAGGAAGAGACAAGGTGAGTGGCAGTAGTGACCAATTTGGTAAGGCTCTGATTTTCAACAAAGGGCCAAGAAAACTTTGAAGTATAGTGTTCTTTGCTCTGGTTGATCACAAAATATTCCAAAACGTCTCCAAGTAGCGTGTAATAAATTTAAAAAGTTAATTGCTTGTCTTATAATTACCTTTCCCAAATGAGTCTGGATTCAATACATTAATGTTGAAACTTAATTGCTGCTATGTTCTCTCTCTCTCTTTTTCTCTCTACAGAAAGTGGAAACCGCATATGTGAGCAGCACAACAGCTGGTCTGAGAGCATTTGCAGTCAGGATGGAGGAGGGGGCAGCGATGGGGGGGCCAGCACCCCTATGAGTGAGGCCCCATCCGCCTCTGACCACACCAGTCTCATGTGCAGCAGTCTGGACCTACAGAGCAGGAGCAGTGGATCCCCAGACCAGGAAGGATCCATCAGTGGAGGTTCCCCAGAACTAAATACCTCTGGAGCTCAGAGCCAGGGTGGTGGCCGGGGACAGGACCCTCAGACTCAACCCCCTGGGACTCAGCCTCCCTCCTGCCCCGCGTCCCTGCCTTTCCAGGACATGGAGTGTCAGTCCTACCCAGAGAACGGCAACGGCCCCTCGGCCACGAACAAACAGGGAGAGGCCCCTACCCCAGACGTAGACCTTCTACTGGAGTGCACCTTTGCCTACATGCAGACCTCAGAGGACCAGGACCCCATTGAGGAGCAGGAGGATGACTTCCTGAGCCCCCTCATTGGACCGGATGACTCTGAGGACCAGGACGACACACACCATCTGGAGCCTCCTAGCTGTGCTGATCAGATGTGTTATTCCCGGGAGCCTGAGCAGTGCCCCTCCAGTGACGAGGAGGACATCTACGCTGCCCAGGGAGTCCCGTACTCAGCCTCCAGTGTCAGCCTTGGAGACGGCCTCAACGCCCTCAACCTCCAGGGCTCCAACATCGGCCAGCAGGACCAAGACAAGACAGTAATAGAACACACAACATGTTGTGTGATGTTTCGGCTTCCTTCATCAGTGTGTGTGCTGCTACAGTGCACTGCGTTCAGTTTCATTCTGACACCTATATGACTAGTAGTGTCACATCAAAATAGAGGCATTGACTCATTTGATTGTTGTTACACGGTTGGATAGTTTTCACCATAGAATGTTATTCATCACCAATACCAACAGTTCTGTCTTTGGTTGAACCCTCTCTCCTCTCGTCTCCTCTGTAGTTGGCAGAGAGCTGGATGGGCTACACAGGGCCAGGCTGTGGCATCCTGAACCTGGTGGTAACTGACCGATACATCTGGTGCCTGGACTTTAAAGGAGGCCTGTACTGCAGTGCTCTCCCAGATGGGGGGCTGAGCTGGCAGAAGTTTGAGGAGAATGTGCAGCAGGTGGCACTGTCACCTTCAGGTGAGGATGTCAATAATATGATCATTTCGCGCCAGACGCTTTTATTCACAGTGACTGTCTATTATGCGGAATAGATAGAAGGTACTGTGGTACCTGGTCTACATAGTTGTTGTCTCTATTTGAGATGAACATTCAATGTGTTGATACTTTTAAGTTCATTACCCGAGATTTCTCCTTTAGATGTAAATACTAGTGGTTTGTCCTGGCTGTTACATTGAAGTCTGATTTCATTTCAGGGTCCCTGCTATGGAAGGTGGAACAGAAGACTATGACGGCGTATGCATGTGGTAAAGTCACCATCAAAGGCAAGAGGCACTGGTACAAAGCCCTGGAGGATTCTGCCTTTGTGGCGCTTAGTGAAGACACAGCCTGGATCATTCATACCAGCGGAGACCTCTACCTGCAGACAGGTGAGATAGTTAACGACAGGGAAGGAGTTTGACTATACTCACGAGGCTTGTTCTTCTTTACTATCTTCTTTAAGAATTAGATCACTTTATTGGTCAAACCACATTACAGGGTTCAACTGAAATTTGATTTCCTCTTTTAACCCAACCCTTCCGAAAGACACACATACATGTTTTTGGAGAGGTGCGGGGAGCTACCACGCTGGGCGCCCGGGGGGTTACAACGGCAGGCAATGGCATCTAGGATTTGATACCAGAAACCCTTCAGTTGCCAGCTCACCTCCCGACAGATTTTTTACAATCGAAACCGGGATTCAAACTTGCAACCCTCCGCTTGCTGTCTTGCCTCTCTAACCGCTAGGCTACATGCCACCCTCTTGCTCATTACGCTATGGAGTAGAGATGAAGAGATCTGCCACTACATTTAGCAAATTCATTGCTGCGTAGAAAAGGTGCTCACGGGAAATTTCTATAATGTGGTTTTTGTCACCATCAAAGGCTATTTGGACTATTTAATTCACTCCTCCATTTGAAACAAGACTTCAGGGTTTCAGCAGCAGGTGGCCTCAGGCCATTAAGAAACTTACATCATGACCCTGTTTATTGGCAGTCTCAAGCTGGCAAATAAGTTCCTGAAATTAACCAATTGGCCATTAGATGGAGCTGTTCAGGCTCCATAATAAATAGTATCATCAGTCACTGGCTAAATTAGTTTAGAGGTAATCATAGTGCTGTATAGATGCCATATTTGGGATGAGAATAATGAAGACGAATAAATCCCAAACATAAAAAAAAAAGATCTGTCCCGTGTATTATGATGGCTTGTGAACAACACCGCTGGCCCTGCTGGTCAAGACGAGTAATATTAATTCCCTGGTTGTGTAAGGATGTCAGTTGTACATGAAGCATGACTCTAGCAGCTGTTCTTACACATCCAGAGCCAACAGACACAGAGGCCTGTTCATGAAATTACATGCTGTGTATGTCTGCCTCTGTCTAGCCTCAGAGAAACCCTCTGAAATGGGCAGGATTTGTCACAGAAATTGGCTGGTGGCAACAAGATAAATATTCACTTTGGAGACCAACATCAAAGAAATTGAAGATTAGGGATGGCTGGGCATAGTGTTGCTGCAAGCTTGTAATTTCTAGTGGCACATTTAATTTCAATTAGATATGATAAACTAATGGGAGACTGCTATACTGCTAATATGGCTAGATGTTATTTACTATTCGGCCATCAGATTTGCCACCAATGCTCCTTATAGGACACATCACTGCACTCTATACTCCTCTGTAAACTGGTCATCTCTATACCTACCCACTGGTTGATGCTTATTTACAAAACCCTCTTAGACCTCACTCCCCCCTATCTGAGATCTACTGTAGCCCTCATCCTCCACATACAACACCCGTTTTGCCAGTCACATTCTGTTAAAGATCCCCAAAGCGCACACATCCCTGGGTCGCTCGTCTTTTCAGTTCGCTGCAGCTAGCTACTAGAATGAGCTGCAACAAACACTCAAACTGGACAGTTTTATCTCAATTTCTTCATTCAAAGACTCAGTCATGGCTGCTTTGCGTGATGTATTGATGTAACTTTCTTGCCCTTTGTGCTGTTGTCTGTGCCCAAAAATGTTTGTACCATGTTGTGTTGCTACCATGCTGTGTTGTCATGTGTTTCTGCCTTGCTATGTTGTTGTCTTAGGTCTCTCTTTATGTAGTGATGTGTTGTCCTGTCATGATGTGTGTTTTGTCCTATATTTATTTTTAATCCCAGCCCCCGTCCCCGCAGGAGGTCTTTTGGTATTTGTTCTTAACTGACTTGCCTAATTAAATAAAGGTTAAATAAAAATAATATTCTAGACTTGGCATGATTACCATTCTGTTTACATACAGACATGCATTCACTCACTCACAAAAACACAACAAATGCACTAACTCACAGACTAATCCCTGACTGTGGTCGTGGTCCCATCCTGCAGGGTTGAGTGTCGACCGTCCGTGTGCACGGGCTGTGAAGGTGGACTGCCCGTGCCCAATGACCCAGATCGCAGCACGGGGCGGGGTGGTGTGGGCCCTCAGTGAACACAGGGCCGTCTTCTACAGAGAAGGCCTCAGCAGCTACTGCTCTGAGGGGGAAATGTGGAAGTACGACAAAATCAGGTAGAACCTTTTCTGTGTCACAGACCCCAGTAACAGTGATAGTTGAGTTAGCTATGCTTGCTTCTTGTGAAACTCCTACGGGTTGTCATGTGTTTGTTCTATTGAATTGTAATCCAACAATGACTCTTTCACCTCTTTTGAAAAGAGGAAGGAAGATGTGTGTCATACAGGTCTAGTAACAGTGAAGGTTGAGTTATTATGACCAACCTGGGTTAAAATCCAGCTCTCCTGCACACCACAAGACTGTTAGCCTGCTGAGCTAAAGGGAGCTAATGCACGTCTTCAGGACTCACTTAGGCGATGTTGGCTATGCTTTCTTTGCTAATCATCACATATTTGTGTGTGTGTGTTTTTCCTCCTTCCAAAGTGAGAGTCAAGGTCTGGAGCCCATCTGTATAGCCCTGGGAGAGAACAACACGGCCTGGGCTCTGGACACCGGTGGAAGTCTGTGGTTCAGGACTGGAGTCACTGCCAAAAAGCCCCAGGGGGACGATGACCACTGGTGGCAGGTTGGTATCCTATTGGAATTGTGTTCAATGTTACTCACACGGTGCTAGTGCTGTGGCGGTCACAAAATTTTGTCAGCCGGTGATTGTCAAGCAAATAATTGTCAGTCTCACAGTAATTGACCGTTAGTTAACATAAACACATTTAGCACCTCCTGGCTTTCCCTGGCTTCCGCCTACAAGCCATAAAAAAATCTAATAAATACATGTAATATAGCTTACACCTTCACAGTAAATCCATTATTTATTTTAGACAGGTCTATGAAATGAAGAAAATGTAGTCTATTTCAGAAGAAAAGAATAGCATACTCTGAGTTGTCCTGATGTGGCTATGCCAAATGGCTGTGGATTTCACTAATTTATTTAGCAGACAAGATTTGCTTATAGTTCCATAGCATTATTTTATAGTATGAAGAATCCAATTGAACAAAGCTGAATAAAACATAAATATTCTCCCCAAACGATTTGAGGGAGTGCGCACATGCGGCTATTCTGTGTTGAGCGGTTAACAAAGAAATAGGCTATATGCTTACTTTAGAGTTATTAATGTAACTTTAGTTGTTCTACAAATGTTGGGCTATATGTTTTGATGTTTAATACATTGTAAGGCTGCGTGATGAGACTAATGATGATTTGAGTTTCTTGAAAGGCATGAGCTCTGCTTTGTTTTTTGCACAGGCTGTACACACTGCAATAGTCTCTCATTTACCATTTGACAAGCACTTGATAATGCCTCGAATTTCACAGCGGCATCCCCTTTGTGACCGTAATGCACCCTAAAGAAATGCATGCCTTTTGCGGCCGGGAGTGCTGTGTTGTGCCGTTCTCCCTGAGTGTGCTGCGCAATCGGAAGCGCCTCTCACTCACATGGCTCTCCGTCACGTGATCGGGTCTTTCTCACAGGCTATAAGTGAAGACACACATCGGGGACGCAACTGCTCGCATCTTTATCCAATTCCGAGGTGCATATTGAAGATATTGGAAGAACTGTCCACAATTACTTTTTGTCAGCCAACGAGATGAGTAGGCCTAACGAACAGCAAAAGCACTAGCCTTTGTCAATCTACTATCCCCCATAGTACAAAAGTCGACCTATTCTGTGCGAGAAATAAATATTCCAAACATTGTCTGGGACAGTTGTGGGATGCGATAGATCCCAAATTAATACAACCACTAGCATCAAAAATATTTTTTTTATGCAATGTGGCTGATGCAACAGATCAGAACGTTTAGCTTAAAATGTTGATGAACTAGTACATGCTGTGCCATCGCACGCATGTTGATTTTGTCCCCCCCACACCAGACGCTATCAGGAAACGCAGGTTGAAATATCAAAACAAAATCTGAATCAACTATATTAATTTGGTTACAGGTCGAAAAGCATCACATATTTATGGCAATTTAGCTAGCTAGCTTTCTGTTGCTAGTTAATTTGTCCTGGGATACAAACATTGGGTTTTTATTTTACCTGAAATGCATAAGGTCCTCTACTCTGACAATGAATCCACGGATAAAAGGGTAAACGTTTTTTTTCTAGTAGTCTCTCCTCCTTCAAGCTTCTTCTTCGGACTTTATATCACGGTTGGCAACCAACTTTAAGGTGCATTACCACTACCGACTGGCCGGGAGTGTGGACCTCCGTTCATCTTTCAATCACATGTGGGTATATGCTCCTAAAAACCAATGAGGAGATGGCACGTGGCTATATGCTCCTAAAAACCAGTGAGGAGATGGGAGAGGTGGGACTTGCAGCACGTTAAGCGTCACAAATAGAACCAAGTTCTATTTTTAGCGCCTGGCTACGCAGACACTCGCGAGCAGTGTGTGTGCGCAATGTTTGAATAACATGCGTTGCAAAATAAATGTACAAATACATGTTAGGCTATTTATTCACATTATAAGCGCAGCAATGCGCACATGGTAGTATAATGCTTTTATTATAAAGGTGCATTTTTAAGGTGAAAATGATCTTCCCCCAATCTTGAAACTCACTCGCTGCTTATATATGCCAGTTAGGGTCTACACCCCTTTTAAAGCGGATGAATGTGCTTTATTTTAAGTAGTTATTTGGCCACTTTAGTTGTGATACAAACCTTATTAAAACATATAGGCCTATGGGCTAGGCTACATGAGGTGTGCGACTATGATTCGAACAAGTCGCAAAAAAAAGGCATTGTTTCTATGCTGGGCATCATTCACAAGTGATAATTCATAATTCACAAGTGATAGGCTAATATTGTCACCCATCAGACTATTCTTGATTTAATCTTGTATTTACATATGCTAAATAATATATGTGTGACATTTGTTTTGATTTAGAATGGACCATTATCATGCACCTGTCTCGAAACAGGGGCAGCGGGAAGAAATTGATGTACTTAAATAGCGAATTGGAGGACGCTTTTCCCCCGTGGTTTATTTTCATGCCAGCCAGGTAGGCTATACACCTGTTGTAAATATAAGCAATGTGCTTTATATTAGGAAAGTTGAGAAATAAATATATGAGGCCTAGCCTATAGAAAGCTGTTCCTGCTATTTTTAGTAGAGGCCATCACTCTGTTTCCTTGCATAGTTGCATAACCTATTGAAATGAGCTCATGGGCTTTCATGAAGTGTGTTTGATTAGATGATCAAATACATTTGCATTGATGTCAGAGTGATTAGAGGGACAATAGAGTGCTGAGTACCAGGCAGTTAGCAAGTTTGGTAGCTACTAATGACAAGCAGCAGCATCAGAGCTTGGAGAAGCCTAATTACCGCGACTAAACGGTTATATGGAATTTGACTGCCTTCATGACTCGTGACCGCCGGTGCGGCGGTAATACAGTCACCGCAACAGCCCTACTCACACCCATAATTTCCATCATTCCTCTATTTTGCACTTCGATCGTTTTTTAAGAATATCGATTTTTTTTTTGAGTCAAAGGGGTTGCATTACAGACTTCACCCTGAGATGACTGGAACACCTTCTAATGCTTATATATTTCTGGCCTTTTGTTCCCTCCCTCCCTCCCTCAGGTGAGCATCACCGACTATGTGGTGTTTGACCAGGGCAGTCTGTTCCAGACTCTGATCCAGGCCACTCAAAACGTGGCCACAGCCACCAAGGCCCCCGGTGGAGAGGGTGGCAGAGTGCCTCCGCGTGGCCTTTCTCTCCCAGCAGTCCCAGTGCCAGCCCAGCCTGGTTTCTTCCAACACCACTGGCGTCTGGATTGCATCTGGCAGGAACGACTTCCATGTCGCCAAGGGCAGCCTCAGCGGTATGTTATGAGACCTCAATACTTTGTTGTTAGCTCACCAAGCTAATGCCTAGGCTTAAGCTTGGTGGGTTAACACAGATGTTCAGCCAGGAGGCATTTTAATTGTTGTTTTCTGCATTGGAATGCCATTTATGGAGTGCCCTTGATGACAACCACATTCCATAGAAACACAGAACTTCATCAGCTTAGCCTTAAGCCCAGTTCAGATACAACAGCCAGCCAAGATGAGACTAGATGGTTTTAAGCAGTTTTAGAACAACACTTTTTTTATCTGAGTGGTTTAGTTTTCGAATGTCTCATGTCGGCTGCAGGAGTTTTAAATATTCAACATGTCAAGACTTGAAACGAGACGAGTCCGTTTAAATAAGAAATACAATTTTATTGGTCAAATACGCATGGTTAGCAGATGTTAATGCGAGTGTAGCGAAATGCTTGTGCTTCTAGTTCCGACCGTGCAGTAATATCTAACAAGTAATCTAACAATTTCACAACAACTACCTTATACACACAAGTGTAAAGGAATGAATATGTACATATAAATATATGTACAGTGAGCTGACGTTCTGTGTTTAGCCAAACAGGCTAGCTAGCTATTTTGCTGCAGTTAAATACCTTAGCATGCTGATATAAGTCGCAAAATGTGCCCGGTTTCTGGTGCATGTATTTCATAATACTTGTTTGCTGCTACACCTTTTTCTACAGCACCGTTCCTACAGCACCATTTCTACAGCACCATTTTCTACAACACTGTTTTTTAAATACATTTTATATTTAACCTTTATTTAACTAGGCAAGTCAGTTAAGAACTAATACATTTTCTACAACAAGCGGCAGCTTTTTCTCAAAGTTTCATCACATCCTTGTAAAGAGGCACCTTTACCGTGGAAACGGTCTCAACCATGCGTCCTATATTTGTGATGCCCCGTCTTTGGTCAGCTGTTATACAACACAAATGTTGTCTTTTCTCTCCTTATGTCGGCTGTTGTATCTGAACGGGCTTTAAGGCAAAAACTATTTGCATTTCTTTACTGACACCTTCTCAAAGGTCAAAGTGTGTTAGGGCAGTGTGATGGACAGTGACTTTTGTGATAATACTGCAGGGTGTTTAGTGTGACAGTGATGTTTTGTGACCCTACAGGCACGTTCTGGCAGGGTGTTGTACCCAGAGGAACCGTCTCTGCCACAAAGTGGGCCTTCGTCTACTCCTCTGCTTTACTCAGTAAAGAAGGTAGATTGGTGACCACTCTTTGTGAACACATAACATTATTACTACCATCCCTCCACCTTATGGCAACAACCCATCTCAAATAAATGTACAGAAATATTGAAGACCACTTCTTTGGCATTACATTTACATTACATCTGTTATCTGTGTCTTTGTGTATTACATCACCAACATGTGACTGTGTTTGTATCTCTCTGTTTCTGCAGGAAGCTTCCTGTGGCTGGGCCAGAGCAGGAAAGACCTGTTCTGTGTTTGGGACCAGGATGGTCAGATGCACCCCACCACGGTCCAGCTGCCCCAGGACGTAGAGATGGTGCAGCTCACTGCCTGCCGCGATGCCCTGTGGGGACTGGACCACCACGGCCGTGTCCACATCCGCACCCTCTCCACCAGCTGCCCCACTGGCATGCACTGGAATCTGCTGGACCTCAGCCAGCTCGGTAAGGCCATACTGTTCACACATAGAAATAACATTGGTTGCCTCATCAGACGGATCACAAGCTAGGGTAGCTAAGTTTAGGCTAGATGCTAAATGCAAAAATAACTTTGTGATTTTGTTTGCTGAATTGGTGATTGCGTGGCCTCACGGGGAGATTGATTGCAGTAGTTTTGTGGTATTTCCTTTCTGTTTTGTATGAAAAACTATACTGAACAAAAATATAAACGCAACATGTAAAGTGTTGGTCCCATGTTTCATGAGCTGAAATAAAAGATCCCTGAACTTTTCCATACGCACAAAAAGCGTATTTCTCTCAACTTTTGTGCACACATTTGTTTACATCCCTGTTCGTGAGCATTTCTCCTTTGCCAAGATAATCCATCCACCTGACAGGTGTGGCATATCAAGATGCTGATTAAACGGCATGATTATTACACAGGTGCACCTTGTGCTGTGGACAATAAAAGGCCACTCTAAAATGTGCAATTTTGTCACACAACACAATGCCACAGTTGTGACCGGGGACTTTAATGCAGGGAAACTTAATTCAGTTTTACCTAATTTCTATCAGCATGTTAAATGTGCAACCAGAGGGGAAAGAATTCTAGACCACCTTTACTCCACACACCGAGATGCGTACAAAGCTCTCCCTCGCCCTCCATTTGGAAAATCTGACCATAATTCTATCCTCCTGATTCCTGCTTACAAGCAAAAATTAGCAGGAAGCACCAGTGACTCGGGTCTTTAAAAAAAGTGGTCAGATGAAGCATATGCCAAACTACAGGACTGTTTTGTTAGCACAGACTGGACTATGTTCTGGGATTCTTCCGATGGCATTGAGGAGTACACCACATCAGTCCCTGGCTTTATCAATAAGTGCATCGAGGACATCGTCCCCACAGTGACTGTACATACATACCCCAACCAGAAGCCATGGATTACAGGCAATATTTGCACTGAGCTATAGGCTAGAGCTGCCACTTTCAAGGAACGGGACTCTAACCCGGAAGCTTATAAGAAATCTCGCTATGCCCTCTGACAAACCATCAAACAGGCAAAGCGTCAATACAGGACTAAGATCGAATCGTACTACACCGGCCCTGACGTTCGTCGGATGTGGCAGGTCCTGCAAACTATTACAGACTACAAAGGGAAGCACAGCCGAGAGCTGCCCAGTCGAGAGCTGCCCAGTGACACGAGCCTATCAGACGAGCTAAATAACTTCTGTGCTCGCTTCGAGGCAAGTAGCACTAACACTGAAACATGCATGAGAGCATCAGCTGTTCCGGACGACTGTGTGATCACACTCTCCGCAGCCGATGTGAGTAAGACCTTTTAAACAGGTCAATATTCACAATGCCTCAGGGCCAGACGGATTACCAGGACGTGTACTCCGAGCATGCGCTGACCAACTGGCAAGTATCTCCACTGACTTTTGGGTATTTTCAACCTCTCCCTGTCTTGAATCTGTAATACCAACATGTTTCAAGCAGATCACCATAGTGTTCTTGGGCACAGGGACTAAGGTAACCTGCCTAAATGACTACCGACCCGTAGCACTCACGTCTGTAGCCATGAAATGTTTTGAAAGGCTGGTCATGGCTCACATCAACACCATTATCCCAGAAACCCTAGACCCACTCCAATTTGCATACCGCACCAACAGATCCACAGATGATGCAATCTCTATTGCACTCCACACTGCCCTTTCACACCTGGACAAAAGGAACACCTATGTGAGAATGCTATTCATTGACTACAGTTCAGCGTTCAACACCATAGTGCCCTCAAAGCTCATCACTAAGCTAAGTACCCTAGGACTAAACACCTCCCTCTGAAACTGGATCCTGGACTTCCTGAAGGGCCGCCCCCAGGTAGTAAGGTAGGTAACAACACATCCGCCACGCTGATCCTCAACACGGGGGCCTCTCAGGGGTGTGTGCTCAGTCCCCTCCTGTACTCCCTGTTCACTCATGAATGCACGGCCAGGCACGACACTAACACCATCATTATGTTTGCTGATGACAGAACAGTGGTAGGCCTGATCACCGACAACGATGAGACAGCCTATAGGGAGGAGGTCAGAGACCTGACCGTGTGGTGCAAGGACAACTCTCCCTCAACGTGATCAAGACAAAGGAGATGATTGTGGAATACAGGAAAAGTAGAACCGAGCACGCCCCCATTCTCATTGATGGGTCTGTAGTGGAGCAGGTTGAGAGCTTCAAGTTCCTTGGCATCCACATCACCAACAAACTAACATGGTCCATGCACACTGGGACAGTCGACAAAACCTATTCCCCCTCAGGAGATTTGAAAAGATTTGGCATGGGTCCTCAGATCCTACAGCTGCACCATCGAGAGTATCCTGACGGGTTGCATCACTGCCTGGTATGGAAACTGCTCGGCCTCCGACCGCAAGGCACTACAGAGGGTAGTGTGTACGGCCAGGTACATCTCTGGGGCCAAGCTTCCTGCCATCTAGGACCTCTATACCAGGTGGTGTCAGAGGAAGGCCCTAAAAATTGTCAAAGACTCCAGCCACCCTAGTCATAGACTGTTCTCTCTGCTACTTTATGGCAAGCGGTACCGGAGCGCTAAGTCTAGGTCCAAGAGGCTCCTAGATAGCTTCTTTGCCGTTGGGCGGCAGGTAGCCTAGTGGTTAGAGCGTTGGACTTGTAACCGGAGGGTTGCAAGTTCGAATCCCCGAGCTGACAAGGTAAAAATCTGTCGTTCTGCCCCTGAACAAGGCAGTTAAACCCACTGTTCCCCGGGTGCCAAAGACGTGGATGTCGATTAAGGCAGCCCCCCGCACCTCTCTGATTCAGAGGGGTTGGGTTAAATGCGGAAGACAAATTTCATTTGAAGGCATTTGGTTGTACAACTGACTAATAATGGTGACTTTGACTTACCCCCTTACCTCCACTACAGACCCATAAGACTCCTGAACAGCTAATCAAATGGCTACCCAGACTATTTGCATTGTCCCCCACGTACATTGACTCTGTACCGGTATTCCCTGTATATAGCCCCGCTATTGTTATATACTGCTGCTCTTTAATCATTTGTTATTCTTATCTCTTACTTTCTTCTTAGGTATTTTCTTACCTGCATTGTTTGTTAAGGGCTTGTAAGTAAGCATTTCACTGTAAGGTTTACACATGTTGTATTCGGTGCATATGACAAATACGATTTGATTTAATTATTCTACTATAAGCCACCTCAAATGTAGTTTTAGATAATTTGGCAGTACGTCCAACCGGCCTCACAACCGCAGATCACGTGTAACCATGCCAGCCAGGACCTCCACATCCGGCTTCTTCACCTGCGGGATCATCTGAGACCAGCCACCCGTACAGATGATGAAACTATGGGTTTGCACAACCAAAGAATTTCTGTACAAACTGTCAGAAACCGTCGCAGAGAAGCATCTGCATGCTCGTTGTCCTCACTAGGGTCTTGACCTGATTGCAGTTCAGCATCGTAACCGACATCAGTGGGCAAATGTTCACCTTCAATGGCTACTAGCATGCTGGAAAAGTTTGGTATTCCCGGATGAATACCGGTTTCAACAGATGGCAGACAGCGTGTATGGTGTCTTGTGGGCTAGCGGTTTGCTGATGTCAGTGTTGTGAGCAGAGTGCCCCATGGTGGCGGTGGGGTTATGGTATGGGCAGACATAAGCTACAGACAACAAACACAATTGCATTTTATCGATGGCAATGTTAATGCACCGAGATAAATTCATCCGCCGCCATCACCTCATGTTTTAGCATGATAATGTACCGTCCCATGTTGCAAAGGATCTGTACACAATTCCTTGAAGACCCAAAATTTCCCAGCTCTTGCATGGCCTGTATACACACCAGACACACCCGTTGAGCATGTGTGGGATGCTCTGGATCAACGTGTATGACAGCGTTTTCCACTTCCCACCAATATCCATCAATTTTGCACAGCCATTGAAGAGGAGTGGGACAACATTCCACAGGCCACAATCAACAGCCTGATCAACTCTATGCGAAGGAGATGTCGCGCTGCATGTATCAAACGGTGGTCACACCAGATACTGACTTGTTTTTCCAACAGTTAATTTTTTTTAAGGTATCTGTGACCAACAGATGCAAATCTGTATTCCATTCATGTGGAATCCATAGATTAGGGCCTAATTATGTTATTTAAATTGACTGATTTTCCTTATATGAACTGTAACTGTATGAAATTGTTGCATTATGCATATATATTTTTGTTTAGTGTAAATGTTTTCCACATTTCATTATACTGTAGTAACTAAGCCATTTTGTCTGCAGATATTAAAGGAGAATTGTATATATAGGCAATAAGCATTCTTAAAAATTAAATAGCCATTTCATAACTGATCAGAGCTGAACATTTATTCCCAGTCTGACATGCATATCTAGCACATGCTGTATGTCTAGTCTGTCAAATGTCAGCCTGTCTTTTGGTGTCAGTTCCGTATAGCTGCATACTTTTACACGTCCATCGTAGTGTCCCCACCAGCTTACGTTTTGTGTCCCAGTGGTCGGCAATGGTACTCGCGCCTCCAAACTGCAGTCTGACTCTGACCTAGTTCATGTCTCTATATGAGGTTGTCTTTCTAGTCCTAGTTACGCCCCTCAGGAATACAGGGAGAGCAATAAACTAGCACTCCTGAAACAGAGGATCTGGATCTAGAGGCGTTGTCTTTAGTTGGCCGCTGACACAGATTCAGCAGGCAGTGGCTGCTGGGAGTCTGACGTCACTCGCTTCCCCAGTTTTACTAGGGAGTTTTTTACGTATGTATAGGCAGGTGGTACTTACATAAGACTTGTTTTGTAATAAGGTCCTCCTTGAGCAAGGTGTCCAAGTTCATGCCAGGCAGGGAAATTATCAGAGCAGTTCTTCCTGCTACAGGTCAAGACTGACCTGTCAATACTCCATTCTGAAGGAGTGTCTGATATGCTTACCAAAGGAATCCTTGTATTTTTGGGGGGTGAAATGTTTACATTGTCTTTTAGACTTTTTTGGGATGTACCATGTCTCAAGCAGTAAGCTGACATGTCTGCCTGAAAACACATGGTTCTAAAGAGATATTAGGCCTATGTATTACTGTCATTTGGCAATCAGTCCCTACCCTCCATTCCAAGAGGTTGGTGTCATTTAAAATTAATGGAAAGTAAGTTATCTAACAGCAGATAGATTTCAACCCTTCGATAGATGCACCAGGGCCTTGGTATAAGCTTCAGTGTTTGTTTATTGAAGAGGTTCAGGTTGTATATGTTCTGCTGCTGGAAAGTGGCTGGATGCAAATAGACAGTCATGTGACGACAGCAGACAGCTGTAGCCAGGCCATATTGGGCTATGTGTGCATCACAATGTAACATGAGAAGGGAGGGAGCTGAGAGTACACACATTTTTAGCCCTGTTCTGTTAGATCATGTGGTCATTGACACTAAGTCTCCGTGCTAGAACGCTGCACAGGAATCAGGACAGGGACGTCTTTCACAGTTCATTATAGTTCATGAAGGAAGTTTTGTAAGTTATCGCATAATGAAAAGACATTTGTAAGTGAAACTTATTTCATGTAAGACGTTCATTGGGTGTCGAACAATAAATCACAAAGCATTGGTCTGCCTTGTGTGGGTTCTCAATGTTTGACATAAAGAAACATTTAACAATGTTTTATCATTTGTTTCTCAATTGGCATCTTGTCCCTGATAAAACTACTAGTAAGCCTAGGGCTGAGGCGGTCATGAAATGTTGTCAGCCTGCTGTTGTCATGCAAAATACTTCCAGGCTCACAGTAATTGAATGTTAATTAACATAAATATGTTTAGCATCTCCAGGCCTCCACAAATACAAGTCGCTGATGCGCCACTTTGGAACATCGACATTTTAAAAAAGTGTAATAAATCAACTTAATGTACACCATCACAATAAACCCATTATGTATTTTAAGTCAGGTCTAAAGAAACATTATTTGAAGAAAATGTATTTCAGAAGAACAGAATATGAATTGGCCTACTGTAGGCCTATGTGATTTGGCAATGCGCCATCCCATATGCTTGTTCATTTAGCTGACAAGATATAACTCCTGTGGTATTATTTTATATGATCTTATAGTAAAAATAATATAATTGGACTTAGCTGAGTAAAATAGAAAGGATATGAAGTGGCTATGTTGAGCGTAAAAGTGAACATTTGAAACAGGTCATATACACTAGATTTAGAGTTATTTGGGAACGTTACTTGTGAATTATACAAACATTAGAATGTCTTTAGAAATCAAAACATACCGTATATGGGCTGCATGGTGCGACTATAGGCTATTGATGATTTTGAGAAAGTAGCAAAAAAAACTTGCTCTCTGTTCCTTGCCTCAGGCTGCACAGCTGTTCTCTCATCAAGTGATCATATTTTCACCCACCAGACTATATTCAATTTAATATTGTCTTGACTAATATGAAAATAGGCTGGAACAGGGGGGAAAATGTCATCTGTATGCACTCCAATAGGGAATGGAGGCCTCGCACTTTTCCACGTGTCTGTTTTGTAGGCTACTTTGGTTTTATAGCGGAGCATGTGCTTAATACAAGCAGCTGAGAAACACTTATTTCACTCCACGCATCAACCACTGCTTGATGAGCACACTCTTGCTGCCCTGTATGTAATATTCCACCCAAACTCTGTATGCCATGGGCTGTCCCAGCTACCCAGTGCTTAATTTGGGAAACCAAGTTAAATCTGTTCCGGGAAACATCGATAGTGACTTGTTTTTCGCAAAACAAATCATATTTCACTAAACTGTTGACAGCCCGTCTGCACGCTCGAAATAGGAATAAAGGAGAGAGAGGAGATGGACGTGCATGGTGGTGAGATGGTCTGTATAGCCAGTAACCCAATTAATTGTGAAAATATAAAACAATTCCCTATTACTAGCCACCCTGCACAATCAATGAACCAACAGCATCAGCTAAGGCTGTAAGTTCTCTCCCAGACTCATGGATAGACATTTTGGAGAGTAGCATTAGGTAACCAGTTCATTCCGTATGCATTATAATACTGTCCACACTCAAAGGCCATTACTCACATTTTGTTTAATTTTGGAGTATAGGCTAGACCAATTATGTACCAAAGACATCTTAAATCAGTTTTATTTTATGTTTTTCTACCATGCGTAATATGCCGTGGGCTATGTATTGTATTACGGCACAATCATAATTTTAATTTGTTTAATTTTTTTCGGGCCTGGGCTCATAAGCTTATGCATAATCTTTAATATGCTTATGGGGGTTTTTAATTAATCATCACGTTAGAAAGCGATGCCCATTTCGTTGTGTTAGTCTTTGAAACAAAGACTAACTACACTGTTTCAACCTGCTGTTGAAGTTCTATCTTCAAGTTGATGAGATGAGTTGAGTTTTAAAAGAAAGGTAGGCCTTCTGTTTTGATGATGTGTTTGATGTGATTATGTAAGCCAATGTCAATTGTCAGTATGAACACATACTGAACAAATACATTTTCTCCACTTTCATGTGAGCATCAGGTGCTGCTTGAAGGCATAGTACACTAGTAATGTGTGCTGGTGTCTTACTGCTTGCCCTGTGACCATCTTTGGTCCTAGAGTAGGCCTAAATAGGGCTTTTAATGTATTCGTCCTGACCTGGTGACCTTGCCAGGAAAATCGTTTGGCTCATAGATCACCTGATATACAGTACCAGTCAAAGGTTTGGACACACCTACTCATTCAAGGGTTTTTCTTTATTTTTACTATTTTCTGCATTGTAAAATAATAGTGAAGACATCAAAACTATGAAATAACACATATGGAATCATGTAGTAACCAAAAAAGTGTTTCAATTAACAGGTGTGCCTTGCTAAAAGTTATTTTGTGAAATTTCTTTCCTTAACGCGTTTGAGCCAATCATTTGTGTTGTGAGGTGGTATACAGGGGTGGTATACAGAAGATAGCCCTATTTGGTAAACGACCAAGTCCATATTATGGCAAGAACAGCTCAAATAAGAAAATAGAAATGACAGTCCATCATTACTTTAAAACATGGTCAGTCAATCCAGAAATTGTAAGTAACTTTGAATGTTTCTTCAAGTGCAGTCGCAAAAAACATCAAGCGCTATGATGAAACTGGCTCTCATGAGGACCACCACAAGAAAGACCCAGAGTCACCTCTGCTGCAGAGGTTAAGTTAGAGTTACCAGCCTCATAAATTGCAGCCCAAATAAATGCAGACACATATCAACATCAACTGTTCAGAGGAGACTGCGTGAATCAGGCCTTCATGGTCAAATTGCTGCAAAGAAACCACTTCTAAAGGACACCAATAATAAGAAGAGACTTGCTTGGGCTAAGAAACATGAGCAATGGACATTAGACCGGTGGAAATTTGTCCTTTTGGTCTGATGAGTCCAAATGTGAGTTTTGTTTTGTTCCTACCGCCGTGTCTTTGAGATACAGAGTAAGTGAACGGATGATCTCTGCATGTGTGGTTCCCACCATGAAGCATGAAGGAGGAGGTGTGATGGTGTGGGGGTTGCTTTTCTGGTGACACTGTGATTTATTTAGAATTCAAGGCACAATTAACCAGCATGGCTACCACCGCGTTCTGCAGCGATACGCCATCCCATCTAGTTTGCGCTTAGTGGGACTATTATTTGTTTTTCAACAGGACAATAATCCAACACACCTCCAGGCTGTGTAAGGGCTTTTTGACCAAGGAGGAGAGTGATGGAGTGCTGCATCAGATGACCTGGCCTCGACAATCAACCGACCTCAACCCAATTGAGATGGTTTGGGATGAGTTGGACCGCAGAGTGAAGGAAAAGCAGCCAACAAGTGCTCAGCATATGTGGGAACTCCTTCAAGACTGTTGGAAAAGCATTCTAGGTGAAGCTGGTTGAGAGAATGCCAAGCGTGTGGAAAGCTGTCATCAAGGCAAAGGGTGGCTACTTTGAAGAATCTCAAATATATTTAAATTTGTTTAACACTTTTTGGATACTACATGATTCCATATGTGTTATTTCATAGTGTTGATGTCTTCACTGTTATTCTACAATGTAGAATATAGTAAAAATAACTTTTGACTGGTACTGTACTGGTCTGGATTGACCCAGTCACAGAGCTGTAGGGTGTTAGCTGTACAGTAAACATGGGAATGATGTCACGTGATAGTTGCTAGTCACATTTACCAGAGGATTCCCCAGTGAGGTCAGAGGTGAAAGAAAGTGATGTCAAAGGGTTAAACATGAGCTTTGAAGCTTCAAATACAGTATACAGTATATCCAATGTCTCTGAACACCAATGCATGTTGGCTGTAGGACCATATACACTATTTAGAAAAATAAATACAAATACTTGTTTAGGCTAGACATGGCTGAAGACCCCTATGGCATCTATGGGCTCCACACCCAAGTCTCAGGCAACATTTAGGACTAGGTTAGTCTTTTCTTAGAATGTATCTTGCCCAGAAACTCCAGAAGTAATCTTAAATTGCAATCGATCCCTTTAGCGATCCCTATCGATTTATAGATTATTTACATAGAGGTCCGGGTTTCATTTTTTTGGGGGATAGGTGGAATTCCTCAAGTAGCTATGTTCTAGATTTTTACCTTGTCAGCTTGGGAATTCGCTCCTACCCGCCAGGCTACAATGACAGCCACCTTATCAACAGTAGGGAGGTTTCCCTGACCCTATCTCTCCCCACACAGAGCTTTGTTACAGAATGTCAATAGCTTAATCTAATAGTGATAATGTGATGAATGCAGAGAGCAATGATTCTGGAAGGGTTGACCATTAAAGTGACACTCCCAAGCTTTTGTATAATTTCAGCCAGTAGTTGTGTACTACGCCACCCATTTCGTATAATATGTTACACTATGCAACAAAAAAACATCAAATTTGTACAATCTGTTAAGAATTTGTAAGTACTTAAGATCCCAGACTGCATCTTTAACCCTTTGACAATAAAATACTAAGTAATACACTATGTTTTGGTGTGTCTGTCCTCATATTTCATAAAAGTATTCATGTCATTCAGTCGGAAACCTCTTCTAAAGACTGAAGTAAGAATTTGTTTCTAAGTGATGAAGCCTTTGAAAACACAGTATGTGTTGTTTCACATAAAATAATAACTTGTTTTTTTTGCCTCTGGCTTACAACCCCTTGGCCTTCATTCATTCGTTAAACAGAAGCCCAGAGAACTCTTTGCATCATCAACTTAAAAAAATATATATATATTATTTCACCTTTTATTTAAACATGCCATCTCCTGTTTTGAGCGATGTGCTTTTCCTTATCTGGATTAGATTAAAGGGACTGTCATCACATCAATGCAATCATGGGATAGAGGAGCGTCAAGGTTAGCATGACAAACCAGTTAACTTTATCAACTACTTGCCCTGATGTGTCTGTGAGGACATCCAGGCATTTAAACTTATCCTCTCCCGGTGGTTGTTGTCCATCCGTATTCTCTGTCCTGATATCACATGCCCTATGGTTTAGTTTGGGAAAGGTATAAGATACCAAGCTTCTACAGTGTCAGTTTTTTACAAGACCATGCATACGTCACTCACTGAACTTTTGAAGTGGACGTATATGTATGCAGTCTTTATTAGAATAGAATAGATTGACTTAATTTTTCCCTCAGCGAACTTGCGATTGTGGCATTTGGAATGGGATTGCTTTATTTCATTGTTTGTTTAGAGGTCAGCCAGCCCAATAGTCAGATTCTGTAATGTGTGAGATTGCTGTGACATAGTGTTTTGTCACATGGGCCTCTAGTGTGCTGTGTTATATTGTGCTGCACAAAGCAATATCCATGGCTGTGGTTTCTGGTTTTCTTACTAAACAATAGTAAGAGAAAGTCGTACATGCATATACTCCCAGTTAAAATTAGCCTATTATAAAAGTCTGTTACAATATTATGTAAAAGACCTCTGCTATTATTAGGCCTATATGTCTGAACCAATGTTCCTGCACAATCGTTTCTTCAGTGTCATGAAGAAAGTTCTTCAGCTTCTGTGAAGTCTGACATTGGTTTGGTTTGCTTTGTCTTGCAGGTCAGGTAAGGCTGATCAGCATATCATGTGGCAGTCAGAATGTGTGGGCGTGTGATGGCTATGGGATGGTCTATTTCCGCGTGGGCACGCAACCCCTCAACCCCAGCATGATGCTTCCTGCCTGGATCTGCATTGAACCACCAGAGCAGGTAAATCCACACAGTGATTCTGCTTATATTATGAATACCATTTTATTGATACAGTGATAGTTGCTTGTACAGTGGGGGTCTGAAATTATTGACACCCTTGATAAAGATGAGCAAAAATGACTATAAAATAAGGAATTAAAATACTGAGCTTTATTGTATGCTCCAACAAATTGGGAAATAATTTTATACTAATACAATTGCTAAGAGAAAGATATACATTTTGACAAGTAAAACTTTTTCTCTCAATGGTAGGAGTTATAATTATTGGACACCCCTGTTTTCAATACCTCACCTTGCGAGGATACTGGCACTGGTTTTGTGGCCATTTAACCATTTCTCTGTGGATTTTGATGTGCTTGGGGTTATTGTCTTGCTGTAAGATCCACTTGCAGCCAAGTTTCACCCTCCTGGCAGAGGCAACAAGGTTTTTGGCTAAAATGTCCTGGTACTGGGTAAAGTTCATGATGCCGTTGACCTTAACTAGGGCCCCAGGACCAGTGGAAGCAAAATAGCCCCATAACATCAAAGATCTACCAGACGTTCACATTTGTTGGATGACATAAAATAAAGCTCTTTGGCCACGCTCACCAGTGGTGGGTTTGGCGTCAAAATGAGAATGTATGAGGAAAAAAACTCATACGTACTGTAAATTACGGTGGTGGATCTAAGTTATGGGGCTATTTTGCCTCCGCTGGTCCTGGGGCCCTTGTTCAGCTCATTATATTTCCAGTTGTGCTGTGTTGTTCACATCGTCATGGTTTCCTGCTCCATCAGCCAGTAGGAGTGCACTTGATAAGGATCCACACCAGTCCCAACGACCGCATGCTGTGGGCCATGGACAACAGAGGGAACGTACATGTCCGCACAGGAATCACAGACGAGATGCCTGTCGGCACAGACTGGGAACACATTCCAGGTAAATGACCTGACGATTGACCGGCAGTCAGACACCCAATGATATAACACCTTTTGTTCCCTATCCCTACACCAGTGCGTCATTGTCTCTTTGTTTAGGTTAGACAACCACGTTTCCATAAGCGGAAGATCAGACACCCATTCATAAATCCATTGTCCAAAGACTAGACAAACATCTTCAGTGTTCTATATCCAATGTGTTCCCAGGCCTTCAGGCCAGTCAGCTGGTGCTGAGTGTGAGGACAGTTTGGGTGCGTTGCCCCAACGGGGAGGTGGCGAGGCGCTACGGAATCACTGACAAGAACCCAGCAGGGGACTACTGGAAGAAGATACCAGGCCTGGTCAACTGGCTGACAGGTGAGTGATGAGATGGAGACTAAGAGCGAGAGAGGGGAGAGCGAGAGAGTGTTCCAGTTGGTGAACAACACATTTAAAGTTTTAATGTAAAATGCACAAGTACAGTGAAAGGCCTTTCTTGCTGTTTCTAACCCCAACAATACAGTAATCAATAACAAGGTAGAACAAGATATAGAAATAAGAAGAACATGATACAGTAAGAACACAATTGTGTTGTAGTACAGTAGCAACAACAAAGTGTTGGCTTCCGCTCATTCCCACATATCTTGGCCCACAATCCAAGCATGTTTTGTACACCAGTCAGAGGCTTACTGTAGCTTAGAGTTAATACATTCTCAGGCATTGTTAATGTTTGGCTTGCTGTTCCTTTGTGCATGTTTGAGATCGACTCCACAGCCAGAATCACTGATCTACAAATCACCTTGCGTCCCAAATAAGTCCTCATTAAGTGATCAAGATTAGCGATTCTGCGCCTTGCTTTGCTCGATCTGATCCCTCCAACCCGCTGATTGTCCCACAGTGACACCCATGGATGAACTGTGGGCTGTGAGTTTGTCTGGAGGTCTGAGTCACCGGCTCACCAAGACCCTGGTGCACACCGTTGTCAAGTGCCACGTCAACACAGGCTCCCTGAGCGGAGAGGACCTGGAGGAAGAGTGGGAGGTCATCTAAAGAAGACAGAATTTGCATTCTATTCCCTATATAGTGCACTACTTTTGACTAGGAACCACAGGGCGCATAAGGCTCTGGTCAAAAGTAGTGCACTATGTAGGGAATAGGGTGCCATTTGCCATGTCTCTTCCCAACCGAAACAACCACTATTATTATTCACTTTCACTACTGAAATGGACTGCATTTCATTTATTAGTCTGTACTTTACTTACTGTGTATGTTTTATGTTAACCTCCTATGTACATAATATCTAAGATTTTATGGCAACTGATACATGGTTATGAATCAGAACTAAGTGCACAATGGCTCTGTAGACAGACAGGACGGGATGATTTTGTTTTACCAAGGGAATTGGGTGTGTCGCCCAGCCCTCCTTATGCTGTGTTCAAGCATTATTAAGTGTCCAACCAGTGTTTACGTTTAACCTAACCAAACCAATTCCGATTGAATTTGAGTGAACTAATTTATTGATATATTAGTTATTTTATTATTTATTTTTATCTGATGACATTGTAGGAAGGTGATTTTGTTATATTTATTCATTTTAGTTAGTTTGCACTTTAGTTGTGAGAAGGTAACCCCACTCAAGTACACAGCACTAGTCTAGACTTGCTGCCCTGTGACAGTTTATTTTTGTTTTCTTAGGAAACACCCTCTCCCAAAGGAACTTACTGTAGCTCTGGTGTTGTTTTTTACACGATCAATTCCGTTGAATACTGTATTTACCACAGCACACTCGAGCCTTCCAACAGGGTACCTTCGATTAAAGACTTCAAACTGTTCGACCTTTAGTCTAGTTTAACCATTGTCACCCAACTCAATGCCACAGGAGTTAGATAGGGCCATGGTCTGTGAAATTATGTTTGTATATTGTTTTAAAGGGATCTATGATGGTAGTAGGAAGGAGATCCATTATATTGTTATTTTTACTGTATATAATAACACAGGTGTAACATGTGAATGTAAGTACTTGAATGGAGAAATTGATCACGTTAGTCACCTTGCAAGGGTACCATAAGTTCATCTCTGTAGGTGCTTACTGTGCACAGATTGATTGATGCTTCCTTTTTTACTGTGGAATGCTGTGTGCTCACTAAGGAAGGGATATTACTTTGCAGGATTTTGAGCTGGGAGATTTCTAACGTGTGTTTTGTATAACTACCAGAACAGGAAACTAACCAATTAATTTATCCAGTCTTAATACAGCTACTGTATACATATGGGGATCATGCATTTAATGGTTGACAGACACTTTAATCAAACATATTAACAACAGCTAAACAGCTTTGGAAATATAACTCAATCACTGACTAGTACATTTCATAGCTTTGTGAATAAGTTGGTTGTGTTTGTGAAAAGCTATTAGTGTGGCTTAACTAGTACTGTAGTACAATGCTGAATTATCTAGCTATAATATTAACATAGAGAAACCAGGGTTACACATTGACATTAGACATACTACATGGTATCATAATGCTGCTTCTGAATACTGTACTCTACATCAGTGCTACTTAGTCATTAGGGGCTTGCCAGTTGAATTCACTTTGACAAAGAGTGTATCCCAAATTTGCAACCTATTATTCCCTATATAGTGCACTACTTCATTAGTTCCACAGTGGGGGATCCATAAAAAAAGTAGTAAATACTTTTGACCAGAGTCCGCACCCTGGTCAGAAGTAGTGCACTTTGTAGGGGAATAGGGTGCCATTTGAGATGTAAAGAAAATCTGATGGGTCATCAAATGACCAATGTTTTGGAATATACTGGACAAATTGAAGTACTGTAGCCCCTCTGTGCGTCTTTTATGGGATGCACAGTACTGTAAGTCCACTGTATTAATCCATGCCTCTCCTCAGTATGACTTCCTTAATAAAGATGTTTACAGTTAGTGACTCTACGTGATGATACTGTATGACCACCATAAAGCAGTGTTTCTCAACTCCATAGGACTGCACATTTTTGCTCTAGCCCAGCACAAACACAGTGCTGAGCTGGAAAAAAAAATGTGGGAGCCCGGGACTGGAGTTGAGAATGTTCTCCTTCTGACCACGAGCCATGCATTTGTCAGAGAAAACAAAACCATGAATGTGTGTAAAGAGCTCATTCAAACCATTGTGCCATTTTATGGATAGGTGATACCATGATGTATAACATATGTTCATGCTGTCGTAGTTTTAGACCTATTCTATAATTTATTCTGTAGTTCTTTAACTACATTGGTGTTCCATTGCCTGTGTAGTAACTGTGTAATTACTGTAGTAGTAACATTGTATTAACATGTTCTCTGCACCCCTTCAGCCCACAACCACCAGATAATGGTCCTATAGGTGAAGCACATTATAGATAAAAGAAAACAATATGTTAATATATTTTATAGACAATAATAGTATTTTATTTACACATTCCAACATTAACACCATTAAATTCACTCTTTAGTGTCAAATATGACAAGTCAACATTTATTCTAAAGTGCATTGTTTTTAAACATCAAAATGTAAAGAATATTTTGAGTTGCTATTTACAAAGCCACATGCTGCATTTAATTCACTTTTATTGACACTGTTGTCAAAGTGTTCACACCATAGCCAAAAATAAACCTTTGAGTCAGAAGTCAGTACAGTAGTTTTATCTGAGAGGTCTTGAGTGTTTAACTGGCATACTGGTGTAGCCTGAAGTCCAGTGGTTTCAGAAAGTCTGGCAGAGGGTCCAGCTGTTCAACAGGTATGGACTGGGTCGTCTTCTGCATAGCCTGAACAAAGAGAGAGGGGGGAGATAGTCCTGATAGCCACTGGAACGCCTCCTCCCCAATAAGACCCTGCCACAGCCCTGGATTCTTCTCCAACTTTCCCTTCATTTGAAATTGGAATTTTGGCATGAAGAGAATGAGATAACCAAGGCAGACGTGCTTCCGGCGCATATCAGGCTCACCCTGGCGTATCTGATTTAAGAGGCAGTCCAGGGGGGTGTTCCCATCTCGATCTGTGACATAAGGACATGCACCGTGTCCTAGTAACAGAATCAAACACTCAGGGCGAACCAGTTCGCACGCCAGATGCAATGCGCCTTTGCCTCCCTCCATGTGAAAACATCCACGACTGTTAAAGTAGCTCACGCGCTCGCTATCGGAGAAGTCTTTCAGAGAGTCCAGAATCATTTTCAGGATAGTAATACGGTTATAGCGGACAGCTACTGTCAGATGCGGTGTTGCAGATGCTTGGCAGCAGCAGAAGCTTCGACTGGGCATCTCCAGTGCGCCGACAGAGTATCTGTTTAGCAGGTATCTGGCGTATTGTTGATGATCGTGCACAAGTGCATACAGAAAAGCCTCTGATGGAGTAAAAGCGCACGCCCGCCCGTCATCTTCCCAGTGAAACACCTCCATTGTCCGCATGTCCTCGAGTACCCATACTGGTAACAGGTCCCGCACTGCTTGGTAGAAGGCAAAGGAGGTTCTTTGGCACTGTTTCTCGGATTTATAATCCGCCCGATTGTCAAACACACCCGCTAGATCGTAAGGCATGGTCACTTTGTTCTGCAGATCCGTTTAATTTCGGAATATACCTTTTTTTGCAAGGTATAAACACCTCTGTGCCAGGTCTGTTTACATCAACAGAAATAATTTTTTAGGAGATACAAATAAATAATATCTGAATTTAGAAAAGTTGCATGGCACACTGGAAAAGGTGTTTCAAAATAAGAAATAAAAGCCGACCAGCAATCGAAAACGTTTAGAGCTCTTCGGTCTCGCTGCTCTCTGAGTCTGTGTTCAGTAGCAAGGACCCTGCCTGAGTCTGTTCTGTACCGCTATTCTTGACTTGCTTCAAACCCCTTTTCGAACTCCATCGGCAGTTTATATAACCTTGCTGGTGGCGAACGATAGTGGAACTCCCTTCACGACTGCCCTCGTTGGTCGCTGACTGCGTCAACAAATATCCCCATTGGCTGATGACGACTTCAAGGTGAGATTAAATGTGACGTCAATTCAAAGTGCCCTAACTTTTCCATATTTGTTGTGTGCCATGTGAGCGATTTGTTTGGGAGACGCGCTATCGCCCCCCTATCGAGTGTCCCTACTGCATACAGTACATTCAGAACAGTCCGGTGTAGAGGATGTATGTTGGGTTGTGGGTCGCCAGTGCATGTTGTTATATAATTGCGCGTCTGGTGCAACGTGCTGCTGCCAACACTCCCCACTGCTTAATTCTGACAGACATATCTGTTTTACGCATTATAACTATTTCTCGTTTGGGTCGTGATGTCTCATCAGGATTAGGCTAAGCCTATCAAGTGTAAAATATATTTTAAGGATAGAATAAAAAAGTATATTTACACCACATTACGATGGTCAGGCAACTATAGGCGTTTGAAAGTGTTTTTGCAATGCATATGTCACAGCCAAACTTTAATATTAAAATTAACATCAAATTATGAAACAGCTTGTGAGTTCATGCAAAATCAAATGTAAGTGTGATGCAAAGTAGGCTATTGGTTTTAGTAGTTTCAGTATAGGGCAGACCATAGGCGGCTTTTAGATCGACCACGCCATCTGTTTGGTGAATACGTGTCATTACATGTCATGAATAACCTTGAATTGACAAAGTAACCTTCATCATCACCACTCATTTTCAAATTTACAGCGAACAGTATGTCCCCATATCATGATCAAATCCGATGTATTGAAATTATTTCTTATGAGCTATGAAGAAGTGGAAATGCAGTGTGAAATGGGTAATGAAGTGGAAATTCAATGTGCAATTGTTAGGAATCTGCTAATTAAAAAAGTCTAGTTAGGAAAGACAGACTCGTATCAATAAAACATTTTGGGGAAAGTGACATCCTGGTATGGAGTTGCATGGGTTTATACATATCCTAATTGAGCATGGTTGTGAGTAATAGCAATTGAGAGAAGCATGATCCAGCTGCAAGTGGCACTCTCATGTCCCAGTGACTATGATGCAAACAGGCACAGTGATGTTTCACAGTCATAAACCCCAACCCTAAACCTGCATTATGGCCTGGGTAATCTGTGTAGGACTAATGGAATAATGAGAAAATAATGAATAGGAATAATGAGAAAATTGATGATCAGAAAATATATTTTGATTTTGTGTATATGAACATGACGCGAGCATGCCTGCTGCAGCTAGATAGGTAGGGTGGGACTGTACTGTATAAAATAGGCCACTTTACAGTTCAAAAGAAGCATGATGGATGAGTCTTTTTGATTAAATGAATGTTAAGTGGAGAATGAAATCCATCACAATCTGTAACAACCACATCTCTGTGGGAACAACAATGGAAAAACTAATAATTTTGTATCTTATTCATGTATCTGCACAGATACAGTGTCTTCCAGATGCATTTTGCCAGTGTAGTAAAAATACCAGATACATTAACATCAGGCAATAGTAGCCTATAGAAAGTATTCCCAATGCCTATGGGAGGACCCCCATTTAGGAAGAAATTAGTCTAGCTCAAGTGCAGATTTTTGGGGGTATGATCTTTGTGCCTCTAAGCTTCTCACTCATCATTATTCACAATTATTTCATGATTATCCCTAATCATGGTAGCATCCACATTTAATGTAGAGGTGTTCAGAAACATCTTCTATTCATATTTACAATAAAAGTAACTCATGACACAATACATTATTCACCATTCAGTTTCTTTTGGTCAAAACAAACCGAAACACAACCAAAACAAACTGCAAATGCATCTAGCAAGTTTGGAGTCACAAGCTTGATTTAATCATTGTGTGCTAGGCATATGGAACCAAATAATACCCTTTTGACTACTTTAATACAACCTCAGGAGGCTGAATAAATGTGGCTTGTCACCTAAAACCCTCACAAACTTTTACAGATGCACAATTGAGAGGATCCTGTCGGGCTGTATCACCACCTGGTACGGCAACTGCACCACCCACAACCACAGGGTAGTTTACAGGGGGCAAACTACCTGCCCTCCAGGACACCTACAGCACCCGATGTCACAGGAAGGCCAAAAAGATAATCAAGGACAACAACCAGGAGCCGCTGCCTGTCCACCCCACTACCATCCAGAAGGCGAGGTCAGTACAGGTGGATCGAAGCTGGGACAGAGAGACTGAAAAACAGCTTCTATCTCAAGGCCATCAGACTGTTAGCCATCACTAACACAGAGAGGCTGCTGCCTACATACAGACCTGAAATCTTTGGCCACTCTAACAAACGGATCACTAGTCACTTTATTAATGCCACTTTAATGATAATGTTTACATATCTTGCATTACTCATCCCATATGTTTATACTGTATTTTATATCTGTTGCATCTTGCCTATGCCGCTCAGTCATTGCCCTTCCATATATTTATATTTACATATTCTTATTCCATCCCTTTACTTAGATTTGTGTGTATTAGGTAGTTGTGGAATTGTTAGATTACTTGTTGATATTGCTGCACTGTCAGAACTAGTAGCACAAGCATTTCGCTACACTCGCAATAACATCTGCTAACCATGTGACCAATAAAATTTGATTTGATTTATAAGTGAATTTGTCCAAATGGGGGGGGACTAGCAGTGGTGGGAAAAAGTACTCAATCGTCATACTTGAGTAAAAGTAAAGATACCTTAATAGAAAATGACTTAAGTAAAAGTGAAAGTCACCCAGTAAAATATTACTTGAGTAAAAGTCTAAAAGTATTTGGTTTTAAATATACTTAAGTATCAAAAGTAAATGGAATTACTAAAATGTACTTAAGTATTAAAACGTAAAAGTATAAATAATGTCAAGTTCCTTATATTAAGCAAACCAGACGGCACAATTTTCTTGTTTTTTTTATTGACGGATAGCCAGGGGCACACTAACACTCAGACATAATTTACAAACAAAGCATTTGTGTTTAGTGAGTCCATCAGATGTTCTCTTGATAAGGGTTGTTCTCTTGATACGTGTGTGAATTGGACCATTTTCCTGTCAAAATGTAATGAGTACTTTTGGGTGTCAGGGAAAATGTATGGAGTAAAAAGTACATAATTTTCTTTAGGAATGTAGTAAAGTTAAAGTTGCCAAAAATATAAATAGTAAAGTAAAGTACAGATACCCCAAAAAATGACTTAAGTAGTACTTTCAAGTATTTTTACTGAAGTACTTTTCACCACTTGGGACTAGATACATAAAGTGCCTTTAGTTCTAAAACAGATATGTATGAAAATACCCTCAAATAAAAGGTGACATTCTGTACTGTCTTCTCATATGAAACATTTAAAAATCCAAACTGCTGGAGTATAGAGACAAATTCAAATGTTTTAGCTTCACTCCAAAAAAATACAGAGAGGAGTTTATATACTGTAGCCTACTCATTTTCAAGGAGCCCAGAAGTAGCTTGATTGTGACAGTGCGAATGCAAGACACTGCTCCCTTATACGGCTTCTAAGGTTGGGGGCTTCAAAGGTTGGAGAACACGGCCCTGAGTTTGGGCCATGGGGCACATATTTAATATACTCTGATAGGCCTATGTATAATTTGTACATGGTCCCTGACATATAAACAAAACAAATAATTAAATGCAGTTCATATGACTTGAGGAATGTGTCCATTGTAGAATTAGATTATTTTAATTCGCCTTTTTGAATGTAAATTAATTCCATGAATTGGCTGTAGAACGTAGAAAAACTCATTTTGTTTAATTGCACAAGTTCCCATCTACCTAATTAATTAATTAATTGTAGCCTCTAGTTTCCAGGCAAGAAGAGAGTTGGTCCACTCATCATTATTAGCTTGAGGGAGGCCTCTTCAGGGCAAGCCTTGAAAAATTCAGTTCCATCTGATGCAGCCAGGCACTTTATCAAGACCCCGTGGAGTGTCAACTAGCAACCGACCCACCTGGCAAGATTCTCGACACCTAGCTAGTAACGATTGTAATGGACAAAAGTAGCCAGCTAACTAGTCAAAATCTGTAGAATATCGTCGACAAATGCGTTTGTTAAAGCCACGTAGCTCTAGCTATGCTAATTGATTTCATAAATCAAGCTAGCTAGCTAGTTGCTACCGCAACTTTTATCCAAGTAGCAGCGAGCTAGCAGTCAAGCATCCTCGCGAACTTGGGGTATTTTTGCTAGCTAACTGGGGTGGCTGGTTAATATTGAAAGACCCATACAACACAGTTATTTGGCCACCCGTTATATTTTTGGAGCCAGTTATCTTAACAACTTTTATAACAGCCGTCTTAACTGAGATTGCTGGCTAGTTGAACAGTTGGTCATTGCTTCGTCTAGCTAGCCACAGTAGCTTTGCTAGCCAACCTGCTAACGTTACTTTGTTCGCTAGCTAGCAAACTAGCGCCAGGCATCTAGCAAGGTGCTGCTGACTACAGACCGCCAGTAACCTTACAGTAGCTAGCTAGCCAAAATCCGAGTAGTTTTGTTGCTCTTTCTCCACTACAAAATCCCTGCAATGATGGAAAAGAGTGCTTCGGAAATGTCAGGGAAAAGAAGGGGTAGGAATACAGTTAATAATCCTAACAAAAGTTTAGCTACGAATGGGAATAGCAACAATTCATGGGAGGAAGGAAGTTCGGGCTCCTCCAGTGATGATGAGCATGGTAGGTCAACACGACGGTGGTAGCCTCGGTCACTCTAAACTAGTTCATACACTTGTACAGTGATTTAAACATGTTAATCCTGTGTTTGTTACACGCTCAGGTAGTGGTGGTATGAGAGTTGGGACTCAGTATCAAGCCCTCGTGCCAGACTATGATCCAGGTGAGTCATTTTACTGTTCAGACAGTCAAGGAGATGGAACAGGTTACCAGACATGATAGCCTCGAACAATTCCTGGTCGTCTATTCCACGAGCCTTGACTAAGCGGGATACTGCTAACTACATCTTTATTATTTTGACATTCCGACTCCTGTCCACGGCTACATTGTTTCATGTTTGAACAGATTTAACTGCATAACTATTGTCAATGTATCCAATATATTCAAGCATATTTAGCATAAAAAAATCTGAGATGAGCTAATTAAAAAGTTGTAATTTACATCTGTTATAGCTAGGCCCTGATTGTTGGTCGAACGACCATGGTTATAAACGTTTAATTTAACTATCTGGAGTGAGAATGGTGTCGATTGCTTCCCTTTAAGTAATGAATCATTATGAAATGTATTATTTGTAACATGAACTGTATTAATTGTAGCTGCTTTCACTAGCCTATATGATTAAGTCCTGACTTCTATGATGGTCCATATTTTTCTCAATTTGGTCTCCATGCGAGAATTGATAGGCTTGTGCTGCTAATAATACATGTTGTATTTTCCAATGGAACATGGAATTTCATTCTTGCTAAACTTGTATTGTTGGAAATTGATTTCAGTTTCACTATCAACATTTCAACTTAAAAGCATTTAGGATAAAGGCAGTGAGTAGTTGAGTAATTAAGTCACTGGTCCTCATTCGATCCTTTATCCCCCCTGTGACAGAGATTGCCAAAGCGGCCGAAGAGAGGGACAACCTGGGCATGCTGGTGTGGCTCCCCAGCCCGAACCTGGCTGACGCTAAATGTGAGAGCCATTCAAGCCATTTTCCTCAATATGTACCAAATGTAAACTACTTGCCCAATTTACTTTTACAAATCTTTTATCTGAAGCAAAATAGTTAATGTAATAGCCATGCAATAATAACAGAAATGGGTAGCTGAGTGTTATTGTTATGCAGTCTTTTGGATATATATATACACACACACACACACACACACACACACACACACACACAAACAAACTGAGAACCAGTCAAATGCCAATTCTACATTGTAGAATAATAGTGAAGACATCAAAACTATGAAATAACTGGAATGGAATCATATAGTAACCAAAAAAGTGTTAAACAAATCAAAATATATTTGAGATTCTTCAAAGTAGCCACCCTTTGTCTTGATGACAGCTTGGCACACTCTTGGCATTATCTCAACCGTCTTCATGAGGTAGTCCCCTGGAATGCATTTCAATTAACAGGTGTGCCTTGTTAATTTGTGGAATTTCTTTCCTATTGCGTTTGAGCAAATCAGTTGTGTTGTGACAAGGTAGGGGTGGTATACAGAAAAATAACAAGTCCATATTATGGGCAGAACAGCTCAAATAAACAAAGAGAAATGACAGTCAATCATTACTTTAAGACATGAAGGTCAGTCAATCCGGAACAATTCATGAGCACCGCCACCAGGAAAGGAAGGAAAGGCACCGCCGCCAGGAAAGGAAGACCCACAGTTACCTCTGTTGCAGAGGATACGTTTGTTCGAGTTACCAGCCTCAGAAACTGCAGCCCAAATAAATGCTTCAGAGTTCAAGTAACGGACACATCTCAACATCAACTGTTCATAGGAGACTGTAGCAATTTGACCATGAATTCAACCTGATTCACGCAAATAAACCCCTACTAAAGGACACAATAAGAAGACTTGCTTGGGCCAAGAAACACGAGCAATGGACATTAGACCGGTGGAAATCTGTCCTTTGGTCGGATGAGTCCAAATTTGTAAAAATAAAGACCCTTGTCCAAATTTGTAAAAATAAAGACCCTTGTCCAAACTTGACTGGTACTGTATATTTAGATACAATGCATTCGGAAAGTGTTCAGACCCCTTGACTTTTTCCACATTGTTACGTTAAACCATTATTCTGAAATGGATTTACAGCTTTGCACACTTGTCATTCTCTCGACCAGCTTCATGAGGAATTAATTTCCAACCGTCTTGAAGGAGTTCCCACATGCTGAGCACTTGTTGGGTGCTTTTCCTTCACTCTGCGGTCCAACTCATCCCAAACCATGTCAATTTGGTTGAGATCGGGTGATTGTCGAAGCCAGGTCATCTGATTCAGCACTCCGTCACTCTCCTTGGTCAAATAGCCCTTACACAGCCTGGAAGTGTGTTGGGTCATTGTTCTGTTGAAAAACACTAGTACAACTAAGCGCAAACCAGATGGGATGGCGTATTGCTGCAGAATGCTGTGGTAGCCATGCTGGTTTAGTGTGCCTTGAATTCTAAACAAATCAGACGGTGTCACCAGCAAAGCACCATTACACCACCTCCATGCTTCACCGTGGGAACCACATGCAGAGATCATCCGTTCACCTACTCTGCGTCTCAAAGACACAGCGGTTGGAACCAAAAATCTAAAATTTGGACTCCTCAGACCAAAGGACCGATTTCCACCGGTCTAATGTCCGTTGCTCGTGTTTGTTGGCCCAAGCAAGTGGCTTCTTATTGGTATCCTTTAGTAGTGGTTTCTTTGCAGCAACTTGACCATGAAGGCCTGATTCACGCAGTATCCTCTGTACAGTTGATGTTGAGATGTCTGTTACTTGAACTCTGAAGCATTTATTTGGGCTGCAATTTCTGAGGCTGGTAACACTAATGAACTTATCCTCTGCAGCAGAGGTAACTCAGGGTCTTCCTTTCCTGTGGTGGTCCTCATGAGAGCCAGTTTCATCATAGCGCTTGATGGATTTTGCGACTGCACTGAACTTTCAAAGTTCTTAATGTTCCGGATTGACTGAACTTCATGTCTTAAAGTAATGATGGACTGTTGTTTCTTTTTGCTTATTTGAGCGGTTCTTTCCATAATATGGACTTGGTCTTTTACCAAATAGGTTTATCTTCTGTATACCACCCCTACCTTGTCGCAACACAACTGATTGGCTCAAACGCGTTAAGAAGGAAAGAAATTCCACAAATGTACTTTTAGCAAGGCACACCTGTTAATTGAAATGCATTTTTGGTTACTACATGATTTCATGTGTGTTATTTCATATTGTTGATGTCTTCACAATTATTCTACAGTGTTAAATAGTAGAAATAAAGAAACCCTTGAATGAGGTGTCAACTTTTGACTGGTACTGTATGTAAGGTATTTTTATATATTTGCCAAATTTCTACACCTGGTTTTTCTTTTGTCATTATGGGATATTGTGTGTAGATTGAAAGACATTTATATTTAATACATTTTAGAATAAGGCTGTAACAAAATTAGGAAAAAGTCAATGGGTCTGAATACTTACCGAATGCACTGTATGTTTTTATGTGTGTATGAATATTTTTTTGTACAGTGGATGAATACATTGCAATTGCCAAAGAGAAGCATGGGTACAACATGGAACAGGCACTGGGGATGCTCTTCTGGCACAAGCACAACATTGAGAAGTCACTGGCAGATTTGCCCAACTTCACACCTTTCCCAGATGAGTGGACAGTGGAGGACAAGGTCCTGTTTGAACAGGGCTTCAGCTTCCACGGGAAAACGTTCCATCGTATACAGCAGATGGTGAGACTAACGCCTCCAAATTGTATCATTTTTGTCAGTTAACAGCAGACTACTACATTGGCAAACGGTGATCACACCATGACAGACACTGAATTCTAATCTGGGGTGTTCATTGTGTGACGTCTCTAAACCACAAATAATGCACAACTGTGCGTTCGTTTGTTATTTACAAGTTCTTCTTGTTCATGTGCTAGCTACCAGACAAGTCCATTGCTAGCTTGGTTAGATTCTACTATTCATGGAAGAAGACACGGAGCAAAACCAGTGTCATGGATCGCCACGCACGCAAGCAGAAGAGGGAACGAGAGCAGAGGTATGAGAAGTGTGTGCTTTTGTTTAAAATGCATGAACCGCATTCTCAACTTTCACTCCCTTTTGGGAAAACTAGTCCTGGGTGGTTTCAAACATTCCAAATTGGCCAAACAAATGTATTATTGGAAAGTCAGGCCAAGAATACCATTATTTTCTTTCTATGTATTAACTTTTTGCTTTACGTTTCAGTGAGGATGAGGCTGAGGAGACCAATGGAAATGCTCCAAGCGATGTAGAGTACGACCCAAATAAGGAGGAGAAGAAAGAGGTGGGTCTGTTCAGTCTCTTATCAGTTTTAATAAATGTTGTTTATTGAAGCCAACTAACATGGTCATTTTATGTTTTAGCTGGGCGCAGCACCTGAGAAACAGGAGCCAAAACCACTAGCAGTGGTACAGAAGGTAGCTTTCGAAGTCTGAATATTTTCATTACCATTTCAATAGAAACATGCAACATTCATGTTAAATAGACACTACTTGTGATGGTTTGGCTTTTTAACCTAAATGTATTCCTTCACGTCTAGCCGACTACTGGCGTGGCAGAGAAACTGACCCACGTCAAAAAAGAACCACAGGGTCCTCCAGGGAAGAACCTGCACCGTGCTAAGAAGAAGCCTCCTAAAGGAATGCATCTGAGCCAGGGAGACGTAGCTGCAATGTCCACCAGCACCCCAGCTGCAGTCGGTGTGCTGCGGCAAATGGACATGGAGCTGGTTGGCATCAAACGGCAGGTTAGTGCACTGTCTTAACATGAATACACTGTGACCCCATTTCCTATCCATTGATGAGTACATTTTGTTTCAATCATGTATTGATGTCAATGGGAGATTTGTGTGGAAATTAAGAACTAAGCCTACGTACCTAGTGTCTTTAGGGTGACGAATTAACCTGGACATTTTTCCTTAATGAGTTTCATCCCCTTCTAGATCCAGAGCATCAAACAGAATAACAGTGCCCTGAAGGAGAAGCTTGATGTGGGAGTAGACAACTTCAGAGTAGCTGAGGTAATGCTAATGCTATTGCTAACAAAACAAGCAAGTATAGTGTGGAGAACCATTGTACCATCTAAACTGCTGTGAAATATATTTTTCATAACCCAAAATATTGTATTTTTAGCTGTTTGAAGCTAGTTTACAAAACCGAAAGTAAAAGAGCAATAACGAAACATAAGAACGGGAAGCATAGAAATAGCGCACGCACATAGAACAGATCTATAACGTACATTTGGTCGGATCGCCCTAAAAGTTACATATTACAGCTTAAATGTTACTGATGTTTTGTATAGTCATGAGAAAACAAAGCTTTCTGAAGCATGAACGCTCTCCAGCCAATTGTCGAAAATAGGTTTATTGCGCAAAGCGTTGATCAACACAGCATACCCTAGTGGCATCTGCTGGTCAAAAGAATTTAGAGCTGCCAAATGATTATAGATTACGTCACACATACCGCAGAGACAGCGCTGAGATGTCTAGTAGTTGTAATGTTTTCAAATAATTTATATTTTAAATCTACACTTCATTATGTTTGACATTGGGTCCCATTTCCCAGCTCAATAGACACTAGCAACTCTCAAAATCAACCTACACAACTTTCGGCAACCAACCCTTGAAATGAAAGGGGTTTCGCTTCCTTTTGGTTTGGCGTTGGTTGAAGACAGTCAGGTTGTTTGCGACAAAACAAAGTTTCGGATGCCGTTGATGACATGCTTCTGATAAAGTGATATGGGCATCGGCACACTGCTTTGAAGTGAACTGCTTTGCGGTTTCGATGCATGCTCCAGTATCAAACGTAACATCTATAGTCTTGTAATACAAGCACCATGACAGGTCAAAATGTATGTTTGTGACCATTTTATGTCTCAGGTGAACCAGAAGTTTAACACTCGCTGGACAACAGAGGAGCAACTGCTTGCTGTACAAGGTAATAGATTGCAACAGATGGGTTGGGATTAGAGAAAGGGTAGAAAATGGAACCAACTGAAGTGGGGCCCATGTGGAAAGTCGGATGATAAAAAAGTGTTTATCTTGAGTTCTGTTTCACATAACAATCTCAATTTGTTCAAAATGTATGTTCACTCCATTGTAACCTCTTCCAGCCATCAGAAAATATGGGCGGGACTTCCAGGCCATCTCAGATGTGATTGGCAACAAGTCTGTGGTGCAGGTGAAGAACTTCTTTGTAAACTACCGCCGACGCTTCAACTTGGATGAGGTGCTGCAGGAATGGGAGGCCGAGCACGGGATGGAGGGAGCAGCCAAGGGAGGAGAGGAGAAAATGGACACATCACCATCTCCCACTGAGGATGGAGCCACCAACCCTGTGCTGCCAGAGGACCAAAAAGAGGTATGTGACTGTCCACTCTTTGAATTGCGAATCGTCCTCCAACGACCCATATTAAGAAGAAATGGTGTGTAATTACAGAAATATTCTAATAATTCGAGACCCACCTCTCACATGCCCAGGTTCGGACCCATAGTTTAACGTCTTAGGGATCCGATCCCGTTAGCGGGCTCGTTTTCGGAGCAAACAAAGCGCGGCAAATTCTAAATAAAAATTCTTAATATTTAACATTCATCAATCCACGTGTTGCATAGCCATCAAAAGCTCTGCTTCTTGGCAATATCACAGCTTTCAAAAAGGCTTCACGGCGAAAGCACAACATTTGATTGTTTGAGGATAGCACCCCACATATTTTCCACATTAGCATAAATTCATATCCAGTGCGGGTCTCACAAAACCCATATCGGAGCTCAAATAAATCGCTTACCTTTTGAAAGAACTTCTGCTGAGGTCTTCCCAAGTGTCCAAACGAGAATCCATGGTTCTTTTGTTAGAAAAAGTCATTTATTATATCCATAAATCTCCGTTTGGTTGTCACGTTATGTTCAGCTACTCCAAGCATTTCCAGTCTACTCGCCCGTTGTACAGTGAAGAGAACGCATTCAAATTATACCTCAACTTTTCCCAAACAAATCAAAGATTAATCATGTATCCGTTTATGAATAATAGCAATAATATTTTACACGGATGGTAACCGAAACATTATAAAAGGAAAAGATAGTGGGGCGCGCTCACGTTCTCGTGACCGGGCAATCTTGTTTACCTTTTCTACTTCCTGCAGTGTTTCTTCTTCTGTATGGTTCTGCTCAGGGCTATTGCCTCCAGACACTGTCCAGAGACTGTTGACATCCAGTGGAGGACACAGGCTGCAGTACCTATGGCTTATCTCCCTATGAGGTATATAACCAGCCATTCAAAGTGAGCAAAGGTCAAAAGAAAAATTATTTCCGGACAGAAATTTCTCGGGTTTTTGCCTGCTATATCAGTTCTGTTATACCCACAGACATTATCTTAACGGTTTTAGAAACTTCAGAGTGTTTCCTATCCAATAGTACTAATTATGTTTCTGGGCCTGAGTGGCAGGCATTTTACTTTGGGCACGTCAGACAGGCGAAAATTTGTAAAATGGGACCCTAGCCCTAATAAGTTAAGAAACCCTGCTTTAAAGATATTTAATTGAAATAATAGCAAGGCTGTCACCCTGCCTGTGTTTTGGTAAAAAGCTGAGGGATGGGCCTTGACAAATGTAACCACTCTCAAAATTGGATGCAAGGACTGACCATCCATGATATAAAAATGATAGTTTTAACCATGTTTTGAGGCTATACAATGTTTGTTTACATTAACGTTGTTTAAAAACATTGGAGTAATACAAGCTTCTATTGTGGGTCCTGGTGGGGTATGACAGTTGAACTTAGCTCATGAGACATTTGTTATATTTAAGCAATAAGGCCTGAGGGGGTGTGGTGTATTGCCAATATACCAGGGCTGTTCTAAGCAACACAACGTGGAGTGCCTGGTATTGGCCATATACAACAAAACCTCAAGGTGCCTTATTGCTATTATAAACTGGTTACCAATGTAATTAGAGCAGTAAAGATGTTTTAGGTTTTGTCATACCTGTGGTACATACGGCCTGATATGCCACAGCTGTCAGCCAGTCAGTTTTCAGGGCTCGAACCACCAGTTTATAATCTTCATGAATCAATGGTTCTATATCATTAAGTCTATAAGCAATTAAGGATTCCAGCTTTAAATAATTCCAGTATTTTAATTTGAGTTTTTTTGCAGATGTATTAAGTGCAAATACTCCCCAATGTTGTCTCTTTACAGGAATCCTCACTAGTGGAAGCACAACAACCTCTAGCATCCTGAGTGACCAGCCATTTTGGATAATTCTGTTGGCAGAACTCCTCCCTCTGAGATTTTACATCTGTTCTGAAGAGGCGATGAAGAATCTGCACAGGTTACTCCCTGTCTTTGCGGGCCTGTTCAAGAAGGTCATTCCTGTTACCTCATCCCCAATTCAAGGATGTTTTGCAGCTGCCCACCAATTAACTTACAGCACCAGTCTTCAGCCGGACTGACAGTCAAAGTAACCAGAATTATCTGACTGCACTTTATCCCATCCCAGAAAAGTCTTCTGTATCAAATGTAACTTGTTTATGCATCTGGCGCCTTTTACCCTGCCTCTGTCGCTCTCAACATTACAGATGATCCCTGTTATCCAGCCCACAATATCCGTTTGTCATTTTATCCTTCTGCAACCCTCTTTACTTTGTAAAGACTGGTTTTTGTTGTGTAGTATTTAATCGCAGTAAGTCTCTGTATGAAATGACCCTATGGACTACAATTATTGACAAAGCTGTCTTTGTACACCAGACGGCCATAAAGAAAAACAACCCAAGGAAATACCATTGCAGTGTTGGAGATGGAGAAAAGGTGAGTCAGGTGATTTGCCCCCTGATACACATAGTGCAGAACAAGATGATGGCATTTCCACAGGGCCATTTCATACTGAGACCCAGTGCAAGTTAATACTATACAACCAGAACTATTTATATTTGTCTTCTTCCTTCCAAAACTCTTGTCTGCAGCCGTTTCCTTTACCCCCTAAGTAACTATACCCCCTAACAGGCACTCGTCCTTCCCCCCCATGGATTTACAAGGAATAGACTGGTGTATGAAGGCTTTAAATCCAGGAGAGGGCGTTAGCGAGACGGGTGCACAGTGGGGGAGTGAAATAGGAAATCAGAATGCAGAAATTGCCTTGCAGTATTCTACAAACTCCAATCACAATTGGGTACAAAGTAAACACTACAACCCATCTCCCCTCCCTCTGCTTCTATCCGTTACTTACGGCTGAAGCTCAGCCCTCCCCTACTGATATACACGCAATGTTTGTCATAAAAGGTTGCTCTTACGGAATGGATGTGCCTCAAGCATAATGCAAGTAGGATTCTGGGATATTGAAATTGCCATATCCATGGCATGATGAATGTTGTCCCCCCCCACCGTACTGAAAAGACTGTACAGACTTATCTAAAACTGACATTACATATAGTAAGTGTAGAACTTAGAATCCCAACAGGCGCTTCCATTGAAGAAATAAACTAGGTGTTGAATTTTAAACGGTAGTGCACTTTTGGTGTTCAGTGTTCAATATTACTCAATTTAAACTAAAGTTAACATGTTCTGGTGCATATTTATAAATAATGCATTAATTGTTCGGATGACAGGTTAAAGAGACGCGTACAAATAATGTAAAACTTTAAATAGGAGCTGTTCATCATTTGAGGGATGTCCATTTTCAGTTTACTAGTAACCTCGACACACAATCGGGTCAACTCAATTATGTTAAGAATGCTTTTCAGTTGGAAGGAGAGTTGAGTGAGAAGTTTCTTAAGTAGATGAATAAGGAACAAGGCTACAGTAAACATGTCCTGTCCCCCGGCCAATTGACATTGCTGTGACTAACAAATTTCAGTTAATTACTATAGTTCCTGCCTTGGGCCGATCAGTGTAGTTTTGTAAATCCCGGGTATCTATGGCAAGACTCATCATTTTCCCAAGTTTCATCAAAATCGGACAAGTGATGTCTGCGATATTGCTTGTGACTAACGGACAGACTGAGACACATCCACTGTCCCCTCTTCGATTTTCATCTTGGGGAACAATTTTTACATTTTAATTTAAACCTTTTGAGTTCTGAAGTGTTTTTATTTGTCATTTCAAGCCCTGTCCCTTTCACAACAACTGGCCTATGCTATTCTACCGTTTTTACTGTACTGGTACCATGATTTAGCATACTGGTTTGAAACCTTTTTTATATATTTATGAAGAAATTGTGAATGCCTGAGGTGGGGTTTTAATGAGGGTGTGTGCAGTTGTGTGTATTGCTGTCATTTACCATTGTGTATTCAATTTGCGCATCAATTAACTAGACAATAAATTTGAAGGATTTATAGGGACATTTACTGGATGCTCATTTTGTCTTTTCCTGCTATTTGTCTTTAGCCTGTTTCCAGAACTGTTTGTGCTCATTGTCAAGTCCAACATTCAGTTTGGCATAATAGCACAAACAGACAGGCACTCTTGTTCTGTCTTTCAGCACACATTTTGTCATAAATATTTAAATTGTGTGGTTTAAGCTGTTTCATTATTGTGCCTGATGTGGGGTTATGCACCTTTACTATAACAGACCAACAGTGAAAACCTTGTTGATTTTGTGATGAACAGTTCAAGGAATGGGGCTCCCCTGTGGTGCAGCGGTGTAAGGCACAATCTCAGTGTTTGAGGTGTAACTACAGACCCTGGTTTGATTCCAGGCTGTATCACAACCGGCTGTGATTGGGAGTCCCATAGGGCAGCGCACAATTGGCCCAGCATCGTTAGGGTTTGGCCGGGGTACGTCGTCATCGTAAATAAGAATTTGTGCTTAACTGACTTGCCTAGTTAAATAAAGGTTATTTTTAAGTAATTGCCTTTGCTGAAGAAGGATCAAGTATTGTTTCAGGACAGGAGGAGAAAATACATGTTTTACTGAATAGGAGGAAATGACTCAAGTGCAGTAAGTGATGGGTACAGACCATTACAGACAGTAAAATGTCCCACATTTGTATATCTGACAGCAATTCCCGTAGTACACTTCACACTTGATGGTGATGATGACACTGCCATCTAGCGGAAATACCATACCACACACCATGGCCTACCACTGGCTGACTATAATTTTTTTTTTTCTTGACGGGGATTTCCTGAGGAAGTAAGGCCAAAGCCAAAGGGGCTTTCCAACCACTAGACATCAAGACAAGAGCAAGTCAGCAGCGGCTGCTTTTTCTGCTATATTCCCGTATGGATTTTAGTACATTTCCTTTTAACGTTCTGTTTTTAAAATGTCAGCTACCGATCAAAAGCCTCTAGCTGCATATTTTAAAACCGGCAGTGTTTGGTCGTTTTCATTGTAAGCGGTTGCATTGTGGTGTTCACGTTCATGAACGTGCCATTCATCGAAGCTCCATTTGTAACATTGTAGCTCCTGGAAAACGGCGTTGCGTTGGCCAACGTTACATATCTGATTCATGTAAGTATTGTTGCTAGAATGGAAAGCTTAGTATAATATAGTGAATTTTACTTTTATGTAACTATGTCTGTCTGTAGATTGCAACATGTTGAGTAGCCATGCAGTTGTGAGCCAAAGCATGTGTGTGGAGCTAGGGAGGCTTCAAATTGGGGTATGATGTAATTTTAAAAATCTATTGTGGTGCACTGAATTGCCTACACTCAGCCATCTAAACCATGGTGAAAATATACCAATAATGGCATATTCTAAAAATGTATTATTCAACATGATCATCTTGTCATGTAATTTTACATTTACATGACATTGTATTATAAGATTTTCAGATTTACACCAATGCATGTACAATACATTAATTGCAGTTATGACAAATTGGTTGTCCAAAAGTCTCAATGTACCTCAAGTCATTTGCATGAAATTCTATTTTGGAGGGTGTTTTCTATTATCAGACATGGTGAACAGTCTGGTAATAGTAAATATTGGGTGCAAAAATATAATAGTATTGAAATATATGCTTATCATATGTCAATAATGCCTTTGAGACATGCCAAATGGTATGCCTGTATGCATATGAAACATTGAAAACATTTAACAGAATCACAGTAACATTTCTGATTGGCCAGGTCTAAGACCACTGATCAGAAAAACATGAATCTGTTCTGGGAAGATTCACCTCTTTCCAAGTTATCTTTCAGGTTATAGTGTTCCATGTAGCTAGAAACACGAGCATTTCGCTGCACCTGCTATAACATCTGCATATCTGTGTATGTGACCAATACACTGATCTGATTTAGAGCAATTAGGGCTGTGACGGTCATGGAATTTTGGATGACGGTAATTGGTCAGCCAAGTGATCGCGGTAACTGTCATAACAGTTAGACGCACATTTTCTCCCATCGTCGCTCCTGACTGCATGTGTTGCTGCTGGGAGGGGGGCATTGCTTAGACAACTGAAGACTCGTTTGCTACAACACCTTGCTTGTTTCAGCAAGAAGCAACAATGTTTAATCATGTTGTATAGTCCATGTTACAGCAGAGACAGACTCAACCGCCTGAATTCCCAGCCATCCCGTCTTCAGTCAGCTGTTCGTTCCACACAAAAAAAAAGTATGGTCATGATGGCTGTTATTTTATTTTCATGATGGTCTTTATCCATAATAGTAGTTACATGGTTATGGTAATTGTGCCAAGCCTAAGTGCAATGAAAGGTCACTCAGAGAATTTCCCTACTTGTTTCGTTTTTGTTTTTTGTGATGTCATGCTACTCAACCAGCATAACAAGACTTGGCTACATCTGTATACTGGGAGTGGAGAGACTGCCCTTTGTACCAATATTGTCTGAGTAGAATAAATAGCTTGTGCATTTCATGGCCATATGAGAGGATCTCGCCTAAGAAACCATGACATGTAACTGATTTACCTCTACTTTTCTTCATCCACTCACTGTTAGACACAATGTGTCCTTTCAGCATCAAGCATTATGACCAGGTTTAAATACTGTAGAATATTGGGCCTATTTCTCAAAAGATGTTGGACATTCTCCATGTAAACCTATCAGTGAGTGTATTTCACAGGGGAAATACCCAATTTTACATAATGCTCAGCGTTTCATCAGAAACAGATTTCCTGTCAAGGAAGATAGACCTGACTAATCTCGTCCCTGGCCCAAATGTACCCGAAACCATCTCAAATGTACTATATGCGTTACTGTAGGTAGGAGATATCGAAGATATCTATCTAGCCTAACCAATCTAAATTTCTAACTTTTGCTGACAGTTTCTATCCATCTGGGTCTGGAGTTTGTGTAGGCTTACACCTGTGTGTGTGTGTGTGTGTGTGTGAGAGTGAGTACTAAGTTGTGTGTGTAGTCAGTCAGTCAGTCAGTCAGTCAGTGGTGATAGACAGGGATGAGGCAGCATGTGGAAAAGCCCCTTGAATATCCCAGGAAGTCCCTTTCGAACCACATGAACTGGTCAGCGAATAGCCTAGGCCTAATCCATTTCCTCATCCAGTGATGATGGTTGGATGGATTGATGTACTTTCAACGTTGAGGGCAGAGTTGTAGAAGTGGCCAGTCTTGATTTCCTAACCAGTGTCAGTCTGAATGAGGCAGTTGAACCATGTTTAACAGGATGTAGAGCTGATGGTTCAGTCATTAGGTCAGAGTTGATCTCTAGCTTCATGGGAACCGTTCTCAGTTCTCAATTTTAACTAGAACCTACTAGTAGAAGTTCATGTTTTTGGGGGGATGGTGTATGCTATATTTACATGGGATTTGAGTCAAAAGGATGTTCTAGCCTAGATTGCTTGCCCTCCTATGGCTTGCACTCTGAAAATGAATAATGTTTTGGCAAGTCAATAATAAAGGCTTCGGTCAGTCTAGATTAAGTTCTGTCCTCTCTATCTAATTTTGGAAATGATTTATTCCAGTCTCAAGCCTTCCTGGTTGTGCACTCTGCTCCGAGTCAGAGTGGAGATAAAATTAGCCCCAGTTAGCTATGCCTGTTATAAAGGGGTTTCCCAAGGCTTGGCCTGACAGTCGTGAGCTGTTTATGTGGCAATGAATGCTCAGCATTAACACACACACAGCCTCAGCTGAAACATCATGTTGTGTTTGTCCTGTATGTTGCAACTGTACATTTTATTAAACATCTCTCACCGTGTGTGTGTTTGCCCTCCCCAGGTCATGTCAGCAGGGCGGAATGCGGACGGGCGGGAGCTGCAGATCCCCCTCCAGCAATGCGCTCTCTCCCTGGCCGCTCTCTCCCTGGCCCAGCGCCCCTGGCCCAGCGACCACGTGGCAGGCTTCCTACCCCAGCATGGGGGCTTCAGGGACCACTTCGTAGCCACCCCGGAACCCAAGTACTGCTGTGAGTCCTGCAAGCTGGTGCTCTGCAACCCCAGGCAGACAGAATGCGGACACAGGTTCTGTGAAACCTGTATCTCTGAGCAGCTAAGGTGAGGAGAAAAGATTTGATATTCATGCTGAGTGTGAGAATGAATGGGTATGTTTATTTATTTGGAAATTACAGTTGAGAAATTACAGAAATGTCTTCTTGTCAGTGTGTTTGATATGTCAGCTGTCTTTCTGGTAAGATTGGTTTGTCATTCAATGATCATGTGATGATGACTGAGGAATAATGAAAGTCATTGGCCACTAGTTGTTAATTGGATGCTTGATTGGACATAAATGATTAGTTAAATCTACTTTACAGCAAACCGAATCCAGTATGTCCAGAAGATAAGGAACCTCTGTTCAAAGACAAGGTAAGACTATGAAAATGATTTGCATCACTATCATCATCATCCCTACATACCAGCCCCAAGGATAAAATTATTATTTTTTTTTTTCTTTCTTTTTTAACTCAGTCAGGGTCTCAACTGTTGACAGTTAAAATAGTAGAATACACAAGGTACGTTTTGAAATGTGGTTGTGCACTCTATTAGCCCATATCAGCTAACGTTTTTTAGATTGATAAGTTAGTTTAGCGAGCGATCTAAACTTGTCGTAATCATGGTTGAATTACCGACCAGGACTCCCCCCATACAGTCTGTTAGTTACTCATTCAGATATCAATTCAAATCTGCTAAAATTTCTCTCCACCCTATGGCAGAATTTGTAGATTTGCAGGAAATTAGCTGTAAAACTGAAAATGTTTCTGCCCTGGGAAAATGAGTAGAATTGCATGAAATTAGTTATAAAATTGCAAGATCTTCTCTACGCCCATGGTAAAATTGCTTTAAAACAGCAACATTTTCTCTATGCCCGATGGCAGAATGTATAGAATTGCACTAAATAACATTTAAGACGTCATCTGACGGCATGTGTGGGTATGGATATGGGTACGCAGCCCCTCATTAAGAGTTCAGATTTTTGGTGGCCCCCACCCCCATCAAAGTTGCCCATCCCTGCTATATACCCATTCTAAATGACCTTGAACATAATCAGTGACAATAGTGTTGTGTGTGTTTTTTGTCAGGTCTTCCGTGACATATGCTGCAATAGAGAGATCATGGCTCTGAGAGTGTACTGCAGGAGTGAAAAGAACGGCTGTAAGGAGCAGATAAGTTTACAGCAGGTCATGGTAAGTGTCTGACTGGGGAAAATAAAAAGTCCCATTGTTGCACAGTGCACACCATCGGTATTCTGAACTGCAAAAGATCCACCCATTTTGAATGACCGTTTAGAAAAGTGTTTATCTACAATTCTCCTTGATGTTAGTCACATTGGTTGAACATTTCCCATCAACCGTTATGAATTACTATAATAATACATAACATTTTCTTTACACTCATGATTCCTTATCCTTACATTCCCCCCCAGGATCATTTGAATGTGTGTCCGTATTTTGAGGTGCCATGTCCTTTGGGAAAGTGCAAAGAGAAGATGATACGCAAAGACATTCCTGAACACTTGAGTTGGAAATGTAAACACAGGGAGACCACCTGTGAATTCTGCATGCAGAAGATGGCCATGACTGAATTACAGGTAACTAGAACCACTACTTGAGTTGGGCTGGTGCTCACCGAACCTGCACCTCCTATAGAATATTTTGTCTTTAAGGGGGGCAGTTTAAACATGAGTTTCCTGTTTTTTTTTTAAATGATATTTACACACTACGAGGTCGAAATAACATTGTGAAATAACACCCTGACATTGTGAAAATGACTGAATACTGATAATACCCTTTCTGTGTACATTTTTTTTTTTTTCTTTTCAAATACCTGGAATTTAAGCCTGTTCAGGTGGTATGGAATTTTTTGGCCCACATCATGACGTCACAATGTGATCTGATTATAATAGAGCTGATCAGATTGTAGTCCTAACACTCGGAAATTAGTTACCTCTGGTTTGTTCAGCCATCCCTATGGGAAATATGAATGGCGAAAGAATAGGGTTTTGGAATAATCGCCCGAAATTGAGGTCTGAGGTTAACACAGGCTTTGGAGATCTTATATGTTTTGTTCTATGACATAATAGCAGTCCGTTAACATGACCTTTATGAATGATGAAGCTTTTATGTGATTTTTCAAAATTCACAAAAAGTGATGTTAGCTGATGATTATCTCATAGAACAAAACGTATATGATCTCCTGAACCTGTGTTTACCACAGACTAGAGGTTGACACGGGAGTGAAAATTCATTCCTGTCCCTTGTCCTGTCATTTCTTCCCCCTGTATTGTCCTGATCTCGCAACAGTTCTATAACCCCGGGAACTTTCTTGTCCCTTCCCGATAAAAATCACTCCTGTCCAGTCCGTGCAAATGTTTGTGCACAGAAGTATAAGCTTTTGTGTTTGTTTTGGAAGTATTGAAAATAATTTCAGCAATATGTGGCTGATATGTGGTTGTCTTACCTATTGTTGGCCTAAGTCGCTCTGGATAAGCGTATTCTAAATGACATAAATGTATATCGACCAAGGCTGAAGGATTAGGACAGAGACCCCAGCAGGATGGTCTGCACATAACAGCACCAGCATACATTTGTAGCCTACAGCTGAGCACTGCGCACATATGAACATTTACAACATGAACATGATTTTTTTTTTTTTTTTACCTGAGTGGCAGTACTGCATTTTTTTATTATTTAAACTACAATATATTAGGCCTAGCCTACAGTTTTCTTTTTTACGAAATGCTCCACACATTCCATATTTCAGCCCCCCAAAACTCAGTTTATAACTATTCCTGTACTGCCCGTTCCTGTAGACTGTTGATCCTGTCCCGAACTTGCCTCGAACTTCACCCCCAGCAGTCTTGTTCCCATGTCAACATCTACCACAGACCATATTATCAGCATTTATCTAAAAACCATAGAAAAACCCCTTTGTTTTCTCCATGGTGGAGTTAGTGCCTACAGAAAGATAAAAATTATATTTTGGAGTTATTTTAATTAAATAAACTCACACAGTGATTTATTAGACAGTGATGATTTAAAAATTTTATTACAAAGACTGCATGGGGGCTTTAAATAGAATGAGTACTGGCACCTAATTTTATTTTTATTTAACCTTTATTTAACTAGGCAAGTCAGTTAAGAACAAATTCCTATTTACAATGACGGCCTACCAAAAGGCAAAAGACCTCCTGTGGGGACGGGGGCTGGGATTAAAAAAATTTAATGAAAAAAATAACATATAAATATAGGACAACACACACATCACGACAAGAGAGACAACACTACATAAAGAGAGACCTAAGACGACAGCATACTGTATAAAAGGATATAAAGAGGACCGGCACTCAAAATGAGTGCTGCAGCGTTTCCCCTATATTCATTTAGCAGAGGCAGCCCAAAAATATGACTGCAGTTTGCAGGAAGTTGCTGACTAGCGTTTGCGCAATTACTAACTAGCATTAGCGCAATGACTGGAAGTCTATGGGAACAGCTAGTATGCTAGTGAAGCTACCTCCGTTCAAACTACACGCAGAGACATACACATGGTATCCATGAGTTCATCTGACTCTGGGTAAGTAGAAAAAGGGCTTCATTGCCAAATCTTGCACTATCCCTTTAAGATCAGTGACACGTTACAAGGTATATTTGAAGCAAACCGTGGCGTGAATGAGAGCCACGAGCGCACAGCCACTACTTGCTCCTCATCATCTCCCTACAGTGCAGTGGCGCACATCAGTTATATTTCAGCTGTTAACATCATTACATTTTCATGAATTTTTGAGTAGAATGTATTTTTAAAAAGTCCCCAGAAGTGACCTTCTCACCGTCGTTCTGATACTGGCATGTATTTAAGTCCACCTTAATCACTGACCATAACAACACTGTTACTTCCCTAAACAACATCATGGATTTATGTTGTAGAGCCAGTTAAATATGTGTTCAATGTTTTTTGTGGGAATATTTACTAGGTGTATTCCACAGTGCCAATTTCTCTTTACTTGACAACTTTTTCAGAAACACAAAGACACCGTTTGTCCTTCATTTCCGGTGGCCTGCCCCAATCATTGTACTTTCCCCTCCATCTTACGGAGCAAAGTAAGGAGTTTATTTTAATGTTCGTAATATAAGTTGTATTCCTGCAAAACAAGAATGGTCATCTTTCCTCTTATCATCAGATGGATAAACACAGTTTTTGATTTTGTGATACAATGGTTGCTCATGTCATTGAGACCACGTTGTACTGCAGATGCTTGATATAGAAGGAAATGATTGAACCTAAATGTGTGTTTTTACTCTCAGCTGACAAGTCATCAACATGAGTGTCCAAAGGCTCATGTCACCTGCTCCTTTATCCGCTTTGGATGCAATTTCAAGGTCAGTCAGTCTTCAGTCTTCAATAATAATATGTTTAATATAAGTTGTAATAACATGGTCACTATGAACTCCTCGTGATGGCTCTCCTACTCCTTTGTCTTGCTGTTGTTATCATAAGAAAGTGGTGCTACTGTCCCACTGAACTACAACTCAGACACATTTAGGAGAGCATACAGTAGTTTTAAGCTGGTATGTTACTGATATGATATTCCCTGTTACTCCTCTGTAGGGTCTCAACCAAGACATGAGGGACCATGAATCTAGCTTTGCCTCTGAACACCTGCGGTTAATGGCAACCAGGAACACTACACTGGAGGCCAAGGTACTGCAATGAACTTAATTTTTTATAACAATTTGCCCTGTGTAACATTAGAGCAAACATTTTATAGAATCAGCATAATGAAAATGTTAATTCACACATTTTTGTATGTGCATTTATATGTAACACACTAACAACAAAATATATTTTGTGAAGTACCCGAAAGAAATCAATTGGGAGAATTGAAACTAAATGAACCACACATCTAACTTCATAACAACAACTAACCCTAGGGCTGAATGGTTACTGTAGTTGAGGGTAATGAAAGCAGTAATAGCAACAACAGATATTGTTTATCGCCCGTCTAGGTGGAAGATGTTAAAGGAGAGCTTCAAGAACGGTACAAGGTTCTGCCAGGCCTGAGCAGCCGTCTGTCTGAAACATTGTCTCAGTATGAGGAGATGAGGGAGAAGAATAGACAGCTGGACCAGAAGCTCAATACCATGCAGGTAAAGGTCCAATTCGTGTCATAATCTAACCTTATAATAAAGACGAAATACTCGCCTTTGGCATGCATAATAATACTTGTCTTTGACATGTATCATGACATAACGCACTGTCCTTCAGTCCCATTTACTGATTTCTCAGTTGGAGGTAAAGTCCTGTCATGTATGGAAGTAGTGCTGCACGATATATGCAAAACATTTAATTGCGATTTTACTTGCGATTTATAGATCAAAACACTTGGGTGAACTGTTGGAATCGTAAAATTGGAATGATCATTCTATTGCTATGGTTGGAATACAGTGGGCACTTGGGTTGCAGTTTTGTTTGGCATGGCAACAGAAGTAAGGGAGGATATAGTTGTGACAGAGTAGGAACCAAAGTGTTGGTCAGTGTTTCCCAGGGAACCCTAATTCAATTTGAATAGATAGGAACATTCAGACAAAGATTTTAGAATATTCTTTGCATTTTCTTCTGATTTTAAGATAAAGCTATTGCACGAACAATGCTGATATACTCCACCACTGGTACTGGCCTGTATATTAACAGTTTGCCCTATCTCAGTGGATTTAACCAGAGATTTTAGAGAAAGGAGGAGATAATAATCCGGCGGAAAATGAATGGAGAAACGTATTATGCTCCGCCCAGCAGGCTCACGACCAATCATCAGCTCTATATTCGCGCAATCGCAAATATTTGTTTTTCAGCATCCCAACAGCTTTACGGTTGAGTGGTGACCGACATAGAGACCATCAGATCAACAGAAACATAGCAATCAAATTGTAGAAATATGTTGTTAATTTGAACAATGATGAGTTTCTGAGTCGTAATTTAATTTGATAAAAAAAGAGAGTTGTTAAAGTTTGTCATCTGCTATTTCGCAAAAGCAGTCAAATTGTGTTTGTTGGTTGTTCGTATCGAAATGAGTTAGCTAGCTGGAAATGTAAATAAAACAGACGTGAGGAAGATCATGTAACATAATTTTTTTGTTATTCAGGTGTCATTGTTCTTGGTCTGGCAAAGCCAACATGGTTAGGTAATATTAGAAGGATGAGGTATGGGTCAGCAGTGGAAGGATTAAGGAACCGCACCTGCTTAGCAGTAGCTAAATCACCAGCAAATCATCACATACTTTCTCAGTGGACACAACTATCTAAACATAGTAAGTACCAATGTAGTACTACATTCAAAGAAAACTGCAGAACTCTGCTACTATGATAGGAGACCGGGTGATAGGTTGGAGTGGGTGAGGAGACATTACGTTGTTCTTATAATATGTAACCTGTAATATGTTGAGACCAAAGTCTCTTTTTTCAACTGAGCCCTGCTTCACAATAGTGCTGCTGCTGCAGATACAAAGTACCTTGCATGATAAGGAACCAGGGATTCTAGCTACAACAAACAAGGCAGGAGCATGAGAAATACAACAACACCAAAATATAAAGGATAGTCTATGTAATAACAATGCTTATCAAGAGAACATACAATATAAGTATAATACAAAATGAGTGATGCAGCTGATCTGGTTCTATGTCTCTGTCTAACTCCAGATCCATTCTAGGCAGCAAGGTTGGAAGTTCATCAATGTTTCTAGTTTTTAAGTTACACCGTTAAACATTTCAGTTTTAGTTTTTCTTGGCTGCCTCTTGTCCTATGAATTGTTTTGGGTTGTCTGCGCAGCTCTGCACTGATTCGACACATGGCGTACTACTGCTCTGAAAGCAGAATGGCATGCTTTGGCTGTTCTGTGTGTTGTGTCTGTGTGATTTTGTAAGTGTGCTTTTTATTATTTTATATTTTTCTCTGCCAAATGTGTGTGATGATTGACTTGAAGGGATTTTTATTTTATTTATAGTGCCCCATAACACATTTGAAGGCCTGATTAGGTTTGCTGTGTCTGTGAATATTTTGTGCTGTATGAATGTGCTCCTTGCTGGGATGCATAGGAGTGGTTCTCTCTTCTCTGGTAGACTAGGTCACCACGCCTGTCACAATTCCCTAGGTCTTGATCCAGGGACAGCTTCCGGGCCACCCAACCAGCCACGTACGCTTGCACCTCTGCCTCGACTCTGTCACTGATCTCTTCCTTTTAGAAGAGTGACATCAACCATATTAGTAACATTTGTTTTTCCCAATTGCTTTGGTATATTGTGGGGATAAAGGATCATATTCTCTAAATTAATCACTTTTTTTATTTGACTTAGATTTATGTAGTTATTCATATATAATGATTCATAGTCATATGAGTACAACACTACACAACCAAATTTGGTCAATCATTGTGTTTCTCGTTATCAACTATGTCACTGAATGAGATGTTTAAAGAGTATGGTACTTTGTTTAACACAGTGAAATGAATTGTCTATCTCCTGCACTATAAACTACTCTTACACACCTGTTCAAGTGGTGCTTGTGGTGTCAAGGGGTCAATGGGAGACAGTATGGGTTGTAGGTCACAAATGTTTAAAGTTTTGAGGGAGCGTGCAATTGGCACGTTGACTGCAGGAATGTTGACTGCAGGAATGTCCACCAGAGCTGTTGCCAGAGAATATAATTTTAATTTCACTACCATAAGCCGCCTCGATTTAAGGCAGCCCCCCGCACCTCTCTGATTCAGAGGGGTTGGGTTAAATGCAGAAGACACATTTCAGTTGAATGCATTCAGTTGTACAACTGAGTAGGTATCCCCCTTTCCCATGTTGTTTTAGAGAATTTGGCAGTACGTCCAACCGGCCTCACAACCGCAGACCACATGTAACCATGCCAGCCCAGGACCTCCACATCGGGCTTCTTCACCTGCGGGGTGATCTGAGACCAGCCACCCGGACAGCTGATGAAACTGTGGATTTGCACAACCAAAGAATTTCTGCACAAACTGTCTGTGAAGCTCATCTGCATGCTCGTTGTCCTCACCAGGGTCTTGACCTGACTGCAGTTCGGCATCGTAACTGACTTCAGTGGGCAAATGCTGTAAACTCTCCTTCCAGACTCACATTAAGCATCTCCAATCCAAAATTAAATCTAGAATCGGCTTCCTATTTCGCAACAAAGCATCCTTCACGCATGCTGCCAAACATACCCTCGTTAAACTGACCATCCTACCGATCCTCGACGATGTCATTTATAAAATAGCCTCCAACACATCAAGGTGATGAACTGCCTCCTTCATGAGGGAGACTATACGGTCACTGGAAAATAAATAACCTATTGGCTGTAAAAGTACGAGTTAATTATTATAAGTGTTTGTCCCTTGGGTTAGTTTAGGTGGTTGTCCTTTTTTGTTTCCATTTTTCCATTAGGCTTCTGATCTATGAACACTAGCCTGTCTGGCAGGCTTTTTGTCTTAACAGACACCATCAATAGAGTCTGTCCTCTTGTTGTAATCAAGATGATCTTTAACTGTTATCTCATCAAAGACAAGTATGGACATTCTTTCTTGTGTGCTGTGCTCCTCCTCATTTGGCTGAGGACACAATAAACACAAAATAATAATACAATTCCTATTGGCCTAGACTATGCAATATAAGCACTGAAAAGTCTGTCTGAAACATTTGCCACTTGGCACACTTCAAAATAACTATTTGTTTAGAGTCTTTGGTGTTGCTAGGGAGAATGTATTCCTCAGCTCTTTGTAGCACTTTGGGCTGTGGTGTAATAATTGTAGGAAAAACTCCTTTATTTCTTTTGTGAATCTTCTCCCACTTGTTTTTGAGCAATGCATGTTTCACTTGAGTCCTGCAGAACGCCTTTGCCTCAGGGCTCAACTGTTCGAAGGAGTCCTGCATTCCTGCCTCTTTAATAGACTCCAACTTCTGCATCCTTGAAAGAAGTAATATATCAAATAATATATCACTCAGTTCAGTTTCTGAAAGTAGGTCTATAGGCTATGCCTAATAGTACTGAGTGTACAAAACATTAAGGACACCTGCTCTTTCCATGACAGACTGACCAGGTGAAGCTATGATCCCTTATTGATGTCACTTGTTAAATCCACTTCAGTCAGTGTGTATGAAGGGGAGGGGACTTTTTAAGCCTTGAGACAATTGACACATGGGTTGTGTGTGTGCCATTCAGAGGGTGAATGGGCAAGAATAAATATTTTAAGTGTGTTTTGAACGGGGTATGGTAGTAGGTGCCAGGCGTACCGGTTTGTGTCAGGAACTGCAATGCTGCTGGGTTCAACAGTTTCCCATGTGTATCAAGAATGGTCCACCACCCAAAGGACATCCAGCCAACTTGACACAACTGTGGGAAGCATTGGAGTCAACATGGGTCAGCATCCCTGTGGAACGCTTTCAACGCTGAGGGCGCAACTTAATATTAGGAAGGTGTTCCTAATGTTTTGCACACAGTGTATATTAAGCGACATATGTCTTCCATCGTGTTTTTCCTCTTCCTCATTAGAAACTTAATTTGCCTCTTCCCTCTCTCTTGTTCTAGCAGGAGTTCAAGCTCTTTTATTCTCTGAAATATTGTATTGATGTATACATTTTTAGTATAGAATTCATTGTTGGGGGGGTCAAGACGTAGTGGACCTAGGTTGAAATATATCCTTAAGTTGATCTAATTGGTTATTACAGGGTCATAATTGCCCAATCAGAGCCACATCTGCATCTCCATAATCCCTCCACTTGCACTTGAAAGTCAAGTTATCCTTCCTCTGTAGATTTATGACAATGTTAGAACAGGTCTTGAAATCGTGACATTACGTACTTTCAAGGAAAATAGGTAGGTTTCTCAATTTACCCTGATTTAAGGGATTGAGTGAAGATTAGTTTATCAACTGCGTGACACAGCATGACAACGTGAACGTTATTGGTCGACAGTCTGCTGGGTGGAGCATTATACGTTTCTCCATTCATTTCCCGCAGTGATTCTTATCTCCTTTTCTAATATCTCTAGCAGTGCATCTCGAGCGTGAGGAACTCTGCCTGCTTGAGTGACAGGGGGCAGGGCTTGGTGTGTGGGATTGGGAAGCGGGCAAAAGAAATCTGTTTAAAAAAATAGACTTTTACGGACGGCTATGTGGCGTTTTCTAAATATATAAGCCTCATGCGATATGGATATTGCACATGTCAATATCGCAATTTTGCAGCCCTATATGGAAGTGTGTAAATGCATGTGTGTGTGATTGTTCCTCCGTGTAGGAGTTGATGAGTTCCCACTCTGAGAAGCTTCTGGAGGTGGAGCTGGAGCTGAGGTCTCTGAGGTCTGTCCGAGAGGAGGTAGAGACACTCCGAGGAACCGTGGAGAGCATCCGCTCCAGGGTTGCCACTCTAGAAGGAGGACGGGGCGGGGCCAACCCAGCCACACACACACTAGGTGAGTTGCCTTGAATTCTCTCGCTCTCAACACTTGTCTTGTGAATGCTGTTATTCTTTACCACTTCACTGCCACTAAAACCTGTAATCCTGTATAGCTCTTTTAGGAGTTTCTCAAAGTGTAATGTGACATTAGACCAATCTGATATGCTCAAAGTCTGAAACTACATTATGAGCAAAGTAATGATCTCCACTGAAATAGCTTTTTAGTCAAGAGTAGAGAGAAGTCCAGAGTGGTGCAGACAATGCAGGGCTCTTATCCCATTGGCTTGCTTTTGTTTCTCTGCATGTTCTTTAGAGACACAGCTCTCCCGTCACGACGACATGCTGAGCGTCCATGAGATCCGCCTAGCAGACATGGACCTGCGCTTCCAAGTTCTAGAGACGGCCTCCTTCAATGGGATGCTCATTTGGAAGATCCGTGACTACAAGCGGCGGAAACAAGAAGCCGTGGCATCAAAGACCCTGTCACTCTACAGCCAGCCTTTCTATACTGGCTACTTTGGCTACAAGATGTGTGCCCGGGTCTACCTGAACGGAGACGGCATGGGGAAGGGAACCCACCTGTCTCTGTTCTTCGTGGTGATGCGTGGCGAGTACGACGCCCTGCTGCCCTGGCCCTTTAAGCAGAAGGTGACCTTGATGCTGATGGATCAGGGCTCAGCCAGGAAGCACTTAGGGGATGCCTTTAAACCAGACCCAAATAGCAGCAGCTTCAGACGGCCCACGGCAGAGATGAACATAGCCTCGGGCTGCCCGCTGTTCGTGGCCCAGACTGTGCTGGAGAACGGTACTTACATCAAGGACGATACCATCTTCATTAAGGTCACAGTAGACACGTCTGACCTCCCTGACCCCTGATCTATGATCTGTAGAGAACAGCAGATGTATCCATATCAGTTATATCTATCAGAGGGAGAGGTGCCCTTATGTGAGAGAGATTGCAAGATGAAATGGAGAAAATAAAAGAACAGAAAAAAAGGTAAAAAATGACTGCCATATGCTGCATTTGCTGTAGGCCAATTGTTGGTGACACTTTAATATCTTGATAATATGCAGCTGTTTAAAGGGCAAATCCACAGATGAAACAATAACAAAAGGGTCACCCCGCCTCTGTTTTGGTAAAAGCTGAGGGATGGGCCTGGAGAAATGTAACCACTCTCAGATTAATAGACAGACCTATGGATGCAAGGACTGACCATCCATGATATCAAAATTATTGTTTTAACCATGTTATGAGGCTATACAGTGTTTGTTTACATTTGAGGCATTTATAAGTTATATTCCTCAAGAATCAATGGACATTTTTTTTTATCGGCATGCACTAAGCAGCTGTTGCAAGAGTGCATTTTTCACTGGCTGTCCACTGGTTTCAAAAACAATAATTTGATAGGCAGCTTAAACTTCTTGAATTCAACCATTATTGGGGTTCAAATACCCATTTATATTTGTGAACAGCCATCCACAATCCGTAAGGGGCAAATAGCTAAATGAAAGAGCAGCAGTGTGATTCACATCAATGAGCTATGTAGATATCAATTACAAGTGATATCCGTATTGCTATTGACTACACCACTGCTGTCATCCTTACTTACAAGCTTTTATTCAAGTTGGATAATGTTTGGATGCCGACAGCAGTCGCACCATTGGAAGACAGCTTGGACTGTAGCATACAAAAGCCTATTCCTGCTCTTTTCCCTCGGTCCATCAAACACATTTGGTGTGTCATCATAGTGGCCTCTGACTTGTGGTCAAACTCGCTCAGGTGGAACAAACTTAAACTTGCTCCTATTTTCTCATCGACGTTCAAATCAGCATTGAAAAAATGTGTTAAAGATTTATTTTCGCAAACATCATTTCTGAATTTATAAGTAATCCTCAAAATAATCATATAGTTTTTCAAAAGTATCTGTAATCTGATTACAATATTTTTGCTTGTAATGGATTACAGTTACTGTTGTTTTTTGGGGGGGTAATCCCTTACATGTAACAGATTGCATGTAATCCATTACTCCCCAACCCTGGTCACCAGTGGCAACCAGGCTGAATGTTAAATAGAGAAGTGAGCATGGTGGTTTAATTAAGTGATAATGCCCTCGAAGCTGGTGTTTGGAGGATATATTTGCACGGGTGTTGTTAGGCAAACAACGGGTTACCAACATATTCAAATAATGATTGACATATTTTCATAAATGTTATTTCGATTAATTTATTCATATTGTTTCATCCTTCCACGAGATATAGTGCCGATAGAAATCTAGGGTTGCTACCCAAGCCATCTGGTCCTTCGTTCTATAGGTTCGGTTGCCATGATGGCTGGCAACTTTCTTATCCCTTGCTAGCTAGCCAACTTTAGCTAACACAGTCACGTCAAACAGTGCAGCTAGAATAATATCAACATAACTGCATTTGCATAAGTTGTTTTCTAGTGACGTTATTTGGATACATCCATAACAATAGGCTAATGATGCTCAATTTCAACTGGCATAGAAAATGTGCTCTCTCGTCAGGGCACTTGTTCAGAGGAGCTAGCCAACAACACAACTAACCCAGTCACTTCAAACTGGAGCCATTTTCTGTTGACATTTCTTTGTATATATCCATAAAAAAATATGGTGGTTCATGATTTCAACTAACTGATCAAAGCTGCCTGCCTGTCTGTCTCATCCCGACCCAACACGTTCATTACTATGGGACAGCTGGAGATCGAATTTCAATATTGAAACAATGTTGCAAATGTCAGAGAGACAGACAGCAAGGTTTAAACAAATCTCTGCTATTGAAAACCAATTGCTAGTCTAAAGGAAATGGGAGATAATGTCTAGATGCTTTTTACAGTGGAGAACAAGTTAATAAATTGTCTGGCTGGGCTGATGAGACAGTGGATTGCGCTGTGAGATGGAACAGAGTAAACAGTAATTTTAACGTCATAGTTTGAGCCGGTGGTAACTTGTGGAATAGACACCGGCTTGAATGCGGTTTTGACCAATCAGTGTCCAGGATTAGACCCACCCGTTGTATAAGTCTAAAGAATGTATATATTACTCAGAGCAGGGATAGGTATAAATGGCATGGAGAGTGGATCATCATTCTAAGCCAAGTTATCAGGATGTAACCATCATCAAACTACATGGACCCAATATATACAGTGGGCCAAAAAATTATTTAGTCAGCCACCAATTGTGCAAGTTCTCTCACTTAAAAAGATGAGAGGCCTGTAGTTTTCATCATAGGTACACTTCAACTATGACAGACAAAATGAGGAAAATAAATCCAGAAAATCACATTGTAGGATTTTTTATGAATTTATTTGCAAATTATGGTGGAAAATAAGTATTTGGTCACATACAAACAAGCAAGATTTCTGGCTCTCACAGACCTGTAACTTCTTCTTTAAGAGGCTCCTCTGTCCTCCACTTGTTACCTGTATTAATGGCACCTGTTTGAACTTGTTATCAGTATAAAAGACACCTGTCCACAACCTCAAACAGTCACACTCGAACTCCACTATGGCCAAGACCAAAGAGCTGTCAAAGGACACCAGAAACAAAATTGTAGACCTGCACCAGGTTGGGAAGACTGAATCTGCAATAGGTAAGCAGCTTGGTTTGAAGAAATCAACTGTGGGAGCAATTATTAGGAAATGGAAGACATACAAGACCACTGATAATATTCCTCGATCTGGGGCTCCACGCAAGATCTCACCCGTGGGGTCAAAATGATCACAAGAACGGTGAGCAAAAATCCCAGAACCACACGGGGACCTAGTGAATGACCTGCAGAGAGCTGGGACCAAAGTAACAAAGCCTACCATCAGTAACACACTACGCCGCCAGGGACTCAAATCCTGCAGTGCCAGACGTGTCCCCCTGCTTAAGCCAGTACATGTTCAGGCCCGTCTGAAGTTTGCTAGAGAGCATTTGGATGATCCAGATGAGGATTGGGAGAATGTCATATGGTCAGATGAAACCAAAATAGAACTTTTTGGTAAAAACTCAACTCGTCGTGTTTGGAGGACAAAGAATGCTGAGTTGCATCCAAAGAACACCATACCTACTGTGAAGCATGGGGGTGGAAACATCATGCTTTGGGGCTGTTTTTCTGCAAAGGGACCAGGACGACTGATCCGTGTAAAGGAAAGAATGAATGGGGCCATGTATCGTGAGATTTTGAGTGAAAACCTCCTTCCATCAGCAAGGGCATTGAAGATGAAACGTGTCTGGGTCTTTCAGCATGACAATGATCCCAAACACACCGCCCGGGCAACGAAGGAGTGGCTTCGAAGAAGCATTTCAAGGTCCTGGAGTGGCCTAGCCAGTCTCCAGATCTCAACCCCATAGAAAATCTTTGGAGGAGTTGAAAGTCCGTGTTGCCCAGCGACAGCCCCAAAACATCACTGCTCTAGAGGAGATCTGCATGGAGGAATGGGCCAAAATACCAGCAACAGTGTGTGAAAACCTTGTGAAGACTTACAGAAAACGTTTGACCTCTGTCATTGCCAACAAAGGGTATATAACAAAGTATTGAGATAAACTTTTGTTATTGACCAAATACTTATTTTCCACCATAATTTGCAAATAAATAAATACAAAATCCTACAATGTGATTTTCTGGATTTCTTTTTCTCATTTCGTCTGTCATAGTTGAAGTGTACCTATGATGAAAATTACAGGCCTCTCTCATCTTTTTAAGTTGGAGAACTTGCACAATTGGTGGCTGACTAAATACTTTTTTGCCCCACTCTATGTATGTATGGCAATCTACCAAAACTAAAGATCATATAGAATGGAGATGGTGAATAAATTTACTTCGACAATAATCATTTCTGCCTTGAAGAACATGAGTGGGACAGCGCAAATATTACAGGAGACATCAAATATCACTAAGGAGAACTCTGACTTGACTTTGTTTGATGAAACATTTCTAAATTAAAGCCGGAAGAGACAATCCCACATGACATGTCGGATAAGGAGATACAATACATTACGTGGTTGTGTATGTTGTGTTTGCATTGCTGGTGGTCGTATTATTGCATTGTTAAAGTACAGAATGTAACGTATAGTATGTATGTATCCAGTGTTGTGTTGGAGAACGTTGATCGACAAGCTTTTATTAACAGGCATTGTGTGAGTAGTAGTGTTTTGTGTGCAGGCTCTTATTTCAGATTTGGTTTTAGTGGACCTGGTACTTAGGCAGTATGCAAAGTCTGCATCTGAAACAGCATCCTATTCCCTATATAGTGCACTACTTTTGGCCAGAGATGGACAAAAGTAGTGCACTATATAGCGATTCGGGTGCTATTTCAAACACAAATATGGCACAAAAGAATGGATACACTGGTATAGAAATGCCACTGCTTCGTGGAGTTAACAATAGGAATATCCTTTCATTTCTGAAGATCTATATAGATCTGTAAATTACTTCTATACCGCTTTTTGTACCAATACCTTACACATTGTTTTTGTAATGTTCAAAACGGATGCTGTGCATCATGCTAATTATTATTTTGGGAAAGCAAAAATGCCTCAAACTCCAACCATGTTGATTGAGCTGAGACATAAAGTGACTAAGTGGACTTGTTTTCGTGATGGTTGGTAGAGAATGTTATTTGCACAAGTTATGTTTTGAATATGTAATATTAAAATTGTTAAAAAGAACTTGAATTTGTCTCTTGGCTGTGATGTTTGGTTCCTGTGGAGGAGGAGATCCAAAGGAGAAGATGCAGATGGATTGGCCACACACTCTGAAAGCCTCCTCCAACATCACCAGGCAAGCTCTATCCTGGAACCCACAATGGAAACTGAAAAGTGGGCACCAGAGAAACACCTTGTGGTGGGAGCTTGAAGCAGACCCCAAAAGATCAGGCACGGGATGGAACGAGATTGACAAGACAGCCCAGGACAAAGTGCGCTGGAGAGATGGTGTCAATGAGTTAGAGTTGGGGTGGGAGATGATCCTGAGTGAGTTGTAAAAGCATAGGCAATGGGAGCTAAAATGTGGAGGTGTAGATGGAATGGCTGCTTAAAGTTCTAATCATAATATATATATTTTTTTTTATGTAACCTTTATTTAACTACACAAGTCAGTTAAGAACAAATTCTTATTTACAATGACTGTCTACACTGGCCAAACCCTAACCACGACAACCCTGGACCAATTGTGCGCCACCCTGAGACTCCCAATAACAGCCGGTTGTGATAAAGCCTGGGATTGAACCAAGGTCTGTATTGACGCCTCTAGCACTGTGGTACAGTGCCTTAGACCGCTGCGCCACTCGGGAGCCCAACATGTATAGTAATACCTATTTTGTCTAATTTTATTATATGACTGACACTGGTCTGCCACACTTGCCTCTCTTGAATCAAGAAAACTACAGTGAAGTTGGTTAATTGATGCCTTGATAATATGTTTAGTGATGGGCGGGGAAAAGGTCTGCGCAGACTGTAGCTAGCTCTCCAGGATATGGTGTCGACTGCTTCATAGGAAAAAGTCTATCTTGTCCTTCCACTAGATGTCAGGATAGTACAGAAGCATAGGTCTACTACTGTATATTTTCCACCAAGGGTAGGCGACAACCGCCATGTGACATTTCAAGAAAACCTGACAACGCAGTAACGACCAGACACCCTCAGTGAACTGTAGTGTGTAGATAGTTGCAGGTAGAAATGTGTCATGTAGAAACAATTCCACATTCTGTATGACCGGTCTGATAGAGTACATTTAGGTCATGTATTATGTCACCTTTATTTAACTAGGCAAGTCAGTTAAGAACAATTTTTTATTTACAATGATGGCCTACACCGGCAAAATCGGACGATGCAATCACGGCCGGTTGTGATTCAGCCTGGATTCGAAACCAGGGTGTCTGTAGTGACGCCTCAAGCACTGAGTTGCAGTGTCTTAGAGACTCGGGAGCCATTTCTGTTAAATTGCACCCACCTGGATATTAAACCCCTGGCATTGGCCGCTGTCTGGTCATGTTATTCAGTGTATACATACAGTGAGCTCCGAAAGGATTGAGACAGTGACACAATCTTTGTTGTTTTGGCTCTGTACTCCGGCACTTTGAATTTGAAATGATCCAATGACTAAGTTTAAAGTGCAGACTGTGCTATGCTAGCATGATTACGGCTAGTCCTGAATGAATCGTGAATAATGATGAGTGAGAAAGTTAGACACATATCATACCCCCAAGACATGCTAACCTCTCACCATTACAATAACAGGGGAGGTTAGCATTTTTTGGGAGGTATGATATTTATGCCCCTAACTTTCACACTCATTATTCACGATTCATTCAGGATTATCTGTAATCATGGTAGCATCCACATTAATGTAGAAGTGTTTAGAAACCTTATATTCTTATTTACAATAAGTGACTTCAAAATGACACAATACATTATTTACCATTCATTTCTTTTGGGCACAAAATAATCTGAAACAAAAACAAAACAAACAGCAAAAGCATCCAACAAGTTTGTAGAGACACAAGTTTGATGTAGGAATGTCCTAGGAATGTGACCAAATACTAAACTTTTGACAACTTTAATACACATAAGTGAGTTTGTCCCATTACTTTTGGTCCCTTAAAATGGGGGGACTATAGAAAAAGTGCTGTAATTTCTAAACGGTTCACCCGATATGGATGAAAATACCCTCAAATTAAAGCTGACAGTCTGAACTTTAATCTTAGTTATTGTATCATTTCAAATCCAAAGCGCTGTCACTGTTCCAATACTTTTGGAGCATACTGTATAAATCATGTTAGTATGTGAAGGTATTGTAGGATACCACACTTCTTTCTGATATTTGCATCTAAGCAACATACATGTAGATGCCTACATGTATGTAGTAAATGTATTCTCATCAGACCTGGGTTCAAATACTATTTAGTATTTACTTTCAAAGACATTTGGAAGTAAGGATTTTGATATTTTTTCTTTGAAAATACAAGTAGTTCAATATTGGAATGTATTTGGAAATACACTTGGAAAGTACAGGCAAGTATTTGAAAATACTCAAATACACAGACAAGTGTATTTTCAAATACAAATATTGAAATACTCCCATGCATGTGAACCCACAAAGCATCTCATCGAGCAGTACTCTGAAATGCTTTGTGGGGGTGCAGGGGTCTGTTTGGTATTTAAATAATGAAAATACATCCAAAGGAAGTAGTTGACTCAGGCCACATTATTTGAAAATACTCAAACAGAAAATAAGTATTTATATAACAAATAATGAAATGCACATGTATTTGTTTAACCCAGGTCTGATTGTCATTGTCATTGAATATAGATTCAATTGTGTGTGTAATAATTAGACAATATAAAACTCCTGTATTGTCCATACAAGTTTGCAGTGAAGACTTGGAAAACTATATTGCCCTGCTTGGGGTAGAGCAGGGCTGCCAAATCCTGGTCATGAGATTCCGTAAAAACACGGCACTTTTTTCGTAGCAGGTTAAGAGAAAAGGTAATTAGATAAGGTTAGGGTTTAGCGAAAATGCTCTCCTAACCTGATACAAAAAGTCACTGCCGGTCGAAGCTGTATCAAGTGGCATTTTTTTCAGGGAGTCCCCAGCTCCCGGAGGACCGAAACATTTCTGGTGTTCATCATCTCCTTCTAATCAGGGACTACTTCAGACCTGGGACACCAGGTGAGTAAAATTAACTACCAGGTAGAAACAAAAAACAGAAGTGATTTGACCCTCCAGGACCAGGATTGGGCAGCCCAATGCTAGAGTATTTTTCGCTCTTGAATTCTCAGTCATGCCCCTACGACATTTACAGGAAAGGCGGTGCCACTGAACTGCGCAGAGGAGCTACTGTGAGCAACCAGCAATCAGTTGGAAAACAACCGTGTAATACAGGTGCCAAAGAATAACGTATTTTATTTGAAGTAACAAGTGAGATATTCGGATGCAAAGTAGATCGTTGCGCAAATCTTGAAAGCTGTGGAAAATAAGTAAGTCAAACGTCAGATCTTGATTTGGGAACATAGAAGAGCAGCAGCATCATCATGTTCAGTTGGGTGAATAATAAACAAGGAGGCAGAAACAAGGACGGCGAGATGTACCAAACTGTGACGGAGGGTCTTCAACAACTTTACACAAACAAAATATTACCATTGGAAGAAACGTATCTTTTTCATGATTTCCATTCACCGGCGTTGGAGGCAGCTGATTTTCAGAGCAAGCCAATGGTTCTATTGGTTGGACAGTATTCTACGGGGAAGACGACGTTCATAAGGTAGTCCATCCAGACATCTGCAACAGTTATGCAGCCTCATTTTTGTGACAACTGTATTTTACCTACATGGCCTTCCTGTCAAATTATCGAGTTGTTGAATAATCCCTAGGCAAGTACTTTGACAAGTTGAGCTGTCAAAATGGGAGGGAATTTATGTCAAAATGTATATGAGGAAACAACCACTGATGGAAAATGTTGTTTAGTGTTGGAAAATGATCTAACATTATGTTCAGGTTGTAGATGGTTTGTTTTTTAAATTTATTTTCACCAATATTCCATGTTCACGTTCAATACAACATGAATTAGACTTCCCATTGTCCTTAGATCCGGGGAGGGAGGTGCCACACTAACTGCTTCTTAGATATGTTTGTTTTTTATGTCAAGAGGTAGTGACATGAAATGTGTGCTGTTGGGTGTACTCAAGGACTGGAGTTGGGGAAACATTGCTTAGAGAGAACAAGTTAATCCACCAGCCTGTTCTTGATTGGTTGCTTTTGAGTTTCCGCCCATCAATATCAATGACAGGTCTGGTGACCATTGAAACTTAAGTATTTTGTGCACTCCAGGTCTCTGAACAACCAACTGCAATAGGCGAGAAAGAATAGAACCATTATAAAAGTCTAACTTCTCAGTTTCAATGGCAATTTTGAACACAATGTTTGACTCATCAGGCTTAGAGCAAACACTGTCAGTTTAGTAACTTGGTGAGCGGCAGGTTCTGCATCAAGATGGGACATGCAGCTTAACTATCTTTAGGAAAGGTGCCTCTGGTAGGCTACTACAGTCTGCCAGCTGCTGAAAGTAGATGCACAATACTGAGAATTAGGTCAACACACCCCTTTTTGTTGCAGGGGTAACATCTCACCTTGCAGATTATGTGCACACAAGAAGAAAATGGTTTTAATTTAGTCAAATCCCTTTTATTACTTGACCTTCAAGTAAAATAAATGTACCAAAAATCAACTTTAGTGAAAACAGTTTTTTATCCTAAGTAGACTACTTAATTACTTGGTGTTTGTACTGCTCCTACACAATAGCTAATTTCATTCTTTCAGAGCTCAGTTACATCAGACAGAATCCCACCCAATTCTAGAAAGCCATTAACAGTCCTCCTAAAGACATGTCTTCTCCTTTGAGTGGATGTGGCCAAGGCAAGCTGGCGTTCCTCTGTTTGAAGACCTTTGACACAATGTCATCCTCTCACAGGAAGGGCTGATTACCTATAGCATGGCCAGAACTTTGCAAGAAAAACAATGTTACTCTGTTTTTTTTTTGTCTTGGGGGGGGCATATATCAAGCACTCTGTCAGACTTTGTGTCTTGCCTTGGCAGTTGAAAATGTGAGGTTGTGCCATCCAGTTGAGCCCATATCAAACTAAAAGTGTTATTTAACACGCGTGTACACGCTGGAATTGGAATGCACAGGAGTGAATGAGAGAACAGATGGGCCGCGAGCATCTATGGTGTCATAGCGCGTCAAATTAGAAAGCTAGTCAATGTTTCTCGTGTCTACGCAGAGCAATGCTGGTAAAATATGCAGATAAATTGCGTGGGTCACTTGTAGAAAATGAATTAGAGGAATTATGATCTTCGCTAGACTAAAGATGTAGTTTAAAATGTATTGGGCTGTAAGGTTTATCAGTCAAATAGGCTACATATTTGAAAACAATTGCAGGTTACCTGTGTTGATTTCGATCATAGGCATATAGGCTACGGCTGGGAAACTCGAGGAACCCTGATTTCAAGAGAGAATACTGTTACGTAGGCGAACGAGACTAGCTAAATTCTTTCCAAACTTCTCGGGTGTACTAGCTACAACTCTCCTCACGTTCACCGAGGTAAAGACCGATTCAGGTTGGATATTCGCCTGTAGTTTTCCTTATGTCCACCAACAGCAGTTAGGGACCGTCAACATAGTGACAAATCACATTTTTCACATTTCAATAGCTCTAATCATTACTCCTAAAACTTTCAAAACTGGTTCTAGCTAACCTGATGGCATAGACACACATTGCACACACTTTTTTTGTAGGTTTACATCTCACACTATTTGACATATATTTATTTAATTTTTCTATTGAAATTTGTAAAATTTCAATAGCGCCCTGTTCATGTGACCCACACACCTCAAACAAGGTTCATAAGGTACACTCAGTGGGCATAGACATTGCACACCCTTTTGTTTGTCCATTTACATCCCATAAGATTTTACGATAATTTTTTAAATATTCAAATTTCAATTGCTCCTTTGACCTACAACTCTCAAACTACTTTCAGAATATCCACTGATTTAGCCTTCTATGTAGCACAACCTTTTGTTTGTCCATTTTCCTCTCACACAATTTTACATTAATTGTCAATGTTTTTCAATGTTTCTCATTTCAATAGCTCCGTGGTCATGTGACCTACTGACCTCAACCAAGGTTCAGAATGTCCACTGACTACCCTTATATATTGCACACTCCAGGCCTCTAGGCTTACACCGCCTGCCTGCCCTCTCCCTGGGCCTGAGAGTGTATTGCTTACTCCCTGGAACTACAGACCTCCAGGCCTCCACACCTACTCTCCCTACGCGGTCAACACCCCTCTCCCTTGGTCTTAGAGCAGGGTTGGGCAAACTTTTTGGCTCGAGGGCCACATCGGGATTTAGAAATTCAATGGAGGGACGCATTTTTTGGGGGACCAATTGTTTGTTAAAATCAATTTGCGGGGGCTTCCTGAGTGGTGCAGTGCTCTAGGGCGTCACTACAGACCCGGGTTCGATCCCAGGCTGTCACGCTGGCCGTGACTGGGAGACCCATGAGGCAGGGCACAATTTGCCCAGCGTCGTCCGGGTTAGGAGAGGGTTTGGCAGGCCGAGATGTCCTTGTCCCATCGCGCTCTAGCGACTCCTGTGGCGGGCCAGGCGCGTGCACACTGAAGCGGTCGCCAGGTGTACGGTGTTTCCTCCGACACATTGGTGCGGCTGGCTTCCGGGTTAAGCGGGCATTGTGCCAAGAAGCAGTGTGGCTTGGCTGGGTTGTGTTTCGGAGGACGCAGGGCTCTCGACCTTCGCCTCTCCTGAGTCCGTACAGGAGTTGCAGCGATGGGACAAGACTATAACTACCAATTGGATACCACGAAATTGGGGAGAAAAAAGGTGTAAAAAAAAAAAAAAGTACCACCACATATATAGGACATGTAAGGTGAGTTAAAAAGAACACACAACAATAATTCACAAGGGGTACGTAGGGAACATAACAAATACAACTGTTTTATTATGGATTGTCATGGCAATTAAGTTGGCATACGCTATGCTGTGTATGTGAATTGACAGTCTCCTCTCGTACGCAAATTTTGACGCCCTGTGATTTCAACTTTAGGCGGATGGCCTAGCACTCCCATAGTCGTATAGTATGTGGTATTTGCTCATGTGGCATTCACATACATTTGCATATGCAAGTATTCTTTAGTCGTTCTGCCTAAACAGAAAGGCCTAGTAATAGTAGGCGTTGGCTTGGTGTTTGTGCAGATATTTCAGTCAACAGTCAGAGAGCTTTGTAATCATGTTGGAGACAGATGATGATTACTGCTGTTGTTATATTACCTCATCTTCATCAACCATCATGCCAAGTCCTATTGTCCATTGTAAAACATTATTTGAAGTGTTGTATTGATGTAACGTATTGCTGAGCTCAAAAAATAAATGTCCACAGTGGTGATTTACTCTTACTCTGTTCTGTTTCAGGTACCTGCTGGAGCAGGACTTCCCAGGCATGCGGGTTGGCCCAGAGCCCACAACGGATGGCTTCATCGCTGTCATGTATGGGGAGAATGAGGGGGTTGTCCCTGGTAACGCTCTGGTGGTCGACCCCAAGAAACCCTTCCGTAAACTCAACGCCTTTGGTAACTCCTTCCTCAATAGGTAAAGTGGACCGTTTTTTTTGTTTATTACCGGGAACACTTTACCTTAAAGGGGAACTGCACTCGCTGATTTGGCCTCGTTTTTTGGCTTGCTCAAGAAAAGCTTGCGGCCATGACTGAAGCCAAACGTGAGCTGGCTTGGGGGTGTGGTTTGTTGTGGGTGTTTTTTGGGTGTGTCCTTGCCACCACCAAGACACACCCATCGTGAGAACCTTGCTCGCAGCTGTTTCCCCCCATTCAATCACAACAGACAAACCTCCTGCAGGTGGAGTTCAATATTTACAGGCAAATGTATGGTGAGATGCCGGAAGAAGCTTTGAATAGGTCAGTAGCCTACAGATTATTATGAGAAGAATACAATTGCTGATTTTATGTAGATATTCTAAACTTTTTTGTTACATTTTAAATGTAGTAACAGGTCCATGTAGAATAAAAAAACGTTTACATAATACCATAGAAGCAGTGTTCTGCTAATATAACTAACAATGTGCACCTTTCATTGTCAATTCCCAGCCGATACAGATACTGTGCCTATCTGCATTTTGTCTGGTGGTAATGGTAATGGTAACCTTGGCAAACAATTTAGTGGTCATGCCTTCCTGTGTGGTGTCCCATAGGAGTTTCCTGATCCTGGTGCAGAATACACAGGGTTTCTCCCTCCCCATATTTACTGACCCCATTCAATTCAATAATAAAAAAAACGACAATACAAGTGAAAGTTGTCTAGTAAACTGTTAATGCCGAGTTCCAGGTCTCTTCATTCAGAGACATCAGTATCAAGCCTGTCTGTCAGTCTGGACTTCATCATTTAATTTTGTAAGTCTCCATGTGCTGGCACCATACATGTTTCTGTGAACACATACACACACAGTCACTGTTCTATTACCAATGGCAGTTAGGATAGGTAATATCTGACACACAAAGTTTGAATCGGTCAGATAAAACCTACCCAATTATGGTCTCTCCATCAAACGACTGAGGCTGACTTCTGGCAATGACATCTACAGTCCTCCATCTGTAGAAATAGGCAGAGTTCATCAGTGACACATGGAATGAAAAGGGTGTTGCAAATACTGGATATTTCTGCTGTACTGTATTATCAGTATTCACCTTCAGTCACATGTTGTGGATGTGTTGAGTGCCTGGTCCCTCTCCATTCAGAGACGTCTGTACCAAGCCTGTCCGTCGATCAGGACTCCATCACATCATCTTGCAAGTCTCCAAGTGCTGGCTCAAAATATGCATCTGTGAACAAATACTGTGAGGGGAAAAAAGTATTTGATCCCCTGCTGATTTTGTACGTTTGCCCACTGACAAAGAAATGATCAGTCTATCATTTTAATGGTAGGTTTATTTGAACAGTGAGAGACAGAATAACAACAAAAAAACCCTGAAAAACGCATGTGAAAAATGTTACAAATTGATTTGCATTTTAATGAGGGAAATAAGTATTTGACCCCCTCTCAATCAGAAAGATTTCTGGCTCCCAGGTGTCTTTTATACAGGTAACGAGCTGAGATTAGGAGCACACTCTTAAAGGGAGTGCTCCTAATCTCAGCTTGTTACCTGTATAAAAGACCCCTGTCCACAGAAGCAATCAATCAATCAGATTCCAAACTCTCCACCATGGCCAAGACCAAAGAGCTCTCCAAGGATGTCAGGGACAAGATTGTAGACCTACACAAGGCTGGAATGGTCTACAAGGCCATCGCCAAGCAGCTTGGTGAGAAGGTGACAACAGTTGGTGCGATTATTCGCAAATGGAAGAAACACAAAAGAACTGTCAATCTCCCTCGGCCTGGGGCTCCATGCAAGATCTCACCTCGTGCAGTTGCAAAGAACGGTGAGGAATGAGAACGGTGAGGAATCAGCCCAGAACTACACAGGAGGATCTTGTCAATGATCTCAAAACAGCTGGGACCATAGTCATCAAGAAAACAATTGGGAACACACTACGCCGTGAATGACTGAAATCCTGCAGCGCCCACAAGGTCCCCCTGCTCAAGAAAGCACATATACATGCCCGTCTGAAGTTTGCCAATGAACATCTGAATGATTCAGAGGACATCTGGGTGAAAGTGTTGTGGTCAGATGAGACCAAAATGGAGCTCTTTGGCATCAACTCAACTCGCCGTGTTTGGAGGAGGAGGAATGCTGCCTATGACCCCAAGAACACCATCCCCACCGTCAAACATGGAGGTGGAAACATTATGCTTTGGGGGTGTTTTTCTGCTAAGGGGACAAGACAACTTCACCGCATCAAAGGGACAATGGACGGGGCCATGTACCGTCAAATCTTGGGTGAGAACCTCCTTCCCTCAGCCAGGGCATTGAAAATGGGTCGTGGATGGGTATTCCAGCATGACAATGACCCAAAACACACGGCCAAGGCAACAAAGGAGTGGCTCAAGAAGAAGCACATTAAGGTCCTGGAGTGGCCTAACCAGTCTCCAAACCTTAATCCCATAGAAAATCTGTGGAGGGAGCTGAAGGTTCGAGTTGCCAAACGTCAGCCTCGAAACCTTAATGACTTGGAGAAGATCTGCAAAGAGGAGTAAGACAAAATCCCTCCTGAGATGTATGCAAACCTGGTGGCCAACTACAAGAAACGTCTGACCTCTGTGATTGCCAACAAGGGTTTTGCCACCAAGTACTAAATCATGTTTTGCAGAGGGGTCAAATACTTATTTCCCTCATTAAAATGCAAATCAATTTATAACCTTTTTCACATGCGTTTTTCTAGATTTTGTTGTTATTCTCTCTCTCACTGTTCAAATAAACCTACCATTAAAATTATAGACTGATAATTTCTTTGTCAGTTGGCAAACGTCAAAAATCAGCAGGGGATCAAATACTTTTCCCCCTCACTGTACACACCATAGTCAATGTTCTAATACAAATGGCAGTTAGGATAGGTGATATCTGACAAACAAACATACTATGTTGAAGTTTGAACAGGTCAGACTAAACCTACCTAATTCTGGTCTCCCCATCGACAACCGTTGGTGAGCAGACGAGGTGGCTGGAGGTAAGGTCTTTGCCAGCTCCGTATTGATTGGCATGGCAGCGTAGATCAGCTCCTGGCCCCTCATCAAATATACTGGTTGGACACACACACACACAATTACATTATCAATGGTTGTTATGATTAGCCTAGTGCAACCAACCTGATCGCTGTTTTCACTTTTCTATTTCACTTCCGATATCATATAATGTGAAAGGGAATAGTGAACACAGCGATCAGGTTAGGTTATGCCCTAGACATTATATGGACCTAGGAAGTAGAAAATAAGCAACAAATAATATCACTTTGGAACAAGTATGTTTCACAATTGTGTTATCAAATGTATCAAAATAATAAAGGGGGTTACCTTCTGTATTTGTACAAATGATGGGCCTGTGAAAGCTGTTGCCGCTGACAGGTGAAGGTTGATGGCCGGATACTTGCCGAAATGTGTCTGACTGTTCCATTCATAGGAATGCTCAAAGCGAGAGCATGTCTGCATGATGCTGATGAGTACCTCCTTGCTGGTCTTCTCTATGCTGCATGTTTGGCTGCATGCTGGACATCTCTCAAACAACTGCAGCATGCAATCCTATGAGGTGGTGTTGACTGGGAGGGCCTGTGACAGGGTGATATAATAGACGGCCGAGTGGTAAATTGCATTTTGTTCTAAGAAAGGACAAAGCTTTTTGCTAGTGCACTTCACAACCAAAATGACTACTAGTTATAATTGCTTGGCTGGGGAATAAGCCTACTAGTTTATTAAGCTGGGTATTTTTTTTATACAACATTTCACAACACACCTTACCTGTCGTTGTTGATGGAGCCATCTTTGTCATCAGGGCAGTAACTCGGGTCACTATCAGAGGCCTCATAATGGCGTGTCCTTTTCATAAGAGTCGAGGGAGACTTTGGCAATCACAGAGGAGGTGTCACAAGGGTAATTGTGTCTCATGACGCACATTTATTCTGAGGTTTTGCCTGACAAGCTGTGAAAATAGCAAGTGAACAGTGAATTAAATGATTTTTGGAGGTCACTAAACAATTGCAATCATATTTCTGGACATGTTAATATACCCACCTTAGTTCCTTCTGGTAGGTCCCGGCATCCGTTCATGACCAGGGGATCAGTCTGGCACCCAACTGTGCACTTTGTCTAACATAAAAACAGGGTCAACGATTGTGATCATTCCTCACTTATAAATATAGTTAGAGAAATAACGTAATCTCGTTTGGAAGCATTACCGATGTAGACTTACCCTCCTTGGATTAGTTAGTTTTTAGGGGCAGTCACTTTTTAAGTTGCTTTCACAAAGCTGTTAATACATTATGTAACAACAATATTATAACAAGTAATTAGTGTTACTACACAGGTATAAGCATAGAATTACATTACTTTAATTTGAAGGATCTGTGGGTATAAGAGCAACTCAATGTCAGAGGTTACCCACATAGTTAGTGACAATTGTCACTGAAATGCTGTGGCATGTGGAACCTTCCATTACATAAATAGGCAGCTGAGCCTTGGTAGAGGCTTGAGCAGAGATGTGTGGAATTGCTAACAGCCCCCCTAGCTGATAACTCGAGGTGAAGACATTTTCCTTGATATGAGGATTGATTACAACCACCTCCCACTGCCCCATGATCTATTATCTTCTCTATGTTTACCTCCCTCTAGCACTTTGACTTAATAAATCAGACATTAGTGACATGGGGGTCCCTGTTCATTATAACATCCTGTATAAGTCATTCTTGTGCAATGAGAACACATTTTAAATGTTATTTTTTCACATTCTTAACATGTTTTGTTGAGTACATTCGTCCAATCTTGCATTCCTGCAGTGCAAACAAACAAAACAAGATTAGGCTTTTCTCTCCCTGTGTTAAGAAGGTTTGGTTGAATTGTGTCCTATGTTCCCTAAGGTGATTGACAAAGCAGATCCAGTTTTTTCCGTTCTAAAAAAGCAGAAGTTAGCGATTTATTTTGGTATTGTCGTTCCATTTCTTCCTGTCAGCCCAGCCCTTTTGACATAGCTGTTATTTTTTTCCAAAAACAGCTAGGAGAGGGAAGTGACTGTCACTTTGTGCTATAACTACAATATTTTGGTTGTCTGTTGTTGGCTCAGTCAGAGGTTCTCTTAGCTTTAATTTTAGCCAAACAGTTGTCTGAAGCATGTTTCCTATTTCCAGATATTTGTAATCCATGGGAAATGGTTCTGTACTTATATGACAGTTGGCCAAGTTAAGGTCAAAGACATTCCTGACAGGACAGAGGACATCTCCTCCTTTCCAGAGGAACCTTTGACAATGCACATTGTTTCCAGTGGACGCTAATGTGCGTCACACAAGATGTCACTTGGAGTATGTCGCCCCCAAACTCTGTTATTTTACATAGGGAATTTATAGCGCTTAAGTTGGTGCCATGGATGCATACTAGGCCAACATTGTTTTTATTTTTGCAGTTGAATCCTTCCTGCCCAAGTGCCCAGACAAAAATAATAGACATCACCGGTGTTGGCCTGAATCTGCCAGATTTACAGCTATCACTAATGCTATCTCTGTTACCATCACATGTGATCTGATCTGAATGGCTGAATCACTGCCCTTTCAAAGCAAATACATACCAGCTTAGAAATGGGAAAGGATGGGGTAAGAAAAGAGGAAGAAAACGTCCTGAATATGTTTTGACAACATGAGTTTAGAAGGGTGTTTTTCTGGAGCTGCTCTTCAATTCATGTCTGTAACATGTATTGTTTCTCTTCTCCTGTAGGTTCATCTGTTCCCAGATCCCTAACCAGGTCCTCCGGGGTATTAGTATAATTGACACACCAGGAATCCTGTCTGGAGAGAAGCAACGCATTAGCCGAGGTCAGTAGCTAGCTATCGAGCTGAGATGTGACATTGATTTATACAGGAGGAAGGCCTATGATGACAAAACACTTCCAGATGTAGACTTTTGCCACTCAGTGTTGCTGCTTTTAGCATCAACCACCCTTTTTAAAAATTATAAATCATCGAACTACCCAACTTGGAGAGCTATGGTAGTACTTTGCTTTAAGAAACAATAGTTATTTTGTTTATGATGAATCAATTTATCAAGTCTATGCTTGTTTGTATACATTTCACAGGTGCAGATATTTCACATACTGGCTTTGTATTCTACAGTGCACTAATTTGATAAAACTAATGGTAAATGGGTAGCTATCAAGTGTGATTTAAAGTGTCAAAGCATGGGTTGTAGAGCTGTGTTAAGTGTGTTGTGTAGTTCTTGTCAACGGAAAGATAAGAAGCATGTTCATGCTTTCAGTTTGTACAGTAGGTCACTCTATGCCAGCTGTTTGTCCTGTAGCTATGTTTTCTCCATAATTAGAATCCAACATTGGCTTTCCAAGCCTCCACTGGAAACCCTGAGATATTAAGTCATACTGAAGTAGGTATTACGACCCTGCTACACTACAACCATTGAGCAACTGGTGTTGAAGTCAGACATCAGCCGTTGAAGTAATGCTTCCTTTAAAAATCAGCTGCTCTACTGCCCATGTTGCTCTCGTGTTGCGTCACGTCCAATGACAGCATCCAAGCTCAAGAATCGCAGAAGTTCAATTCTTGATGCCTGCATTCATTCTATCTTGTGAATTAAAATTATGTGAAAAAAACTTGATTTTGGCTGCATGTTTTATATTTTATTAGGATCTCCATTAGCAGTTGCGAAAGCAGCAGCTACTCTTCCTGGGGTCCACACAAAACAGGAAACATGACAATACAGAACATTAATAGGACAGAAGTACATAAATGTAAAAATGGCACACAGCCTACATATTAATACAGACACACAAATTATCTAGGTCAGGTAGGGGATCGATTGGTGGAAATGTTTTTACTTATTTTTCCATATATAGACAAAATAAAATAAAATCAACTGCATATCCACTGAGCTTGTCTGATGCTTTAAGCACACCATTTAAATAATTAAGACGCATAAATTACTCAAAAAAATAACCCAATGGTCACACTGTGTTCAAAGAAATGACAGTGAGCGCCTGTGTGACTGGCACAAGTTGTCGCTCTCCTCCCTGCTGCAGTAAAAGGCACCACAGCACAGCAAGTGTTTATTGCGCTGTCCGTGCTGAAGCTGCAACATTTCAGCAATTTTAGTTTCTTTCTTGTTTGTGACATTTTTTATATACACTACCGTTCAAAAGTTTGGGGTCACTTCGAAATGTCCTTACTACTTACAATACATAATAGTGATGGGGGGCATCGCTACAGTTATATACTGGGATATTATTTTTGACGATATACAGTACCAGTCAAAAGTTTGAACACACCTACTCATTCAAGGGTTTTTCTTCATTTTTTTTGTATTTTCTACAAGCAAGTCTCTTCTTCTTACTGGTGTCCTTTAGTAGTGGTTTCTTTGCAGCATTTCAACCATGAAGGCCTGATTCACACAGTCTCCTCTGAACAGTTCATGTTGAGATGTTTGTTACTTGAACTTTGAAGCATTTATTTGTGCTACAATCTGAGGTGCAGTTAACTCTAATGAACTTATCCTCTGCAGCAGAGGTAACTCTGGGTCTTCCTTTCCTGTGGCGGTCCTCATGAGAGCCAGTTTCATCATAACACTTGATGGTTTTTGCGACTGCACTTGAAGAAACTTTCAAAGTTCTTGAACTTTTCCCGATTGACTGACCTTCATGTCTTAAACTAATGATGGACTGTCATTTCTCTTTGCTTATTTGAGCTGTTCTTCCCATAATATGGACTTGGTCTTTTACCAAATAGGTCTATCTTCTGTATACCACCCCTACCTTGTCACAACACAACTGATTGGCTCAAACGCATTAAGAAGGAAAAAAATGCCAGAAATTAACATTTAACAAGGCACACCTGTTAATTGAAATGCATTCCAGGTGACTACCTCATGAAGCTGGTTGAGAGAATGCCAAGAGTGTGCAAAGCTGTCATCAAGGCAAAGGGTGGCTACTTTGAAGAATCTCAAATATATAACATATATTTTGATTTGTTTAACACTTCTTTGGTTACTACATGATTCCATATGTGTTATTTCATAGTTTTGATGTCTTCACTATTATTCTACAATATAGAAAAGATTAAAAACAAAGAAAAACCCTTAGGTGTGCACAAACTTTTGACTGGTACTGTATATTGTATAGTTTTGACAATATCGCAAAATAATTTTGTGCCAGTTACCTGCACCTAAACTCCAGTATTTTCCTTCATGGGGCGGCAGGTAGCCTAGTGGTTAGAGCGTTGGACTTGTAACCGAAAGGCAGTTAACCCACTGTTCCTAGGCCATCATTGAAAATGAAGAATGAAGAATTTGTTCTTAACTGACTTGCCTAGTTAAATAAAGGTAAAAATAAATAAAATAAAAATAGCTTGTTCTCTGTCTTCTTTTTAAATAGGGAGACAATTTGCTTTCAGCACTTTTATTTACAAAACTAATTTCCTCATGGCTCTCTCTTGTCTCTCTGCAGCAGACATATGGTGTTTGGAACGCCAAATCGCAATAAATCATGAGAATTGCAATACTTATCATATCGGCACCTAAGTATCATAATGTCGTATCGTAAGGTCCTTGGCAATTCCCATCCCTAATGTATAATAGAGAAAAAGTTGCTTGTGTGTAGCAAATACATAAGAAGAAATGCGTTTTTACGATATAATACCAAATCATGGAAATAAAGAATACACATTTTAAATATCAGAGCTCTAAATGTATGATAGATCTGGGAACTGCAAGGCAGTAGAAAGGTGCACCTGTTATTGGCTGATGCTTAGGGAACGCCTGTGTTATAAAGAAGATATGGTTCAATAATAAGATTGTGATGTGACTGCTGTTCATCCAGGGATCAACCAGGATCAACCCTGCTTAGCTTCAGAGCCAAGCCAGCAGTGCGATGCAGGAGGCCCGGAGTGTAGTCATTTACAAAGGTGCTGGTTGAATGTTGTATTGACGTTAGTGGTGACTTTAAGATTGTTCTTTCACCCTTGGCCCACTGTAGAGGTCTTAGAGGACATGTATACATCTGGGAACTGCAAGGCAGCAGAAAAGTGGACATTTTATTGGCTGATGCTTAGGGAACGCCTGTGTTGAAGATATGATTCAATGATAATATAGAGGACAGATTTGTGAATGTAATGTAACTGCTGTTTTAAGTAGGGATGGAGAAGCATGGAGACATGGTGTGTGTCCTAAATGCCACCCTATTAACTACAGTTGAAGTCGGAAGTTTACATACACTTAGGTTGGAGACATTAATTCGTTTTTCAACCACTCCACACATATCTTGTTAACAAACTATAGTTTTGGCAAGTCAGTTAGGACATCTACTTTGTGCATGACACAAGTAATTTTTCCAGCAATTGTTTACAGACAGATTATTTCACTTATAATTCACTGTATCACAATTCCAGTGGGTCAGAAGTTTACATACACTAAGTTGACTGTGCCTTTTAAACAGCTTGGAACATTCCAGAAAATGATGTCATGGCTTTAGAAGCTTCTGAATGGGACATGGCTTTGGTGCGAAAAGTGCAAATCAATCCCAGAACAACAGCAAAGGACCTTGTGAAGATGCTGAAGGAAGCAGGTACAAAAATATCTATATCCACAGTAAAATAAGTCCTATATCGACATAACCTGAAAGGCCGCTCAGCAAGGAAGAAGCCACTGCTCCAAAACCGCCATAAAAAAGACAGACTACGGTTTGCAACTGCACATGGGGACAAAGATCGTACTTTTTGGAGAAATGTCCTCTGATCTGATGAAACAAAATAGAACTGTTTGGCCATAATGACCATCGTTATGTTTGGAGGATAAAGGGGGAGGCTTGCAAGCCGAAGAACACCATCCCAACCGTGACGCACGGGGGTGGCAGCATCATGCTTTGCTGCAGGAGGGACTGGTGAACTTCACAAAACAGATGGCATCATGAGGATGGAAAATTATGTGGATATATTGAAGCAACATCTCAAGACATCAGTCAGGAAGTTAAAGCTTGGTCGTAAATAGGTCTTCCAAATGGACAATGACCCCAAGCATACTTCCAAAGTTGCGGCTAAATGGCTTAAGGACAACAAAGTCAAGGTATTGGAGTGGCCATCACAAAGCCCTGACCTCAATCCTATAGAAAATGTGTGGGCAGAACTGATAAAGCGTGTGCGAGCAAGGAGGCCTACAAACCTGACTCGGTTACGCCAACTCTGTCAGGAGGAATGGGCCAAAATTCACCCAACTTATTGTGGGAAGCTTGTGGAAGGCTACCCGAAATGTTTGACCCAAGTTAAACAATTTAAAGGCAATGCTACCAAATACTAATTGAGTGTATGTAAACCTCTGACCCACTGGGAATGTGATGGAAGAAATAAAAGCTGAAATAAATCATTCTCTCTGCTTTTATTCTGACATTTCACATTCCTAAAGTAAATTGGTGATCCTAACTGACCTAAGACGGGGGATTTTTACTAGGATTAAATGTTAGGAATTGTGAAAAACAGAGTTTAAATGTATTTGGCTAAGGTGTATGTAAACTTCCGACTTCAACTGTATGTAGTGCACTACTTTTGACCAGGGCCCATAGAGCTCTGGTCAAAAGTAGTGCACTATGTAGGGAATAGGGTGCCATTTGGGACACAACCCATGGAGATATGGGCGTTCTTCTACATCTGTTGTTGGTTGCTCTCTGTGTACAGCTGAGGTTGCATTCCTCAAGCTCTAGCCATTTAAACATTCTTTCAATGGCTCATCATAGCATCACGACATCGGTAGTTTTCATGTTGAATTATATTGTACATTTTTAAAGTCCCACTCAGAATCACAGAGTGGGCCTTTTTGAATATGACAAATACATAATGGCCAAATGATATCATTCATGATTACTGGACTGGGTGAACTCTGAGTAGTTGTTATCAGAATAAGAAATGGTATTGATATATTTCCAAGTTCCAATTGATTCAAATTAGTCATACAGATTAAGTTTCATGAGTGTCCATCTATACCAATGTCCTCTGTGTACTCTCTCACATCTTTACAGCATTGACAGTTCCCACACTATCCTTTCTCAGAGCTCCTCCTAAATGGCTTGGCCCTTTTTGGCTGCTCTCATTTCTTATAGCCTTGTAATCCCTGCCATTTGTTTGTGGTAGCAACACAACATTAAAGAGAAATCGATTGCTGCTCGAAGGCAACTTTACATTTTCCTTTTGAAATTGAAGCACAATTATTTCAGAGGATTATTGCCCCTTCAAGAAAATAACAATATGCCTAGTCTTCCAGGCAATCATTTGATTGTTATGTCCTTTGCACATGAATATATGCACACTTTTACTGGCAACCGTCTACAATACTTGTCAATGGGCCAACACATGATACGCCTCCAGAAATCTATCAGAGGATCTAGGTGTCTGTCTTTGTGGACCCGTTTTCATTACAACCTGACATGGTTTGTTTAGAAAAGGAGTGCCACAGCTGCCACATGCACGTTTTTTTTTTTTTACCTGTACCTGAAGGCTAGTGTTTGAACCTCGACTAGTGTGTATTTTGTCTACAGAAACATAAAGGATATATCTGTCATTTGTATGTCAACCCTCATTCTATTGCAGGAGGCCCAGAGTGTAGTCACTGGTTGGCTGTTGGCTGCTTGGCTGTTGTATAAACATCAGTGGTGACTTTAAAGAGATAGTGTGCTCTTTTTCTACTTACCCAGTCCGATTAACTCGTGGATACTATTTAAATGGCTCAGTGTCCAGTATGAAGGAAGTTGAAGGTTGTTTCACGAGCAAATGCTAACAAGCATTTAGCCCAATAGCTGCAGAGACTTAAGAATGGTAGCAGAGACATTCAATTGGTATCCATGAGTTCATGAGTTCATCATAGAAGTAGAAAAAGAGCTTCATTCACTATCCCTTTTAAGATGGTGCTTTCACCCTTGGGCCACTGTAGAGATCTTAGTTAGAGGATGTATAATAATCGGACTTGGTGTTGTATTTGTGTCTGATTATTTGTTTGTGCTCCATCTATCTTTTCAAGTGCAGGAAATCGTCACATTGCAATAGATTGTAAATCAGGTGTTCTGCAGACAGAGTATAAACAATAGCAATACCTTTTCAATGTTGGCTGAGCGTCATGATTGAAAAATATTTTTTAAATATTACACTCAACAGGCTATGATTTCTCTGAGGTGCTGCGATGGTTCGGGGAGCGGGCGGACCGCATCATCCTCCTCTTTGACGCCCACAAACTGGACATATCAGACGAGTTCTCTGAAGCCATCAAGGCCTTCCGTGGCCAGGACGACAAGATCCGCGTGGTGCTGAACAAAGCTGACCAGGTGGACAGCCAGCAGCTGATGAGGGTCTACGGAGCTCTGATGTGGTCCCTGGGGAAGGTGATCAACACACCCGAGGTGGTGAGGGTCTATCTGGGCTCGTTCTGGGCCAAACCCCTGCGGAACATGGAAAACCGTAGGCTCTTTGAGGCAGAGACGCAAGACCTCTTCAAGGACATTCAGGGCCTGCCTCGGAATGCTGCCTTACGCAAACTCAATGACCTCATCAAACGGGCTCGACTTGCTAAGGTAATAAGCTTCTACGGTAACTGTACCGTTACTGTTCTGCCCACTCTGCCCTGCCAAATCCTGTGCTTTCTGCCCTGTCCAATCAGCTGCTTCTGCAAAAGCTAATGGGGATCTAAATAAACAAACAAACAGGAATCCGGCAGCTCTCTGTATTTCTTCCTTCTGTGCTGAGAGTGTGTGAGTGTGAGACCATGTGATGTAGTAAAGCACTCTGTACCCCCAGGTTGGCCCTGTTGGTTTCGGTTGCCCCTTTCCCTGTATGACGTCCTAACCAAAAACTAAGACCCTGCTTACCCACCCTCTCAACCTCTCCCACCCTGTCCCTGCCAGTCTGTCTGCCATGTTTATGCCAACCTTGTCTGTCTTTGTCCATCCCACAATGCCTGCCTGCTTCCAAGAGGAATAAACATCATATGGAAACTGAAGGCAAAACCTTACCTTGTCCCCTGGAGTGAACTTCCTTCCCGTTATTGAGGACATGTTAGTGTAAACACTGGTGTGAATGTTCCCCTGGCAAGGACGTTTTAAAAGGTGGAGTCGCACTTGCGAACACAAGGAACCCATTGATAACCCTGCTGGTCCAACAATGCTTGGATAGGTTGAAGGACCCTGGTGAATGAATGCAATCAGCTTCTTTCCGATGTGTTCTATTTTTAACCCACCTTATCATTTCCCCTCATACAATTTCAGTTCACACATACACTGTGCAAGTCTCATTATGAAATCAGATGAAAATATCAAGCATGGAGAAGGAAGGGAACCACACTGAGACGTAGACCAAGTTTGCTTGACAGCAGCATGACCCCATACCTACAGTGTAATAGGACCTTATTTCAACATGTGGAAATCTGAAATCTGCAAATGAATTCAAAAGACAAATGGTTCAGGCTAAAACATGCTAATACTTTACCTCTCATAGGTGCATGCTTACATCATCAGCTACCTGAAGAAAGAGATGCCGTCGTTGTTTGGGAAAGAGAAGAAGAAGGAGGAACTGATCATGCAACTTCCTGAGATCTACACCATACTGCAGAGAGAGCACCACATATCCGCTGGAGACTTCCCCAATGTCGTCAAGATGCAGGTCATCTGGGTTACCATGGCTCCTGAGAATAATGAACGTGGCTGTGTCCCAAATGGCACCTTATTACCTATATAGTGCACTACTTTTGCCCTAGTCAAAAGTAGTGCACTCTAAAGGGAATAGCGTGCCATTTGGGACGCACTATAGGTTCGTCTAGGTGCAACTCAATGGCTCATCTGAAAATGCAGAGTATTGTAAAATATTTACCCTTAATCATTTTAGTTATCTTGAACACCTCAAGTGAGTTGTGAGACAGTACTTGTAGATTCAAGTAAAGGGGCAGATCATCAACAATTAATCAAAACGTCATCATTGCCGGACGTTTCCATCCAGTTGAAAGTAAGAGACGGCCACACCTCTGGCACCTCCCGAGCTCTGTGTGAACGCAGCTGTTTTCTGTCAGCTACACAGAAAAGAGAGAGCTAGGCCTTAGAGGTAGACTGAGCCTGGCTTTGGATTTGGAAGGGAGTAGCTCAACTCGCTGAACCTTGGAGAATCATCACAACACTTGGACGTGAGAGCATTGCAGCTGGTTATGAGACATTGTCTAGAGAGAATGCTTCACTATTGAATGCTCCACATTGAGCATGTTATAGTATGTATGGATCCCCGAGGAGCAGTGTTATGCCCGGTCCTGTTATTGTGTGTTGAGGAGAGGGACCACCCGCCATAGTCTCAAATTCCTCTGCATTTTAGTCATGGGAGTTTTACTTAACAAAATGTTCTACACAGCACCTCAGAGACCTGTCAATCAGAAACAGTCAAACAATGAAATGTAACTGTAACATACCCTTTGGTCATCCCACCCTAATCTTAGCCCTGATATGGTTTTAGGGTCCATTAGACACAGGCAGCCAAATTCCCCATCATTTTCCACTAATTGGTCTTTTAACTGATCAGATCTTTTGCCCAGGTCTCTCTGGGTCAATATATCTATTGCCAAGAGTCTTTGTATGGTTTAAGATCCTACCTGCATCGTACTTATTGGTTGTATGTAGGAAGCCTATAATGTGTGATTTTGTGCAGCAATGTTATTTGTGCAACAAATTACATTGATCTCTGAACGTTCTTTGTGTCTTTGTTTTTACAGGAGCAGCTCCAGCACTATGACTTCAGCAAGTTCCCCTCCCTGAAGATGAAGCTGATCGAGTCTGTGGACAAGATGCTGGCCAACAAGATCTCCAGCCTGATGACCATGATCCGCGACGAGGAGAGCAAGGCGCCCCCAGCCATGGTGAGCGGTGGGGCCTTTGAGGGCTCCCAGGAGGGGCCCTTCGGCCAGGGCTACGGAGAGGGCATCAGCGCTGGGTCTGACTGTGACGACTGGATCGTGAGCCGTGAGAAGCACAAATACGACGAGATCTTCTACTCTATGAATCCCATCAACGGGAAAATCAGTGGAGTCAACGCCAAGAAGGAGATGATGAGCTCCCGTCTGCCCAACACAGTCCTGGGGAAGATCTGGAAGCTGGCGGACTGTGATAAAGACGGCATGCTGGATGACGAGGAGTTTGCCCTGGCACAGCACCTGATCAAGGTGAAGCTGGAGGGGTACGAGCTGCCCACCGAGCTACCTCAGCACCTGGTGCCTCCCGCTCACAGGAAGAACGAGGTCACTGACATCCTCTACAACCACGACGCGGACTAAGGACGAACCAAAGAAACACCAGTGGAGGACACTCCAACTCAGTTGTGTCCCAATGCCCAAACTCATGCGCTATGTATGATGTGATGTTTTGTCCATGCATACTAAGTAGTGTGCTAGTGTGAATATTGGGAAGTAGGCAGTGATCCAGAAAATATGACTCAAAAACAAGCAGTGACCTTACTAAAGTTGGAATTAAAGACTTGTTTTTTGACCCAAAGCTTTTATTTTCATCAATGAAGGATTTATTCAAAAGATTGACACTGCACTTGAGTTAACATTAGTGAAGGTTAGTTGTATAAGTATCCAGGAACGGTGCTTACCATACAGTGCCTACAGTACCATGCTGCCACAACGTGATATTTTGAAAACAATATATTTCACAATTGTCTTAAATATGTTTAGTCTGTAGTCAAAATATAGAGGAAGAAAATATGCAGAATTGTATTCCTGAACAAATACATCCTGGTAAGCTGTCTGGGTGAGATACAGAGGAAGTTTTCACATGGAGAGGTTGATGTGATAGACTGGACAATGGTTAGAGTGCATCTCCTCTTGTTTTAAGTGGCTTGGCCATTTTACCTACCGGAAAGAAATGTCTATTTTCAGAGAGCACAGTCTGGTGTTGAAAAATCAAGCATTGAAGCAATGGCAGTCTTTTTGCAACAAAAGAAACAGTTTGGGTAACAAAATACATTTTGTCCCATGTTTTGTGTGCTTATGACAGGAGTGGATTCCTTGAGGACACGTCATTGATACTCACAACAAGCTTATGATTGTGCCTTTCATATAAGTTCTTGTCTGTATAGTTAAGTAAAAAATTGTGCACTGTGTCTTCTTACCTGGCCAGCTTGTAGACTGCATATAGAGAAACTCAAAACATTTTAAATGTAATAAAAAGTAAAAATGTGTTTTTGCAACATTGTTATTGGAATAGTTTAAGTGATATGCATGTTCATCTCTTCAGCCTTGAAGCGATAGTCTGACATTTAGGCAGTTAGGCCCTTTTTTTCTACTTACCCAGAGACAGATGAACCTATGGAGGATACAATTTGTATGTCTCTGTGTGCAGTTTGAAGGAAGTTGAAGGTAGTTTCCGGAGCCATTGCTAACTAGTGTTAGTGCTATGACTGGAAGTCTACAAGAACAGCTTGCTAGCTACCTTCAACTTCCTTCTCTCTGTAAGTAGAAAAAATGTGGCACTGTCCCTTTAAGACTTCTATGCAAATCCGGTTTTATTTCACTTTATCCAGGTATTTATGATCATGATCAGAGAGATTTCTGTATTATTTAGCCACTAACCTATGTATTTATTGTACACCACCCAAAACAGACCTGTAGGGGTACGAGATTCATGTTTTCAGAACATAGTTTGCAGGGCGGTGCAAAATAGTAAACCTAAGATCTCGTGCATACAACACTGTCTGTCGCTCTTGGGAGATGTGCTTGAGTGTAAATTCCTGCCTGTCAACATTGAGTCTACAGTGAAAAAAACCAAACAATTGATGTTGTATAATTTCCTCTCTTGGGAGGTGGAGGCTCTTTTTGCTTGTGTTGTAAAAATGTGTTGGCGCATTCTACCGGCCTCACAACAGCAGACCACGTGTATGGCGTCGTGTTGGCGAGCGGATTGTGAACAAAGTGCCCCGTGGTGGTGGGGTTATGGTATGGGCAGGCATGAGCTATGGACAACTAACACATTTACTTTTTTATTGATGGAAATTTTAATGCACAGCGATACCGTGATGAGATCCTGAGGCCCATTGTCGTGCCATTTATCCGCCGCCATCACCTCGTGTCAGCAGGATAATGCACGGCCCCATGTCGCAAGGATCCGTACACAATTCCTGGAAGCTGTGAATGTCCCAGTTCTTCCATGGCTGCATTCTCACCAGACATGTCACCCGTTGACCCAGTTTGGGATGCTCTGGATCAACGTGTACGACTGCAGTGTTCCAGTTTCCGCCAATATACAGCAACTTCGCACAGTCATTGAAAAGGAGTGGGACCACATTCCACAGGCCACAATCATTAACCTGAAACTCTATGCAAAGGGGATGTTGCGCTGCATGAGGCAAATGGTGGTCATACAATATTCTGACTGGTTTTCTGATCCACACCCCTTACTTTTTTTTAAGGTATCCCAGTCATGTGAAATCCATAGATTAAGGCCTAATGAATTTATTTCAATTGACAGATCTTTTTATAGGAACTGTAACTCAGTAAAATCATTACATTTTTTGAATGTTACATTTATATTTTTGTTCAGTGTATATATAGCCTTCCTGTATTTTGTTTCAATCAAAGCAGATTCTGCCTAATGGTACGGGTTAAGTTTTGGCTGCATTCATTTTTTCGTGGGAATATTCAGCTAACCAATCCTACAATGAATGAGGTGGTGTTTTTGGTGTAGCATTAATTTTATACTATGCTATTATATTTGGTTATGTAGAATACTAATTAATCATTATTTGATCTTTCAAGACATTGATTCAGATTTGATCTAACTTTAACCAGAAATTGAAGTGCACCTAGCCTAGGCTACTCTTTTGCCTTGCGCAAAATTTGATAATCAAGAAACGAGAGAGCCCATGTGTGGCTATTTTAATGAAAATCTGGGAATATTTGGCGAAGGAAACATTTCTGGTTGGTCTCAGGAAATGTGAAACCATTAGGAAAGGAGACTTCTAAAACAGTGGTTGAGTGAAGTTAGAGCAAGTATGTGGAATGAGCATGGAGAGCCTCACAAATTTGTTGAAATGACCTTATCTTTCAGTCTAATACGGCTATTTATTTTTGTAGCTCTTCATCAGAAGCACGTTTTTTGTAAGTTGTTTGGCTTAACTGTCCTCCAAGTTTAGCTGGAACTTAGCCTGAAAGGATTTGAGAAATATGATTGTTTGACCGATAGGCTTATGACATTGGCCTACGTCTCGTCTTCCACTGTGCAGAATATCAGATCTCAACAACAATTGGAAAGAGTGGTTCAAATGTCTGACTGAAATACGGGACAAATATACTTTTTTTTCTAAATTAGTGGTGTTTGAATTTGTTGTTAAAATGCGGAACCTGATTGTTTGGTTCCGGGACAAGGGTAAAAATGAGGGTTTATCCCGCACAATCCGGGACATGTGGTCCCAACTACCAGGGGCCCCCCACCCGGAATTATTATTTTGGGGAAAACTGCTAAACTTCCTGCAATTCTACAAATTTCTCCATGGATTATTACATGTTCATATGCTATCTGGGGAGCCACGACCCACGAATCCCCCAAAAGCGCGGTTGGTAATCCTGCCCCGACTGTGCTTTAGATCAAATCAGAATCCACATCCATTTCCTTCTCACGCCCCCTTTCTGCAATGTAAGTTGCCTATTCAGCATATTACTCTGTCTGACAAATTGCCCTATAACGCTAGCCCTTTGCCTCCCATGCAGTCAGGTGAGTCAAGTGTTCATGCCATAAATCCCTTACTCCAATGGTTTCAAAGTTCACTTCTGCATTACTGGACAGGAGAAGGATCCCCCTAAAATCTGTGAGATGGGTAGATGAGAGTCTCTGAGATTTATTCACATTGTGCATGAAAATCTCAACTGATAAGGATACTTTAGAAGGAAGGTAAGCAAAGAAGCCATATCTTTCTTCTTATGGGCTTGCGATTCTCTCGTTTACTATGTATCTCCAGATTTGTCTTCTGTGATTTATTTACATTATTCAAGAGATAATGCTTGTTATACTGTTTGTACTGTATGTGTTGACAACAGGTTCATGATAAACACTGTTGTTTACCTTACAAAAGCTTTATTTTCCAAAACAAGGCAGCATAATACTGCTACATTACTGATACTGTGTGATACCTAAAGTATTCTTATCATGCCAGTATTTAGTATGTCCTGTGGACTTCACAGTATGCATGTTGTTTTTAACCTTGTTGCATGTTCAACATATATATTTTATGAGATACTGCTCGTTGTTTTAACTACAGTTAGTTTAGTATGAACAGACACCAGTGTCTTAGCTAGTTACTGAGTAAGGTTTCCTTTTTGCATTAAAACGGCTGTCACATGACTTGGCTCAGATGAAGGTTCCCGAGGTTGAGTTGAGAGTTTTAACACTGAAATATATTCATCTCAGAGGACGGAGAGAAGGAAAGGTTTGTCCGGGTATAGTGTCCAGTTTGAATGTATCTGGGAATAATAGCCTGTATTGTTTTTGTAAAGTATAAGTAAGCACCAGCTAAAACCTACAACATAAAATGATGGATTTAGTTTATCTTAGTCCAAAAAGTACAGTTGAAGTCAGAGGTTTACATACACCTTAGCCAAATACATTTAAACTCAGTTTTTCACAATTCTTGACATATAATCCTAGTAAAAATTCCCTGTCTTAGATCAGTTAGGATCACCACTTTAGTTTAAGAATGTGAAATGTCAGAATAATAGTAGAGAGAGTGATTTATTTCAGCTTTTATTTCATTCATCACATTCCCAGTGGGCCAGAAATTGACATACACTCCATTAGTATTTGGTAGCATTGCCTTTAAATTGTTTAACTTGGGTCAAACGTTTCGGGTAGCCTTCCACAAGCTTCCCACAATATGTTGGGTGAATTTTGGCCAATTCCTCCTGGCAGAGCTGGTGTAACTGAGTCAGGTTTGTAGGCCTCCTTGCTCGCACATGCTTTTTCAGTTCTGCCCACACATTTTCTATAGGATTCAGGTCAGGGCTTTGTGATGGCCACTCCATTACCTTGACTTTGTTGTCCTTAACCCATTTTGCCACAATTTTGGAAGTATGCTTGGGGTTATTGTCCATTTGGAAGATCCATTTGCAACCAAGCTTTAACTTCCTGACTGCTGTCTTGAGATGTTGCTTCAATATATCCACATAATTTTCCATCCTCATGATGCCATCTATTTTGTGAAGTGCACCAGTCCCTCCTGCAGCAAAGCACCCCCACAACATGATGCTGCCACCCCCGTGCTTCATGGTTGGGATGGTGTTCTTCGGCTTGCAAGCCTCCCCCTTTTTCCTCCAAACATAACGATGGTCATTATGGCCAAACAGTTCTATTTTTGTTTCATCAGAGCAGAGGACATTTCTCCAAAAAGTACAATCGTTGTCCACATGTGCAGTTGCAAACCGTAGTCTGTCTTTTTTATGGCGGTTTTGGAGCAGTAGCTTCTTCCTTAGCGGCCTTTCAGGTTATGTCGATATAGGACTTGTTTACTGTAGATATATATACTTTTGTACCTGTTTCCTCCAGCATCTTCACAAGGTCCTTTTGCTGTTGTTCTGGGATTAATTTGCACTTTTCGCACCAAAGTACGTTCATCTCTAGGAGACAGAACGCGTCTCCTTCCTGAGCGGTATGACGGCTGCGTGATCCCATGGTGTTTATGCTTGCGTACTATTGTTTGTACAGATGAACGTGGTACCTTCAGGCATTTGGAAATTGCTCTCAAGGATGAACCAGACTTGTGGAGGTCTACAATTTTTTCTGAGGTCTTGGCTGATTTCTTTTGATTTTCCCATGATGTTAAGCAAAGAGGCACTGAGTTTGAAGGTAGGCCTTGAAATACATCCACAGGTACACCTCCAAGTGAAATAATGTGTCTGTAAACAATTGTTGGAAAAATTACTTGTGTCATGCACAAAGTAGATGTCCTAACCGACTTGCCAAAACTATAGTTTGTTAACAAGACATTTGTGGAGTGGTTGAAAAATGAGTTTTAATGCCTCCAACCTAAGTGTATGTAAACTTCCGACTTCAACTGTAAATATGTTGGAAATAGCAGACTTCAAACACAGTGCCCAGTCCATGATATGAGCTGGCATTACCCTGTGGATACAAAGAGCATGGCATGATCCGGATAAAATTATCTATAAAGCCAAGAATTTTTACAGTCCTGTTGAATGGGCCAGTAAAAGAGATGAGGAGGTATAAAACTATATGGTCAGCAGGGTTAGGTTGGATTAACTGTGATAATCTCTTCAGATTCACCTTATTGATACAGTCCAAAGACAGAACTATTTCACTCTGGACTCAAACCATGGGAATCGGGAAAATCTTGTTCAGCCACCGGACATAGACGATGCTTTTCAGGCTGATTGCAAACGGACTACCTTACAGCAATTGCGAGTCCTGTTTAGTGTTCCAACCAAAAACTAGTTTGTTTTGAAGTAAACACAAAATATAGAAATTGGAACGAATATTCAAAACTTTGCATTGAGCAGTGTACTGTAGGCTGATTTGACAAGTAATGGTAGTGAGGTTGATATTGCTCTCTCCCTACAGGTGAATATATCTATAACCGTCAGGATGGACGGGGAGGAGTTCGAGACAGGCCGCATCCAGGTGCTTCAGGAGCAGCGTATGGCTGTCCAGAAGAAGACCTACACCAAATGGATGAACAGTGTCTTCACCAAGAACGGGGTAAGAGGAATGGATGAAAGCAAATGGCCCTCTGAGGCTATAGTGGGTGTCAACACCCACTGCTTCTCCCTCAACTGTTTAGGGTTTAAACAACGGCCTGACTCAGTGCCTAGTTCTGCTGCTTTTGTGGAAAACGCCTTTTGTAATTGTTTTGGGGTAAATGTTTTGCTCAGTCATTGTTCTTCATGCGTATCAGCTTTTTAACTGTCATGCCTTTTAAGTACCGTGCTTATCAAGTGTCTAAAAGTAATGTCATACACTAAGCACATACTCTTGGTGCTGGTCAAAAGGTTCAACTTGAAAAAGACCAAAGACCACACTTCACAAGTGTGCCTGATAACCTCTCCTTAGCAGCTGGCTGACCTCCGAGTCAGCACTTACAAAAAAATATTAGTTTTTAAACTGCAGTAAAAGTGCACTAACTGCAGTCGACTCTGGTATTTTGGAGGCAGTAATTGCAGAATAACCTCAGTGTACTGCAGTTGAACTGCACTGTAACTGCAGTAAAATTGCAAAATTACTGCAGTAAAAAAAAGTGTAATTTTGGATGGAGTATTTACAGCGTACTGTCTGCAATCGCTTTTCTTAAAGGAGACCTCAAAGTGTCTGATTAGCCACTATCTGTGAAAGCTGTAACAACATGTTGAAGCTTAACAAAATCATAATTATCTCACAGACATTAATCAGATGTTGGCTCTGAGGTAATATTGGCTAATAGCAATGTAATAAGGAAATAGATCTGTGGTAGATCAGTGGCAGCAATATTTGATTAATCAAAAATTTGATTAAGATTAAACTGTGAAATGTGTTCCATTTCGCTACATTACATTCTATCCATTCCTCTGAGATTTACTCAATGTGAGCCTGATGGTGCAAAACTGAATGTAATTGGCAAGAAACTCAAGTTATTCAATTCAATGCACCTTTATTCATCCCCTCAGGGGCAATTTACATGGGTAGGGCTATGGCTTCTTATCTCAGAGCAGTTACAGAGGAGAAGCAGGGTCAAAACTGAGGATTGAACTAGCCGAGGGGACCATCATGCTTTATGGACTCTAGACAGGTAACAGTGCTGACGCTTGGTTAATATGTAACCTCACTCTATCATATATGGCGGGGAGGGAGGGAGGGATGGGGAGAGACAGAGAGAATCCAAGAACTGGCATAAATATTGCACCAGCCAGACACACAGGAAGGAAAGATACTCTTTTTATAGCATTAGCTTTGTTTAATGTTCCATTTCTAGGGTAAGATAACATTGTTATTCAGATCCCATCACGTCAGATCTCTTGGAGGAACTGAACGTAACATAATTGGTCAGAATATGGGCACTGTTCTTTATTTTATGTCCCTCTTTTTCCTGCATTGGTACAAGGCATATTAAGGTTGTTCACACCCACACCATGTGAGTCAGATGCATGGTTCACCACATGTATTTGAAGTGCTTCCCCTTCCCTTTCCTCCTCCTCTCTCTGTCTCTCTCCCCCTGAGGTTTGTTTGGTCGAAATCAGCCCATAAGCAACATTTGCGTTGCATATCACGGTAGTGGAAATGTTGCTTGGCAGGCAGAGGCCTATAGATAAGCCTTTGACTGGACACCACTTTTCTGGAATTACCCATACATAAGCATTTTACTGTAAGGTCTACACCTGGAGCATGTGACAAATTTGATTTGACATCTGACTACAAAGAAAACCGGATCACAAACACACCAAGTCAACCTGAATCTGTATTTACAGTACAGCATCATGCATTGCCAACTCCTATGGTTGTTGTCATGACATGGCCATAGGTATTTTTGGTATTTTTTTAGGATCCCAATTAGTTGTTGCAAAAGCAGCAGCTACTCTTCCTGGGGTCCACACAAAACATGAAACATAATACAAAACATCATTAGACAAGAACAGCTCGAGGACAGAACTACAGTGGGGGAAAAAAGTATTTAGTCAGCCACCAATTGTGCAAGTTCTCTCACTTAAAAAGATGAGAGAGGCCTGTAATTTTCATCATAGGTACACTTCAACTATGACAGACAAAATGAGGAAAATAAATCCAGAAAATCACATTGTAGGATTTTTTATGAATTTATTTGCAAATTATGGTGGAAAATAAGTATTTGGTCACATACAAACAAGCAAGATTTCTGGCTCTCACAGACCTGTAACTTCTTCTTTAAGAGGCTCCTCTGTCCTCCACTTGTTACCTGTATTAATGGCACCTGTTTGAACTTGTTATCAGTATAAAAGACACCTGTCCACAACCTCAAACAGTCACACTCCGAACTCCACTATGGCCAAGACCAAAGAGCTGTCAAAGGACACCAGAAACAAAATTGTAGACCTGCACCAGGTTGGGAAGACTGAATCTGCAATAGGTAAGCAGCTTGGTTTGAAGAAATCAACTGTGGGAGCAATTATTAGGAAATGGAAGACATACAAGACCACTGATAATCTTCCTCGATCTGGGGCTCCACGCAAGATCTCACCCCGTGGGGTCAAAATGATCACAAGAACGGTGAGCAAAAATCCCAGAACCACACGGGGGGACCTAGTGAATGACCTGCAGAGAGCTGGGACCAAAGTAACAAAGCCTACCATCAGTAACACACTACGCCGTCAGGGACTCAAATCCTGCAGTGCCAGACGTGTCCCCCTGCTTAAGCCAGTACATGTTCAGGCCCGTCTAAAGTTTGCTAGAGAGCATTTGGATGATCCAGATGAGGATTGGGAGAATGTCAGATGAAACCAAAATATAACTTTTTGATAAAAACTCAACTCGTCGTGTTTGGAGGACAAAGAATGCTGAGTTGCATCCAAAGAACACCATACCTACTGTGAAGCATGGGGGTGGAAACATCATGCTTTGGGGCTGTTTTTCTGCAAAGGGACCAGGACGACTGATCCGTGTAAAGGAAAGAATGAATGGGGCCATGTATCGTGAGATTTTGAGTGAAAATCTCTTTCCATCAGCAAGGGCATTGAAGATGAAACGTGGCTGGGTCTTTCAGCATGACAATGATCCCAAACACACCGCCCGGGCAACGAAGGAGTGGCTTCGTAAGAAGCATTTCAAGGTCCTGGAGTGGCCTAGCCAGTCTCCAGATCTCAACCCCATAGAAAATCTTTGGAGGGAGTTGAAAGTCCGTGTTGCCCAGCGACAGCCCCAAAACATCACTGCTCTAGAGGAGATCTGCATGGAAGAATGGGCCAAAATACCAGCAACAGTGTGTGAAAACCTTGTGAAGACTTACAGAAAACATTTGACCTCTGTCATTGCCAACAAAGGGTATATAACAAAGTATTGAGATAAACTTTTGTTATTGACCAAATACTTATTTTCCACCATTCATAAAAAATCCTACAATGTGATTTTCTGGATTTTTTTCCCTCATTTTGTCTGTCATAGTTGAAGTGTACCTATGATGAAAATTACAGGCCTCTCTCATCTTTTTAAGTGAGAGAACTTGCACAATTGGTGGCTGACTAAATACTTTTTTCCCCACTGTACATACATTTTCAAAAAGGCACACGTAGCCTACATATCAATGCATTCACAAACGATCTAATAGGTCCGATAGGGGAGAGGCGTTGTGCCGTGAGGTGTTGCTTTATCTGTTTTTTGAAACCAGGTTTGCTGTTTATTTGAGCTATATGAGATGGAACGGAGTTCCATGTAATAAGGGCTCTATATAATACTGTACGTTTTCTTGAATTTGTTCTGGATTTGGGGACTATGAAAAGACCCCTGGTGGCATGTCTGGTGGGATAAGTGTGTGTGTCAGTTAACTATGCAAACAATTTGGGATTTTCAACACATTGTTTCTTATATAAAAAAGAGGAGTTGGCTATAAAGCACAAACAGATCTGGGATCAGGCTAAAGTGCTCTATGCTGTACTGTAAAAATCGATGAAGACCTGAGCCAGCAGGCGTGCATACTGTAACAGTGATGTATAATAATGATGTAATGGATGAGCCCTGGCCTGGTACCCCTCCCAGCCTCCCACCACTGTGGATCCAGAAAGACCCGGCCTACTTAGGCGCTCCCATAACTACCCGTCTAGGAAAGAGGAGAGGCAGTCAGCAGACCTGAGTTCAAATACTATTTGAAATCTTTCAAATACTTTGAGCAATTGTTCTTGCCTGCCTGGAGTGGTGGGTTTTGCCGTTTTGGGACTAATGTATTGGTCCATTAAGCCAGGCAAGCTCAATCAAGCACAGAAAGTATTTGAAATTAATTAGAATAGTATTTGAACCCAGGTGTGGCTGTCAGGAGGTAAAGCAATCTGTTCTGAGACATATGATTCCCCTGGCGTCTGGATTAGGGAGTGGCTGTCACACTGGTCGAATTGGATAGGTGCAGGAAAGGGAGGGGAGGAGAGAAGAGGGGAGGTCGGGGGAAGGGTGCTTGTCTGAGTCACACTTTAATGGAGTGCAATGGCAGCAGGCGGAACTAACAGGCCCCAATGTCAGAGCAGAGCCTCAGCCCTGGCTGCAGCTGGCTGACTGGGCTAGAGCCAAGCTAACATTTCCTGCACCTCCTAACCCAATGTCACACATTTACACAGGTCAGTGAAAATAGACACCCCAGTATGTATGAGAAAGTGAATTGGATTTTTGCGGAAGTGAAGGTGATGACGAGTTGATCATAGTTTCCTTCCTGACTTGCACACCCTGTGAATAAAAAGTTTCATCACATCCGCTAATCATATTTCTAGGAAAGAGATGAGCAGGATTAGAGCTTTACTCTACTCTAACTAGCCGTGTTAGCTGGGTGATCAGGTGACGTCACAGAGGTGCAGTCTCATGACACGTTTCGTAACACGGGTCATAAAGGTGTTCTGTTAAACAGGAAGTGTTTGTTCATCACCTATGTCAGTACATCTTCTATCATGCTACAAATATTATATCATGCTATGCTTCCAACTGAAACTACTACTACAATAGCAGGAAATTGGCTGGCTGGACTAAGCATGAATCATATATTCTACAGTCCAGTATAGACATTCTGTGCTGTCAACTAAAACTAATAGTGTGGAATTGTTTGGCTGGAACATGTGACTGAATTGAAGAAACTATGAACACATATCATGTTTCCATGTGCATGCAGAAAGCAATCACAAAAAAGGAAAAACCTTCAGCACTCTGGTGATCATGGATGCTCCACATACAGTACCAGTCAAATGTTTGAACACACCTACTCATTCAAGGGTTTTTCTTTATTTTTACTATTTTCTACATTGTAGAATAATAGTGAAGACATCAAAACTATGAAATGACACATATGGAATCATGTAGTAACCAAAAAAGTGTTAAACAAATCAAAATATGTTTTATATTTGAGATTCTTCAATGTAGCCACCCTTTACCTTGATGACAGCTTTGCACACGCTTGGCATTCTCTCAACCAGCTTCATGAGGTAGTCACCTGGAATGAATTTCAATTAACAGGTGTGCCTTGTTAAAAGTTAATTTGTGGCATTTCTTTCCTTCTTAATGCATTTGAGCCAATCAGTCGTGTTGTGACAACGGTAGGGGTGGTATACAGAAGATAGCCTTATTTCGTAAAAGACCAAGTCCATATTATGGCAAGGAGAGCTCAAATAAGCAAAGAGAAACAAAAGTCCATCGTTACTTTTAAGAAATGAAGGTCAGTCAATCGGGAAAAGTGCAGTGGTAAAAACCATCAAGTGCTATGATGAAACTGGCTCTCATGAGGACCGCCACAGGAAAGGAAGACCCACAGTTACCTCTGCTGCAGAGGATAAGTTCATTAGAGTTACCAGCCTTAGGAATTGCAGCATAAAATAAATGCTTCATAGAGTTCAAGTAACAGACACATCTCAACATCAACTGTTCAGAGGAGACTGAGTGAATCAGGCCTTCATGGTCGAATTGCTGCAAAGAAACCACTACTAAAGGACACCAATAAGAAGAAGAGACTTGCTTGGGCCAAGAAACAGATGAAATGGACATTAGACCGGTTGAAATCTGTCCTTTGGTCTGATGAGTCCAAATGTGAGATTTTTGGTTCCAACTGCCGTGTCTTTGTGAGATGCAGAGTAGGTGAACAAATGATCTCTGCATGTGTGGTTCCCACCGTGAAGCATGGAGGAGGAGGTGTGATGGTGTGGGGGTGACACTGTCAGTGATTTATACTTAACCAGCATGCCTACCACAGCATTCTGCAGCAATACGCCATCCCAACTGGTTTGCGCTTAGCGGGACTATCATTTGTTTTTCAACAGGACAATGACCCAACACACCTCCAGGCTGTGTAAGGGCTATTTGAGCAAGAAGGAGAGTGATGGAGTGCTGCATCAGATGACCTGGCCTCCACAATCACCCGACCTCAACCCAATTGATATGGTTTGGGATGAGTTGGACGGCAGAGTGAAGGAAAAGCAGCCAACAAGTGCTCAGCATATGTTGGAACTCCTTCAAGACAGTTGGAAAAGCATTCCAGGTGAAGCTGGTTGACAGAATGCCAAGCGTGTGCAAAGCTGTCATCAAGGCAAAGGATGGCTACTTTGAAGAATCTCAAATATTTTTTGATTTAACACTTTTTTTGGTTACTAAATTATTCCATATATGTTATTTCATAGTGTTGATGTATTCACTGTTATTCTACAATGTAGAAAATAGTAAAAAGCAGAAAATAATTTTTAAAGTTTGACAACTCCCCCCCCCATTTACACACATACAGTGGGGAAAAAAAGTATTTAGTCAGCCACCAATTGTGCAAGTTCTCTCACTTAAAAAGATGAGAGAGGCCTGTAATTTTCATCATAGGTACACTTCAACTATGACAGACAAAATGAGGAAAAAAAATCCAGAAAATCACATTGTACGATTTTTTATGAATTTATTTGCAAATTATGGTGGAAAATAAGTATTTGGTCAATAACAAAAGTTTATCTCAATACTTTGTTATATACCCTTTGTTGGCAATGACAGAGGTCAAACGTTTTCTGTAAGTCTTCACAAGGTTTTCACACACTGTTGCTGGTATTTTGGCCCATTCCTCCATGCAGATCTCCTCTAGAGCAGTGATGTTTTGGGGCTGTCGCTGGGCAACACGGACTTTCAAAGATTTTCTATGGGGTTGAGATCTGGAGACTGGCTAGGACACTCCAGGACCTTGAAATGCTTCTTCTGAAGCCACTCCTTCGTTGCCGGGCGGTGTGTTTGGGATCATTGTCATGCTGAAAGACCCAGCCACGTTTCATCTTCAATGCCCTTGCTGATGGAAGGAGGTTTTCACTCAAAATCTCACGATACATGGCCCCATTCATTCTTTCCTTTACACGGATCAGTCGTCCTGGTCCCTTTGCAGAAAAACAGCCCCAAAGCATGATGTTTCCACCCCATGCTTCACAGTAGGTATGGTGTTCTTTGGATGCAACTCAGCATTCTTTGTCCTCCAAACACGACGAGTTGAGTTTTTACCCAAAAGTTCAATTTTGGTTTCATCTGACATTCTCCCAATCCTCATCTGGATCATCCAAATGCTCTCTAGCAAACTTCAGACGGGCCTGAACATGTACTGGCTTAAGCAGGGGACACCTCTGGCACTGCAGGATTTGAGTCCCTGACGGCGTAGTGTGTTACTGATGGTAGGCTTTGTTACTTTGGTCCCAGCTCTCTGCAGGTCATTCACTAGGTCCCCGTGTGGTTCTGGGATTTTGCTCACCGTTCTTGTGATCATTTTGACCCCACGGGTGAGATCTTGCGTGGAGCCCCAGATCGAGGAAGATTATCAGTGGTCTTGTATGTCTTCCATTTCCTAATAATTGCTCCCACAGTTGATTTCTTCAAACCAAGCTGCTTACCTATTGCAGATTCAGTCTTCCCAACCTGGTGCAGGTCTACAATTTTGTTTCTGGTGTCCTTTGACAGCTCTTCGGTCTTGGCCATAGTGGAGTTTGGAGTGTGACTGTTTGAGGTTGTGGACAGGTGTCTTTTATACTGATAACAAGTTCAAACAGGTGCCATTAATACAGGTAATGAGTGGAGGACAGAGGAGCCTCTTAAAGAAGAAGTTACAGGTCTGTGAGAGCCAGAAATCTTGCTTGTTTGTATGTGACCAAATACTTATTTTCCACCATAATTTGCAAATAAATTCATAAAAAATCCTACAATGTGATTTTCTGGATTTGTTTTCCTCATTTCGTCTGTCATAGTTGAAGTGTACCTATGATGAAAATTACAGGCCTCTCTCATCTTTTTAAGTGAGAGAACTTGCACAATTGGTGGCTGACTAAATACTTTTTTTCCCCACTGTATGTTGTCTGTCCCTCTCCAGGAGAAGCTGTCCCTTAGTGATGTGTACACAGAGCTGAAGACAGGGGTACCCCTTGTCCGTCTGTTAGAGTTAATCTCCAGGGAGAAGCTGCCCACCCCCAGCCGACGCACCCTACGGGTCCACTGCCTGGAGAACAACAGCATCGCTATCAACTTCCTCAAGACTAAGGTACATTCACAATACAGAGTTTAGTGAACTGAAGGATTTAGAAATCCCCCAAAAATATCTTACCCCAGGACACTTCACATGATAACTAGTTCTGTAAGGATCTTTGAGGTAAATTGTTTGGGAAACAGGCCTACGTTTCATGTGAAGTGTCATGGGGTAAGACTTTTTTGGTTTTACAGTTCTGTGGTTGTTTCTGAGTTGTTGGGGGTATTGATTTACCTCTGACAGTGGTTCACATGAACAAGTATACTTACTTTTATTTTGCAATAGAAACTAAAATTGGATTATTCCATCTAGACTAGTCGATAGCCATGTTTATTTGATGTACTCTTGTACCCCTTTTACGGCTGTATGTTTGGATTTCTCCTGAGTAGTTATCAACCAGTACCTGCTGACCTTTCAGATTCGTGTGGATCTGATTGGCCCTGAGAACGTTGTGGATGGAGATCGGACCCTGATCTTGGGCCTGCTGTGGATCATCATCCTACGCTTCCAGATCGGAGCCATCAATCTCGATGAGGTATTTCCCATATCATTTTAAAGAGTAGAACAGGCTTGGAACCTCTGGCCAGAATAATTACATTTATATAATACACTACATGACCAAAAGTATGTGGACACCTGCTCGTCAAACATCTCATTCCAAATCATGGGCATTAATATGGAGTTGGTCCCCCCTTTGCTGATATAAAAGCCTCTACTCTTCTGGGAAGGCTTTCCACTAGATGTTGAAACATTGCTGCGGGGACTTTCTCCCATTCAGCCACAAGCATTAGTGAGGTTGGGCACTGATGTTTGGCGATTAGGCTTGGCTCACAGTTGGCGTTCCAATTCATCCCTAAAAGGTGTTCCATGGGGTTGAGGTCAGGGCTCTGTGCAGGCCAGTCCAGTTCTTCCGCACCGATCTCAACTAACCATTTCTGTTTCGACCTTGCTTTGTGCATTGGGGCATTGTCATGCTGAAACAATAAAGGGCCTTCCCCAAACTGTTGCTGCAAAGTTGGAAGCACAGAATCATCTAGAATGTCATTGTATACTGTAGTGTTTAGATTTCTCTTCACTGGAACTAAGGGGCCTAGCCCAAACCATGAAAAACAGCCCCAGACCATTATTCCTCCACCAAACTTTACAGTTGGCACTATGCATTGGGGCAGGTAGCGTTCTCCTGGCATCTGCCAAACATTGGCAGATTCATCCGTCGGACTGCCAGATGGTGAATCGTGATTCATCACTCCAGAGAACGTGTTTCCACTGCTCCAGAGTCCAATGGTGGCGGGCTTTACACCACTCCAGCCGATGCATGACATTGCACATGGTGAACTAAGGCTTGTGTGGGGCTACTCGGCCATGGAAACCCATTTTATGAAGCTCTCAGCGAACAGTTATTGTGCTGACGTTGCTTCCAGATGCAGTTTGGAACTCGGTAGTGAGTGTTGCAACCGAGGACAGACGATTTTTACGCGCTATGTGCTTCAGCACTTGGCAGTCTCATTCTGTGACCTTGTTTGGCCTACCACTTCACAATAACAGCACTTATGGTTGACTGGGGCAGTTTTAGCAGGGCAGACATTTGACGAACTGACTTGTTGGAAAGGAGGCATCCTATCACGATGCCACGTTGAAAGTCACTGAGCTCTTCAGTAAGGCCATTCTACTGCCAATATTTGTCTATGGAGATTGCATGGCTGTGTGCTAAATGTTATAGACCTGTCAGCAACGGGTGTGGCTGAAATAGCAAAATCCACTCATTTGAATGGGTGTCCACATACTTTTTTATATATAGTGTATTTCCTCTGTCCTGGGCATGACCTGGAATACACCTCACTGAATGAATAGAGATTAAACACTGAATGTACAGAACATTAAGGACACCTGATCTTTCCATGACATAGACTGACCAGATGAATTTAGGCGAATCCAGGTGAAGCTATGATCCCTTATTGATGTCACTTGTTAAATCCACTTCAATCCGTGTAGATGAAAGGGAGGGGACAAGTTAAACAATTATTTTTAAGCCTTGAGACAATTGAGACATGGATTGTATATGTGCCATTCAGAGGGTGAATGGACAAGACAAAGATTTAAGTGCCTTTTTGAACGGGGTATGGTAGTAGGTGCCAGTTGCAGTAGTTTGTTTCAAGATCTTCAACGCTGCTGGGTTTTTCACGCTCAACAGTTTCTCGTGTGTATCAAGAATGGTACACCACCAAAAGGACATCTAGCCAACTTGACACAACTGTGGGAAGCATTGTAGTCAACATGGGCCAGCATCCCTGTGGAACGCTTTCGACACCTTGTAGAGTCCATGCCTCAACAAATTGAGGCTGTTCAGAGGGCAAAAGGGGGTGGGTGCAACTCAATATTAGGAAGGTGTCCTTAATGTTTTGTACACTCAGTGTATATTGTATTATATGTCATACTATATTTGAAATCTGAACTTCATGTGGCTCAAAGAAATGTGAAAATGTGAATTAAAATTACAAGATGTGATACAGTGTATATTGTTCTCGTCAAGTAAGTGCCAAAGGTCAAGCATAACCTCTTGAATTAAAAAACAAGAAGTAATACAGATATTCTTCTTTAAAGTAAGTGCCAGAAGTGCAGACTGCATACTAAGCCTGGTCTACCGGTTTCAGGCAAGTGGTGGTGCCAGCAACGCCCGTCGTTCTGCCAGGGAAGCTCTTCTGATCTGGTGCCAGCGTAAAACAGCAGGATACTCCAACGTCAATGTGCAGGACTTCTCAGGAAGCTGGAGGAATGGGCTGGCATTCAACGCCCTCATTCATGCCCACCGGTACAGAGCAGCAAGGGGAAAATGGCAGGATAGTTCCGAGAGGCAGTTTCTTAGATTCCTAATTTCAATGGAGAATCTCCATTTAAAAGTGCTTTTTAATCATCCAGAAGTACATTTGCTTAATCTGGGTCTGGGAAACCCCCCTAGGAGTTTACAGATGTATCGTTTTTGTTAATAAATTTACTGTACCCATCATATTTTTGTAATGAAAAATATTTTGTCGCAGACCTGACCTGTTTGATTATAATCGTCTGCGTGAGGAGGACCCTAAGTGGAACCTGGGCCATGCCTTCTCTCTGGCCGAGAAGGAGTTTGGCATCCTCCAGCTGCTGGATGTGGAGGACATCGATGTTAAACACCCAGATGAGAAGTCCGTCATGACCTACGTCTCTCTCTACTACCACTACTTCTCTAGGATGAAGCAGGGACAGACCATCCAGAAGAGACTGGCCAAGGTCAGTAGAATCAGAATCCCAAAACTTTATTACTAGGGATTTCTCTTGGTGATGTACATATAAGTATCCATAGTCCTAATCCATCCTGTCTATGGTTATCTATAGTAAGATGTGTGAGGAAAGCATTTCCTTGTGTCATATCCACATCAGATCTAGTCAGGAATGGGCCCGCCTGGCCTAGTGGTTCAGTTGGGATGATCATAACATCCATTCTCTCTTCAATGTTGACAAAACAAAAGGTGAGGCCACTGTGCAGTGTACACAACACACACATACGCACGCACGCACACACGCACACACACACACACACACACACACACACACACACACACACACACACACACACACACACACACACACACTAACATGTTCATATCCAGACCTAGGATTCAGGTGCCCTCTTTAGGCCATTAGTTGAACTGCACCTCTCCTAATCTTGAATGTACTGTAATTTCTAAATAAAGGCAACGCCTCCTCTGACTGTCCTGTGGATTATGCCGGGGATTTAACTGTGGAGCAATGGGAGGATGGGTGGTGCTACTGCTAGAGCTAATCAGATCAGTACAAACACCGATCCTGTAATGCAGACCAATGACTGTCCGTTGTGGGGAGAAACAGACACTGAGACGCACTGTAGTCGGAAGCTAGGGGCATAACCTGAGTTTAACCTACTACTCACTGACTAACAACTCCTGCAAGATTGGGCCCAGCCAGCAGGACTGACAACGTGGAAGGAAGGGCTTAATCTGACCCAGTCAGTGAGAGAGACTATGCAGTTAGTTACTCTGTAGTGGATCTGAGGCAGAGAGAGAGACAGGGAGCTCTATCGAAAGACAGTACACTAGCGTCGGTTATGTTAGCACAGTGGCCAGAGTGACCTGAGCCACATGAAGAGCTGCAGCAGGACTGAGTGGAGTGCTGTTTGTTTTGAATGTACTGAGCCTGAGGACTGAGCCAAGCTGGGTGACACATCATCATCCTCTCATCACCACCACCATGCTAACACGTGGAAACAGACATAGCAACGTGTTTCTGCACTGCTGAGGGGGAGAGCGAGAGCTGCTGTGGTGTGATCTTAAAGGTGTATTACATTACAGTAAATGATGACTGGCAGGTTGCGTTGGGGATAAGGCGGCAGTGAGAACTAGACACTATGATGATTTACAAAGAGCAGTGGAGCTGACAGGCGTAACATGTCCTTCGGTGGCAGTTTGAGTAACCAATGGTTTAGATGGCAACACAGGAGGGAGTCCACCATTGGACCCCAAATGGGGAAACTGAGAAAGGTGTGTACTGGTGTAGTGTATATGTAGGCCTAGTGTGTATGTACCGGTGTAGTGGGTGAGGTGTGTACAGGTGTAGTGTGTGTGTATGTAGCCCACCGGTGTAGTGTGTATGTACTGGTGTAGTGAGCAAGGTGTGTAGCTATGCCTGGACTTAGTTTGGCTTAGAGATCTAGCCTTCATCCACATTCTGCACTGTTGGTTTCCCACAAAGACAAAAATGTGGTTGAGAAAACCCTCAGTGCTGAACATCTGAATGTCAGTAAATGGCTATATGACAATAAACTGTCTCTTCACCTTGGAAAAACTGAGTCCATCTTGTTCGGATCCAAAGTGAAACTGAGGAAATCCATTGATTTTAAGGTGGTAGTAGGTGGCATAGTAGTCACAGCAAAATACTTAATGATCTTGGATCTGTGCTAGATAACCATCTGACAGGGGAGAGCATGGCACAAAACCTTATCTCCAAAGTGAACCATAAAATGTGGTTCCTGGCTAGAACCTCCAAATATCTGGATAAGAATGCAATGGGGGCATTGGCAGGTGCTCTTGTTCAGTGCCACTTTGACTATGCGTGCTCTTCCTGGTACAATAGTGCGCCCAAGATAATACAAAATAAATTACAGACATCTCAGAACAAATTAGGATTATTCTTAAACTTCCAGCAGTTACGCATCTTGACCATTTCCACTGTGAAAGTGGTATGGGGAAAGAAACTTGTTTTATACTCAGCTGCCTTTCTTTGAAATATTCTTCCCGAAAAATGTGAAATTTATAACCTACATAGATAGTTTCAAGTTCTCACTGAAAAAAATATTAAATAGTAGCATGTCTCAAAAGTGGCTCGTACGATTATAGTATGTGGCTAAGAAGGAAAATGCCTGGGATAGCATATGGTCTGCCTTTTGGTGCCTGTTGTTTATCATATTATGATTGTCTTGAATATATTAGGGATTGACTGTTTTATATATTAAGGGTGTGTGAGACAAGGTAGATGTACCTGTCCATAGTTGTTTATTAGGAAAGGGAATTGTACTAATTATCTCATGTTATGAATCAAACAACAATTTGGTCTGTCATTGTCTGTTGCCACTTAACCTAGTTGCATTTCCCCTTCCACCTTCCCTCTTCAAAAGGACCACGATGGAAATAAGCTTTTAACCTTTATTGTGTTATCCTTGATGATTTTTCTTAAATTGTATGTGGAGGCGTCACATGCTGGAGCTCCCTTATGTATGCATTTTTTTTTTTCAAATAAATTCAATCAATCAACCTTAACCCTTTTAAAACTCTGTTTGTGACTGCAGTGTATGTAGTAAACATTGTTTTGAATAGAGAATAAAGAATGACTGATTGCGCCCAAGCAGCCACAAACTCTAAATTATGCAGAATGCACAGTGCCCTCTAGCCTTCAGAATGAATGAAATGATATGAACTTTATTTCAATGTTTTCATTATCTATGAGGTTCTACTGTATGTTTCATGTGTATCTTTCTGATTCGTTAGTTTAATAACTCCCTCTCTTCTTCTTCCAGATTGTGGTTCTCCTGAAGGAGCTAGATGATCAGAAGATCCTGTATGAGAGAATGGTGTCTGACCTCCTGCGGTGGATCAAGACCAAAGTGGTGGAGCTCAACGATCGCTCCTTTCCCAACTCCCTGAGGGACATGCAGCAGCTGGTGGCCTCCTTCAAGACCTACCGCACCGTGGAGAAACCCCCCAAGTACCAGGAGCGAGGAGCCATTGAGGAAAACTTCTTCAGCTTGCGCACCAAGCTCATAGCCAACAACCAGTGGGCCTATGTTCCCCCAGAAGGAAAGACCCTGGGGGACATCGAGAAGAACTGGGCCTTACTGGAGCGGGCGGAGCATGAGAGAGAGGACGCCCTCCAGAGGGCGCTGCTAAGGCTGGAGCAACTGGAGCAGCTGGCCCAGAAGTTTGGCAGAAAGGTAATGTAACTTATTTTGTAACTTATTTTCTTTTATTATTAGGTGTTCCACTTCAGAAATAAGTGTTTTATTTAATAATAATGCTTGCATGTCTTGGTCTTTGGTTACACTTTCTATAAAGCACATGCGTATAATGCTCTATAACATCCTTTATAATGCCTTATAGTACACGTATAATGGGTTATGACACTGACTAAAATTCAATTCCATCCATTCAGGCAGGGCTGAGGGAGGGCTATCTGGAGGACACAGCACAGCTAATCAGCAGACAGGACCTGAGGGGGTTAAACAGCCTGGAGGAGGCCCAGGCTGCAGCCCGGAGACTGGAGGCCCTGGGGACAGACACCCTGGCTAGGGAGCCTCGCTTCAGAGCCATCAGCGACATGGCAGCTGTCATCGAGAAGGGGAACTACCACAGCAAGGCCCAAGTCATCCGGAGGTAAGATTTAGAACTAAATTACCACTGTAAGGCCCAAGTCATCCGGAGGTAAGGCTTATAACTAAATTACCACTGTAAGGCCCAAGTCATCCGGAGGTAAGATTTAGAACTAAATTACCACTGTAAGGCCCAAGTCATCCGGAGGTAAGATTTAGAACTAAATTACCACTGTAAGGCCCAAGTCACCTGGAGACTAGCAGTTGCCATTGGTGTTGGCTAATGGGGATCCTAATAAATCAAATCAAAGTCACCAGGAGGTAAGGCTTAGAACTAAATGACCACAGCAAGACTCAAGTCATCCAGAGGTAAGGGTCAATTACCACAGCAAGACTCAAGTCATCCAGAGGTAAGGGTCAATTACCACAGCAAGACTCAAGTCATCCAGAGGTAAGGGTCAATTACCACAGCAAGACTCAAGTCATCCAGAGGTAAGGGTCAATTACCACAGCAAGACTCAAGTCATCCAGAGGTAAGGGTCAATTACCACAGCAAGACTCAAGTCATCCAGAGGTAAGGGTCAATTACCACAGCAAGTTCCAAGTCATCCGGAGGTATGACTTATGACTACCCTGGCAAGACCTAAGTCAGCGTTTCCCAAACTCGTCGTGGGGACCCTAAGGGGTGCATCTTTAGGTTTTTGCCCTAGCACTACACAGTTATTTCAAATAATCAACTAATCATCAAGCTTTGATTATTTGAATCAGCTGTGTAATGCTAGGGCAAAAACCAAAACATGCACCCCTTAGGGTCCCCACGACGAGTTTGGGAAACACTGGCCTAAGTAAATACCTCAGCAATCAGTATGTTTGTTTCCCATTGGTCCAAATAATTAATCAAAAATGAAATAAAGCCTAAATGATTGAATAGGAACAGAGAGCATGTAGGAAGCATATCTGCACTGGTGTTTTCTGTCCGTTGTTTCAGAGAGGGAAGCATCACAAAGCGCTGGAAAGACATCCTGGTTCAGTTGCAGCAGAAGAGAGAGCAGCTGGGGGACATTGTGAACACACTGAGTGTCCTCAGGGACATCGAACTGGTTGCCCAGGAGCTCAGAGATCTACAGGTACACAACTAATGGACATCAAACAACACAGTATAATGTATAACAGTATTATGCTTAATGCTTCATCCTTCAATTTTCATACTTAATGTAGGTTTTAGCAGGGTCCTCTGACATTGGGAAGCAGCTCCCGGAGGTGGAGGCCCTGCTTCAGAAACAGGACCTGCTTGAAACCCAGATCTCTGCTCATGGAGAGACTCTGAGTGCCATCAGTAACAGTGCCTTAAAGGGGACACATCGAGATGCACAGCAGATCCAGACCAGGGTCAAATCACTCAACGCTCAGTACAACTCTCTGGTGGCCCTTAGTAAGAACAGGTGGGCGCACACACGACAACTTAGGCCCACATTTAATACATTGTAGATAACAGCAAACCCCAGGTTTATTTATACAACTATTTTAAGTATAAGTGTGGTTGTACCTTAGTAATGACAATATTTGTGTGAGTAAACACTATCTGCAATTTATTGAATTGGTTCTTAGTCGGAACTTAATGATAATTGAGACCTATTAGTAGTGTAGTGCTTTGTACAATCTAGATCCACAGGAATGGTAACTGTGGGTCTACTTAAGTGATCATTCCCGAGAAGCTGGTGTTTTGGAGGATATATTGATGCGGGTGTTGTTCGTCGAATGCTGGTGTTGTGCCGAATTCCCCCCCCTTCGCGTTCTTCATTGCTGCGACTTGCTTGCTAGTTTAGATTTCTGCTCTTCACTCCGTTGTCAGTTTAGCCTACATTTCACTAATCTTAGTAGCAGAAAGCATTTTTGTCTGCAGTTTTCGGTTTGGCTATTTGTTTCAAGTGCGTGTGGCGGTTCTAGCTTGTATGGCGTCCTGGGCGAACCCCCCCTTCAGCGCCCGCGCCCGCGGCAAAATGAAGCCATGGGCGGCTGCCTATGTCGCCCGAACCTAAATCCGCTACTGATTTTGTATTAGTCTATAAATAAATCTCTTTGTCAAAATTCGTCATCTCTCCCATGTCTTATTCAACTAGTATTTTTTAAAGTGTAAGGATAATAATTCAGCCATAGTTGTTCTGAAATGTTTATTGCTTGCCAACATAATTATTTTCTCTCAAATCAAATCTAATTGTATTAGTCACATGCGCCAAATACAACAGGTGTAGACCTTACAGTGAAATGCTTACTTAAGAGCTCTTAATTAACCAACAGTGCAGTTTCAAAAAATACTGATAAGAGTAAGAGATAAAAGTATAAAGTAATTAAATAGCAGTAGTAAAAAATAACAATATATATAGGGGGTGCCGGTGCAGAGTCAATGTGCCGACACCGGTTAGGGTGATTTTCGGCACAACACCGGCAAACCGTGCCAATATATACTCCAAACACTGGCTTCGAGGGCAAACTAGCTACACTTCGTTTTGTTTTACGTTTTTTCAATTGACATTTCTTTGTATTTATCCATAAAAATGATGCCAGCTGATTCATAATTTCGACTGGCTGAGAAACACTGCCTGCCTCTCTCGTCCCGACTCCGACTCCTACACCTTCATTACTATGAGACAGTTGGAGATCGAATTTTAATATTGAAACAATGTTGCAAATGTTGGAGAGACAGACAGCAATGTTTATACAAGTCTCCACTGTTGAAAACTAAATGTTAGTCTAAAATAAATGTGAGATCATGTCTAGATGCATTTTATAGTGGAGATCAAGTTTATAACTTCCCTGCTTGGGCTGATGAGACAGATGGAACAGAGTAAATAGGCCTTTTAACCTCAGATTTAGCCAGCGGGTAATTTGTGGAATAGGCTGGAATGCGCTTTTAACCAATCAGATTTCAGGATTTGACCCATCCGTTGAATAATTAAGCAATATGGCCTGAGGGGGTGTGGTTTATGGCCAATATACCACGGCTAAGGGCTGCTCTTCTGCACGATGCAACGCAAAGTGCCTGGATACAGACCTTAGCCATGGTATATTGGCCATACACCACAAACCCCAGAGGTGCCTTATTGCTATCATAAACTGGTTACCAACGTATTTAGAGCAGTAAAAATATGGTATATGGTATATGGTCTGATATACCACGGCTGTCAGCCAATCAGCATTTAAGGCTCAAACCACCCAGTTTATAATGTTGGTTATTGTCTTAATGAATCAACAGGAGGAAAATGCTGGAGGGCCAGTTAAAGCTGTTTGAGTTTTTCCACGATTGTGAGGAGGTGGAGGCGTGGATCTATGAGAGGTGGCTTCCCCTTCAGTCTGCCAGTCTGGGCAGAGATCTCAGCCAGATCCAGCTGGCAATTCAGAAACACAAGGTCAGACCTTTCGTTGCATCACAAATGACACCCTATTCCCTATAGTGCACTACTTTTGACCAGGGCCCTCGTCCAAGTAGTGCACTATATAGGGAGCAGGGTGCTATTTGGGTCAGGCCTTCTTCAGTCACACAAACAGTGATTATTCAACTTCAAGTTTAATTAAGCTTACATAGCAGTCAATATAAACTTAAAACCATGGCATGATAAATACATTGGCATAAGCCTATCTAGATACACTGGCATTTAAACAAATGAAAATACGTAATGTCATAATGTGAACCAAACCCTCACTTTTATATGTGTTTGTTGACCCACCACTGCTTTGGCAGGTTCTTGAAGCCGAGGTGCAATCCCATGAGTCTCTGTGCTCAGGGATCGTGAGTAGAGGTCAGGAGATGTGCAGAGGGAAACACCCCAGTGAGGAGGACATCCAGAAGTCGGTCCGGACGCTGAAGAAACAGTGGGAGCACCTGAAGGATGAAGTGGTCAATCGCAAAAACAGACTGCATGCAGCCACCATTATCAAACAGGTTACAACTATTAAAACAATGCAGAAATAAAAGTCTGAGAAATAGATGGTTTGTCAGAGGAATTACATTTAGGAGTATGTATGTAATAGGTTGGAGAAAGCTACCATAGCTAGTTCATTGACATTCTCTATTTATTTTATAGTTGGAATGTAGAGGGGAGACAGATACAGAGGGAGACCGAGAGGAAGGACTGAGACGGGATTCGTACACATGTCACTAGGGGTATATGTGTTTCGGAGTCTGGCTAACCACTACGCCAGACTCTGGCATGTGATATTCTCCTTTCCACAGAATTAGATAGAACACTAGATTGGACATTAGTATCCTGGCAACATAACTACAGGACAGCCATCTTGGTCAGGGAACGTTTTGTTTAAATTGTATTCTATTATTTATTATCTGTTATTTTCCTCTTCAGTACTTTGCTGATGTGACCGAGGCCAACTCGTGGCTGAGCGACAGGAAGCCCCTCCTGATCAGCGAGGATTATGGGAAAGATGAGTCCTCAACCAGCGCCCTGCTGCAGCGCCACCAACGGCTGGAAAAGGAGATGGGAGCGTACGTCGTGGAGGTGAAACGCTTGGGAGAACAGGCCAAGGGAGCCTCCCAGCTGGCCCCGCTCACAGTAAGTTCCCAATCAATCACAGTGCCTTCAGAAAGTATTCACACCCCTTGACTTTTTCCTAATTGTGTTGTGTTACAGCCTGAACTTAAAATGGATTAAATATAGATTTTCTTTCACTGGCATACACACAATACCCCATAATGTCAAAGTGAAATTTTTGACATTTTTACAAATTAATAAAAAATGAAAAGATGAAATGTCTTGACAATTAAATCCATTTAAACCCCACTTTGTAGAAACTAAATGTGGAAAAAGTAAAGGGGTGTGAATACTTTCTGAAGACACTGTAACTACACCACAGTCTTTAAATGTGATTGTATCATAAATACATCCTCAAACACATTGGTTTTAATAATAAAGAAGTAGCTTACTATACAATCCACCCCCATTGACTTCCAAGAGTTGCTGAGGACTTTCGTATTTTTCCGCAGGCTGAGGCTCAGCAGAACAAGATGCCCCAGTACAGTGATTCCTCTGGTGACGAGGGGGGATTGACCACACCTGGGAGAGTGACCTCCCTCAGAGGAGCAAAGATCACTCAGACATCTACCCAGACCCACACACAGGAGGCTAATGCCAAGATCAGATTTAAATACACACGAGGTACAGATTCTCTACTTCAATAGAATATGGATTATTTATAGAAACAAATTGTAGAAAATAAATTGTGAAATGTTTTTCATGTTACTTTTCTACCAATAGGTTTAGTCCAGTTTCTAAGGTAAATAGTCTCTGTTTTCCAGGTGTGATGGTGTGGGACCGTGGGGAAATTGTGACTATCCTCAACAGAGACAATGAGGATACGTTTCTAGTGAGGGACAGCAAAGGCAACGAACAGCTGGTGCCAAAGACGTACCTCACAGAGCTCCCATCATCTACAGTAAGGCTCACTATTAGCTGTCTCTCTGGCCAAGTAAAGAGCTTTATGGCACTTTACCCATTTGATTAATCGCAAGTATAATTGTGTGCCTACATTAACTCATTAACTGGCCCGCATAATTCCAGGTTGAGATCAATGATCTGCACCCCTCAAATTCAAATCTGGACCTCGAAGCCAGTTCCACTGTTTTTCCCCCTGTATTATTCCCCTCTAGTCAGGGATTGATTTCCACCTGGGACACCAGGTGTGTAAAATTTATTATCAGTTAGAACATAACACCAGCAGTACTTCAGACCTTGTAGGGTAAGATTTGAATACCCCTGGTCTACACAGTTTAAATGTCATAATTTTCATTTTAAATAGAACATGTCCTCTACACCACCTCCATCCACCAATGGGATTACTGAAAGCCCCACTAAGAGGGTGAACAGGGCGCGTCGCAGACGTTCCATGCGCCGGGGGACCGCTGAGATCCAGTCCTCATCGATTCCTGATCCACATTACCAGAGAGAAACCATAGAGAGCACCCAGAGCAGTCTAGACCGGGACTTCAACAGCTTGCACAACCTGGCTAACGTGAGAAAAAAGACCTGGGGTTTCAGATTCTCCTCTACATTCTTTGGTGAAAAATGGTTTCCCATTGCATCACATAAGCAGTACAGCAATACAAATCAATACACTACATTTAAGTTATCTAAGTTACAACACTACATTTTGTTTTATGCTTTGATATTTTTGTGAAGACATCTTTGATGATGTAGTGGCAGCACCCAGTACAGAAAATAGGACCCAGTGTGATCATCCTGTAGCACATGTGTAAGTTGTCACATACTGGCACCCAAATAGTGTATTTGTGTCTGATTTCTCCACCATACAGTCCAGGAGGAAAACTCTGGAGGAGACGGTTCGGTTGCACCGCTTCTACAACACCTGTGAGGAGTTTGAGTCCTGGATGGAGGACAAGGAGAACATCCTTAACACCTTCAGTCCTAACTCCGACAACGTAGGAGTGGTGCAGGCCAAATATGAGGTAACAATCCAGCCTCATCACTGAGATTATTCCGTAACACTTTATTTGAAGGCCACCTACATAAGGACTTCATAACACATTCATAACACATACATAACACAATAATTAGCAGTACGTCAGCGTTTGTCTCTAGTGCTATTATGTACTTGATATAAGAGTTGGAACTCCCCTTCTCATGAACTCCCCATGTTCCAGAACTTTCTGACCGAGCTGGCAAGTGGGAAGGGCCAGCTCGATGACATCACCAGCCTGGGGGAGGAGCTAGTGAAGAGCAGACACAGTAAACACAGAGAGATACAGGCCAAGCAAGGACAAGTCACACACAGGTAGGTGGACTAGCAGATTAGCAAATTATTTTGTAATAGTACTACTGACATTTACTAAGAATAACATGTTCAACACAGTTTTTTAGATTAGATAGTTCTTTATTGTCTGTTGTTCACAGAAATGTTTATTACGTACAGAAATTGCACTGTGTTTTACTGAGACGCACACACAATGTTTAATCATTGAAGAGAGCTGTCCATGTTGTTGTTGTTGATGTTACTGATGTTGTTGATGATATTGTTGTTCTTGCTAGGTGGGAGCGCATGCAGAAGCTGAAGGATGAGAAGGGCCATGAGCTGCTGAGCACGGCGGATGTGCAATCCTTCCTCCAGAGCTGTGAGGAGGCCCGGGCCCAGCTCATGGAGCAGCTCACCCAGCTGGACACTGTGGATGGTGTGGGTACTACCTCCACAGCCCTGGACACTGAGGAGAGGGCCCAGGCTCAGGCACAAAGAGACATACAGGCTCTGGAGAGGAAGATTTCATACCTCAAGAGTGTGGCTAAAATGTAAGGCACAATTGTAAACCTTTTATATGTGTCAGACAACCACCACTAGTCCAAGACTTTATACTGTTACTGTTGATGGTTTTGAATGTAATGCCAGTTAGTTATTCATCCATCCATTCATTCACGTTCTACATATGTGTGTGAACCAGGAAGCAGGACTGCAGCCCAGCAGAGGCTGCAGCCATCATGGAGGAGGTGCGGGGCTTGGAGGCTCTGCTGCAGCAGGTGAAGGGCCAGGCCTCAGAGAGACAGAGGCTTCTGGAGGAGGCCAAGCGGCTGCAGCTGTTTCAGCAGGAGACCAGGGACCTGCTGCTGTGGGCCGGGGCCGCCCAGGACCGCCTACTGGAGGACGACACAGCCTCGGACGTGACCTCCGCTCAGACCCTCCTGAAAGACAACCAGGATCTGAGGATAGAGATTGACGCGCAAAGGGAGAGGTGAAACTGAATTTTGGGTTCTTTCCTTTATGGAAAGTTTACTTATGTTTATAATAATATGTTATGTGCTGCATGCTGGGACGTGGAGGTATCTGATGAGGTATTCAGTGCAACTATTTCTCCGGTAAGCAGTGTCTCTAAGGTAATTTAGTAGGAGAAGGATAGTTTGTGATGAGACAATAGGAAAGCATACACATTGTTTTTTTGTACTGTCCTTTATTTAGTTTCTTGAGTCATGACGCTGGGAAAACCTACAGTGCCTTGGAAAAGTATTCACCCGCCACAAGTTCTTCTTCACGTAGTCCCCCAGCCCCAAAACCCCATAAAGAAAATAGTAAACAATAAAATAATACAAATAAAAAACAGAAATGTCATCATTTTATAAGTATTCATCCCTCTGGCTCAGTACTTGGTTGAACCATCTCTGGAAGTTATTAAGTCTCTTTGAGTTTCCCAGACCACCTCTGCCCCCTCGGATTCCGGGGCCCCCGAGAGACTGGGACCCATCTTTCGAAAAGAGCACACAGAACAGAAGCAGATCAACCGCCAAAAGCATTTCCAACGCCCTCACCTCGATTTGTATTATATATAGTTATCAAAACATACAGAACCCGTCAAAAGTTTGGACACCTACTCATTGAAGTTTTTTTTTCTAAAAGAAAATAATAAAAATTATACTCCTTTCTACATTGTAGAATAATAGTGAAGACATCAAAACTATGAAATAACACATGGAATCATGTAGTAACAAAAAGGTGTTAAACAAATATTTTCTATTTGAGATTCTTCAAAGTAGCCACCCTTTGCCTTGATGACAGCTTTGGACACTCTTGGGATTCTCTCAACCAGCTTCACCTGGAATGCTTTTCCAACAGTCTTGAAGGAGTTCCCACATATGCTGAGTACTTGTTGGCTGCTTTTCCTTCACTCTGTGGTCCAACTCATCCCAAACCATCTCAATTGGGTTGAGGTCGGGTGATTGTGGAGGCCAGGTCATCAGACCAAAGGACAGATTTCCACCGGTCTAATGTCCATTGCTCATGTTACTTGGCCCAAGCAAGTCTCTTCTTCTTATTGGTATCCTTCTGAAGTGCAGTTAACTCTAATAAACGTATCCTCTGCAGCAGAGGTAACTCTGGGTCTTCCTTTCCTGTGGCGGTCCTCATGAGAGCCAGTTTCATCATAGCGCTCGATGGTTTTTCAAATCAAATCAAATTGTATTTGTCACATGCAGTGAAATGCTTACTTACAAGCCCTTAAACAAACAATGCTTTAAGAAGTAAAAAATTGAAATGTATAAATCTATGTAACAAATAATTAAACAGCCGCAGTAAAATAGAGAGGCTATATACTGGGGGTACCGGTACAGAGTCAATGTGCGGGGGCACCGGTTAGTCAAAGTAATTGAGGTAATATGTACATGTAGGTAGAGTTATTAAAGTGACTATGCATAGATAATAACAATAGAGTAGCAGCAGCAGCAGAAAAGAGGGGTCTGGGTAGCCCTTTGATTAGCTGTTCAGGAGTCATGACTTGGGGGTAGAAGCTGTTAAGAAGCCAATTGGACATAGACTTGGTGCTCCGGTACCGCTTGCCGTGCAGTAGCAGAGAGAACAGTCTATGACTAGGATGGCTGGAGTCTTCGACAATTTTTAGTACCTTCCTCCGACACCGCCTGGTACAGAGGTCCTGGATGGCAGGAAGTTTGGCCGTAGCACTACCCTCTGTAGTGCCTTGCGGTCGGAGACCGAGCAGTTGCCATACCAGGAAGTGATGCAACCAGTCAGGATGCTCTCGATGGTGCAGCTGTAAAACCTTTTGAGGATCTGAGGACCCATGCCGAATCTTTTCAGTCTCCTGGGGGAATAGGTTTTGTTGTGCCCTCTTCACGACTGTCTTAGTGTGTTTGGACCATGATAGTTTGTTGGTGTTGTGGACACCAAGGAACTTGAAGCTCTCAACCTGCTCCACTACAGCCTTGTTGATGAGAATGGTGGTGTGCTCGGTCCTCCTTTTCCTGTAGTCCACAATCATATCCTTTTTCTTGATCACGTTGAGGGAGAAGTTGTTGTCCTGGCACTACATGGCCACCCTATAGGCTGTCTCATCGTTGTCAGTGATCAGGCCTACCACTGTTGTGTCATTGGCAAACTTGATGATGGTGTTGGAGTCGTGCCTGGCCATGCAGTCATGAGTGATCAGGGAGTACAGGAGGGAACTGAGCACGCACCCCTGAGGGGCCCCCGTGTTGAGGATAAGCGTGTTGGATGTGTTGTTACCTACCCTTACCACCTGGGGGCGGCCCGTCAAGAAGTCCAGGATCCAGTTGCAGAGGGAGGTGTTTATTCCCAGGGTCCTTAGCTTAGTGATGAGCTTTGAGGGCACTATGGTGTTGAACGCTGAGCTGTAGTCAATGAATAGCATTCTCACATAGGTGTGAGTGCTACGGGTCGGTAGTCATTTAGGCAGGTTACCTTAGTCCCTGTGCCAAAGTACACTATGGTGGTATGCTTGAAACATGTTGGTATTACAGATTCAGTCAGGGACAGGTTGAAAATGTCAGTGAAGACACTTGCCAGTTGGTCAGCGCAGTACACGTCCTGGTAATCCGTCTGGCCCTGTGGCCTTGTGGTTGTTGACCTGTTTAAAGGTCTTACTCACATCGGCTATGGAGAGTGTGATCACACAGTCGTCCGGAAAAGCTGATGCTCTCATGCATGTTTCAGTGTTACTTGCCTCGAAGCGAGTATAGAAATAATTCAGCTCATCTGGTACGCTTGTGTCACTGGGCAGCTCACGGCTGTGCTTCCCTTTGTAGTCTGTAATAGTTTGCAAGCCCTGCCACATCCGACGAGTGTCAGAGCCGGTGTAGTACGATTCGTTCTTAGTCCTGTATTGACGCTTTGCCTGCTTGATGGTTCTTCGGAGGGCACAGCGGGATTTCTAATAAGCTTCCGGGTTAGAGTCTTGCTCTTTGAAAGCGGCAGCTCTATCCTTTAGCTCAGTGCAGATTTTGCCTGTAATCCATGGCTTCTGGTTAGGGTATGTACGTATGGTCACTCTGAGGACGACGTCATCGATGCACTTATTGATGAAGCCAGTGACTGATGTGGTGCACTCCTCAATGCCATCGGAGGAAACCCGGTACATATTCCAGGCTGTGCTAGAAAAACAGTCCTGTAGCTTAGCATCTAATTCATCTGACCACTTTCTTATTGACCGAGTCACTGGTGCTTTCTGCTTTAGTTTTTGCTTGTAAGAAGGAATCAGGAGGATATAATTATGGTTAGATTTGCCAAATGGAGGGCGAGGGACAGCTTTATATGCGTCTCGGTGTGTGGGGTAAAGGTGGTCTTGAGTTTTTTTCCCTCTGGTTGCACATTTACCATGCTGGTAGAAATGAGGTCAAACGGATTTAAGTTTCCCTGCATTAAAGTCCCCGGCCACTACGAGAGACGCCTCTGGGTGAGTGTTTTCCTGTTTGCTTATGGCTATATACAGCTTATTAAGTGTGGTCTTAGTGCCAGCATCGGTTTGTGGTGGTAAATAGACAGCTACAAAGAACATAGATGAAAACTCTCTTGGTAAATAGTGTGGTCTACAACTTATCATGAGATACTCTACCTCAGGCGAGCAAAACCTTGAGACTTAATTCGATTTCCTGCACCAGCTGTTGTTTACAAATATACATAGACCGCACCCCTTGTCTTACCAGAGACTGCTGTTCTATTCTGCTGAAAAAGCTTCAAACCCACCAGCTGTATGTTATTTGTGTCGTCGTTCAAATATGACTCGGTGAAACATAAGATATTACAGTTTTAATGTCCCGTTGGTAGGATATACGCGATCGTAGTTTATCTATTTTATTTTCCATTGATTGTATGTTGGCTAATAGGACCGATGGTAAAGGGAGATTGCCCGCTCGGCGTCGGATCCTTACAAGGCACCCAGATCTTTGTCCCCAATATCTCTGTCTCTTTCTCCTGCAAATGATGGGGATGAGGGCCTTGTCGGGCGTCTGAAATAAATCCTTCCCGTCCGACTCATTGAAGAATAAGTATTCCTCCAGTACGGGGGTGAGTAATCGCTGTCCTGATATCTAGAAGCTATTTTCGGTCATAATACACGGTGGCAGAAACATTATGTACAAAATAATGTACAAATAATGTGAAAAAACACACAATACCACAATTGGTTAGGAGATCGTAAAATCGCAATTTTTTGCGACTGCACTTGGAGAAACTTTCCACATTGACTGACCTTCATGTCTTTAAGTAATGATGGCCTGTCATTTCTCTTTGCTTATTTGAGCTGATCTTGCCATAATATGGACTTGGTCTTTTACCAAATAGGGCTATCTTCTGTGTACCTCCCCTACCTTATCACAACACAACTGATTGGCTCAAACTTTTAACAATGCACACCTGTTAATTGAAATGGATTCCAGGTGACTACCTCATGAAGTTGGTTGAGAGAATGCCAAGAGTGTGCAAAGCTGTCATCAAGGCAAAGGGGGTTACTTTGAGAATCTCAAATATATAAAATATATTTTGATTTGTTGAACACTTTTCTGTTACTACATGATTCCATATGTGTTATTTCATAGTTTTGATGTCTTCACTATTATTCTACAATGTAGAAAATAGTAAAAATAAAGAAAACCCCTGGAATGAGTAGATGTGTCCAAACACCTCACAAGTCCTCAACTGGCAGCTTCATTAAATAGTACCCGCAAACACCAGTCTCAACGTCAACAGCGAAGAGGCGACTCGGGGATGCTGGTCTTCTAGGCAGAGTTCCTCTGTCCAATGTCTGTGTTCTTTTGCCCATCTCAATATTTTATTTTTATTGGCCAGTCTGAGATATGGCTTTTTCTTTGCAACTCTGTCTAGAAGTCCAGCATCCCGGAGTTGCCTCTTCACTGTTGACGTTGAGACTGCTGTTTTGCGGGTATTATTTAATGAAGCTGCCAGTTGAGGACTTGTGAGGTCGTCTGTTTCTCAAACTAGACACTCTAATGTACTTGTCCTCTTGCTCAGTTGTCCACCAGGCCCTCCCACTCCTCTTTCTATTCTGATTAGAGCCAGTTTGCGCTGTTCTGTGAAGGGAGTAGTACACCGCGCTGTACGGGATCTTGGCAATTTCTCGCATGGAATAGCCTTCATTTCTCAGAACAAGAATAGACCGACAAGTTTCAGAAGAAAGTTCTTTGTTTCCAATGTCAACTACTAGCTGATGGAGATCAGGCACACCCCTTCCCCTGAAACACACACATGCTGTTCCCCGTTGTGACCATTTTCCCATGCATCTCTGAGCAGTCAGACCTTTGATCATTCCATGCCACCAGGGCCACAATACTTTTCCCACTCTCTGATTGTCCGAGTGTGACCCCCTCCCTATGGCTTACTGCATGTAGTGTTGCCAGAACTGCCACTACTTGGGTGGGGGCACCCCACCGGAATCCCCACCGGCTAGGTTCAAGGTTCTCATTAGCAGCTTTGAGAAATTCCTTGTATATTATGCTCACCCATCAGGGGGCTTTGCCAGGCAGGCTCAGAAGCTTGAGGGGGCGGTGCTGCTTTAGTAGGTCTCTGATCGCATTTATCTTTCTGTTTTGGCTGCCTATCGGCTACTTACAGTTGGCCCATAAAACAGATAAGGACTTCTCCTTAGTGTATGGGTCGTTCAGATCGATGTCTAGGGTATAGGGTTGGAGACTGTTCTATCATGATTGGACAATAAATAAATCAACTATATTTATTATTTATTTTAAAATGTGTATCCCATATCTGCACAAAATTGAAAGCTCTCTCTTTTAACCCCTGCTATCAGACACACACACAAGTCCCTTAACTTTGCACACAGTGATGAAGCACTGTGTTTTGGATCATTGTCATGTTGAAAGACAAACTGCTTCTGCAGTTAGATTTTTGTGGCAGAGGGGCGCAGGTTTTTATCTAGTGTGTCTCTGTATTGTGCGCCATTCATCCTCCCATCACTCCTGACAGTATTGCCAGTCCCTGCTGCTGAAAAGCATCCCAATAACATGACGCTTCCACTACCATACCTTACGGTGGGGATGGTGTTACCTGGCTGGTGTGCAGTGTTTGACTTGTGCCACAAATACCGCTTAGCGTTCAGGCCAAAAAAGTCTCTCTTTCTTTTGAAAGTCTCTAGCATACTTTGGGACCATACAGAGAGCCGTATTTATCCTCACAGATTCATATAAAGCAGGTGATCCACTAATTTCTTACACAGGTGGAGTCCATCAACAAATTGTGTGACTTGTTGTGGTAATATAATACACCTGAGCAAATTTACAAAGGGTATGAATACATTTTTTATCTGATCATTTCTGTTTTTCAAGTTTTTTGAATTTTTATTTTTATTTGACATGATGCTCTAGACTTTGTGGCTCAGTTGTGAAAAAAATCTGAGACAACAAAATGTGGTAAAAGTGTTGGGGGGTGAATACTTTTAAGGCACTGTATGTGTGACACATTTTTTGTAAATGTCACTGTAATGTACTTGTATTCTTCTAACTAAAAGGGTGAAAGACATGGAGAAACTTGGAAAGTCTCTTGAGGAACAATCAAGGGGAAACCGAGGTGTGAAGGACATCCAGCAGACGCTGGGAAAGCTGAGCCAGGAGTGGACCAAGCTGGACAAACTGTGGGGCAGTAGGAACAGGAGGCTGGAACAGGGGGTGGAGCTACAGAAGCTGAACCAGGAGGCTGACCGTATCGAGGCAGCCCTGTCTGGGCATGAGGCCAGGCTGAAGGTCAAAGACCTGGGGGTAAGATACAATACACTGTACACTGTTATACAATTAATGAAAATATAATAATAAGCCTTATGATATGTGGTGATGGATGTGTCTTTGTGTATGTATGTGTGTTTGTTCAGGTAAGACCACTTCTGTTCTCATCCAGTGTGTTTGTCTCTCCCTCTCTGTGCTCAGGACTCTGTAGACAATGTCCACAGTCTGTTGGGCAGACAGGAGGAACTGGAGGGCCTACTGAATTCTCTGGACCAACAGATCAGCCTCTTCCAAGACAAGAGCAAGGAACTCGTGAACAAACGACACTTTGCTGCCAAACAGTAAGGCTTATGTTGATGACCAGTTTGGAGACATTTCCCCCAAATGTATAGGAAATGTGTAGCAGTGAACAATTTATTGTTCAAATTATTTAAAAAAACATTGAAATGATCAAATAATTGTTTTATTACTTTTTAGAATACAGGAGAGGTCACATAATATTCAAGAGCGCAATAAGAAGCTTGGAGAGAGCTGCAAACAAAGACGGACCCTCCTGCTTGATTCACATAAGTATCAGGTACACTTGATATAGAAACACACATTTTGTGTACCTTTATAATGGCAGTTAAGTGCTTGAACATTTCTTATGCGTTTGTCATCAGGAGTTCCAGAGAGATGCTGAAGAAATGTTGTTGTGGATGGAGGAGAAGTTCAAGATAGCTGAAGACGAGTCGTACCGTGACCCTACCAATATCCTCCGCAAGCTGAAGAGACATGAAGCAGCTGAGAAAGAGATGCAAGCTAACCAAGTGTGGCTAGACAGACTCACACAGGTATCACAGGGCTTTCACCATTCTATCATTTCTATACCTAATGACTTATAATGACATCTTCTCTCATCTGTTCGAATCATGGCGAAACTACAACAAAAAAAGCACTATAAAGAAGAAAAAAAGTCTGTTCACTGTTTGTTGCTCCCACTTCTTAATGATGCTATTGGTGATACAGATGCAAAGTTTCAACCAATGTGATCGTAGACTTGACAAACATTCAGTAAAACTGGACCATTAAACCAGTTGCGGGAGGATATGCTTGTGGATGAGCACTACCAGAGCCAGAGCTTTAGGATGAAGGCCTCCTACTGTACTGTACTGTTAAATATTGTACGGTAAGCCTAATCGCTTTCCATTCGTTTGGGGAGCAAATGCTACTGTTACTGTACTGCTATATTGTACTGTAAGTTAACCTGTTGTCTGGTTCCATCAGTTGGGAGAGGAGATGCTGTCGGAGGAGCACTACGAGAGCCAGAACATCAGGAGGAAGTCGACCCAGGTTAACAGTCGCTGGGTCAGGCTCCAGGGGAAGATGACTGAGAGAGGAGACAAGCTGAGACAGGCCGGACAGCAGGAGCAGCTCATGGAGCTACTGCAGGTAACACACTAACAACCTCAGTCTACACTATCTGGAACTACAGGTAACACACTAACAACCTCAGTCTACACTATCTGGAACTACAGGTAACACACTAACAACCTCAGTCTACACTATATGGAACTACAGGTAACACACTAACAACCTCAGTCTACACTATCTGGAACTACAGGTAACACACTAACAACCTCAGTCTACACTATCTGGAACTACAGGTAACACACTAACAACCTCAGTCTACACTATATGGAACTACAGGTAACACACTAACAACCTCAGTCTACACTATCTGGAACTACAGGTAACACACTAACAACCTCAGTCTACACTATCTGGAACTACAGGTAACACACTAACAACCTCCGTCTACACTATATGGAACTACAGGTAACACACTAACAACCTCGACACTACCTACCTGGATCGATTTGTGGGTCTCGTCCACCAGCCAGCTCTCTCTCTCTGTCTATATGAGGTAGTAATTGAACCTGAGGACGAGGTAAACTGTAATCATATTGTTCCCAGGATGCCAAGCTGAAGATCGAGGCCATCCAGAGGATGTTGCAGAACGCAGCCAAAGGTCACGACCTTCGCTCCAGCCGCCAGCTGTTGAAGGAGCACCAGCAGCTAGAGACCGAGGCCCAGGAACTGGCTGACAAGATCAACACCATCGTGACCCGGGCCAAACACCTGGCCACTAACCACTTTGACTCCCAGAGGATCCTTCAGGAGACAGATACGTACATGAAGCTGTAAGTAGTAAGGACTGATTAATATGATCTGTAATTAGTAGCAGTAAAGCAATCCACTGATCGATCCGTTGATTGATCGATTCATTTATGCACTGAATTAGCTAACCTAGTTCTCTATCTAGGGCCCAGAGTTTTTCCAGTTCAGGTAACATGGTCAGAAAAAAACATCTGTCCCCTGTTCATAATCAGTGTGGATATTTTTGAGACATCATCTCTGTATGCAGGTTCAAGTCACTGCAGAAGCCTCTGGATCGTCGCAGGGCCCAGCTGGAAGTGTCCGTGGCTCTGTTTGGCTTCCATCATGATGTAGACCTAGAACTCTCCTGGATAACCGAACACTACCCATCCACTGGCTCCACCAACTATGACAAGTCCCTGGCAGGGGCTATCAACCTCATGCAGAAACATAAGGTATCAGTCTGGTAACAAAAAATGTATGACAAAGTTTGTGTTTACATTTTATTTTATATCCAGTCATTTTGTTGCCTCTCTTATCCAGAGTGACTCTCATACAGTAATTTTGGTTAGTTTGTTTCCTGCCCAGGGTGGACAGATGTAAATGAGTTAAAGCTGGTGCAATATATTTGTTGTGCATAGTCCCTGACAAAAATCAAATGTGTGATCAGGAGCTGCAGGCAGAAGTGAACGCCCACCATAAACACTTGAACCGGGTCCTGGAGAAGGGGCGGAGCTTGGAGAAGTCCAGCCAATATGATGGAGAGGAAGTCCAGCAGAGGAATACACACCTGGCCACAGAGTGGGAGGAGCTAGAGGCAGCCTGTGACAAGAGGGCCATCCACCTGAACAGGGCCATCACTAGAGAACAGGTGGGTCCAACAGGAAAAACAGAATCCTGATTGTGATGGATCCAAAGAGGTTTTATTCGTGATTATACAACAGGTGGTTCTAATCCTGAATGCTGATTGGTTAAAACCGCATTCCAGCCGGTGTCTATTTCACAAGTTACCACCGGCTAAATGTATGACGTTAAAATACCTATTCACTCTGTTCCATGTGACTGTGCAATCCACTGTCTCATCAGCCCAGCCAGGCAATTTATAATCACGATCTCCACTATAAAAATAATTTAGACTCACATTTCTTTTAGACTGTACCTCTGAAGGACAATAATCATTATACCTCATCACTGTACTCTTTTGCTCATAGATCTTGCTTGACTGTGCGGAGCTGGAAACCCGTCTCTCTGAGACTCTAGCTTTGGTCAGCACTGATGAGTATGGCAAGAACGATCTAGCCACCCAGAGCCTTATCAAGCAACATCAGGTACTGTAACCCCATTCTCCTGTTCTCTTGCATTTGACTGGCTGTATTCATACTATACGTCACTGTCAATGTTCACAGTTCTGTTGTTTGGATATAGTTGTTTTGGGTAAAGCCATCTGCTGAATGACCATAGTATGCCTTGATAATCAGAGGCGTTGGTTAAAGCGTCTACAGATCTAGGGACCACTGTCTAATGCAGCTGCACGGTGAGGAGCATGGTGTCTAATGCAGCTGCACGTTGAGGAGCATGGTGTCTAATGCAGCTGCACGTTGAGGAGCATGGTGTCTAATGCAGCTGCACATTGAGGAGCATGGTGTCTAATGCAGCTGCACGTTGAGAAGCATGGTGTCTAATGCAGCTGCACGTTGAGGAGCATGGTGTCTAATGCAGCTGCACGTTGAAGAGCATGGTGTCTAATGCAGCTGCACGTTGAGGAGCATGGTGTCTAATGCAGCTGCACGTTGAGCAGCTGCACGTTGAGGAGCATGGTGTCTAATGCAGCTGCACGTTGAGGAGCATGGTGTCTAATGCAGCTGCACGTTGAGGAGCATGGTGTCTAATGCAGCTGCACGTTGAGAAGCATGGTGTCTAATGCAGCTGCACATTGAGGAGAATGGTGTCTAATGCAGCTGCACGTTGAGGAGCATGGATTGTGTAATGCTGTTGTCTCTGTTGTGTGTCCTGCAGGCAGTGGAGGGGCAGATGGAGGTGCTGGAGGCCCAGGTGGAGGAGCTGGGGGATAGTGTGGAGTCAGCCGTCCATGAGTGGAACCTGGACGAGGTCAACAGACCATACAGCCGCATCAGCAGTCAAATGAGCCAGCTGCAACACCAAGCCCAAGTCAGGTGAGCTCAAGCAATCAAACACATGACATTTGATACAAATATGCCATGAGATCATGGTTTGATGCCCCCAAATAACAGGCACCTCGAGGAGACATATGTTATGGGTGAGTGTCTTGTGTGTAACAGAGGAGTTGTCTACCTTCTCTTAGGGGCCAAAAGCTGAGGGAGGCTCTCCACCTCCATGAGTTCAGACGGGAGTCTTCAGAGCTGGACGACTGGATCACACAGCAGAGACAGATAGCCTCTTCTGAGGATTACGGAAATGACTATGAACATGTAGTGGTGAGAAATACCATCTACCACTACTGTCTATATATATTTGCACAGATCTCCAAAATATTCAGTTGGAAACTATTATCCAGATTGTGAGCGTTAGTCATGCCTATTTCTTCCAAAATGTGGCATTTGTCATTGGAAATGGAAATCTAAACAAATGTTCTTTATTTCCCATGATAGCTACTGAATGGTAAATTTGAGGCCTTCCTGAAGCATTTGGACGTGGGGTTTGATAGGATGCGGAGCTGCAAAGAGCTTGCTGATAGGCTCATTCAACATAAGCATCCTCAGGCTTCCACCATCAGGGACACACAACATCAACTCAGGTATGGGCACCTAATCGATATGCTTATTGCTCACACGACCAGTCCACTGTACAAATTAACAATGCATGTATCCACATTCAAATGATGAAATATTACTCAAAGCTTGTTAACTTGTTGCAACGATGATGTCATTTCAAGCAGCTATGTCTACTGGGATGAAAGTCATGTTAAAGAGATCTTACCTGATGACCTGAAGTGGTTGTTTTTGTCTTGTTTCCCCTCCTGTTTGATAGATTGTCATGGGAGGAACTGCAGGACTTGGCCAAAGACCGCAAAGACCGTTTACTCAAAGCCGAGGAGTGTCACAAGTTTTACAGAGATCTCACCGATGCCTTAGGACACATTGAGGTACAGTTTAAGCATAAATAAGTATATTTTGGATGAATTAGAAATTGCCTTGAAAGTAAGGCTCCCGAGTGGCGCAGTGGTATAAGGCACTGCATCTCAGTGCTAGAGGTCATCAAATCAAATTTATTTATAAAGCCCTTCTTACATCAGCTGATGTCACAGAGTGCTGGACAGAAACACAGCCTAAAACCCCAAACAACAAGCAATGCAGGTGTAAAAGCACAGTGGCTAGGAAAAACTCCCTAGAAAGGCCAAAACCTAGGAAGAAACCTAGAGAGGAACCAGGCTGTGAGGGGTGGCCAGTCCTCTTCTGGCTGTGCCCGGTGCAGATTATAACAGAACATGGACAAGATTTAAAAATGTTCATAAAACAGGCAGAACAGTTGAAACTGGAGAAGCAGCACGGCCAGGTAGACTCGGGACATCAAAGAGTCATCAGGCCAGGTAGGCCTTGAGGAATGGTCCTAATGCTCAGGTCCTCAGAGAGAGAGAGAGAGAGAGAGAGCATTAGAGAGAGCATACTTAAATTCACACAGGACACCGGATAAGAGAGGAGAAATACTCCAGATATAACAGACGGACCCTAGCCCCCCGACACATAAACTACAGATACCATGGACCCTAGCCCCCCGACACTAGAGGTGTCACTACAGATACCCTGGTTCGAATCCAGGCTGTATCACAACCGGTCGTGATTGGTAGTCCCATAGGGCGGTGCACAATTTGCCCAGTGTCGTCCGGGTTTGGCCGGTGTAGGCCGACATTGTAAATAAGAATTTGTTCTTAACTGACTTGCCTAGTTAAATAAAGGTTACATCAAATAAATACACTACCGTTCAAAAATCTAGCGTCACTTAGAAATGTCCTTGTTTTCCATTAAATGAGATGCAAAATTAATAGGAAATATAGTCAAGATGTTGAGAAGGTTATAAAAATGATTTTTAATTGAAATAACAAATGTGTCCTTCAAACTTTGCTTTCATCAAAGAATCCTCCATTTGCAGCAATTACAGCCTTGCAGACCTTTGGCATTCTAGTTGTCCATTTGTTGAGGTAATCTGAAGAGATTTCACCCCATGCTTCCTGAAGCCCCTCCCACAAGTTGGATTGGCTTGATGGGCACTTCTTCCATACCATACGGTCAAGCTGCTCCCACAACAGCTCAATAGGGTTGAGATCGGGTGACTGTGCTGGCCACTCCATTATAGACAGAATACCAGCTGACTGCTTCTTCCCTAAATATTTGCATAGTTTGGAGCTGTGCTTTGGGTCATTGTCCTGTTGTAGGAGGAAATTGGCTCCAATTAAGCACCGTCCACAGGGTATGGCATGGCGTTGCAAAATGGAGTGACAGCCTTCCTTCTTCAAGATCCCTTTTACCCTGTACAAATCTCCCACTTTAGCACCACCAAAGCACCCCCAGACCATCACATTGCCTCCACCATGCTTGACAGATGGCGTCAAGCACTCCTCCAACATCTTTTCATTTTTTCTGCGTCTCACGAATGTTCTTCTTTGTGATCCGAACACCTCAAACTTAGATTTGTCTGTCCATAACACTTTTTTCCAATCTTCCTCTGTCTAGTGTCTGTGTTATTTTGCCCATCTTAATCTTTTATTTTTATTGGCTAGTCTGAGATATGGCTTTTTCTTTGCAACTATGCCAAGAAGTCCAGCATCCCGGAGTCGCCTCTTCACTGTTGACGTTGAGACTGGTGTTTTGCGGGTACTATTTAATGAAGCTGCCAGTTGAGGACTTGTGAGGCGTCTGTTTCTCAAACTAGACACTCTAATGTACTTGTCCTCTTGCTCAGTTGTGCACCGGGGCCTCCCACTCCTCTTTCTATTCTGGTTAGAGACAGTTTGCGTTGTTCTGTGAAGGGAGTAGTACACAGCGTTGTACGAGATCTTCAGTTTCTTGGCAATTTCTCGCATGGAATAGCCTTCATTTCTCAGAACAAGAATAGACTGATGAGTTTCAGAAGAAAGTTCTTTGTTTCTGGCCATTTTGAGCCTGCAATCGAGCCCACAAATGCTGATGCTCCAGATACTCAACTAGTCTAAAGAAGGCCAGTTTTATTGCTTCTTTAATCAGGGCAACAGTTTTTAGCTGTGCTAACATAATAGCAAAAGGGTTTTCTAATGATGAATTAGCCTTTTAAAATGATAAACTTGGGTTAGCTAACACAATGTGCCATTGGAACACAGGAGTGATGGTAGCTAATAATGGTCCTCTGTACGCCTATGTAGATATTCTATTAAAAATCTGCCGTTTCCAGCTACAATAGTCATTTACAACATTAACAATGTCTACACTGTTTTTCTGATCAATTTGATGTTCTTTTAATAGACAAAAAATGTGCTTTTCTTTCAAGAACAAGGACTTTTCTAAGTGACCCCAAACTTTTGAACGGTAGTGTATAATTGCTCAGTGCCTTGCTGTGAGGCTCAGTGTTGCTCAGAGTTCATATAGAGTTAATCTCTGTGTAAAATTATCGGTCTTGACCTACAATGTTTACTGTGCTGCTTATCTGTGTGGTGTCAGGATATCAGCTTAATTTAAGGCACTAACCTGACACAGACAACCAGTCAGCTGTGTAATGCTCACTGAAAGAACACCATGTAAATTAAGTGTGAGGGTAAAATCTCTCTCTCTCTCCATACCCCCACCCCACCCCACCCCACCCCTCTCTCTCTCTCTCTCTCTCTCTCTCTCTCTCTCTCTCTCTCTCTCTCTCTCTCTCTCTCTCTCTCTCTCTCTCTCTCTCTCTCTCTCTCTCTCCAACCACCACAGGAGAGGTACAAGAGCATTCCTGATGACATCGCCAGGGACCTGCGAGGGGTGCTGTTGCAGCTTCGTAAACACGAGGCTCTAGTCCACGTGCTAGCAGGGAACGAGCAGCAGGTACTGAACACAACCATAACCACAACACATCAAAAGTTTACCCACAACTTTTGTGAACAAATGTTTTTATTGACTTGCTTTAACAACAATACAATCAATGATAATCCGTTCACCCAGAACTTTTCCTCCATGGCCACTTTCTTGCCCTGTATTATACTGTAGATTGTATAAAACTGTCACATACTCTCCCATTTTCTTGAGCTAAGGATTGAGCTAGGGCTTTCTAAGCTGTGCTTTGAGGATATTTCACTCAGTGGTTCCCGTTACTGTAATGGAGGTTGCATGTCTTCATTGTCCATCTCCTATGAATCTTCCTATCATATCGGTTGTTCTTAGCTCCAGGAGATGCTGGATATGGCAGACTCCACCCTGGACCTGTGCTCCCCAGAGATGAGGGTTCTCCTGCAGGATCAACAGCAGGAGGTGGTGGAACACTGGGAGAAGCTGCGCCTCCACATGGACCAGAGGGAGGGAGACCTCAAACGGGCACGCCAACGCTACCTCTTCCTTAACACGGTAACTGACTCTATAGTTACCATTAGAGACACCATTTCCGTTTGTAAACTCTCTCTGAGCCTTTACCAGGACTAATATGCATTGTCAATGGTGATTCTACATTGAACATGCTTTTTAGTCCAGGGGTAGACTTAATTTGAGTCTAGGAAATCAGCATTAAGAGTTTCCTAGTTCTTGTTACACTGATTGATTTGGATATTACATGATGTATGTATTGCATGTTGGTTTTAATGTCAATCTATTTTGGTGTTCTAGGTCCAGGACTATGCTCTGTGGTGTGCCCAGGTGCTTAGTGGGATGATAGCGGAGGAGTCTATTAGAGACGTGGCCACCTGTGACCTGCACCTGGCCCAGCACCAGCAGCTGTGGGCTGAGATCGTGGCCCGGGAGGAGACCTACGACCAGGCAGTGGCCATGGGGCAGGAGCTGCAGGAGCAGGACAGACACAATGCAAGAGAGGTATTCAATTGAATTGATCTTTATTGTCACAGAAACACAATTCAGTTGCAGCAGAATTACACACATTGAATACACACCCTGTATGAGCACATACACACTCTATATTCCTATAAATGTCTCAATGTTTTCTGTGCAAATATTTTCTACTGTCCCAGCATTCTGAGGCTTGAATACATACACGATGAGAGAGTTGGTTTTACATAAATGGTACCTAAATAATCTGGCAATGTGTGGTGTCTTCCTCCTACCAGGTCCAGGATAAGCTGAGTGGTCTACAAGAGGAGAGGGACTCACTTCATGGCCACTGGGAGAGGAAACAGAGAGGCCTGGAGGGGACCCACCTGGAACAGGTCTTCTACAGGGACACAGAGAGCATGGAGAAGATCACCAACTCACAAGAGGTAAGAGGTCAAAACTGGTCAATCAAAGAATATAATCTCTGTTAACAAATGTTTGCCTACGCTGCAGTACATGTACATATTTTGAATGCCCCCAACTTCTTGTTTTTCCTTCCAGATCCTTCTGAAGAACAGTGATCTGGGGACGTCAGTTGATGAGACAGAGCGACTCATAAAACGCCATGAAGCCTTTGAGAAACTCCTCAGCACTCAGGAGGACAAGGTCTGAATTCCTTCAATCCTCCACTGTCAATCTGCACTATCCCATTGTCCTTAACTCTGAAAGTGCCAACATCATTTTAGCTTAAAAGCTACATTTGGTCATTTTGGTAATTAGTAATGATTTCAAAGAGATACAATTGGTAATCATTTCAAAGAGATACTGTGATAATAATTTCAAAGAGATACTTTCTGTCAAGCAGTAACACTTTATCTTTAGTAAATCGTTTAAATTCCCCCAAATAACCATTTTATTCCTTAATTACACATTTATAGTCAAAATGTAATGTATCAAAATAGACATGTTTTTATGATTTGAACATATATTTTGATCAATTTCCTCCATGGCCACTTGTTATGAACATTTGTCTGTTATTCATTCAAAGTGTTGTTTCTGTGTTACTCGGAGGCTGAAAAAGGTGTCCAATTAGCTAATCTGACATACCTGTACTACGTAAAATGGCCACCGATATTGGCTATATAGGCAATATGGGCGCCGGTGCCATCACACTTTTAACTCTAACTTTGGAACATTATGGGCTATCAACTCTGTTCCAATTGCATCTGAAAGATGATAATCACAACTTTATTTATAGGTTTTGTTATAGTGGCTGCTACGCACCCTAGGGGCCAAATCTGGGGTTGCTCCATATCTAGAAACACAGCATGCAACAATTTCAACGATTTTACTGAGTTACAGTTTATAAAAGGAAATCAGTCAATTTAAATAAATGAATTAGGTCCTAATCTATGGATTTCACGTGACTGGGCATGGGCCCAGCCATGGGTGGGCCTGGGAGGGCATAGGCCCACCGACTGGGAAGCCAGCCAATCAGAATGAGTTTTTCCGCACAACAGGGCTTTATTACAGACAGAAATACTCCTCAGTGGCATTGTGTTATGTGACAAAACTTTACATTTTAGAGTGGCCTTTTACTGTCCCCAGCACAAGGTGCACCTCTGTAATGATCATGCTGTTTAATCAGCTTCTTGATGTGCCACACCTGTCAGGTGGATGGATGGTCATGACAAAGGAGAAATGTTAAGTAACAGGGATGTAAACAAATTTATGCTCAACATTTTTGAGAAATAAGCTATTTGTGTATATTTCTGGGATCTTTTACTTGAAACATGGGACCAACACTTTACATGTTACGTTTATATTATATATATATTTTCAGGGTACATGCATCTACCTCTGTGCCAAATTTCATTTACAAAGTTTACTATTGAGTCCACATTTTCAGGTTTGGCACACACCACTAGTATACAAAAGAGAAGAGTATTTTTCATTCCTCCATATTAACACAGAAATCATGGTAAAAAAAAAAATTTGCTTGACAAAGTCCTAAAATTTCAGTAGAATAAAACATGGGAATTGAATAATCTATGATAAAACATACACTGTCGAGTGTTCTGTTTATGTGTCTCAGCCTGTTCAACCACAGCACTGTCATTGCTCTTTAGATATCATTGCTGAAGGACCTTGCTGAGAGACTGAAGAAGGAAGACTTCAGTCGTGAGAAAGCCGGCCACATCCACAGCAAGCTGAAGGCCCTCCTGGAGAGGCGAAGCAGGATTAAGGGACTGTCAATCAAACGCAGAGAGGAGTTGGCCATCTCCAGGCTGCTCTGCATCTTCAACCGCAATGCTGCCGAGGTACAGTACCACACATCACCTGTGGTCAGACATGGGTTCAAATCCAGGGGCCAGGGTTCCGGGCCAGAAGCACGCTTTTGACTGCACTTACAGTTTTGCTTCAGTACTGCAGTTTAACTGATGTCTGGCCCAGAAAGACAATTCCCATAGATGGAAATCTTGAAAATTCCTAAGAAGACACTTTAGTCATCACATTTGTGTACAAACTATCCATTGAATTATTGAAATAATTGTAGCTGAGGCCAATTATTTTTCCATCACTCACAGCTAAAGATATTAACATTTTATATTCATACTCTGACGTCATGAGCCCAGTTAGCCAGGGGGGAAGTGCTGATTGGCTTGTTTAGCTGTCCACGTGCTTAGCACGCTCTGACAGAGTTCTCAGAGCATGTTCGCGCAATACTGCTGTCTGTCCAGTGTGCACAGACACAGTAAGAAAGATGTAAACAACCACAAAATGGTGTATGCGAATGTGAGTAGATTACATTGGAAACTACGGTCAGCCATCTTGGAAGCAGTCTAGTTATTTTATTCATCAATGATTCAAATACTGTTTTTTTCCCCAACTACTTTCACCCTTTGAGCCTGGCTGGCCTGGAGTGTCAGATGGGCTTGCACTTTGAGACTAGTCCATTAGTTCCCTTGCGCCAGAATAGCTCAATCAAGTGTAGATGGAGTATTTAGAGAGAAAGTATTACTATTTGAACCAAGGTCTGCCTGTGGTACATGAAGCCATGTTGTGATGTTGTCTGTCTTTGGCCCAGGCTGAGAAGTGGGTGTCGGAGCGTATGCAAAAGATGCAGGAGGACTCCAAGGTGGACCTGAGCAACCTGCAGACCAAGATGAAGCTGCTCCAAAAACATCAAGTCTTTGAGGCAGAGATTCTCGCCCACAGCAGAATCATTGACTCAGTTCAGCTGGTAAGAGCTGTTATTAAACTACACTGGGGAGGGTTTCTTGTCAGCGATAAGTACAGTACATAGTTCAGTAACACTTCATCCTTATAATTCTTTCCAACTTCTTATAAGTTAATATGAGCCTTTATAATGTCTCGTAATAAGTCATAATATGTAATAGAGATTCATGTATCAATGTTTGAACTGACTCAAACTGACCCCTGTGCTGGCCTAGGCTGGTGAGGAGCTGGTGTCTCTGCATCACCCTAAGTCCCAGGAGGTTCGTCGTAGTGTTGCAGCTCTGGAGAAACACTGGGAGGAGCTGAAGCTGGCGGTGGCCGCCAGGGGGAAGGTTCTAGAAGACAACAGAGACTTCTTGGAGTTCCTGCAGAAGGTGGACCAGGTGGAGGTCTGGATCAGACAGAAGGTAAGAATGGACTAGAACAATCGATGAAGGGGTCCAAGAAGAGCTATGAAAATAAGTCTCTGCACACTTGAATCAGATGCAAGTTTCAGTGTTAAATGTGCTAAGCTTGAGTCAACAACAACCTTTTGTCAGAGCACACCACCTAGAAGAGCAATGTATGAAGGAACTTTCAAGAGTAGGCAGTATGGCAACGTGAGACTTTAGATAAGAATGCAAACACAAAACTTTGGATTCCAAGAAGAATGCAGGAGCTACCACGATACCAGTAGTTGTCAGCATGTCTCGCTTATTGATAATATAAAATACAAACATGGAAATATTATTTTTCCCATAGCTTTTTTGTATGTTTTCTGTTATTTTTCAGGAGGTGATGATAAACATAGGGGATGTTGGCACAGACTATGAGCATGGGCTCCAGCTGCTGAAGAAACTCAATGAGTTTAGAGGATCAGGCTCTGGGGTGAGTTTGTTTCAGAACGAACATACGGCATTTACAGTACTAGTGTATTCCAACGCTGCTGGTCTTGGGACTTTGGGTGAGTTTAGTGACCCTTATCAAGAAGGCGAATTGGAAATTGTAATTGAGTGCGTTTTATTTCAGGAAGTCACAGTGGACGATGCTCACATCAAGGCCATCAACAACCTGGCTGCTCGGCTGGAGAGGCAGAACAGTGACGAACTGGCCACAGTGAAACAACGCAGACAGCAGCTTAATGACAGGTGACACCCAACCTACTGAGAAAATTAGTTGATGACGATGACTGAGGTGATGTTTGTCCTTCAAGAGGAAAACTATTTCTACAGCTCACAGGTTGCCTTTATTCAACCAAGAAAGTTGTAATGTACTGTACACATACTGTAGTATCATTATATATTTTAACACCTTTTCTTTTCAACACACCTTCCATCAGATGGAGTAAGTTCCATGGCAACCTGAGCAGCTATAAGAAGAAGCTGGAGGCAGCGCTGGTGATCCACTCTCTCATCAGAGAACTGGATGAAGTCCGGGAGAGAGCCAATGAGAAGGTTGGAATAGCTTCATCTTAACCCTTCTCTATAAAACCCACTTAATATTCAGTCTCTTATGTATGACTTACTGTAACAGATGTCATAAGAAGATATCACAGATCTCAGTTTCAGAGTACAGTATTTGAGTATACACCCTTGTTGTCTTGAAAGCATGTCCACATCATATTGTATTTAATTCTTATCTGCTGGGATTCCTATTGTAGATGCATCTGCTGCAAGGCCAGGACTGTGGCTGGGATGTGGAGAGTGTGGAGAATCTGATACGACGCCACGAGGAGACTGAACGCGAGGCTGGAGTCATACAGGAAAGAGGCAAGGTGAGAAGAAGCCACAACATGGCCTAATATACTGTAATGTGTTTTTTACAGTGAAACAGAAAAATATAGTTGAATTGAATTGAATATCTGAAAGACCAACTAGTTGCATCCTGGTCTTGTGTTGATTTGCCAGGCACTGGAAAAGGACACTGCTGACCGCCTGAAAGCTCAATCTGTGATGGCTGACAAACTGAGCAAAAAGCAGAAAGAGGTCAAAACCGGCCTTGTGAAGCTGGAGAAGGACGTTAAACTCAGGTGTGTTGCAAATAATAACTGAAATATCCTGAAAATATGTACTCTTTCCCAACGTGATACACTACATGACCAAAAGTATATGGACACCTGCTCGTCGAACATCTCATTCCAAAATCATGGGCATTAATATGGAGTTGGTTCCCCTTTTGCTGCTATAACAGCCTCCACTCTTCTGGGAAGGCTTTCCACTAGATGTTGTAAAATGGCTGTGAGGACTTGCTTCCATTCAGCCATGAGCATTAGTGTAGTCGGGCATTGACGTGGGAGATTAGGCCTGGCTCGCAGTTGGCGTTCCAATTCATCGCAAAGGTCTTCGATGGGTTTTCTGTCAGGGCTCTGTGCAGACCAATCAAGTTCTTCCACACTGATCTCACAAAGTTGTAAGCACAGAATCGTATAGAATGTCATTGTATGCTGTAGCGTTAAGATTTCCCTTCACTGGAACCTAGCCCGAACCATGAAAAACAGCCCCAGACAATTATTCCTCCTCCACCAAACTTTACATTTGGCACTATGCATTGGGGCAGTTAGCGTTCTCCTGGCATCTGCCAAACCCAGATTTGTCCCTGGGACTGTCAGATGGTGAAGCGGATTCATCACTCCAGAGAACACGTTTCCACTGCTCCAGAGTCCAATGGAGGCGAGTTTTACACCACTCCAGCCGACGCTTGGCATCAACTTACAGTTGACCGGGGCAGCTCTAGCAGGGCAGACATTTCACAAACTGACTTGTTGAAATGGTGGCATCCTATGACGGTGCCATGTTGAAAGTCAATGAGCTCTTCTATAAGGCCATTCTACTGCCAATGTTTGTCTATTGAGATTGCATGGCTGTGTGCCTGATTTTATATGCCTGTCAGCAACAGGTGTGGCTGAAATAGCCAAATCCTCTAATTTGAAGTGTCCACATACTTTTGTATATATAGTGTACTTTGATCTTGCGAAGACGACACAATGAAATCCTTATTCAAGTCATTATGACAGAATAGATGTGTGTGCTCTGAGAGGACACCATCTACTTCCTCTTGTATTATTATGGGGTATGGGGATGAGACTAACAGGAAGTGATGTTACAGGAAGGAGAGGCTGCAGGAGGCTCACCAGCTGCAGCTGTTCAAGGCTAACCAGCGCCTCCTACTGGACTGGACCCTGAAGCAGAGCTCTGAGATGAGAGAGAAAGGCCTGCCCAAGAGCAAGAACGAGGCTGAGCGATTCATAGTAGAACATCAAGACTGGAAGGTGACTGATGATTATGATTTTCAAGTTATCTTGACTATCTTTCTAGGTCTCCTTGCTATTTATCTTTCTAGGTCTCCCTAGGAAAGGAGGATTTCAACCTTGTGATGTTAAATAAAAGTTGCAAACGTATGTTTCCGGAAGAGATTAAATGTGTTTATGTGTTCTAGACTGAGATTGATGCACGGGGGGAGCGTATCGACTCTGTCAGAGACTTTGGCCTGAGTCTGGTAAAGTCTGGACACAGCTCATCATCAGAGATCAATAAGTCTCTGACCAAGCTGGAAGAGGCCAAGATGGGTCTGAGCCAGACCTGGCAGAACAGGAAGAAGACTCTGGATCAGGCTCTAGGCCTACAGGTAACCCTAACTTGAAGAACATGTGTACAAATTATGTTGTGAATGTGGCTCATCTAACATTAGGCATGTTTTCCCGCTTATTTATTGTTTATTGGCAGTCAATGCACCTAATAAAATAAGGGTAAAATACATTTTTAAAAGTTACATAAATCTTGTTTTCATTTAAGATATTCCTTGGCTACATGGAGCAGAGTGAGAGCTGGTTGAGTAACAAGGAGGCCTTTCTGGCCAATGAAGACCTTGGGGTAGGAACTCTGAATGTATTTGCTCATAAATTATGTGTGAAGGATTTATGTAGGCCTTTTAAAGGACTTGTGAAGGCTGCAGCAGATGTGTTGTTTAAATTGTGCATTGATTGATTATTGCAGAGTTCTCTATCTGATGTGGAGACCCTCCAGAGAAAGCAAGCCCTGTTTGAGAACACTCTGGATGCTCAGATGGAGCAGGTGGAAGGAGTGGAGCGGTTCGCCCAACAGCTGATCCAGCAGAAACACTTTGACTCTGACAATATCAAGAGCAAGAGCAAGTCTGTGCTGCTCAGGTAGAAGCCAACAATGAACTTAGAGCCAAATATTTCCCTGTTTTCAAAGACTGTCCATATACAAAGACATTGTTTGGTGTATGAAATGATTTATTCTTCCTTTGTTTGCTATACCTGACTCAAAAACCATGCCTCTCTCCAGAAAAGGAAAACTGTTGGAAATGAGTAAGGTTCGCCGGAAGGCTCTGGAAGAATCTCTACAACTCCAGAAGTTCCTGGGTAGCAGCTATGAGGTATGAGAAGATAGGTCTGCTTGATGAGTCCGCTTTAACCAACTAAATGTTAGTGTGGGTCTATGAGGTTGGTATGCAAGACTAAAACATAAGTATACCCCTGAGTCAATACTTTGTAGAAGCACCTTTGGCGGTGATTACAGATTTGAGTCGTCTTGGGTATTTCTCTATCAGTTTTGCACTTCTGGATTTGGGGATTTTCTCGCATTCTTCCCTGCAGATTTTTTATAGTTCTGTTAAATTAGATGGGGAGCGGCAGTGAACAGCAATCTTCAAGTCTTTCCACAGATTTTCAGTGGGATTCAAGTTTGAGCTTTGGCTGGGCCACTCAAGGATTTTCACATTCTCGTTCTGAAGCCATCCCGACATTGCTTTGGCTGTAAGCTTGGGGTCATTGTCCTGTTGGAACGTAAATCTTCGTCCCAGTCTAAGGTTGTTTGCACTATGAAGTAGGTTCTCATCAAGGATTTGCCTGTATTTGCCTCTTTTCATTGTTCCCTCTATTATTTCCAGTCTCTCAGTCCCTGCCGCTGAAAAGCATCCCCATAGCATGATGTTCACACCACCATGCTTTATGGTAGGGATGGTGTTAAATGGGTAATGAGCTGTGCCTGGTTCTCCAGACATAACGCTTTGCATTCAGGGCAAAGAGTTAACTTTTTGTCTCATCAGACCACTTAACCTTTTGCCTTATGATCTCAGTCTTTCACATGTCTTTTTCCAAACTCCAGGCGTGCTGTCGTGCCTTTTTCTCAGGTGTGGCTTCTGTCTGGCCACTCCCATAAAGTCCAGATTGGTGAAGTGCTGTAGAGACTGTTGTCCTTCTGGCAGGTTCTCCCATCTCAGCCAAGGAACTCTGTAGTTCTGTCAGAGTGTTCATTGGGTTTTTGGTCATCTCCTTGACCAAGGTCTTTCTTGCCCGATTGCTCAGTTTGGTCGGACGGCCAGCTCTAGGCAGAGTCTGGGTAGTTCAATATTTTTTCCATTTCCCAATGATGGAGACCACTGTGGTCTTGGAAACTTTAAACACTCTAGAAATTGTTTTATACCCTTCCCCGGATATATGCCTAATCACAATTCTATCTCGGAGGTCTACGGACAGTTCCTTGGACTTCATGGTATATTTTCAGCTCTGACATGAACTGTGGGACCTTATATAGACAGGTGTGTGTCTTTCTAAATCATGTCCAAACAATTGAATTGGCCACAGGTGGACTTCAATCAAGTTGTAGTGACATCTCAAGGATTATCAAAGGAAATTGGATGCTTCCTGAGCTTAATTTGGAGACTCATAGCAACGGGGTGTGTGAATACTTATGTAAATTAGATATATCTGTGTTTCGTGTTCACTTTGTCATTATGGGGTATTGTGTGTAGATGGGTGAGAACTAATATATGTAATCAATTTAGAATTTAGGCTGTAACACAAAATGTGGAATAAGTCAAGGGGTATGAATACTTTCTGAAGGCACTGTAAGTAATGCGTAGTACCTTGAACCTGTAAAGTAATGTGTGATAACTGAAACCTGCAGGTGTGCTCGTGGCTCAATGAGAGGAATGCAGTGGCCCTGGATGAAAGCTGGAGAGACCCCATCAACCTCCAGGCCAAACTACTGAAACACCAGAGCTTTGAGGCAGAGATCTTAGCAAACCGTAACCGAGTTGACACTCTTACTAAGGTATGTGTGAGTCTGAATAAGTGCTTTCACTGCACATTAATCACAGAGTAGTATCTCAGTACTTGCCTATGGCTTATGACAGCTCAGTACACCATAAGGAAGAATAACATAGCTCTCTGTCCTTCATAGAATCTGCAAGGTCCTCTGTTCTGAGACCAGTGTCTCGGCAGATGTTATCCACAGTACAGTTAGTTAGCAGTGACTGGTCTAGGCAGGTGTTATTGAGTCAATGTTCACTCACAGGAGGGAGAGAGAATGATAGCAGCGGGTCACTCCACTCCTGGGAAGATCAAACCGTGGCTGAAGGACCTTAACCATGGCTGGGACCAGCTCCTCAACAACTGTAAAGAGAAGAAATCTCGTCTGCAGCAGGCCTACCAGGTATTTGCACCTCTTAGACGTATTGTACTCATCTCTGATGATAGATACAGTAGATGATACTGTGAAAAAGAGAATGTAACTTTTATGAGATGAAAACTAAAAATCAAATCAAATTTTATTGGTCACCTACACATACACTATATACAAAAGTATATGGATTCGGCTATTTCAGCCACACCCGCCGTTGCTGACAAGTGTATAAAATCGAGCACACATCCATGCAATCTCCATTGGGAAACATTGGCAATAGAATGGCCTTACTGAAGAGCTCAGTGACTTTTAATGTGGCACCGTCACAGGATGTCACCTTTCCAACAAGTCAGTTCGTGAAAGTTCTGCGCTGCTCGAGCTGCCCCTGTCAAGTGTAAGTCCTGTTATTGTGAAGTGGAAATGTCTAGGAGCAACAACGGCTCAGCTTGTGGTAGGCTACACAAGCTCACAGAACGGGACCGCCGAGTGCTGAACGAGACCGCCGAGTGCTGAAGCATGTAACACGTAAAAATCGTCTGTCCTCGGGTTGCAACACAGCATTGTCAGCACAATAACTGTTTGTCGGGAGCTCCATGAAATGGGTTTCCATGGAAGAGCAGCCGCACACAAGCCTAAGATCACCATGCGCAATGCCAAGCGTTGGCTGGAGTGGTGTAAAGCTCGCTGCCATTGGACTCCAGGAGAACTCTACCAACTGCGAGCCAGGCGTAATCGCCCAACATCAGTGCCGACCAAACTAATGCTCTTGTGGCTGAATGGAAGTCCCTGCAGCAATGTTCCTGCAGCAATGTTTAGTGGAAAGCCATCCCAGAAAAGTGGTTATTATAGCAGCAAAGGGGGGACCAACTCCATTTTAATGTCCATGATTTTGGAATGAGATGTTCGACGAGCAGGTGTCCACATACTTTTGGTCATGTAGTGTATTTGCAGAGACAACATCCCCTCCAGGTAAAATAATCAAGTAATAAAGCATTCTGCTTTAAAGGCCCAATGCATCTGTTTTTATCTCAATATCAAATACTTTCTTGGCAACAATTAAATACCTGACTTATAGTTTTCCATTAAAATGATCGAAAATAGACAAAAATAGCTTTTTAACTAAAGAAAATTCTCAAACAAGAATTTAGCTAGGACTGTCTGGGAGTGGTCTGAGTTAGACTCTCTTTGTTATTGGTCTTATATCGGCTGCTGATGTCACGAGCAAGCCAAAACTACACCCATGCAAAACCTGCTGAATAGAAGGTCTTGTGTAGATTGTACCAGCAACTATTAGGAAATAACACTGATCAAATGCCTTCATACTTTTACAGTGTTAGTACTTTTACAGTGTCAGCTGTTGTACAATATGAAATAAAACATAGGAAAAAACACATTTTGACTGCTCTTGGTCTTTAAGTAAAGTGTTAAACTATAATTCTATGAATTTGTTATTTTCTACCACCAGGCTTTACAGTTCCAACGTTCTCTGGACGACATAGAGGAGTGGCTTGGGTCCGTAGAAGTTGAAGTAACCAACGAGGACTGTGGCACTGACCTCCCGTCAGTCAGCAGGCTGCTGAAGGCTCTACAGGACCTGGAGGAGGTAGTGGATGGATATCTGGAGAGGGTCCAGGGCCTGGTGGATACAGCCAAGGACTTCAGCTCCAAGGGCAACTTCCTGGCCCAGGAGATCCAGCAACGAGTAGGCCAAACTGTCAATAGGTAAGTTGTTGTTTTTTGTCAAATATATATAAATAATACTGGCAAAGCATATTATGTCTTTGATTCTCCCCAACTACATTTAAATATTAGTCAGTGTATGAGACAGATGAACAAAACACACGTTTATTACTATGCAACAGAGCACACACACACCAATACTGCATGGCTGTGAGACTGCGCTTGTGAAAGGAATTGTAAGGGTTTTGCACAGTAGTAAGTTTTGGGACTTTTTTTTCATGGTCCTTTGTGATGGATTTTAACCAACTTTCGTTATTGCAGATATAACAGCCTGGCAGAGCCATTGCAGAACCGACGGGAGACCTTAGAATCCTGGCAGCTGTTGTTCCAGTTCTACCGTGACATGGAGGATGAGCTGGTCTGGGTCCAGGACAAACTGCCCTCTGCCTCCTCCAAAGACTGGGGAACCTCCCTACAGAGTACTCAGTCTATGGTCAAAAAACATCAGGTCAGAGACAGGGATTGTCAATGTTCCAGTTTGCATTTAAAATACTAACAACAACGTTGGGCTTGGGTTTCTGTCAAGAACTTTGTGAGAAATGTATTTGTAAAAAGTGTTACGCATGTAAGATTTGATTGATCAAACCTCTGTGTGTGTGCAGGCTGTGGTGCAAGAGATAGCGAGCCGTACCCCTCTGGTGCAGGCTGTCCAGAACGCAGGGCAGAACCTGGTGAGGGGCAGACACTTTGCCTCGCATGAGATCAGTGAGAAGCTGGCTGAGCTCAAGAAGATTTTTGAGAGCCTGAGGAGAGAGTCAGAAAACAAGGGCCGACTGCTACAGGAGGCTCTGAAGATACAGACCTTCCTCTCTGAGGTAGATAACTGTGACCACTGACCATACTCTCTATACATTATCTTTGGACACAAACACAGGTTCCACAATCCACAAAAACTCTCTCCCAATACATCTTTCTACTCAACTTTCTACAGTAAGGGACTTTTATGTGCCACCCAGATATGATGCCCACTGAAGAACCGTTATAAGCTTACGTTTCTCTTTAGGTTTCAGAACTAGAACTGTGGATGGATGAGCAGAGACCAATGTTAGAGTCCAAAGATTTTGGGAAGAGTGAGGAGGCCACCGAGGTCTTCCTGAGAAAGCTGGACTCTGTAGACCTGGACATGGAGAACCAGCGGCTGAAAGTAGAGTCTCTTCAGGAGACTGGCGCTAAACTGGAGCACTGTGGCCACCCCAACAGGTACTGTATACAAACCTTACAGTATGTACATTATTCACTTTATCTGTTATCATTGTCAGGAATGAACATATGTGGTCTCACAGATACATTCATATTATATATTCACATATTTAACTACATTCACATATTTGAAATATGTACATTTAGTGATTCTAAATCCATTTCGTTTATTTCTTTGTTTGTCTCTCATTCCACATGTTCTAAGCCCATTGACATGATGCCATTTCTCCCATACCACATCAGCCATTTAGTGAGTAAGAGTCTTCCAGACGTGCTGGATGAGTATGAGAGTCTGCTGCGTGTCTCTGCCTCGCGACGGGCAGCTCTGGAGGACCAGCTGAACCTTTATGTGTTTGTGAGAGAGGCCCGGGAGCTGCAGAACTGGCTGTGCTCCCGCAAGACCCTTGCTGAGTCAGAAGACTTTGGACAAGACCTGGAGGACGTGGAGGTATAGATGCAGAGTGGACTATTCCATTGGTTCCATTATACAGGGCAAATAAGGTGCAGCTCAATATTTAAAAGTTTTGACCCATGTCTTGGAGGATGGGAATAGGGCCAGTATGGATAAGCCAAGTACTGGACAGTTTGTATCAGCTGTTTGGTGTATGTATCGTTTATATATTGCTGTAGCTGAAAACAAGCTTACAGTCTTGGTAAAGTACTGTAATCAGACAAGTAATGATCGATATGATCGATAAAGCATTTTAGTTTAGAGGCAGGCCACACTTTTCTTAATAAAGTTACTTTCTTCCAGATGTTGCAGAAGAAGTTTGAAGACTTTGTGGCTGAGGTGAACACGCTGGGCCAGAGTAAACTTAGCACTGTTCAACAACTACAACAGGAAGTGAAGTCTGCTGAAGGCCCGAGACGAGAGGCAGCGCTGCACAAATTATGGGACGACCTCAACCAGAATGTTAAGATTAGAGCGGAGGTAAAAGTCTAAATCCAGTTCTTCTATCAATAACATTATAAGTCACTACTTAAGTGGGACATTAAACGGTACATTAAATGGTAGGGAAGAAAGGCAACGTCTGCTCACAATTCTATAGTGACCCAATTTCTTTTTCCAGCTCATGTGCGTTAAACACTCTCCTTCTGAGTATTATTTATAAATTACTGTGGGTAATTGACCTGAGCCATGGTGATTTATCAGCCATTTTGTGTGACAGAACCTGAAGTCTGCCCGAGAGGTGCACCAGTTTGACCATGATGTGGACGAGCTAAAGAGTTGGATGAGTGAGAAGGAGGTGGTGTTGGACTCTGACGACCACGATCATGATCTACTCAGTATCCAGGCACTCATCAGACAACATGAAGGACTGGAGGTACAGTGCACAACCAAAGTTTATTTAACATGTTTGACTGAAATTGTAACAGAGCAGTTTCATTGAGGCAGACTCCAAAGATTCATCATTTCATTAGCCATCCAAGACCTGATGACTTGCTTTAGCTCCCTAAACTAATGCCACTAACTCGGTATGCTAACGGCCGGTTACGCTAACTCACCCATCAAATAACTGTGTTTGTTTCCAGAGAGACTTGGCGGTCATCGAGGGAGAGGTGTCTCGGACTAAAGAGGAGGGGCGGGGCCTAACCAGGAAGTACCCCCAGGTGCAGGCCAGTCTGAGTGAGAGACTACAGGAAGTGGAGGCTAGCTGGGCTAGTCTGCATGCCAAGGCCATCCAACGCAGGAAGAGACTGGGGCAGGCTGAGGCTATGCAGAGATACCTCACAGAGTGGACAGAACTCATGTAGGTCTACTTCTTTTGATTTCATGTAGTTAGGTTTGATAAGATAAGACCCAAGATAAGACCCAATTCTATAATGTCACATTTAGGATGTGCTTATAGATGTGTAATGTATGCTTTATGAACGTATAATTATTGAGGTGTGACCTGGATCTAATTTGAACATTTTAAAGTAAATTGAAGTGCTATTATGTTTTCAATCATGAGGTAATTTTATTTTTCCCTGTGTTGCCCAGGGCATGGCTGAAAGAGACCCTGTCCCTGGTGAGAGGGGAGGGGTCAGGAGGGGAGGGTGCTGACCTGGAGCAGCTAATCAAAAGACACGAAGAGTACCATGTTCAGATTGACAAGCAGCTCAACAAATCACAGGCTGTGAAAGATGAGGGCAGATACCTGGTGGAGGAAGGCAACTTCATGTGCCAAGAGGTAATAGCACAGTACTTAACAATTTAGACATAATGTCAAAGCAACCTAAACATCAATGTAAAGGCAAGATACGGAGATGTTACGTTTCTCTTTTAGTATTAAATGTATTTGTTGCATTATTTTAAGCATTATTGTCCTTGTTTCTATTAATATGTCTTGTCTCACAATGTTAAATATTGTTATAGGAACATTTACTAAAGCTATCTATTGCTGCCAAATTGCAGTTGGAGGAGCGTCTTCTGGAGCTGCAGGAGCTGGAGACGCGGGTGCAGGAGGTCTGGGAGGAGAGGAGGGTGTTGTACCAGGAGGAACTAGAGATCCTACAGCTACAGAGGGAGCTGGAGCAGGCAGAGCACTGGCTCAGTACCTACGAAGCTACTCTGAGGGTAGAGGAGTACGGGGTGAGTCTTTTAACTGGTGGACAGCCCAATTAAAAGCTGAGGTGTTAACATAGGATTGTGGCGCAGGAGACCAGGGTTTGAACCTTGTCTCTTATATAAGTCATTGTGCTTTCTGACAATAGTATTGAATTCAAGATTTTTTATGATACTGGTCATTGGTTTTAGTGCTATGTATTTTCCTTTTCGACCCACTAAGTGAAAGCTGGTTAAGCCTGGTGAAGATGCTCAGTGATGTCTCCTTTCCCTTTCCCAGGACTCTGTGTCAGACGTTCTGGAGTTGATGAAGAAACAGGAGGACTTGGAGGCTATGATTCAAGCCCAGAGTGACCGGTTCAGCACTTTACAGAAGAAGAAAACACAGGTGAGTGAAAGATGAGAGGACGTTATTCACCTTTCCTGACAACTGATGTTATGGCTGTCGAAATTTGGCTAACTCCATTAAACCATACAATTCCTTTTGGTTTTCTTTGAACAATGACAACCCAAAAAGATGGCTTTGGCATGGATACAGTGGATTACTCTCACACATAGTTTTATTATATCTTTTTTAGAGAGAGCAGAGATTACAAAGCCTCCATGGTGATGATGGAGACAATTCCAGGACGAAGCTTTCCAGGGTGACCTCCCTGAAGAGGAAACCGTCTGACCCGAAGACCCCCAGACCCACCGGCCCTAAACCCCTAAAACCCACAGACCGGGTCCGCAGAACCAGCACCGGCAAAACACCTGATCCAGATCCATCTCCCTCCATCTCCAGTAGCCCCTCTCCCAGCCCCACCCCTAGGGCACTGACCACCCAGAACCCTGCCTCTGTTGCCCCCTATAGATCCCCACGTTTCGCCCCTCCAGTCAACCCTCCTCCATCCCCTCCATCCTCTCCCACTACAGAGAGCAGTAGCCACTCCTGCTACAGATCCCATAGATTGTCATTGAAGGAAGAAGAGTTGCCTCCCACAGATAGACCACCTATCGCCCCCAAGCCAAGGCTCTCCCTCAAAGAGAAGTTAGCCAGGCATGAGGAGCTGGCCCCAGAAACACCTGTGTCGGCCCCAGCCCCAACCTCACCTGAGCCATCCTCACATGCATCTCCCCCTACCCTCACCTGTATTGGCACCTGTCCCCTCTGAAAATCCTGAGCAGCCAGATAACGAACCCACCACACCGCCTAATCTCCCTCCCCTCTCCAGAGATGTCCCTCCCCCCTCCAGAGACCTGCCCCCTTCCCCTCTACTGCTACACCACAGGGAACTAGAGGACCTACCAGAGGAGATGGCTAAGCTGTCAGACTCAACATCTGATGTGAGATCAGATCACTAACTAACTCATTAACAAACTACACTCTGAGTCTGAGTGGATACCACGTTTGTTTACGTTTTACACTATGTCTACTGTTTTCCATCTTGAGAACTGTGTTGTTTACATCTGTATAGGTCAGTGGTCAAGTGCCTGCCAGAATGGATGGGATGTTGGAGATCAAGGTGAAACAAAGCGGAAACAAAGTAAGACCCTGTTTTACTTTCTCAATGTAGAGGACCGAAACATTCTGACCTAAAACAATTGTTGATGCTAGATCATCTCCAGTGTTTTTTTTATGATAAAATCATTAATGATTTACAATTAGATAAAGCAGTAAAACTGTGAAACTGTATTGGTTTGCAGGGTTTGGAGAGCTGGGATGCTGTCTATGCATTACTGGAGAGGGAGACACTCAATCTTTTCAAAGACAGAGATGCAGCTACAGAGGTACTGCTTATTCATCAAGTCTACAGAAAAAGATTTTAAAGTTAAATTCACAGGTACTTTTAGAGAGAACAATGACTTTTGAACGTACAGTATGTCACTGCTTTTTTACAGAGGTCTTCCCTATGGCCCCCCATCAATATGGTTGGAGCAGTGTGTAAGGAAAACCCATACTATAGGAGAAAGGACCATACCTTCAAACTAACGTGAGCCTTTCACGTTACCGAAAGAGAATCCATGCTTAAAGTGGAAAATCAAGCTATTTCTAAGTACTGTATAAAACATGCCATGTTAGAAGTTTGAGGACTTGTAATAAAGTATACAAAGACTGCTCCTCTGACAAAATGTAAATGTATGTGACTGTCTGTTCTGCTGTCTGTGTATGTCTTTTAGTCTGGATGATGGAAGTCAGTACCTGTTCGCTGCCTTTAGCCGAGAGCAGCAGCTCAAATGGGTAGAGGAACTTCAGAACTGCACCAAGTCTGGAAGCTCCTCTGACTCTGAGGATTCTGGGTAAGACAACTGTCAAACAGAAAGGCCATTTCTTAAAACGTTATTATCAATTAATAACACATCTTTTACCAGTGCCTTTACAGAATAGTTTGCCAAATAAACAATTTATTTGAATCCTGGTGTTTTTGAGTGATGTTCTCATTATAACATTGAGTGAATATAGTATCTTGCTATTTGAAAAATTTGAAAATTACCATTTCTTTCAGGAACTCCTCAAAGGACACAGTAGATCACCAGCACTCCAAACAGGTCAACATCAATGATGCTTCTGAGAACAAAGGGTTTCTCAGAGTTGGCACCAGAGAAAGTGTTGGTTCCAGAGTTGGCTCCAGAGAAAGTGTGGTTTCCAATGAAAGCTTTGAGAGCGATAGAGGACCACCACCAAAGCCCCCCCATACCTATTACAACAAGCACCGCTACCCTACAGGAGGGGGGACCAAAGATGAAGGTGAGACTGTACACATGCATTAGTTTCCCACAACTTGAAATATTACAAAAACAACAATTATGAAACCGAAATAAATTCCAGGTGAGACTATGCATTTGTTTCCCTCAATTTGACCCATTACACAATGGTTATAAAACAAAAAAAATTGGAACAAAAAGAAATTAAATTCTTTACTAAATTTTTGGGCATGTTAACATTGTAATATTATTAATAAATCCTTACAAAATACTCTGAAATACTTTGATGCCTTATAACATAATGTGCGGTCTTGTTCCAGGGACTATAATAACTCAGAGCCTGAGTTCCTTACAGAGGAGCCATCCCCCCACCGCCCAACCTCCTCTACCTCCACAAAGCCTCAATGACCCTGAGACCAAAGACAAACTCAAGAACAGGAGTGTCTTCAAGAAGCTCTTCGGAAAGTGATTTGGGATATTTCCTGTGTTATTAGAATAGAGTCATCTTAACAATTGATATCTTAATATTACTTTTACAATGGTCAAATCAAATGCCACAATCTTTCTGTTGTAAACCATTAGCATTGGTTTATGATATGTTAGCAACAATTTACATGTTAATTTTCTCCTTGTGTTGATCTACTCAAGATTGCTGCATGCTCATGAGATTTTATGCCAGTGCCTATATAAAAAGCGAATTTATTTATTCAATAGAAATAATTACATTCACTTGGCCTATTTCATTTTACACATTTCAATCCACAATATTTTTCGAATCGCCACATTTGGTAATTTAACTAATATCTCTTGTGTAGAAACGTATAAATAGATAATCCTTACCTTGCTCAAACGAAGTTTCACGTTAATTATGCATTATGTCAATGACAGATTTGCCGATATATGAATTATACATGTGTATTTTAAGTAAATATTTCACCGATATTTAATTGTATGGATTATAGGCTGCCAATCTTGTTTTGAAAATGTGAGAATATTTTTAACAGCACATTGGGTGAGAAAGAAATACATGATATGAACTGTGTTCTTATCTTAAAATTTTAGTCAGTCCAACAAAATGAGAGGACATTTTTTCAAAGTTAGTATAATTTTTGCAATTCATTTTCATGCCATAATTTGAAATTACCTTGTGATTAGGATGGGTGTACTTTTACGTTATTCATTTTTTTCAAAAGTCGTATTTTTATTATTTTCGGTTTAGACTTCAACTAAGAATCAACAAAATGACATTTTTCAGATTGAGAATGTGTTAGTATAATAAAAGCCTGCATTCAGATAAAATTTGGGGACAATTTCTGTTATCCAATATTCCACATGTATTACGCTTTTTTAAGTAGGCTAGTAGCCTAGACTTTCACTGTTGATCATCTGATTAAACGGTTATGTATGTTTTGCGGATTCTGTAAAAATACATGTCTTTGATGGAAATGTTCAATTTCACTGGAATTGAGAAATGCGTAAAGAATTGGAGTACAACATAGAACCCTACAATAAGTATCAGCAAAGTGCATGCCACCAATGACTGATCTTTCAGCATTTTCGATCCTAGGCCTTCCGGACTATATGCCTTCTTGAATCAGCAACATTTGCTACCGCTTGATGGCGTCAGAGACAATAAAGCAACAAGACAGTCAATTCCTCAAATCTATTCCTTGCAGTTCAAAAGTTAATTCGAGATGTTGCCGTTGATTTAACATCTTGAGCTTTGTCTATTTGTGATTGTTGCATTTAACTTGTTAAACAATTTGGGTAATGTGCCATGATATTTCAGGCCATGCGTTTGATTACCCATTTGGTGTCATTAGACTAGACGTGTGGGTAGAATAAAAATCATAAAGGGATTTCATATGTGGGCTCTTTTATTGCCTCAAACACAATGATTGTAATGTATAGAGGTTATGGGAAAGATCATTTATTTTGGTCATTTATTTTTGGATCATTTCTGTGCGGTGGTTAGTATTTATAGTAGGTTTATTTATTACGTTTACATTAGTATGAGGTTTTCCACTAGGCCTAATTAAAGGACATCGTGTTTTGAACTCGATGGCCTTGCGTTTGAATTGTAATCGAAAAGAAAAAGAAAAAACAGCCCAATTGTATAGTAATAATAATACATTTGACATTTTCAACAATTTAAGGCTTAAGAAGGCCTATACATAGATTCTTTAGAAATCATTCATAAGCAAATGTCATGTTCTACCATGTTACAGTGTGGAAAATGGCTTATTTGTCAAAGCACCAGATGTAGCCTTACAAATTCTATTGAATATTGAATTGTATTTCCTGTTCTACAAAATCATATCATTCGGCTTGCTTGCAAAAATATTTAATTGAAACTATGTTGGTAACTCCAAGCCTATAGAATTGTCTTCATTCGATAGGTTATTTGATCAGAAGCCAGTCCCTAGTTGTTATTCGGATCACGCGTCTCCCAAAGCAGCTGCAGCTGATTTAATGAATCACCACACAGCTCAAAGATTTAACGATGTTGGTCTCGGCCAGTAAAATCAGTAAAATAAATGGGAAATACATTCTTCTTGGGAAACTAATTTTAAAACCCCAAACAATAGGCTATTTTTCAAAATTACAAGATTGTAAAAGGGACACTTATCCTAAATTGTGTGTATTGTTTCTAATTAATTCAATAGACGTATACACGAGAGTAAATTAAAAAACCCTGTTGTGTATTAAAATCGGCATTATATTTACCGTTACCTCTCATCTTTAAGATTTATTGCAGGATAATCATATATGCCACAAACACATACCCAGTTAAGCCTGGTTAAATTAGGCTCCCACTCCTTGATTAACCAATAAGTTCATAATATAGCCGACTGTACATTTAGGGAAAACGAAAGGCAAATAGTCTCTATTCACCTTTTGCAGTATGGTTCAAATATCCACACATTACTACGGAACATAACAGTCAAAATACTGTAGACTTGTCTGTTATATAGTCATACAGATTCACAATACCGTAACACAGCAGCACCTCTAAACAGCATTGTAAAGGTTGCGGGTAGGTTAGGTCCATAAAATGAATCCACAACCCGACCAATTTGATAATCAAATGTATGATCAAATAATATCGAATAATGATTCATTATTATTTATCAAGTTTATAAATAAATATAGACGGTTTGCTGTGACAACAGTTGTACAGATACTTTATCTCCATACCTCAATTAGCATATGCTTCTAAGTTGCTTATAAACTGCAGGGTGAACTTGTTTTAATTTTCCATTAAAACACATGCAGACAATAGTTTGATGAGGTGAATTTTATTTAAAGTCCCGATCAAACATTTAATTTTCATTGAATCAATTGAAACAATTGAATCAAAATTCCTTTCTCCAATAAACAATGAGATTTCCTCTCTGGGATACGCCTGCTTTTTAAAACAAAAGCCCTTCTCTACTATATCGCTAGGGGGCTCTCTGCTCTCACAGATGTGCGCAGTCTCCATCAGTTTTATAACGGGGTTTTGCGGTCTGTCTGCTTGCCTATCGTCTTATTTCCACACAACACTATTTATTTGTGCCCTAAAGTGAATAATAATGTGTTTGCATCAACGGCGTGTTTATAAATATTTTGCAGTAGCCTATGTGTTGAGCAGCCCTGTCATTGTTTTTAAACAAATCCAAGCTTACACTCAATTTATTTTAAAGATTAAACTAGTTCTTTCAATAAATTATGGTTGTCAGTCTGAGATTAAATTGTAAGCGTTTTGTTTTAGGTTTGCATGTTTTTTTATACGTGAAACATAACATGATTTAAATTATTGATAGAATTCTACTTTTATGGCCGTAATTGTGTTCTAAATCAGGGATGGGCAACTTTGGGGGCCACAAAAAACCACACACGCAGTCAGGGCCGGCCCTAGACTTTTGAGGGCCCTAGGCCACATTTTGTTGATGATTGCATGTTTAGATAGCTGGCCACTAGACTCATTTACCAATCTAAAAAATCTTAGCTGACATGGGCTAATTGAGTGACTGTCAGTAACCAGGTTTACATGCAACCTTTGTATGCCTGTAAAGTAGGATAAAAAACGTCAGGAGAGGCTGGATGGAAATTGAACATTTGTGTTGGTAAACTTTTCAAATGTAAAAAAAAAAAAACTAAATACACTAGACAAGGTAGGATCTTTTGTGTCTGTAAAATTAATTATATGAGAAATGGCGGTGGATACTTTTAGGCGCAAAAATTATGATTGATGCTTGGCTGCCTTTTGACAAATAAAAATAATCTCGCTATTTTGTCCATAATAATCTCATCATGTAGGCTATACATTGTTAGTAAACTTTCCAAATATCGACCAAACTAAATATACCAGACAAGGTGGGATCTTTTTGAGAAGGTAAAAGGAATTATGCAAGAAAGGGCGGTGTCAACTGTTTTATGCGCAAATATTGATATATTAACAACCATATCGAAGTAAAACTTGAAGTCACACGATGACATGTTGTGTGGTCCTCCCACTACCATTTGGGAAAGCATGCAGTTTATTAGGCTACAGATTAAATAGGTGGCAAGGGCACATGTGCCAATACCAGAGTTGGCACACTTGCTATATAGCAACATTTTTAGTGACATCAGTAGAGTTGAAAATACGATGGCATTTATTTATTTTTTGCTACATGGGAATTGAACAGAAAAAGTTATTTTTATGTGCACTATGTCTTCACCCATAGACATTGACCCGCAACAAGTCAATTTGATGAAAACATCTCTGATGGGAAAATGCGCATATTTTATTTCTGTAGATTTTTGAATATTTGCATGAAAATCTGCCGCCAATTGGATGGAAACCTAACTACTGACTGACATAACAGGAGAAAAACTGCTTATGCACAACCAAATTGTACCTTGTGTATTCTACTTTTCTAACTCTCAACAGTAAGTTGAGACCCCAACTGAGTTCCTAATACAGTACATACAGTATATTATATATATTAAGAACTCAGTTGGGGTCTCAACTTACTGTTGAGAGTTGAAATAGTAGAATACATAAGGTGCAATTTCGAAATAATGTGTGAGTGATATATATATATATTTCTTTATTTTCGTTTTTGGAAATTGATCCTCCGGCCTACAAAAAGGTTTGCTGCCAGTTGCCCATCCCTGTTCTAAACCATTATTATCATTCTACCATTTGTTTAATGTAGGTTCCCTGATGGAAATATGGTTTCTATAGTATAAGAATAACGTTTTATTTAAGATAGGCCTATATCACTGTAAACCCCAAGGCATTTTTATCTCAAATACTTATAGTAAGTCAATGAAAAGTAATTATTACTTAAAATGTTAGTACCACAAACTCAAAACTAAATGAGAAGTCACACCAACATTTATTTTGAAAGATATGATAACATTTTTTTTTTTTTTATCCAGCATGCTCTACTGCAGGTAGATTTTTCTGGAATTGTTTTTAATATCTGTATTTTTGCGTGTACATTTAGTGATTGATTAAATGTTATACTACACAAAGATAAAACAATTCTAAACTGATCCAGTCATTTCATTTTTGCACCTGTTACTGAAATGGGTGTTCCAGTTTAAATGGCTTAGGTAGTTCAACTGTTGGATAGCCTAACACTGGCTAGATTCCAATAGGAATTACACATCACTTTGCAAGCCAGCATAATGTGATTTACAGTTTCTGGTAAATTTCCCAGGTTTTCCAGAAATCCTGGTTGGATGATTAATATATATATATATATATACACATCTTTTTTAGGAAAGTTTGTGGAATTTTGCAACCCTACTGACTTTCAGGCCACTGTATAACGCCTCATGATATATGTAATGGTTCAATTATAATGATAATATTTGCCTAGGAATTCATTTGGTGAAGGCCACAAGAATGGGAATGAATTCCACAACTATGTCTCTGTTACTAACAAATACAGTCATGGGTGGTAACTACAATTCAATCGAAAAGGCAAGGCACACCGGGGAATTATTGGAGGCGTGGCTTAGTGGTGGCGGGCATTTGTATTACTCATATGAATCTAGTACTGCTCACTTCAGCTATTTAAGTTTCTTAACTTAATTTCTTTTAGGTAATCCGTTTCCTTAAAATGTTTGTGTAGCCATAACTTATCCGGATTTACAGTGTAGGCAACCATTGTAAATCAGAAAGTAATAAAAGTATTTTATCATGCATTAGTCGCAAGAAATGCTACTTTCCTACTCTTGGCTGTTAATCCTCAGTAGAGATTTGCTGTGCATCAGGCCTGTGCATGGGTTATTGTAGTATGCTAGGTTAGAGTTTACTATATGTATACACCTTATGATTCAGACTTTTATTATTCACTTTCAGTTGCACTCCCAAAAGTCATCATCATCAGTAGCTGCAGCATCTCCAACTGTGCTAAACCCTATGATTGTGTTTATTAAAACAAATGGGCTTCAAACATACACTAAATAAACGATTCGGCACATCATTTGTTAAGTGTAGAATTTGGATTTGTGATGAAATCGGATGCACATGCTTGCACACCACGGGCACAGCACATGACTATAATTGTCTTTTATCCTGTATTTCAAATATATTTAAAGTATAGGCTACTACTGGTAGTTTTCTACTCATAGAAATGGCATTTATTCGTTACATTTATTAAATAATTTATTGGTGGAGTGCAAACTAATTTGCAAGAACTAAATAGAGGATATAAATTGCAGAGATAATACCAGGCGCTCATGACCTTGTTTGTTTACTCGCTGAAAGAAAGCGTTGACAACCAGTCCATTCCTTTTATGCGATGCGATAAAGCTGTTCAGGAGTATCACATTCTTTGTACAACAGCTAGTCTCTGGGATAGTTGGACTCATGACCACCATGAGAATGCAAGACAAACCGTCAGATTGCGCATAGATGAGATATGAGCTTTGCTAGTGCTTGTAGGCCTACACAGTTTACCTTTCTTTTGTAAACCGGAAATGAAATTACAGGACTAAATAAATCGTTTGCACTTGACAATTATATATAGCTTACCAAGGGTGTTGTTGAAATTTAACTTACATGTCTCTTCAGAAATGTGATTAAAATGAAGTGCGTTAAAATAACAGCATCACTATTGTTATTATTATTACTATTACGTAGGCTATTGTTGTGGTTATTATTCTTGTGGTAATAATAGCAGCCAAAAGTAGCCATGGTAGCCATGCGTCATAGCACTGTCTAGAATCATCCGTGACTAACCACAAGACGACATATTGGATATCATAACAACATAATGAAATGACCAAAATAGGCAAAATAACATGCTGTTTTTTGTTTCATTGTGTTGTAAAAGGAAAACGAACTATGACTGTTATAGAACTATGTGTTATTTTTGGATATCTATTGCGAATACGTAATCACTATTTTAACATTTCTTTAAACACATGATGTTGGCTTGACATTTTTAACGAATGCCACTAATATTTACATGAGTGTGCATCAACAGTAGGTCGAGCCAAAAAAAAAAAGTCACCTTGTGGGAATTCACGAGGCTCTGTTTGTATCTCTCCTTTCCACCAGTTATTTCTCTCCTGTGCGCTTGTGCGCTCTCTGCTTGCTGAATTTGTCTCTGCGTGTGCGTGTGCGCGCGTGTGCGCGTGTGTGTGTGTGTGTGTCGCCCATCCTGACAAATATACATATGAGTTTACCTAAACACACAAATGCAACAACACAAATAGACAGCTATACTATAAACTGGCCTGACCTGGAGCTGAGCTGAGCTATATGATGTCCAACATTTATCCTACTCATTCTCGCTAGGCTTTTACGCGCCTGGACTAAAGTAATACATTTGTGTTTGAATGTAATATTTCAGATGAAGTCAATGGAGGATGGGTGATGACAATTGACTCGAAGGTGCAAAGCTTGTTTCTTGGAGCGTTATGACCACTGGGGCCACGTATTTGTAGGCTAAATATACTAGTACAGTTTTCCGCTACCGATAAATTCCCACTACGACTGAGAACCCTTCCCGGTAATAACGGCTCATCCTTGCTCTCTAAATTGTAATATCCCTTGTTACCAGTCATCCTGATTTACTATTATGGTGATAATTATTCTTATTATAGGCCTAGGTATTATGGAGTAGCCTAACACCAATATGAATACTAGGCCTATAGGCTACTACACTAGGCATACTACTATTAGCAGGATAGCCTACTACAACTACTAAGCTAGTTATAGTAGGCCTAACAAGAATGCTAATAATGATATGTTTGCGATGTTTGCAACGCCGCATAGCCTATTGGATAAAATATATGGATTACTTCTCAAAACGGTAACTCCAAACCATTACGCACGAGCGAGTAGCGGTGGGCCGAGGCTTGGATGTACTTGAACAAAAAAAAAAATGGACCGTAAACAAACATAATTAATTATGAATTAAGTATAATCTTTAAATGCTACCTGAACATTTAACAAGGACCACTGTACTACTGTGGAGATCTCCATATAAAAACCACACATTAATGTCCAATCTTTGATGTGTAATCTAATATCCACATTTTAATAGTAGGCTACTTATGCTTGAGACATAAAGTAGTACCTCTCCTCGGTCGCTACAATTATGTGTCCCTCTTGTGTTTATTTCCATGGGAATGTACACAAACTTTCGAAGACGCAGAGATATGTTGAATCAGCAATCTGGAAGTATCAAGAGCAGTGACACGGATTAAGGTTAGCCCTATGTGGTATATTTTCTTGGTATGATTTTGGTCCGAGAAAGAAAACCTTTGTTGATGGGGATGAGCCCATTCTGCGTTGCATTGGTGGATGTGTATCCTTGCGCACTTCAGCAACTGCTCTGTGATTGGCTGGAAGGAGGGAGGACGCGTTAATACTTATGGTGCTGTGGTTGGCTCTCCACTGTAAAGGTTCAACCATTTTTTGTTTACATCTTAGTGTCTGTGGCTCCATAATTAATTGTAGCTATCTGTCTCCTATCGATGTGCTGTAAAGAACATGAAATAGTTGTTTTTTATTAGCAGAGTTGCAGGCGTAAGAGATTGAGACCCAACTGTGCTGCTGCTTGTTGTCATTTTACCTTGCGTGTGATGTTGGATATGGGAGAACGGAAAGAAGTGAAAATGATTCCTAAATCATCGTTCAGTATAAACAGTCTGGTGCCTGAAGCCGTCCAAAGTGACAACCACCACAGAACCGTCCACGAGGAAGAGGAGAAGATTCCTTTACCTACCCTGGTGCAGGACCCAAAGTCGGAGAACATTTGCACCAAAATTGAAAATTCGTCCAATGAAACGACTTGCACTGACGAGAAGGAAAAACAGGAAGAGAAGAAGGATAGCAAAGAGGGGGAGAGCGGTGGGAAAGATGGTGAAAAGAAAAACGGCAAGTACGAGAAACCACCATTTAGCTATAATGCTTTAATTATGATGGCTATTCGGCAGAGTCCGGAGAAACGACTAACTCTGAACGGTATTTACGAGTTCATTATGAAGAATTTCCCCTATTACCGGGAGAACAAGCAGGGTTGGCAGAATTCCATCAGGCATAACCTTAGCCTAAACAAATGTTTTGTTAAAGTCCCGCGGCACTATGATGACCCGGGTAAGGGGAACTACTGGATGCTTGACCCCTCGAGTGACGATGTGTTTATCGGTGGGACAACCGGCAAACTTCGCAGGAGATCGACCACATCCAGGGCAAAGTTGGCTTTTAAGCGGGGCGCTCGCCTTACTTCCACGGGGTTGACCTTTATGGATAGAGCCGGCTCTCTATATTGGCCAATGTCACCGTTTCTTTCGCTTCACCATCCGAGGGCCAGCAGCGCTTTGAGCTACAATGGGACATCATCGCCATACCCTAGTCATCCTATGTCTTACAGTACAATGTTGACTCAAAACAGTTTGGGGAACAACCATTCTTTCCCTTCTTCCAATGGCCTGAGTGTTGACAGACTTGTGAATGGAGACATTCCCTATGCCACTCATCACCTAACTGCGGCGGCGTTGGCGGCCTCTGTGCCATGTGGTCTATCGGTGCCCTGCTCCGGTACTTACTCTTTAAACCCATGTTCGTCCATAAACCTCCTTGCAGGACAGACAAGTTACTTTTTCCCCCATGTCCCCCATCCATCAATGACCTCCCAGAGCAGCACTTCGATGGCGGCCCGGGCTGCCTCCTCCTCCTCCTCCCCGCAGGCGCCCTCATCTCTTCCCTGTGAGTCCTTAAGGTCTTCTCTACCAAGTTTCTCTTCTGGACTTTCTGGAGGACTTTCTGATTACTTCACACATCATAATCAAGGGTCAACTTCAAATCCACTTATACACTAACAAAACATCCCACAGGAGCAAGACTGTAAGTGAACATTTTACACCCATTTACATTGTAAAATATATAAAGAAAAGCGAAATTAAACAAAGAGAAATCAAAATGAAAGCAGCCCGAACTGAAGCCCAGGTATTTTTTATTAATAATCTGCATTTATTTCTCTGTACATAATGTCATGTGTCGGGGAGTTGTTTATTATTCCACTGTCAGCAACGTGCAATGTGATACGGAAAAAACGAAAAGAAAACGTAGTTTTTGGACTGAGAGGTATTACCTTAGAATGTGTATTTAAATAGTGTCTGCAGATTTGCCTAATTTTAATATTAAGAATATCTAATACCATCACATGAACCACCAGTCTCCATGTTTGCAGTATTATCACGTATCATGAGTGCGCTGGTGGAATATGATTGTTGCAAAGCAATTCAACACTAATTTTAATTGTTTCTTTTCAAATAAATGTGTTTTTAAAATGCAGAGTAACCATACCAACCCATGGCTCTTTGTTATTTTGTCCTCTCCCATAATGAACAAAGTAGTAGTCTACTTTATACTGACATTCATTTATATATAGGCTAATATTTTCACAATGTTATACTTTATAGACCAAAGAATGGGTTTAGAGAAAATACTCGAGAATTTCACTATTCAGCACCAGAACAGATTCAGAAGGGGACAAAATGAACGAATGCCTTTTAACTTGTGTTGTGCATATTGTACTGTATGTGGTCACCACCTGGTCACATCCATTTTGTAATTAGTCAAATGTCAATATACCTATTGTAATTATAGGTTAACTTTGCGAACGTGTAACCCGTGTTGAGCAAATGCCTCATAAAAATATGGAGTGATTGTTTATGTCGTCTTTAAATTTCATGGTTGTGATATTGTGGTCTTATTCCCGTGTTTGTCGCTAAAACTGTTTATCGAACTAAATAAAATAATAGGTTACGTCCATATCTGATGAAAACATTGTCTTTTTTCCATTCGTATTACAATAGTAGTACGTTTCGGTTGTTATGTTGTATGTGGTTGTTAATTGGATGGCTGTGCAGGCAACATTGTGCGGGTATAGGACCTAGGCCTTTTCGGTTCAGCGTTTGGCTTTGAGAACCAACTGCCACAGAAATGTTTCAGCTTCCTTTGCCTCCCTTATTTTGACCACTTGGTACTTAGTATTTGTTAGTTAAAAACAAACCAGTCCTACCCACGTTAAATAAACTACAACCACAAATTATACATAGTGTTCTAAAGTGATACGTAAAAGTTGACACATCTAGTAGTAGGCCTACATAATGCCGAGACTAATCATGGTCTCGTGCAGGCTGCTTAAGGTTTTGGATACGGTTTGAACGCTTTAACCGCTGTTTGTGTGGTTTTGAATTTGGCCTCCTTCTCCCATCTCATATCTTCTATTTGATGAGCAATGATGTATTAGCTTCGGGAGCATGAATTGTTTAAAAGTGAAGTGTTATTGATTGCTGTGCAGACCAGGTCATACGTGTTTTACTAAAGGCACTGTGTTTTAATGTAGCCATAAATAATAAGGAAATGGATGACATGCTTACTACGACCTGTGAAATATTTTCCACTTCCTGGTTTCTTTGTTTTTTGGTTTTTTTTATTCCAAATGATAGTAAGGCCTAATACAAATGAAACACAACAGAAGCGTATAACTTTCAATACTGTGCGGTCAGTAATTTGTTCATTTCCTAAAGACCATCGTGTTAAATGAGTCTGAATGTAATGCAATAACCTTACTGCTTTTCACAATGGACTAGTGAAACTCAATATCTCCTCGCTAGATGTTATCGTTTAGATGTTAAATGGGGTGACCACTCAAAAGACAAAGACTGAATGAGGTAGGGTTAAATCTTGAAGAAATATATCTTCTTAAACTACGGAATATATACGTGCTACTAGAAATAATATGGTACAGTTGAAGAAGAAAAGGTTGTTTCTCACCCATTTCTAAAATAGTATATAGATGTATTCATAGTTTAATAAGACATTCAAAACAGCGAATTCGCTCTTTTTAATTTCTTATTAAATTACAGGGAATATGTAGAATAAAATAAATTGCAACGGGCCAAAGAATACTTGTTAGCTTTAAATTTAATATGATTATTATTCTTATGATTATCACTATGATTATTATAGCCCTGCTGTTGTTCTAGTGTACAAGATAGGCCTACATGGGCCTAAGAAAATGATAAATAAGTTTACTATTCTTATGAAGTGAGACTTTGGCTACTCCAAACATACAGGATACATGTTTATTGTTTTTATTATTGTTCTATTTAACCTTTATTTAACTACGCAAGTCAGTACAGTACAGTATTTGTTTATATATCAATGTGCGAGTTATTCGCTTGCCCCTGCCTTCAGTATCCTTCCTGAGTTTCAGCCACAACAATTAGTAATCTATATACCTGAACCACAGAGGACTCATATTTATGTATTATATTTAGAACAAAGCATCAACTGAAGGATTGCGTGCTAAGCGTTGGTCTTTTATGACTGGGTTGCTTTATGCTATACTGTGTGGATGATGTAACAGCTAATCAAGGCGGAAATATAGGCTATAGGTCTGTCAGCAAAATAGTAGCTATTTTTAAAGTGAATAACTTCAAGGGATTGGGTAAGGGCGTGGTTGTACCTCATAGCGATAGCATAGCGATTTGAGGACATCCTCCTGTCGTGTAATCTCCCCATATAGGCTATGGTTCAACCCAGCCACCGGCTACTGGAGAGGCCTAGGGCTACTACAAAGCATATTACCACCGGAAGTGACAAAATCGATTACATATCTAGATCAAAATCTCGACCTTTAGGCGGTGTTAGACAAAATAAACATTTTGAAGTAACCCACATAGGCGTATGCCCAATCAACTCAACAGCCTACGACAAACACACGTTTTTTTCTTCAAGTGAATGATAGCACTCATTTTAGAATAACGCCATTTCACACGGAATGACTTGGACCTCAAGACATAGAAACCCGCCGCTTAAGGGACTTAACAAACAGACATATTTACGAATGCATGTCGACGCAGTCACATAAGGATAACAATTGACAGGGCATTTTTACGCACGTTTACGCACTGATGGGTATTGCGGGCATATCATGTGTATTAGTTGTCCAATAAGACGCTGCATGCAATTAACAGCTGTATAGCAGGGCACGTGCACGTCACAGACTTGATCCTAACCGGCTTCAGTATACACGTAGAGGAACAATCCTGAGGCTCAGCGCGCACGGGCCTAAACAGACAACTCTCTGACCACAAACATTGACGTCATCAACATGAACAACAACAGCAACAACAGCCATTGGTGCTGCTGCTTCAGCACAATAATAATAATAATACTTACTTTAATTTAATTAATTAATTGTCTGTATGTGTGAAGAAAGCTCGCATTGGCCATTGTCTAGAATAGCTTGTAGGTCTACGACTCGCAGATTGAGGGCGCTAGAATCTTTTCGAAGGACAGATATGATATATCATGCTTTATGTGTCTTTTTTGATAGCCACCTTATCCCTGCATGGCTAACATGCGTTCTGTGATGTGGAGAGTAGCGTTAGGGTTATGATAGGGAAGAGCAAGGCTGGACAAAGTGCAGGCAAAGATATTTTCAGTTATTTATTATTCCCTACCAGTAATAAACAAAGTAGTAAGGTGCTGGTCAGAGGCGTTTATGTAAAAAGTCACAATATTAAGTAAACATCTGTCCATTATATGTAGGCCTGTTACATATTTACAACACATTGTTGAAGTAATTAGTTGTACAGGTCGCGGTTAGTTTGTTCAAGCATGTCATGCCAAGGCCCACACCACACCAGCAGCGATTAAATGTTGCGGAATGCTGGTTCAACAAGGTACTTATTTTGCGGTAGTCTGGCAAACTTGTCCCCAGCTTGTGCGAAGCAACAGGCTTCTATCAAACAACTAGCCACACAAGCAATAATAAAATATTTGTTGTAGTCTCTGACTGTATTGCTTGGCTAGAGGTTCGTGTGAACGAAGTAGAAAACATTCGACAGATCGTGAATAATCGTTTTAATGAGTGTGTAAAGCGTGCGACTTTGTGCACGGAGGTGTCGGGTTAAACAAACAGCCACCGTACCCTGACGAAATCCGATTGTGTCATTTCAATTGACGTATTCTTTCCGTAAAACTACAGATCCTACACGGGGCTCCAATCGTAAGAAAAAACAACTATTTCTTAAACCGATGTGATCTCTATGTATTTAGTTATTTGTAGCCTATTCACGCTCGAGCACTTTCTTTCAATAACCTATCGATACAGAAACGAATAGCTGGCCTAGTCAAAGGACTACTGGCCCGATTTGTTTTTATAGTGCATTTCTTTAGGATACCATTGTTCGTGTGTGCTTTGAGCGTGCATCTCTGCATTAAAAAAACTTGTTGTAATCTTATTTTCGTATAGCTTTTTTGTATAAAGGGATGAACTCTTCATCTTGCGTATTCACTCAATAATGGGCCGTAATTAATGAAAAAACATGTGATATCATTTTCTTCTCACAACCTACGAGTTAGTTATAGGTTACATCAAAATACATAAATTGCGCTGGAACTTATTCTATAAAGTTGACTAAATAAAAGATCGTGTGTGTGTGGTTTTGCAAAGTAATTATCTGCCGGTGTAATTGACCAGTGAAATGCTGGCATAGTATATCTCAATTGCTAATATTTGTATTATTATTATAGTCGTTTCTTATTATCTGCCTCGAGCAAATATGAACGTTTTAGCTATAGGCCTATATACTTGCAGATGCCTACAATCATGCAAAAACAATATTAGGGATATTGATAGGTGACAGTGACAGAAAGTGGCAAAACTTCGTGTGTGCGATCGCCGCGGGTAGGTTAGTATCCTGTGACCAATATGTTTGTGCACACGCCTCTATTGGTATGCACATGTTGGGGAACATAATGCCGTTGAATACAACACAGTTTTAGGAATTTGTCAACAAGCAGATTCATCCACAAACAATGAATGATTGCTTCACTTCTGCCTTGTGGAAATTAGAACAATGGGAGGCTCGGTGTTTTGGCTAGGCTATATGTATCCTCAATCAAGCTTCACGTTTAGACTAGGGCCTACTTGACAGATTCATAATGCCTACAAAGTACCAACATTCCTGATTTTATGGTAAGTTTCAAGTTGTATTTGTCACATGCACAAGTGCAGTGAAATGCTTAACTTGCCCTTCCCAACAATGCAGTAGCCTATTCAACATCAAAATAACCAGAAAAATATAATGGAAACATGAGAAAAAAATAAATAAAGAAGGAATAAAAATGTGTAGGTCTTTAGACGAATTTACTTCAAGTTGATTCATCGTTGAAGACTGTTGGAAGCGTACTTATTGTCAGTGAGTTTCGATATTGAGACATTATTATGTCCTTTGATTGATCAAGCCGGGCGCTCACCGGAGGCAACTTGTCACTCTCAAGCGCATGTTGCTGACCTGGTGCTCAAGGTTTATTGTTTAGCTCAAATTTGGTGTAGGAGGTGTATCATCGCAACTTTTTATATATTAAGCTATACTAACGTGCATTGTTGCTGTTGTTTATAACGCGGTCCTATACCCAGGCATATACATAGTCTGAAACATCTGTGCTCGTCTAACTCCCCAACTGACAGCGAATGAAATGATGGACAGATTTGAAGAACAATTAAGCCTACGAAGCTTGAGAGCTATTTTGGACAACTATTATTTTTACAACTTGGCAAAGCTAGATGTATAGGGCTATACATGCCTGGTCCTTTGACATAATCCCGCAGAGTGGTATTCATTCAATAGAGGCCCAAATACTATTTCAGAGAGTTTTCTTTCTACACAGACGGCATGGTTAAAACCAACATTTGTCTGTTGAACGTGATCACAGAAGGGGGCACCACCTGGGTGAAGGCAACCAGGTGATGATTGTGTATAATAGCAATAATCATAATTATAATATCGCTTGGAATGATCAATGATAATGACAGAACCTTTTTTAAATAATCAAATATTTGTTATTATTAGGCTATTGTTTCATTACATTTTGTAGTTTTGTATTATTATTACTTCACTGCTAAATATAATACTCATGTTAATAGTAGGCAATTTCTCTTCTCGCTAAATGTAACTACTTTTTTGGTTTAACCCGTGCAATAGGCTGCGCATTCACACATAGATTTCCTTTGAAGACACCTGGGTATATAGTCTAACCATCAGAAGTGTAGCATATTCAAGCGATGGCTTGGATTCACACCTCTGATGGTTTCATGTATCAAACTACATCTATACACTCAGAGCCACAAGGCGTTGTGGTGAGCATGGATATTTCCAAGAATGTAGGCTACAGAAAAACATAAAATATATCGTCGATTTATTAGAGACATAGTAATGGCGATAGTATGAAATATATTCATTATATAATTCAATTTGTAGTTTTAATTTCAATATCTTAATGATTTGCGTGAGAGAGAATGACTTGCATTGCCATGCTTATACTCTGGAGACTTTTTAAATTAATATTTAAAAAATCTAATAATATAGCAAAGATGTTTATGATGATGATGATTATTATTAGGCCTAGTAGTAGGCTAGTAGTAGTATTAGTAGTAGTTGGATAAGAGCGTCTGCTAAATGACTAACAATTTAGTAGGCCTAGTAGTAGTGTAATAGTATGCCTATTCCTAGTGGTACTGGTAGTAGACTAGCCCTATACGAGTAATAGTATACAGTAGTAGTAGCTTGATAGCAGTTGTGACTGAAGCACTCGCACGTTTTGTCTAGTTTCTGTTCCTCGTGCGCTGTAAGATGATATTTGGAAACGAATAGCAACTTAACCGGTTCATATGCTACCCCCAACCACCGGATAGTTGATATACCTACAACTTACGGACATTTCTGTCTATATATGCATTGTTATAAATGCCTGAATGAGCTCAGTACAACCATACCTTTACACAACACAACTACCACTGTTGTAACCTCCTCAGCTTCCGAGAACAAGAGGTCCAATTGGCGAAGATGCTTCTGAAGGGTAGGTCTGCAGTAGGCCTACTTTGAACAACATTTTTATTTAATACCGTAAAATGGATTTATAAAAATAATATCGTTTTTTTATTACGGTATTTTTAACCATTAGATCCATAGGTATTGTGTGCAAGTCATAGCCTACTGACAGCACCTTTAATGGGGTAGCGGGTGTAGGCCTCTACTGCTGAACAGGCTAACTAAAATCATTAAAGTTTGAAGTGTCTCAATTCTTTGCTCTTTAAAGTCAAAACGTTTGATATATCTGACATATATATAAGACAGCGTTACATATATATACAAGATGCTTATTAAACCCACTATAACTATTGGCACTGGCCCATTATAACGACTAGGCTACTTCAGGCCTATATTCGAGTGACTGGCGTTTTGATGCGTTCTCATTGAGCTACAAGAAAGTTCGAATTGATATCAAGAGAGGATGTGAGGAAATAGTTTTGCTCTTCGTTATCGATATTTAAGAAAAATCAATACATTCGATTGAATTACCTCTTGTATGTGTGTTCAAAGAGATGTAAATTGTTAAACACTTCCATGATTTTGTTGGACATTTAAACAATGTCGTATGAATCTACAGGAATTCAAATATAGGCCCTAGCGTTCGCACTTTTTTTTGTTCAGATCGCTTGTGCTAATTAGTTGGAAATTAGATTGCATACAATTATTCATATCCCTTCCACATGTTCAGCACTGCCTAATTTCCTCCCTTGTTTGCGTGTAGAGAGATAGTGGAATGGATTATTCTCCGATGACAAAACAGTCTGCGCGTAATGGCAGGGATTAAAGCCGCAAACAAACATCATTAGATTGCTGCTGTATTAAGTTTTAAAATACTTTTCACACATTGGACTCAGTTCTCAGCTTCTCACCCACTTTTCTTTTGACCCCTGAAAAAGAATTAAGATTTTTTTTTATCCCGTCTTTTGAGGGTGAGGCTGTCTGTCAGTGAGGTGTAGGCGACAGTCTGTCTACAAGCCGTAAGCTGATCTGGAGAGTGCTGGAGGAAAACGGGCAAGATTCCGGGCTTGCAAGCCGAGATATCGATCTACCTCAACCACCTAAACAAAGACTCACCTGTTTTCCTTGTCCATACTTTATTTTATGCAGTCTAATGCTTGTTTTGTTTGACTTTTCTTTTATTTCCATGGATCTGAGCTTTGATACACTTTTGGGAGTACATAAACACCGTGTTGTACCTGGACATCCCCATCTCCCGTGGAGCTCCGGTGGTTGAAAGTCAAGACCACCCCTCTGTCTCTATCTCTCTATCTCTCTCTCTCTCTCTCTCTCTCTCTCTCTCTCTCTCTCTCTCTCTCTCTCTCTCTCTCTCTCTCTCTCTCTCTCTCTCTCGTATTTTCTCTTGCCAGCCTCACCCACTCATAGACCGGAACAGAAAATTACTCTTCGTTGTACTTCGAATCAGGCCGGGCATAAAAGTTTACATTCAGCCGACTAGTGTCCAATAACATCCAACGTGAGATACAACTAATTACTTAATTATGGCCCCCAGTTAATGTTTCATAAATTGCATCCACTAAAGGGTCGTTTATTATTTATCACCCTTATCCTTGAGCTGCTTGTTAAACATATCAAGATTAGTTTCTGGGGCTTGTATGACTATTCAGCCCCAGTAGTGCCGCGCAGATCCCTTCATTCACCATTGACCACTCCTTTAAAACAATTACAATATGACAGTGTTATGTGTTGTGGTGGTATGTTTGTTCTGAATTTTCTTTGTAAATAAATAATCAAAAAGTCAGTGATGCTCCAAAAAGCATGGATATTGCGTTTCCAAACCTTTAGAGATTGAAAGATGATCAACAACTGTTGATAGTGCGTTTTTATGAGGAGGCTGCATGCCTCTTGGTAGTATGGGCCTACCAAGACTATAAATGTGAGTCTATAGTCTCAAATGTGAGTCTATACTTTAAAAAAAATCGTAAAATATATTGGGAGATCGCATTCCCACCTGAAGCCATTACAGAAATCACGTAAATTGAAATGCGGATATCCACTCTCTTACGCACCATTACGCTCGGACTCGAATACCCACCCCAACAACATAATGCGGGGAGTCAAACATCTCGATTTCTATTTTACTTCAGTGTTCTTATGACAAACGTTGTACTTGCATGACAGATTGAATTAACCCCTGTATTATGCAGGCCTAGCATATCCTGCTGACATTTTGCACTCCCACACCGGAGTAATAGCGGGCTAACTTATTTAGCTGCTGTGTTATAACAGGTTGGGTCATTGCGTGTGTAGCAATATTGATGTTGCACATATTGATGTTACACAGGAAACGGAAGGCAGGGGGCGCGGACGTGAGTAAAGTGCTGGTTGACAACGTGCCTAGTAAAAGTTGCTTAACGTTATATCTTTGTTTGTCGTGATTACAACACAAAGCATATTGAAACATGGTGGCAGCGGTACTCAAAAGAACCTGGATCTCATCGATGTAAATGAAGAATACATCCCAGGCGGCAGTTTGAAAAGTGCCGCGTTTACAGGCTAGTCATCGCGCCGAACGTCAACGTTAGCTAGCTACTGTGAGTGACTCAATGCTAAAAGCTAGCTGGCTATTGGATACAAGTTGTCGTGAGTAGCTAACGTCCCCTTCTACAACTAAATCGCCATGGAAAATGCACTGAAACCTCCGGGCAAAATAGACTTTGATGATTGTAATTTAGCACTGACCTGGAAAAAGATGGAAAGAGGAATTCAATTTGTACTTGGCTCTTACAATGAGAGAAAAACCTGATGACTACAAAGTGAAGCTACTGTATTATCTCATTGGGGAAAAAGGCAGAGAGATTTGTGAGACCCTGTGTGTGGGCAGTACAAATGACCATCTCTCTGTTGAGGAAGTAACTGCAGCACTAGATGCGTTTTGTGATCCCAAGAAAAACGAAACAATTGAGAGATATAATTTTTTCATGCGAAGTCAGGGCCAAGATGAGGGTTTAGACAAATATCTCACTGAATTGAGGACTCTAGTGGCCACCTGCAACTTTGGAGTAATCACAGACTCTCTTATCAGGGACAGGATTGTGTGTGGCACGTGTGACCCACACTTAAGAGAGCGCTTACTCAGAGAGACGGATCTCAGTTTAGAGAAATGCATACAGATTGGAAGAGCTGCAGAACTGTCCAGACAGAGAGCTAAAGTAATACATGTGCAGGGCCCTGTAGCAGTGCATGCAGTAACACAGAAAGAGAGACCAAGAGGAGAGGAGACCCTACAGAGGGACAGAGCATTATACAATGCAGATACTGTGGACGGACACACGAGAGAAAAAGGAAAAATGCCCTGCATACGGACTAAAATGCAAATCCTGTGGAAAAACAATCACTTCTCTACAGTTTGCAAAAGTGCAGGGGCCAGCAAGAGAAACAGAGTCCTGGCAATGGAAAACGCGTCAGCTGACTCAGAGAGCGGTGAGGATGTTCTGTGCATCACACTAGGGCCAAAGTCAGAGAGCATCAACGTGGTGCAGGAGAAAACCACAGACCCCAAAGCAGCTCTCTTTGCAACCATGCTGGTCAACAAAAGTCTGTCAGATTTCAGCTAGATTGTGGTGCTAGTTGTAATGTTATCCCTGCAAACCTCATTAAAACCAGTCACCTAGAGCCCTGCAGTCAGGTATTGGTGATGTATAACAAGAGTACTCTGACGCCACTGGGGAAGTGCACACTTAAAGTGATCAATCCACGCAATAAGAAAACATACCGAGTTGAGTTCATCGTAGTCAACAAGAATGTGCACAGGCCCATTCTAGGCAGTAAGGCTATCCAGGCAATGGAGTTTATTACTGTGCAGCATCACAACATCCTAGCCATTGAGAAAACAACGGGATCCTGGACTAAAGAGCAAATCAAACAAGAGTACTCTGATGTATTCCAGGGAGATGGATGCTTACCCGGCAAACTGAAGCTGGAAGTGGATGAGCGAGTGGAGCCCGTCCAGCTGCCAAAGAGAAGAGTGCCAGTAGCACTGTATAAACCACTCAAAGAGGAGCTCAGTGGTCTAGAGAAAAGAAGGATGATAAAAGCAGTTGACAAAAGCACAGATTGGATTAGCAGCCTGATCGTAGTGAAGAAACCGTCTGGAAAACTAAGAGTGTGCATTGATCCGAAACCTCTCAACAAGGCGCTCAAGAGGAGCCATTACCCACTTCCCACTATTGAAGACGTGCTGCCAGATCTGAACAGAGCACGCGTGTTCTCTGTTTGTGATGTAAAAAACGGATTTTGGCATGTGGAACTGGAGGAGGAATCCAGCTATCTCACCACGTTCTCTACTCCAATGGGACGCTACAGGTGGCTGCGCATGCCAATGGGAATCAGTCCGGCCCCAGAGATCTTTCAGAGGAAGTTGACCCAGGCAATGGAAGGTCTTCCAGGAGTCAAAATCATTGCAGATGACATCCTGATTGTGGGAGAAGGAGACAATGATGAAGTGGCGACTCTGGACCATGACAAAAACCTGAAAATGCTCATGGACAGATGCAGGAAGCTCAATATCAAGCTGAATCCGGAGAAGCTGCAGCTCAGGCTGAAGGAAGTGCCCTACATTGGCCACCTGCTAACATCAGATGGGTTGAAAGTGGACCCAGGAAAAGTGACAGCCATCAAACAGATGCCTAGGCCTACAGATGTGCAGGGGTGCAGCGCTTCCTGGGCATGGTAAACTACCTAGCCAAGTTCTGCAGCCACGCCACGGAGCTCTGCGAGCCACTGCGACAGCTAACGCACAAGGACTCACTGTGGGAGTGGTCTCTGAGACATGAGCAGGCTTTCAATAAAATCAGGGATACCATTGCACAGGCCCCTGTGCTGAAATACTACAACCCAACAGAGCAGCTTGTACTACAGTGTGATGCTTCAGAGAGTGGGTTAGGAGCAGCCTTGATGCAGGGAGGACAACCAATAGCATACGCCAGCAGAGCACTGACAGAGACAGAAAAAGGGTATGCACAGATAGAAAAGGAGCTGCTGGCAGTGGTGTTTGGCATGGAGAGGTTCCACCAATTCACATATGGACGAACTGTGGAAGTGCAGTCAGATCACAAGCCTCTAGAGAGCATCATGACAAAGCCTCTCCTCAGCGCACCAAAAAGACTACAACGCATGCTCATGAGACTTCAAAACTACGAGGTCAGTCTCCGATACGTTCCTGGAAAACATGTGGTGCTGGCCGACACCCTGAGCAGGGCGTACCTCACAGAACAAGATAACAGAGGCCCTGTGGAGGTCGAAGTGGAATCAATCAATATGATACACTACCTCCCTGTGTCAAGCGAGAGACTAAAGCACATCCAGAGAGCCACTGAGCTGGACCGGGAGCTCCAGACACTGAAAAATGTGATCCTGCAGGGGTGGCCTGAAGTGAAAGGACATGTACCCTTGGAAGTAGCCATGTATTTTCACAACAGAGATGAGCTGAGTGTGCAAAATGGAGTTATCTTCAGAGGTGAGCGAGTGGTTGTGCCTACTGCCCTAAGGTCAGAGATAATGCAGAGAATCCATTCCTCACACATAGGAACAGAGGGATGTCTGAGAAGAGCTCATGAGTGTGTCTACTGGCCAGGCATGAATGCACAGCTGAGAACATACATGGCACAATGTAGCACCTGCACTGCATGGGGTATGAAGCAGCAGAAAGAAGCGTTGAGGCCACACGAAGCACCAAAGCGTCCCTGGGAAAAAATAGGGACTGACCTGTTCCAGTTCAACGACAGAGACTACATGGTCACAGTTGATTATCTCTCCAACTTCTGGGAAGTGGACCATTTGGAGAACACACAGTCGAAAACAGTCATTCGAAAACTGAAGACGCACTTTGCTCGCTATGGGATACCTGACATCCTTTACTCAGACAATGGTCCCCAGTACTCTTCAGACGAGTTCCGAAGTTTCAGCAAGGCTTGGGACTTTACACACAAAACGTCGTCTCCAGGATACCCGCAAAGTAATGGGAAAGTGGAATCGGCAGTGAAAACAGCCAAGAGACTGATGGCAAAAGCAAAGAGAGCAGGTGCTGACCCATACCTGGCCATGCTGGATCACAGAAATACCCCATCACAAGGGACAGACAGCAGCCCTGCAATGGTGCTCATGGGAAGACGTACAAAGACACTACTTATAATGAGTGAAAATCTTCTGAGACCAGGGATGGCAAACTGTCAGCTGGAGAAGTTCAAGGAAAGACAACAGAAACAAGCTAAGTACTACGACAGCTCTGCTAAGGATCTCACAGAGCTGCAACAAGATGACAGGGTGAGAGTTCAGCCACTCACAGGACAGAAACAGTGGTGGCAGAGGGCCACAGTAGTCAGACCTGTGGAGCAAAGGTCCTACGAGGTGAAGACCGAACAGGGACAAGTCTTCAGGAGGAACAGGCGACACCTGAGGAAGAGCAGAGAAATAGAGGAGGATTTCCCCACTGTTGAGGAGCCTGGCACAGAGCCAGTAAACAGAGCACCAGCGGACGCCAAGCAGGGTGCTGAACAAAACCTAGAGGTGAACGCTGCACCTCAACAAGAAGATCCAAACATCTCAGGTCAAGCACCTCCTGATGTAATCAACACTCCCCACACAAGGTCTGGTAGGGCCATCCGAAGACCTATACACCTGAAAGACTTTGTGGGAAGGTAAAAGTAATAATAAGTAATGGACAGTCAGAGACAGTAAACAAACGTTCAGTTCACATTCCAGTTTATTGTAGACATGGACTACAAGCCAAAGTTAGGTGGAGTCTGCCTTTGTTTATATAAAAAAAAAAAAAAAAAAAAGAGAACATGTAGCAATATTGATGTTGCACATATTGATGTTACACAGGAAACGGAAGGCAGGGGGCGCGGACGTGAGTAAAGTGCTGGTTGACAACGTGCCTAGTAAAAGTTGCTTAACGTTATATCTTTGTTTGTCGTGATTACAACACAAAGCATATTGAAACAGCGTGCTCTGGTGATCTATAAGCCAGCATTATAGATCCGTAAAGTGGATATCACATGTAGCCTATTAGTGCCAATGGTGAGGGTAATAAGTCTATCCTTAGAATGAGGGAAAACCCTCTCCACCAAACACACAAAATTATTATTTTGTAAGTGGTTTTGAACTGTAATTAATCTTCTCATCAATACACAGCATGAAGTATACTGATGGCTGCATCTTCATAAAGTAGTATGCACTATGGGTAGAGTTGTAGTGTGAGTGTGTGCGTGCGTGTAAGGGGCTGTTGTGCATGGGCATAAGTTGTGTTATGTGGAAACAGGGGTGTTTGGGGTGCCCTCTTCCTGACCTGAGCCCCTGGCGCTCGAATAGTCTGTGCATGAGCCCGTGACTGTCTGAATAGTTTTCACTACTCATCCCTCCCCGAGTGCGTGCTTGAGAGAGAGAGATATTTTGGATTTCATTTTCAATTAAAAAGTAATACATACACTTATACAAACAATAAATAAACAATTATGAAAAGAATATGGTATGATTTTCTGTACATTTGGGATATAGGCTACAATCAAAACAAGTCACTTCATACAGCGTCTATGTCATTGTTAACATTATTAGGACCTTTGTTTTGGATGAAAAAACATTGTACTGAACATCAACTGAAAATCGTATTATTTTATTTTAACAAGTAATACAACAACAAAAATATTGGCACCCTGTTTTCAAAACTCCAGCATCCTCCTCTATCGAGGATTACTGCATTTAGCCTTTTCCCAAAATGTTTTATGAGATTTAAGAACACATTGGGAGAGATCTTAGACCATTCCTCCATATACAATCTTTCCAGATCCTTGATATCCTTTGTCTGCACTCATGCCCTCTTCAATTCAAATCACAGGTTTTCAATGGGGTTCTAGTCCGGAGACTGAGATGACCATTGCAAAATGTTGATTTTGTGGTCAATTAACAATTTCCTTGTGGATTTTGTTGTGTGCTTGTTGGCACCCCTAAAGAAGATCTACTTGCGGCCAAGTCTCAGCCTCCTGGCAAAGGCAACCAGGTTTTGGCTAAAATGTCCTGGTACTTGGTTGAGTTCATGATGGCGTTGACCTTAACAAGGGCCGCAGGGCCAGTGGAAGCAAATCAGCCCCATAACATCAAAGATCCACCACCACATTACATAGTAGGTATGGGGTTCTATTCTGTATATGCATCCTTCTTTCAAGGCCAAACCCACCGCTGGTGTGTGTGGCCAAATAGCTCTATTTTTGTCTCATCTGACCATAGCACCCGGTTCCAATACAACCTGCCAATGCTGTTTAGCAAACTCCAGTCTTTTACATTTGTTTGTTGCTCTCAATAAAGGCTTTTTTATAGCAACCAAGATGACCCCAAGATGCGACCAAGTTCTGTAATTCTCCCACTGTGGCCCTTGGACTTTTCTTTGCCTCCTGTCCCAGTGGTTTTAAACGTCTTAATTGTTGCCTGAATAGTGGTAAGTACATATTTGTTTTTTTCAGTCGTTTTTTTTGTACCCATTGTCTGATTAATGAACGTCAACAACCATTTGTCTTTTTTTATTTGTGAGTTCTTTGCCTTTCCCCATGGTGATGGATGACAAAGGGATTTTACATGAGTGTTACCTCATTTTTATACCCCAGTGAAACAGGAAGCCATGGAAGTCCACAAGACAGTTCCCTAAGCTGCGATTCATTTAACAAAGTAGAATGTTAATGCTAATAAAATATTGTTTGATTTTATTAAGAGTCTTTAGAGTTCCCAATAATTCAGAATGTTTTTGTTTTTGTACTTGTTAAATACTATATATTTCTCTGAGCTATTGTATTAGTATAAAATTATATAATTGTTATTTTTTGTTGTTGCATAGAATATAGCTTGGTATTTGTATTATTTATTTCATACTGTTTTTTTTGCTCAGCTTTATCAAGGGTGCCAATCTTTTTGAAGGTGACTGTACACTGAATCCCCAAATGTACAGCTTCTGTCCTATTGAGAGTCTGTATGCCCGGTTTGTAGTCTGCCTTATATGTTGTCTTGGGCATAAGAATATTTTGGCATCCACTGCATCTCTCTGACAGTCCAATCTGGTGAGACATGTTTTGCCAATATTAGTGGTAAAAATGTTTCCTGCTGCTAGCCATAATGCATGTCCGTTAACAACATGAATACATTCTCTGCAGATGACAAGTACGTTTGTATGCCATCAGTATACTGTTAGAATGCCTTATGTGGATGGTATTTTTTTTCCTCTATTTCAACAGAATAGTGGCCGTGTGCTCTAACAATGGCATCCCCCTGAGCTTTGTTTTAATGTTACCTTCTACCCTGTCAGTCAGGCTAGTCGCTAACTAGATCTGCACTGTTGGGAAAATGACATCAAATCCACAGATGTGCAGGTCTGTTAGTTTTGGTAACTTTACACACGTGAGGCTCCTGAGGGTATCCTAAACATACACTAATGTTACCTTGACAACAATAACAACAGAGCTAGGTTATCAGTTGGGTCCTTCAAGCCATGATTCCACACAAAATAAAGATAACCATCTCTAAAGATCTCTTTTTGTTGTTGAAAAAAATAAAATAATAACATTCACCTAATTCATCAAATAATGTCTTGCCAACTTGAATTACCATTCGTCCACCAACATTGTGCTGCTGGATGTGCTACTGTACTGCCCTTTACAAAACATTGCAATTCAAAGTCACTTCAACATCAACATCATCATCCTGTGATTCTATTTACCTCTCCCCTTCCAAAACAATCAAATTATGTTTTATGGTTTTGACAGTAGTCTAGAGCAGAGCCAATACAACTCCTTAGGTTTGTTATTGTCTTCCTCCCAGCCTCTCTAGCAGTCGGAGCAGCAGTAGACTGCATCCGCCCCATGATGTGTTGCTCACCCATGCTGAGAATGTTTACTGTTGTAATCAAGGTCCATGTAACTTGTTTGTGAAATGTTTTGCCTTTATGTTTTAGAGGTGCTATATAATTTGCAAATAGTGGGGCATGAAGTCACAGTTTGATTAAATTGCTGTCTGCAAAAACGAAAACAAAAGAAGCGTTCTACAAAGTGGAGATGTGTTTGAGAATAAAGGAATTTCCTGCTCCCGAAGACAAACTGATCTAATATTCAGCAAATGTGAGAGTGTGCACTTGTATTTTCATAGGTGCCATTTATATTAATATTTAAAGGAACATTATGGATACACAATGAAAAGCATGCATGTGACTTCATTTTAACCTTACAGATGATGTCTCTATTCTGTTAAATTTGATTCAAGAAGCTATCTATTCTTTACATTTATTAACATTATACGTCAGCTATTATAAATAATTGCACATCAATAACAATATGCCAGCTTGTGACAATAATAAAATGACTAGCTATCGGAATTTCTACAATTTAAAATGATACCATGTTGCATACAGAGCTTCAAAACATATTTGATGTCACTATATTGTTTTTAGATGATGATGTAACCCCTCTGAGACGTTACATGGAGCTCCTCGGTTACTACCTGTGTTTCCCCAACTTTTCCTAAAGTTTGCTGACAGAAAAGAGACTGTGGCTATAAACAGACTCCTCTGTGTGCTTAAAAGCTCTCAGCCCCTGGGATCCCCCCAACAGTGGCTGGAACTGTCTGAGAACTATCCAAACATGTTCAGAAGACTGAGGGGAATAAACATTGAGAAACACTTAATTATGCACGGTGTTGCTGGTATTGTAGTTAACGTTTTGTTTTCAATCTTTTCCTAAGGTCAAGGTGGGTCTGTGGAGTTGAAGTTTGTGCGGATTCAGGTTCAAGCCCTTTGTTCCAGATGGATTTGTCTGTGTTTTTGGGGTCAAAAATCCCCTTGACTTTTTGGCATTTTAAAAGTTAAAAATTGGTTGGTGCATCTGTTTTGCTCTGTGCTTTTTGACACCTTGCCAGGACTGTCTCATTTTGAATGGTGCAAATTACAGAAATGTCTTTTTTTTCACTTGCTGATAACAGATTCAATAAACATTTAATACAGCTTCTTCTCTCCTTTTTCCTTTTTTACAGTGGGTGAATCAAAACACACCTTTTGGGGTTATTTAATTATGTGTTTGTATTCCCAAACGTGTTTGACCTAAATACATGCACTATGTTTCTGTTTATGTTGTAATGTTCGTTTCAGTATTTATCCCATTGTGGATTATTTCAACTGTAATGCAAATTGTGCATTACAACTACATTAGATCAGTAAGGCAGAATACAATGAGGCCAGGTGGTATAGTCTAAGGGTGAAACCCCCAGCTGCAGCTCACAACATCTAATAGCTGATTGTGAAACTGGTGAACATGTTGTGTAGAGGAAGATCAAATTCACATGGGATGACATTTGCTGTTTTCCCCAATACCCAGTGCAACACATTAAACCTTGTCACTGTTGTCATGTCTGCCAGTCCTCCAATACAGCTCCCAATGTAACTTTCTTGTCAATAATGAGCTTTTCTGGAGTCCCCTCCATCTCCCCCATCTCCCTTGCTCCCCAGGTACTGCCAGGTACTGCCACCTGAAAACGCAACAACAGAAACATTTTTTTTAGGGTTGGTGGTCTCGCTGTGAAGGTTTCAGAAATTTGTGAAAATCAAAAGGGATGTAGACCCCACCAGCTGAGCTGAACATGGAACCTGTGATGCCCCTGCCACCAATTTTACAGACCAATTATCTACTTGGAATGGTGGGAGTTGAACAAACAAACAGCAGCCCTGCTGAGCGCTGGCAGGTCACTGGCTGGTGGGAGACCTCTGAGCCTCTCACGGGGCTTTTACACCAGATCAATTCCTCATCACAAAGCAGAGCCAGCGCCAGCCATGATTCTCCCTGCTCATCCACCCACCCGGTCGCATGGGCTCCACACCAACCACCAACCACTTTTCATTCATTGATCACCTCTGCGTCATTATCATGAAGGAGGAACTGGGAAATCTATGCATGTATTTATTTACAGTATCACAGTTTTTCATTATATACTTACCACAAACTGGGGTTTGTAATGATGCTCAAATAAGGTCCTGTTTTGTTTAGTCTGTGAATAAATATTTTCTCTTTTCTTTTTTGTTTGTTTTGCAGAGATAGAGACTCAGCAAAGAGACTCAGAGTGCATCAGCAAAGCATGGTAGTAGGCTGACCGTGACAGTGACAATGGTCAATTGCAGCAGGCAGCAGCACAGACAGCTACCTATTAGTCAGCCACAGCAGTACTACTGCAGAGTAAAATCAATGGCATCCTGATTAGACTGATGACAGCAAATTCACAGTTTCAGGCCGGAGTGTCCAGACAGAGGAGAGTTGTACAGCAAATAAGCTCTACTTGTCTGCACACAAAGAAAATCCACCCGCTTTGTTTATCAGGTGTAAAGATTTGGAGTGATTGCTGCGAATAGGGACATTTCAGTTGTTATTCTCCAATAGGGACATTTCAGTTGTTATTCTCCAATAGGGACATTTCAGTTGTTATTCTCCAATAGGGACATTTCAGTTATTTTAGCTCCAACATTCAGCACTGATCTGTTTTTCTTTTCTTGCAGCAATTTGAATTTAATTGTGCACCATGGACTAGAGTCATACAATGCCGCTGTCATTATTATTACCTGAATATTCTGACAAACAAATTTCCATCAAAAATGTAAAGGCAAATGGTTATAGATCTCCCATCTGTCTTAGTAAAAGGCTGGGATAATGTGATGGATAGACAATGTGTTGATAATATATTGATTACGGTGATATTGAATCTGCTGTGACCAAGTGTGCATTGTTGTTAGAATATTCATGGTAATTCCTTTTTAATCATTCATTAAACTTGCATACTAATCTCCATTTCATTTACTCTCTCTGGCCGTGTGTTTTAGTCTTGTTGCTTTTTTTGCTGGCAATAAAGGCATATTAGCGTCAGACTTAGATATAGGCCCATTTTCTACGGTGCCCATTATAGGAAGCCCATGTATTACTGTATAGTACTCATATACTTCTAATTTATTCTCACTACCTTGCATCCAACATAATGTTGAGATGTTTACTTTGCTGCTGCTCCATTTGTTTTCAAACTCAACACTGCAACATTTCTCCAGCCTCCCACCAACCCTTTGAGTGCCGTCGATGCCGGTGCCCGCAGTCTCCTTTATATCTGAGACGAGACTGCCTTTGTGCATAAATTGCAGCAGTTACGTTTGTTGTGAGAAGCTCGGAGAAAGAGAAAGGAGAATGTTGTTTTTTCTACTCCACATCTCCAGATCAATCTGTGAGCAGTAAATGGATATTATTAAACAGCATGGGGCTGCATGGAGCGCTAGGTAAGAAAGAGGCTCATCTCTCTCTCTCTCTCTCTCTCTCTCTCTCTCTCTCTCTCTCTCTCTCTCTCTCTCTCTCTCTCTCTCTCTCTCACTCTCGCTCTCTCTCTCGCGCTGCAACAGGGCAATTGTTGACACGCTTTTCCTGCCAATCTACAGCCCTCCTCCAACTGTGGCTGCCATGGCAACCTGCTCTTGCCCGTTGTGGTAGCTGGCAGCCCCACACTTACAGAGTTGTGCTGCTTCCGTGATTGACGACTCGTAAAAAAAAGAGAGGGAAAAGAGAGGGGAAAACAGGTCTCTACAATACACATGGCTACTCAGTACCCCAATGATTTGTCTTGGTCTGGCTGGAGTACAAATAGCCCTGACAAACACCATAGTGATTTGATTTCAGATCCCATACAGCGAGGAGAGGGAGAGCATGAATTTCCTTGGTCTATCAGTAGGCCTGTGTGTGTGTGTGTGTGCGCGTGCCTGCGTGCATGTGTGCGTGTGTGTTCATGCTGTGCACTAACACAATACTGTGATAAAAGTATGTCTCTCTTCAGCTACACTACAGGCCAACTCCGTCAAAACTTAATTCCTGTATCAACACCAAGGCCTTTATTTCATTTGACAACCATGCAGCCTTTCCCTATCTGTCACGATCTAAGATAAAAACACAAAAGGTTTTGTATTGTACTACTATAATACATAATTTTTCCCCCCTCTGTGGTACACTTATTTCCCCCCTCAAAACACGAGGCTCTTGTGGCACAGCAAGTCACACCATAGTCCTCGCACTATCTTAATCTGTTCCTTTCACTTGCAGTGCAGCGCAACCTGGAATGTTCTCATATGTCAACCTCCTGGCTGCATTGAGCTATCACTTCTGACTGGGGGTAAAGCTTCCCAGTTGTTCACACAGCTAGAAGGAGGAAAGGAGAGGAGCGGGGAACAGAGCAGGAAGGATCTTTATCTGAACCAGATGTGATTAGATATACAGCTTCAGCCACGTGTGTGTGTTTTCAGACTAATCTGTGTTTAAAGGGAAACTCAACAGTGTCCACCTTTGAGGTCAAGGAAAAGTCATTGTGTAGAGAAGACCACCACACATGTTCTCAACAGATAGACGCGTCCCAAATGGCACCTTTTTCCCTAAAGGCCCTGGTCAGAAATAGTGCCCCCTTATAGGGAATAGGGTACTATTTGTGAAGCAACCAAGATTAGGAATGATACTCACATTCGTTTGACCTTATGTAAAATTCCTTTCTTCAATACAATGTTTGACTTTGTTTTATTGTTGAGAAGTGAGTGAGGAGCCAATGTACCAGTCTGGGACATGCACAGTATCATTATCCTTCCTCATGATTATGATGTGCATTGTAGACTTTGTATGACCCCTATCAAAAGGTCGCTTGTACAGGTAGTGTTCTTGACAGATGAGGAATAAAGAATATGCCAAATAACCTTTTTGTCTTCATGGTTTATTCTTTAGTAGAGTAACAAACAGCAATACTTCTACACAAACTATATGATTGATCAGGTGCAGAATGTCATTTTATCACAATAATACATTCCATCTACTTGGAAGGTATTAGGTATTTCTTGAAAATTCACTTGACTCTGGTAGTAGGTAACCCATTTGGAGAATGCTGATGTCATTCTGAAGGCTTTGACATCTATGGAGATTGAACAGAGCAGAATACTGTATATCTGACATGAAATATATTTTTAAAGATAAATATGTTGTGCTATTTCAGAATGCCATTAGAGACATTTTGTATTGTTACGCTCCATTTTATACATCTCTGTGTGAGTGAAGAGGGCAGAGTAGAGCACACATTAACATCATTTTAGGCTTTCAGCTGTCATGAAATTGCTGCAGAGAAATGTCTTACATGCCATTGTTGAAAATCTGTAATTTATCATGTTTCAGGAGTTATCTATCCTGTGAAATTGTTAACTGGGTGCTACAATTGGCTTGTAAGTATTAGGACAATAGCAATTCCGGTACAACTGGGGACTTTGTCAAGGGATGTTGAGTAGATTTTTCCCCTCTAATTCTTTGAAGTACTTTAGGATTGTTTATAGCCGGTTGAAGGGTATTTTAGCACATGGAAATGCTTTGGAGTCGACATGTTTAAAATACAAATATAGTCCCTCTGAGAAACTATGGAACTAGAAAATATGCAGGTTCGAAATGGAATTTCATTTATGCAACTAGACAATATTCTAGTTGTAAGTGGAACTTAATTTCAATCTTGTAGTGTGTTCATTTTTTCGTGCTGCATTCGCACGTTTGCCCACATTCCCAGTGATCCGGTTACTGTACCGGCTACAGCGGCTCAGCCTTTACTTTACTAAGAGGCTTTGGTGGCTGGGAGATTGACCTATGACTCTCCTCCTCCTCTCACAAATCCCTCTCTCATCCAGAGTAGGCACCAATCACGAGGGCCCTCACCACAAGGGAAATACACTACATGACCAAAAGTATGTGGACACCTGCTTGAAGATATCATTCCGAAATCATGTGCATTAATATGGAGTTGGTCCCCCCTTTGCTTCTATAACAGCCTTCTTCTTGGAAGGCTTTCCACTAGATGTTGGAACATTACTGTGGGGACTTGCTTCCATTCAGCCAGAAGAGCATTAGTGAGGTTGGGCACTTATGTTGGGCGATACAGACGGGTTTGCAGTCGGCGTTCCAATTAATCCCATAGGTGTTCGATGGGGTTGAGGTCAGGCTCTGTGCAGGCCAGTTCTTCCACATTGATCTCGACAAACTGTATGGACCTCGCTTTGTGCACAGGGGCATTGTCATGCAGAAACAGGAAAGGGCCTTTCCCAAACTGTTGCCACAAAGTTGGAAGTACAGAATCGTCTAGAATGTCATTGTAGGCTAAGATTTCCCTTCACTGGAACTAAGGGGCATAGCCCGAACCATGAAAAACGGCACTATGCATTCGGGCAGGTAGCGTTCTCCTGGCATCCCTCCAACCCATACTTGTCCGTCGGACTGCCAGATGGTGAAGCGTAATTCATCACTCCAGAGAACGTATTTACACTGCTCCAGAGTCCAATGGCTGCGAGCGTTTACACCACTCCAGCTGACGCTTGGCATTGCGCATGGTGATCTTAGGCTTGTGTGTGGCTGCTCGGCCATGGAAACCCATTTCATGAAGCTCCCGACGAGCAGTTCTTGTACTGACGTTGCTTCCAGAGGCAGTTTGGAAGTCGGTAGTGAGTGTTGCAACTGAGGACAGACAATTTTTACACGCTACATGCTTCAGAACTCAGTGGTCCCGTTCTGTGAGCTTGTGTGGCCTACCACTTCGCGGCTGAGTCGTTGTTGCTCCTAGACATTTCCACTTCACAATCACAGCACTTACAGTTGACCGGGGCAGCTCCAGCAGGAAGAAATTTGATGAACTGACTTTTTGGAAAGGTGGCATCCTATGACAGTGCCATGTTGAAAGTCACTGAGCTCTTCAGTAAGGCCACTCTACTGCTAATGTTTGTCTATGGAGATTGCATGACTGTGTTCTCGATTTTATACACCTGTTGTGTGGCTGAAATAGCCGAATCCACTAATTTGAAGGGGTGCCAACATACTTTTTTATATATAGTGTATATGTAGTGTATATAAAGTGTATATATAGTGTATATATTGTGTATATATAGTGTATATATAGTGTATAAATCGTGTATATATCGTGTATATATAGTGTATATATAGTGTATAAATCGTGTATATATAGTGTATATATCGTGTATATAAAGTCTATATATAGTGTATATAAAGTGTATATATAGTGTATATAAAGTGTATATATAGTGTATATAAAGTGTATATATAGTGTATATAAAGTGAATATATCGGGTATATATAGTGTATATAAAGTATATAGTGTATATATAGTGTATATAAAGTGTATATAAATTGTATATAAAGTGTATATATAGTGTATATAAAGTGTATATATAGTGTATATAAAGTGTATATAAAGTGTATATAAAGTGTATATATAGTGTATATATAGTGTATATAAAGTGTATATATAGTGTATATATAGTGTATATATTGTGTATATAAATTGTATATATAGTGTATATATAGTGTATATAAAGTGTATATATAGTGTATATATAGTGTATATAAAGTGTATATAAAGTGTACTTGTCAGTGAAAGTGTATGATGAAGTTTTGAACCTGACACAAAACATCGGTCGAAAGGCATCAAATTGGTTTAATTGTTGTACATATGTAGTTTAGGGTTGATAACTGTGGATTTTCAGTCTGTAAATATATGATAAGCCCCTTGTGAACCTCCTTGTGAAGTGTTAAAAAGCAGTTAACCAGCTGGTGTTCATTCTAACTTGAAGGCTATAGGGCCTATCCCTCCCTTATTTAAACATGTACTGATCACAACCAGGTTCCTGGAAGTTAGCTAGCTGCAGAACTGATCATCTGTTGACTGGACAACTATCTCAGCATTTTCAAGGGTTAGCAACCTAAATGATGAATGGAGGACGAAGAATTACGCAGCTAGGGAATTATTTTATTGTGAAGTGCAGAGAGTGGAGGAAGTCAAGGGAGCTAATAGAGGGAGAGACAAAACCCAGCTGGGCTGTGGTTAAAGACAGCACCTTTACAAAGCTTTTCATTAGCCAGGCATATCCCCTTTCAGACTGACGTAAGCTAGCTACACTACAGACTATGTCTCAGTAATTTCTCTCTACTTTATCTCACTTCCTTTACCCTTCAGTGTACTGTAAGTGTTTGCTTTGAGAGTGACTCTGATAAAGTCACCTACAAATTACTGCTATAACATAACACAGGGGTGTCCCTCCCTTGTAGATTTAAAGGCCTTTGTGTGAGCTACCGTGGTCCACTAAAGAGGATTGGGTCAGGGTGCATCCTGAAGCTTAGTCGAGGTAGAGGTGAAGAGGTCAGTCTGATGTCTTGACTAAGAGATCAGAAGTCACACGCCTCGCCAGGATCTCTTTCAAGGGGGCTTAAAATGGTGTCTTCCTGACTTCAAACACTGGTGAGCATCAGGGTTGGCATCAATTCCATTTCAGTTCAGTCAATTTAGGAAGTAAACTGAAATTCCAATTGCTTTTCAATGAGGACAACTGCTGGGCATTAGAGTTCAAACCAGCGAACGAACGTCAACCGAACCCTCAGCTCCAACAGATTTAGACTCCTCAACATGAACTTTCCATGTAAACACAGTTGGATATTGCCAACAGGGCACACCTCGGGTCAAGCCAGGGTTTCTCTGTGTGTGTGTGTGTGTGCAGACAGATTTGGCAGTGCAGGGGTTGAAAGAGATGTGGGAGGCTAGGGTGCACTGAGCAATCAGTGACATATTGCTTTCTAATTGGTTGAACAACTGGCTGTTGATAGAAGGGAACAGAATGTTGGTAAGAGATGTGTGTTAAGAAAGAGATGAATGGGAGAGATCCCCAGGAGGAGGATACCTAAGGGACATGATGAGGGAATCTTGCACTGGGTAAAATGTGATACAAAACATTTGTATGTTAGAGATGAGGTAATGATAGGAGGAAAGTTCACCATACCAGGAGAGGAGTCAATTTCATGATCTGTTCTCCAGGAAAAGACAAACGTTGATGTTGTTATTTCAGTTTTAAGAATAACACAATTTGTATGCAGCCAGCCATCAACTTGATATGAAAATATTATTAGCAGTCGAACATACCGTATCTTCCCTAAACACAATGTAAGTGATTCCAAACATTCCATCTAATTGGAATGTGCGAAATGGGGATCATCAAATACATTTCATCAGGACATGAAGTTCCTGCTTAAACAGTAACACTGACATAAAAAGTTAGGATAAGACTGGTGTATGACAATATAAAATATACTGTATATATTTAGCACCTGTTCTCATCAACCTTTGTGTTATTTTCCTTTAGGCTTCTTTCTGTCCCCAGTGAACGATTTACATTTATACACATTTCATATCACATTTCACTTCATATTTCTCCTCAAATTTAACACAGAATCCATCTACAGAATCAGTGTTTTCAATCAGTCTCATTAACAAAGCTGAAATTAGAGCTATGGTAAAACTCTTTATTTAACCAAACCGCACCACATACTGACACCAATTTCACCACAGACTGTTGGTTAACGTCAGTGTGAGAGTTTTAAATGCGTAGCCTATGTACTTGCCGTATGATCATTACCTCTTGGCCGTGATCCACATCAACTTTCTGTGGTTGGCAATACCAGGATTCGTTGTTCTCTTCACAGCTATTTCACATTTGAACCCCAACCAGTAAACTGAACTTCAAATCATGATTCAATCATGATTAGACATATAAAAACGTATAAATAGTTCCCTCAACTGGACAACTGTTTGCTGTTTGAATACAATCTGATACTGTCTATGGTATTTCATTGTAGCTACAAAAAAAGGAGCGTTCACCACATTCTAGGATTCTTTCCTGTCGCCTGTCTGGTTTCTGGTTGTGTTTTTGGGTCAAAGTGGATGATACGTCTTCTCAATGCGTTCCTCTTCTTTTCTCACTATATTTCTGCAGCACCAATCTCCTTCATGAATTGAGGCAACAGAAGCAACGTCTGAATAAATTGACACCGTGGTGAACGGAGCCCCCCGTGGGAGCTGAGGATATGAGTGTGTGCTACTTCCCATTTTTGATATTTGCACACATTTTTCTCTTTGCACACAATCCCCTGTGCTTTACCCTCTTCTCCCTATCCGTCTCAAACTCTCTCATTTTCTTTCTCTCTCTCTCTCTCTCTCTCTCTCTCTCTCTCTCTCTCTCTCTCTCTCTCTCTCTCTCTCTCTCTGTCTCTCTCTCTGTCTTTTTCTCTGTCTCTATCTCTCTCTCTCTCTGTCTCTCTCTAGTAAAACAATAATCTGCTGCTGTGATGTTGCACACTTTATTTCAGTCTGTCTCTGTTGTGTGAAGACTGAGGATCAGCCACGCTGCATATTAACATTATGTCATGCCCTCATTGTGCCCCTTATCCTCCTACAAAATGACTGGGAATCAACAATGCATATAATATTCTGTTGGAGATGTTTTGTTGATACTATCATTAGCCACACTATATAGGCAGACAAACTGTACTGTATGTGCTCTGACTACACATACTGGAGTTGAACCCGTAACAGCCCATTCTCAATTTCATTGAAGACCACAGACAGGGCTTACCTCTCAGTGACTAAAACACATGTTGTCTTTCAGGTCACTTAACCACACAACATCAATTAGTCACTTGTCTCACTTGTTCGACCTGCACTCTAGACAGGTGTTTTGGTAACATCGATGATGCTAGCAAAGTATTGTGGAGACTGTCTCCTGGGAAATATACGACCACAATGAATCACCAAAGAATCTCCCACTCTAGTAGATATTGCAAGCAGGAGCTTTGAAACCAGTGGTGGAAAAAGTACTTAATTGTCATACTTGAGTAAAACTGTACATACCTTCACAGAAACTTACTTAAGTAAAAGTGATAGTCAGCCATACAAATACTACTTCAGTAAGAGTCTAAAAGTATTTGGTTTTAAATATACTTAAGTATCAAAAGTAAATGAAAAATAAAATAAAAAATAAAAAAACAGAACTAATGTAAAATATACAGTGTCCGTAAAATGCATATAGTTTGTATAAGCCTAAGTATTGTTGTCCATTATTTTTACTCCAATTAGGAGAGGGGTGGTAGGGTTAGGAAAATAATAAAGAAAAAATAAACAATAATAATAATTGTAAAAAATAAATGAATTTACCGCAGGTGGACTCCAATCAAGTTGTAGAAACATCTCAACAATGATCAATGGAAACAGGATGCACTTGAACTCAATTTCGAGTCTCATAGCAAAGGGTCTGAATAGTTATGTAAATAAGCTATTTAATTTTTTCATTTTTAATACATTTGCTACAATTCTAAAAACCTGTTTTCGCTTTGCCATTATGGAGTATTATGTATAGATTGCTGAGGATTTTTATTTATTAAATTAAGGCTGTAACGTAACAAAATGTAGAAAAAGTCAAGGGGTCTGAATACTTTCCGAAGGCACTATATATATCAAATTAAATAAAATTTTATTTGTCACATGCGCAGAGTACCATGAAATGCTTACTTTTTAAAAATGTTTTATTCTTTATTATTACCCCCTAACCCTACCACCACTCCCCCAATTGGAGTAAAATAATGGACATATATGGGGATTGGAAATGATGCAGACAATTAAATTGATAGAACCCACAATCTATCTGCAATATTAAAGCTTATCCAAAAATACATTTAAAAAAATGTACCCACATAGAACAGATCTGCCGCTTCTAAGACTTGCTTTCAATGAGAATGACAGTTCTATAACTCACATTTCTATGTTAATTTGGTTGGGTCGCCCAAAAAGTTACATAGCTGCAACTCCCAAACGGGCTTGGGAGAGGCGAAGGTCGAGTCATGCTTCCTCCGAAACATGACCCGCCAAACCAGGCCACAGCTGAAAGAGATGGCTTGACGATTATTGGGAATGCGGCACGCTGGTCACAACTGTCATTGGCAGCTCACTGTCTGCGTCTGAAGTTTGTGACTCTCTCACCACTGCTGAAGGCGATGGCTCCCATGGTGGAACAGGTGGGGCCCCCTGGACAAGGCTCATCAGGGGTCTGAAGGCAGGTTCCGGCTGGGACCCAGAGACGAGGTCAGATGGTTTTCCAGGTGCGAGAGCCTGAGGGTCTTCCAGTGCAGGAGGTGGGCGCCCCCCAGAACTGGAGACAACAAGCCATTCTCATTAGGGAATGATGGATCCCCCAGGTCAGGGGGCATGAAACTCAGGACCGGGCAGGGCAGGGGACTTACTACTATGGCTGGAGACTTAGAGCTAAGTATGGCAGGAGACTGATAACCAGGCTAAGCAGGTGACTTTGAGTCTGGCACTAGGAGAGGTGACTGGGCGCCGGCTTGGGGCTGCAAACTGGCTAACGACAGGGACAGCAGAACTAGAGGAGCAGCTAACTCAGAGCCTAACTGAACAGGATACCATGGGCCTAGAACTAGGGCAGATAACTTAGGGGCTACTAGCACATGGGGATGTGGACTTAGAACAGCAGAGGACTGGGGGCCTAGCACTAAGGCTGGAGTCCATGAACCTAAGGCAGAACAGTGTGAACCTGCAATTAGGGTCAGAGACTGAAGGTCAGGTATAGAAGAAAACTCAGAGTCTACCAAGGGGCCAGGCTAGACTGGACCTACAGGGAAGGCAGGGACCTTTACACTTACTTGAGATGCAGGAAATGTAAACCCTACGGGGTAGGTGGGGAACTCTAAACCTGACTGTGCCAGGAAGGATAGGAACTCTGACCCTGCCGGGAAGGAAGGGAGCTCTGACCCTGCCGGGAAGGAAGGGAGCTCTGACCCTGCCGGGAAGGAAGGGAATGCTGACCCTGCAAGGAAGGAAGGGAATTCTGACCCGGCTGGGAAGGAAGGGAACTCAGACCCTTCCGGGAAGGGAGGGAAGTCTGACCCTACCAGGAAGGAAGAAGAAAGGGAACTCTGACCCTACAGGGAGGAAGGGAACTCTGACCCTATCAGGAAGGAAGGGAACTCTGACCCAGCTGGGAATGAAGGGAACTCTGACCCTTCCGGGAAGGGAGGGAAGTCTGACCCTACCAGGAAGGAAGGGAACTTTGACCCTACTGGGAAGAAAGGGAACTCTGACCCTACAGGGAGGAAGGGAACTCTGACCCTATCAGGAAGGAAGGGAACTCTGACACTACTAGGGAGGAAGGGAACTCTGACACTACCAGGGAGGAAGGGAACTCTGACCCTACTAGGAAGGAAGGGAACTCTTCTGGGAGGAGAGGGGAGGAGAGGATGACTCCGCAACGGCAACCAGAACAGGCCCCATGGCAGCAGCTGGCTCTGACTTCGTGACTGGCGTGGGAGTCTCGTTAACTATGCCTAGTCGAGACTCTGGCTGAGTGAGGTCCAGACCTTGGTGTGCTGGACTATGCACTCTGGAGTTGTGTCGATCTGCTGGGGAGTTAGGCTGCTCTGGAGAGCAGAAGCAGTCCAGGAGCTCCCGTGGCTCAGTCCGAGGGGGCCTAGATGGATGTCGGGTCAGGAGAGCAGCAGGGCCACCTCAGGTGGAAGTGGCGCTCCCAATGCTCTTGTAGATAAGACACACGCTCCAGCCGGGAGGGCCTGGAGTGACATCAATCTGGTGAGTAGCTTGGCCACCTTGGGATGTACTGGAAGTCCCAACGGCCCCGTGGAGGTGCCTCTCAGAGGAGTAGCTGGGCTGACTCAGGAGGTGGCGGCTGTGGTGGTGTTCCTGTGCCGTTGACGATGTCTTTAGCCGGGGGTGACTAGAGCTGTGATGGTAAGGAGTCGCGGAGGTATCGGTACTCCCACAGCAGTGAATCTGGCCGGGAGGGGCTAGAGTGGTGGAGATCAGGAGTGTAGCGTCGGTACCTGTGCTCCAGTGGTGGTGACTTAGGCAGGGAGGGTCTAGAGTACGCCGTACTGAACTCTTCCCTCTCATAGAGCAGCTTCTCTTAGTCCCTCTGCAGCTCCCAACTGGAGAGGGTGTGGTCACTCCACTGAGGAAGCCTGGAGCAGGGCTTGTAGTATCTTTGATGAGAGAGGTGTGTAAGGCCTGTCACTGAGGGGATCTTGGTTTACTTAGATGACGTTCTCACTGGTTCTTATTACCCTGTTCAATGGATTCTGACCTGTGTTCCCAGAGCACCAAATGACCAGTGGCGTGTCCAGAACATTTTGAATGGGGTGGCCAAGGTGGGGCACAGACCCAGTCCCAGTTTAGGGGTTCCATAACATTTTGAACCTTAATCGATGCAAGGATTGTTTCAATATAAGTTTGATGGTTCAACGCATTAAACGTTTCAGCTTAGGTTTGGTACATTTCCATGTTCAAATAAATCAATTTAAATGAGTCAATTTCAAAAGTCTTGTTACAGTTTTTGCATTCAAGGTCAGGATTTTATATAAGGGTATTAGCATACAGCAGTTAATTCATTTGAAAGTGCCATTCAGATTGTGAATTATACTGTGACATTCGGGGGCTTTATAGTAAATATGTCACAATCTCCAGAAGGGACAGACCAAGGCGCAGCGAGGTATCCAGTATACATGCTTTATTTAAGACGCATAACTGAGTCAAAACGTATGAAAACGAAGATCGTAACATGAACATAACAAACTAACGAAGCTATGTACAAACAATAACCCACAAACCCCTAGTGCAAACTACAAACATATATATGGTTCCCAATTAGAGGTAACGACACTCAGCTGCCTCTAATTGGGAACCATTACCCCAACATAGAAACAGATAACCTAGAACAGAAAAAACCCTACACCAAAACAAAAACTAAACACGCCAGCCTGTCTTCTCAGGCCTGGACGTGACAAAATACATGTAATTTAACTGTAAAAATGTTTTAGCTATTAATGTGTCTTGAACACAACCAGTCATGATGTTTTCATCTGGTTGTCAAACATTGTCAGGTTCGTCAACTTCAACATAAGTCCAGCATCCGAACAGTGCACTGTGCACCTGCCATTTGAATGGAAAGGGACATCTACTACAAACACCATAAGTGTAATGACATTCAGCCTACGAAGTGACTTGTATTCATGGATGCCAAGGTAAGACAGAGGGTGCCGTTTAGCTCGCTTGGATACTTTCTCTGGTGAGATTGATGAGTCTTGCTGTTGGTGCGTGTCTTGGTCAAAATTATTATATTCAGAGACGACCTATCAGATCTCTGAATTTTTTGAGGGACCACTGTGGTGGCCAGTCAGATTTTAAGGGGGCCACCCTGGGACAACCCCTGGACACGCCACCGCAAACCACCCCACAATATTAAAGATTACAATAGATTCTATTAAGTATTTATAAAATACTTAGAGGATTGATTAGTGTACATTAAACTTCTGTAGAAATTTCCGTGGAAGGAACAGGCGTTGTTGATATTTGAGTGAATGTGTTCAGTGTTTCTTTTGAAGGAGAGCTTGTTTTGTCGATGATGGTTCCTAGATATTTGTTGTCCTCCACTAGCTCAATGATCTGTCTGTTCATCACCAGTGCTAGGATGGTAGGTTGGTCTCTTCTGAAGTCAAAACCTTAGGTTTTGGTTGCATTGAGGTCCAGGTAGTTCTGGCTACACTAGAGTGAAAACCGGTCGCCACTCTCAGTTGCCTGCTGTGTTCATAATTACTCTGAACATCATCTCTGAGTCAAGGGAGTAATCAGGGGGGGGCAGGGGTGGCAAAAGCCCCTTCTGAAATATTATTGGCCACCCTTATTTTTGCTTGTTTTTGCTGTTCTCCTAATAGCATTTTAGTAGATTGTGTAGAAATTGTGCAGAAATGCAGTAAATCAGCATAATTTCTTGGCCACCCCATATTTTTTTTTATACTAGAAACGCCCAAGCTCTGGGTCTGAGCTCCTACAGTTATTGATGTACAGGGTGAATAACACAGGCCAGATGATAGAGCCTTGTGGTGTTCCTGTTGAGATGGTTCTGGAATTAGCTGCAGTGACCATTGAAACTGACCAGCTGGTGTCTATTTGTCAGGAAGGAGAGTACCCAGAGAATCAGATGTCGATTGACATTCATGTTCTGGAGCTTTTGACCCATTAAGTGAGGCTGGACTGTATTGAAGGCACTAGAGAAATCCACAAATACCATCCGGACATATGTCCTTGGGTTCTACATGTGGGTGTAGGCACAGGGCAGTAGTGACAGAACTGCTTCATTAACACCCCTGTGCTACTTGTACGGAAACTGGAGTGGGTCTGTGTAAGAGCATTCCTCCCTTTTTAGCTGGGGAAGAATCAGCCTTTTAATGTGGGGTTCATATTTTTAGGTACCAAGCATATGGTGCAAGATAAGATAACAATAGTATTCTGCCTTAGATCTGCCATAGATACAGTGGCAAGAAAAAGTATGTGAACCTTTTGGAATTACCTGGATTTTTGCATAAATTGGTAATCAAATTTGATCTGATCTTCATCTAAGTCACAACAATAGACAAACATAGTGTGCTTAAACTAATAACACACTAATTATTGTATTTTTCTTGTCTATATTGAATACATAATTTAAACATTCACAGTGTAGATGTGATCCCCTAGGCTAATGACTTCTCCAAAAGCTAATTGGAGTCAGGAGTCAGCTAACCTGGAGTTCAATTAATGAGACGATATTGGAGATTTGGTTAGAGCTGCCTTGCCCTATAAAAAACACTCACAAAATTTGAGTTTGCTATTCACAAGAACCATGCCTTGAACAAAAGCGATCTCAGAAGACCTACAATTAAGAATTGTTGACTTGCATAATGCTCAAAAGGGGTACGTAAGTATCTCTAAAAGCCTTGATGTTCATCAGTCCACGGTAAGATAAATTGTCTATAAATGGAGAGTTCAGCACTGTTGCTACTCTCCCTTGGAGTGGCCGTCCTGCAAAGATTACTGCAAGAGCACAGCGCAGAATGCTCAATGAGGTTAAGAAGAATACTAGAGTGTCAGCTAAAGACTTACAGAAATCTCTGGAACATGCTAACATCTCTGTTGACGAGTCTACGATACGTAAAACACTAAACAAGAATGGTGTTCATGGGAGGACACCATGGAAGAAGCCACTGTTGTCCAAAAAAAAACATTGCGGCACGTCTGAATTTTGCAAAAGTGCACAGGGATGTTCCACAGCGCTACTGGCAAAATATTCTGTGGACAAATGAAACTACAGTCGAGTAGGAACAGTTCGAAGGAACAGTTTGAAGGAACAGACAACACTATGCGTGGAGAAAAAAAGGCACAGCACACCAACATCAAAACCTCATCCCTACTGTAAAGTATGGTGGAGCGAGCATCATGGTTTGGGGTTGCTTTGCTGCCTCAGGGCCTGGACAGCTTGCTATCATTGATGGAAAAATTAATTCCCAAGTTTATTAAGACATTTTGCAGGAGAATGTTAGGCTATCTGTCCGCCAATTGAAGCTCAACAGATGTTGGGTGATGCAACAGGACAATGACCCAAAACACAGAAGTAAATCAACAACAGAATGGCTTCAACAGAAGAAAATACACCTTCTGGAGTGGCCCAGTTAGAGTCCTGACCTCAACCCGATTGAGATGCTGTGGCATGACCTCAAGAGAGCAGTTCACACCAGACATCCCAAGAGTATTGCTGAACTGAAACAGTTTTGTAAAGAGGAATGGTCCAAAATTCCTCCTGACGGTTGTGCAGGTTTGATCCGCAATTACAGAAAACATTTGGTTGAGGTTAACCAAGGAGGGTCAACCAGTTATTAAATCCAAGCGTTCACATACTTTTCCCACCCTGCACTGTGAATGTTTACACAGTGTGTTCAATAAAGACATGAAAACGTATAATTGTTTGTGTGTTATTAGTTTAAGCAGACTGTGTGTGTCTGTTGTTGTGACCTAGATGAAGATCAGATCAAATTGTATGACCAATTTATTCCAAATGGTTCACATACTTTTTCTTGCCACTGTATATGCCTTTGATTGACCTGTCAGTGTGTCTCGGTTATCATTTTGTCCCTATCAGTTAACAAGGAACATGTTAGCAGAACAAGTACAGTTAGTTGAAGTATCGTCAAAATCAATATCTGTAAGATGAAAGTTGATTGACACCATATTAAGACCATGTTGGCTACACTCCTACACTGTTGTTCAAAAGCATGGTTTGTGTAAAATAGTTATAATAATTTTGATTATGTGTTATGTTTATTTCCTTCTTGTCCTTATTGCTTCTCTATTCATTAAAGTTGAAGGTAAAACAGCTTTTAGTTTCTTCGCCCCTCATCTATGGAACAATCTTTAGAATAGACTACAGTTGGACGCATTAGTGCTTTTGGGAAATTCAGAATGTTGATGTTGATATATATTTTTGCATATCTTTCTTTGTGTATTTCCTAGGCTCCTGCCTTGATTGTGTAATTGTTTGGTCTTGTAATGCAGGACTCCCTCAAAGAAACCCTGGTCTCAATGGGACTCCCCTGACTAAATAAAGGTTAAACATAAATATATAAAAACACAAATCAAACTGTTGATCAGACATTGCTAACTTTTTTTTCTCCAAAAATGATTGAGTTTTTTAAGTCTCGGAAACATACACTGAACAAAAAAACATTCAACAATTTCAAAGATTTTACTGAGTTACAGTTCATATAAGGAAATCATTAAATTGAAATACATGTATTAGGCCCTAATCTGTGGATTTCACATGACTGGGAATACAGATATGCATCTGTTATTCACAGATAGCTTAAAAAAAAGGTAGGGGCGTAGATCGGAAATCCAGTCAGTATCTCGTGTGACCACCATTTGTCTCACGCAGCACGACACATCTGCTTTGCATCAGGCTTTTGGCCTGTAGAATGTTGTCCCACTCCTCTTCAATGGCTGTGCGAAGTTGCTGGATATTGGCAGGAACTGGAACACGCTGTCGTACACGTCAATCCAGAGCATCCCAAACATGCTCAATGGGTGGTGGCATGTCTGGTGAGTATAAAAGACATTTTCAGCTTCCAGGAATTGTGTACAGATCCTTGCAACATGGGGCAGTACATTATCATGCTGAAACATGAGTTGATGGCGGCGGATGAATAGCACGACAATGGACCTTAGGACCTCTTCACGGTATCTCTGTGCATTGAAAATGCCATGGATAAAATGCAATTGTGCTCGTTGTCCGTAGCTTATGCCTGCCTATACTATAACCCCACCGCCACCATACTGTAGGGAACTACTCACCCACACAACGCCATACACATGGTCTGCAGTTGTGAGGCCGGTTGGACGTACTGCCAAATTCTCTAAAACAACGTTGGAGGCGGCTTATGGTAGAGAAACTAAGATTAAATTCTCTGGCAACAGTTCTGGTGGACATTCCTGCAGTCAGCATGTCCATTTCACACCCCATCAAAACATGAGACATCTGTGGCATTGTGACAAAACTGCACATTTTAGAGTGGCCTACACCTGTCAGGTGGATGGATTATCTTGGCAAAGAAGAAATGGTCACTAACAGGGATGTAAACAAATTTGTGCACAAAATTGGAGATAATACGCTTTTGTGCGAATGGAACATTTCTTGGATCTTTTATGTCAGCTCATGAAACATGGGATCAACACGTTACATATTGCGTTTATATTTTTGTTTAGTGTAAAAGGGAATTGTTTATGCATTCCATATTTTCTATTGTTTGAGGGACCTCACCCATTTATTTTACATTTAAAGGTTCTATGTTGTTTTTACGAGTCATACGGCATTAAAAAACAAACCTATTTATTCTACGTTTGAGAGCCTTGTATAGACTAGCTCATTATCTGTAGTGTAAACTAGAAAGGTGTTCCATCGGCTTTTTGAGAAAAGCAGGGAAAGAAGAAGAGAGCTAATTTACACTCTTCCACGACTCCAGTATTCCTTTCTCTGTCGGAGTGCAAAGCCAGCAATGGCTGTTGATTGTGTGAGCCTAACTGCTGGCCTTTCATGCTCTGTTAGGGCATTTCCTATGCGATTAATTGGTTTTGTTGGTAAATCTGTTCATTACTAGGTAATTGCTGTTAACTTCAGGGAATGAATGGCTTAGGAGGGCTTGACCTTCAAGTGGTAAAGGTTGGGACTGTGAATGTGTGACGTTTCATCTACCTGCATTGTCTGGGTCAGAGAGGGGTGGGAAGTGCAGCCGGGAGCTTTGTCTGCTTTGTTTGGGGGGGAAGGAGAGAGGACTCTAGCCGTTTGGGGCACAGAGCATCCATAGCCTCAGCCTTTCCACCCTCCTCAATCCGGGAAGGTGAAAGGATAGTGTGATCTGAGGATGGATGCATTCAAATGAAAGCACACATCCTCCAGGGTCTGAGTGAAACGGCCTGAGGGCAACAGCCCTATCTGAGATGCCTTTCTTTTATTTCTCCCTGCTCTCGCTCATTAGCAGAAACATGTAAGTCCCCACTCACTTCTCCCTCTCTCTTCTTACATAGAGAGAGGGAGCTGGTCTCAATGGAAAAGAGAGAAAGAGAAGGGGATTAAAAAGAGGGGGAAAAAGTGAGTGAGAGAAAGAAAAGAGAAATCGAGGTTGAGGTATAGACCTTGTTTTACAGTTTATGAGAAATGTTTAAATGTGTTGGTCAGTAGATGCGTAGCTGTTTTGATATGGAGAACTGTTGTGGATGACCGGTGAAATGACACATTTCTATCAAGGCTAATTATATCCATAAGGGAGTGAACGTTATTTATAATAAGGATTACATGGAGAAATGGAACCTCTCTGAAATGAATATATTTGACCTAGAAAAACGCTAGAAAAAAAAACAAAAAAAACAAGCAATGTACATTTTGTGTCTCCTCGGCTATAGAAGATTGGAGCTCAGCCTCTGAATATCAAAGAAACAAAACAATGATATCCCCATATGCATCGGAGTCACTTCTTTCCCGGGTATTTTACCACTTGTTTCTAGCGTAAAGCATCGTGGACCAAAATCTTAAATTAACAATGGGTAGGCCTGTGCTATTTGCCATTGTCTTTAATAAAAGCCAGGCCTATGGCATACCCTCTCATACCCCCTCAATTCAAGTCTTGGTTTTAACTTAACATCCCTTCACTGACATGGAGGTAGGCTATTTATGTAGTGCATGGTGGGTGGAAGAATTGACTGACAAAATCTATGGATAAAGCAGCTTAGAGCCTAATTTCGTCTTTCAAACAGGTAGGCCAACCTCTTATTTCTTAAATAGGAAGAAATAGGACCCAACACAAAGCCTTCTTGTTATTTGTAAAGTCTAATTAAAATGAAGATGGTTGAAATAAATTATGCCTACCTGCTTTTAGCACCATGAACTGTCCTACTCATCTTCGCGCTCTCCTGAAACTGATCCAAACATAGGCTATAGGCTAATCCGTGCAAGATAGTGATTTTTTTTTACTAGGCCCTAATCAAAAATAATTTTACGAAGAAGCTTTTGACTCTCCTCCTGAACTGCCACAGTAGGCCTACACAGCACAGCCATTGGTTAAGCAGCACAAAGTTATTGATCAGCAAGATCAGAGCAGGCCGAGGCTCAGGGTTGGAATATTCATTGCAGTGTGCAATACAGCCTAGATTTATTTACACCATCCCAGCAGCTATCTACTGTTCTGCGCTTCTGTGAGCATGCACTTCGTAGATCATTTGATTGAGACCACACTAAATAGCCTATACTGTAGGTGCACTTGATATTGCTCGCCCAGTGGAGAATCAGAGATGAGGGGTGGCATCGGGCACACATCGATATATAGCCTAATAAGCAACTAATTATAAAACATTGAGAAATGTTGACATTTCATCAGCTAGAGATTACCTGGACGAGATTCAAAAATACTAAACCCTCCCCTGGACAAGATTCAAAAATACTAAACCCTCCTCTGGACAAGATTCAAAAATACTAAACCCTCCTCTGGACAAGATTCAAAAATACTAAACCCTCCCCTGGACAAGATTCAAAAATACTAAACCCTCCTCTGGACAAGATTCAAAAATACTAAACCCTCCCCTGGACAAGATTCCAAAATACTAAACCCTCCCCTGGACAAGATTCAAAAATACTAAACCCTCCCCTGGACAAGATTCAAAAATACTAAACCCTCCCCTTGACTGAAATTGAGAAAGCATGACCCTCCCCCATTTTCCTCCAGGTAACCATTCTGTAAATTTTGATCCATCCCTATCTGAACCCAAACCCACAATTCACATAAAAACATGTCTGTCTTTCCAACTTTGAAAAGTGTGTATAATATGTGTAATGTAAAGTGATGTTAGATAAATTAATGTGTAGGTAGTGCACAGTTAGATCTTCGCTAATTGAATTCATGGTATTTGACATCTCAACTTATTACTTACTATTCACAACACACCTACACTTTTCCATATTATATGTTCTATATTGGTGGTTTTGGATAGATGCCTACTGCCTAGAGTAAATCCAATATTCCCTTGTTGGATGTGTATTAGCTTAGAAAATAATCCTTAACAGTCTGTTCTCTAAGGCATTCCATTACCAGAATTTACATTACTATGTATCCCACCTGTATTGTCTAAATATTGAGTTCAGTTTCCTGGAATCGGTCATAGGATTTATTGTAAGTTGACACAACATTTATCATGTTAAACAGACTGTCTCCTTCAGGTACAGTGTGGGGTTTTAGAAGGCACTTTTACTAGCCTTAGCCATGACTTTGATCAAACACAACGCTGAGCCTATATCACAATATATATATATCTGTAGAACAAAATGGTTTCCATCAGGCTAAATCACAGCTAATCACAGCCTTTAGGTTCTACGAGAACACACCATGCAGCCTCGGGTGTCAACTGATATGTAGCCTGCTGCTTTCTGATGTTTTTTGCCATGGAGAGGGATGGCTAGTCTGTCTGTCCGTCTGTGTACACTGGCGGGTGTAAGAGATACTGAGATAGAGATGGGGTTGTGAGCTATAGGTGGTACAGGTAGTAGGTTAGGTGGATGGGGGTGTCGCATGTTTGATCTTTGACAGAGGTGGCTGGCAGGCAGCTAGCTACATATTCCTGACAACCACTAACTGCCATTAATTACCCAGCACTGTGCTAGAAGAGGTGTCTATTAGGTTTGGGGTTGCAAAGCTACCGGTAATTTATAATTGAATAATACAAAAATATCTATATTCATATATAGCATACAATTTTATATGTGTCCATATTGTCCATGAGTTTCTAGTGGAAAGACCATATGGTTCAAGAGAATTTAATACAATTAAAACATTTATTTAACTAGGCAAGTCAGTTAAGAACAAATTCTTATTTACAATGACGGCCTACACCGGCCAAACCATGGGACACCCAATCACGGCCGATTGTGATACAGCCTGGATTCAAACCAGGGTGTTTATGGTGACACCTCAAGCACTGAGATGCAGTGCCTTAGACCGCTGTGCCACTCGGGAACCCCAAGAGAGCTCGGCCAACCAGTCTTTTTTCACAACTGCCACCAGTTTGGGCACAAAACATTTACAACAAAGACATATTGACGTAGTAAAATAAATAAAGAATATAAAGGATATTTCATGCTGAAACCCTCATATTAAACACCAATGGTATTCACTAAATGTATGGGTAATAATTAGAATAATGTTTTACAGCTTTGCCATTCTAATATATTTTTTTTTATCGCTTATTAGATTTCTTTTTTTTTACATGTGATAAGGCCACACAGAGGGCCAGAGATAATTACAGACACCTGGGATTATCTGAAGTACCCAAAAAGGCCACTAGATGTCATCTGATAAAATTCCATATATTCCTTAAAAGTTACCAAAATTCTGGTAGTTTACAGGTAAACTTAGAAAGTTTCTAGTAATATTTCCTCACTTTGCAACCCTAATTAGGATACCTGTCAATGGCTGTTAGTTATAGACTCTATATTAGACTCCTATCCTCTAAAGGACATCAGTATCCTGTATCCTAAGCCATAAAACATATCTCGGCTGCACCTTGACTAGGTCAAATTGAGCACTGTCTTTTCCTACGGACTAGTGGTATCAGAAACTTTAGTATTGGTGCCATCAGATAATTTGACTTTTTTCAGGTGTTTGTGCTTTCTAAATCTTAATTCTGTTCTGTTTGCCATTAAAGTATGTGCTCTTCAAGGTACAGAGACATTGGCGACACTAATCTTCAGCACCTGTGTTGGCAGCAGTCTCCGTAACACCCGTTTGACCTCAGACCATACAGGGATTTATTAAAGGAGGGCTCACAACACATGTTGTGAGACAGTTAATCCACAGTATATATTTATTTTGTAGACGCTAAAGCGAAGACAGTATGTCTGCACAGATAGAGATAGAGCATTAATTTCTGCTCTACAGTGAGGGAAAGTAACAGATATTTTACCTGGAGACTTGTATGCCCATTCATATCATTTGTCAGAAACATTAAAATAGCCATCAGTTCCCAGTTAGCTGTAGCCTAACGGTTTTACAGCGAAGCAACTCGCTTTGGGAGTTAGAAATTGATCTTCAACTCTGTCCCTCTCGCGAGAAGCGTTACCCTTTTTATATAAACAACGGTTTCCTGCAAAACCCTTTAAATGATTCATTTTCCTATTGAGGTGAAACTTTGAGAGGTCATTACTTAGGTTAGCTAGACGATTAAGATAATCCAATACCACCCGTGAGTGTTTGAGCCCCAGCCTGGCCCAGGCCTCTGACTAACCCCACTATTTAAGGAAAATAAACACTGCAGATGGTGTGGAATGTCATCACATTGAGGACATTTATTAATTTGTTTAGAGACTGCAAAGTGGCCAGTCAGTAAGTGAGTATGATATCTTGGAAAAGTAGCGGAGGGGAAAGTAACCTAAGATGCTAATGATCTTCGCCATTACAAATGGCTGGGTGGGAGAGAGATATCTGAGTGTAACAAGATCTGCCCAGAATCACCCCTGAAAGGTGCAACAGCCATTGTCCAAGGGGATAAAGAAGACAAGATGGCAGTCCTTATGAATCATTTCTTCCCCCTGCCCCCAAAGGCACCGTAGCTGTAGACAGACTGTCATGCTTTGTAGGAATTTAGCTTGTTTTGTTGTACTGAAAGAGAAAACATATACATATATATTGAGTATGAGTATGAGAACTGTAAAGTCTAATTAAATGTTAGATTCCATCATGGTACCTCTCCTAGGTTTTTCTACACTCAGAAGTCTGTCCTTCAGGAAATAAGCTAACTAACTCCAAGTAAAAGAGATAATAATAAATATTAATAATAATACATTTAATTTGTAATGTGCTTTTCATTGAAACATTTAATCTCAATATGCTACAGTGAGTGCATTAAAATAAATAAAAACAAGACAAGAGAGAGGACACAACTAGACAGTGACACTTTTTACAACTACAAGTTCATAGACGACAGATCGACATCAACAACAATTGAACAGATTTTCCAGCACAAAATGAGTACACTCACACATTTTACAAATCCTCAAAGCCTGTACAGATAGCTAATGCATGTTCAGGTTTTCCTTCTTGGTAACAATGGAAAAAGTCACATCTCATGCCAGCAGTACATTGTAACCAAGCATTAACAACAGAGCAATTACCATTTTATATAAAACTAAACAAATACAACTTTTGTCTGTGTGCCGTCCTCTTCCTTCCGTACTATTAATATGAATCGTGACTAAGGTCAGTGGTGAAGGTACAGTGTAAATAAAGAAGTCTACTGCATGTCCTTAGGACTATAACATATAGCAGGGGTATTCAACTCTTACCCTACAAGGTCCAGAGCCTGCTGATTTTGTGTTCTACCTGATCATTAATAGCACACACCTGGTGTCCCAGGTCTAAATCAATCCCTGATTAGAGGGGAACAATTACAAAATGAAGTGGAACTGACTACAAGGTCCAGAGTTGAGTTTGAGGGACATAGCAGAGTCTGCTATGTAGCCTAAATACGTATCAGGATTGTGTTGCATGCTTTTGTTAGGGATTTAGAAATCATATAGTGCCATCAGAAAGTATTCACACCGCTTAACCTTTTCCACATTTTGTTGTGTTACAGCCTGAATTTAAAATTGATTACATTGGGAGTTTTTGTCACTGGCCTACAAAAAAAGGTGGAAAAGTAAAAGTACTGTAAAAGTGGAATTATGTTTTTTGAAATTTTTACAAATTAATAAAACATTTAAAGCTGAAATGTCTTGAGCCAATAAGTATTCAACCCCTTTGTTATGGCAAGCCTAAATAAGTTCAGTAGTAAAAATGTGTGTAACAAGTCACATATAAGTTGCATGGACTCACTCTGTGTGCAATAATAGTGTTTAACATGATTGTTGAATGACTACCTCATCACATACAATTATCTGTAAGGTCCTTCAGTCGAGCAGTGAATTTGAAACACAGATGAAAAATTGCACTTTGTATGGTGTATTAATACACCCAGTCACTACAAAGATAGAGGTGCCCTTCCTAACTCAGTAGCCAGGGAAGAAGGAAACCGCACAGGGATTTCACCATGAGGTCAATGGTAACTTTAAAAGAGTTTAATGGCTGTGATAGGAGTAAACTGAGGATGAATCAACAACATTGTAGTTACTACACAATACTAAACTAATTGACAGAGTGAAAAGAAGGAAGCCTATACAGAATAAAAAATATTCAAAAACATGCATCCTGTTTGCAACAAGGCACTAAATGAATACTGCAAAAAATGTGGCAAAGCATTTAACTTTATGTCCTGAATACAAAGTGTCATGTTTGGGGCAAATCCAATACAACACATTACTGAGTATCACTCTCCATATTTTCAAGCATAGTGGTGGCTGCATCATGTTATGGGTATGCTTGTAATCATTAAGGACTAAGGGGGGTTTTCAGGATAAAACATTTACGGAATGGAGGTAAGCACAGGCAAAATCCTAGAGGAAAACCTGGTTCAGTCTGCTTTCCACCAGACCTAAAAGAAGACAGTTAATGTTCCTGAGTGGCCGAGTTACAGTTTTGATTTAATTAGGGATATCCACCTAACCTTTTCGCCTAAAATGACATACCCAAATCGAACTGCCTGTAGCTCAGGCCCAGAAGCAAGGATGTGCATATTCTTGGTGCCATTTGAAAGAAAATCCTTTGAAGTTTGTGGAAATGTGAATTGAATGTAGGAGAATATAACACAATAAATCTGGTAGAAGATTCTACCACCATCTTTTAAATGCAACAGAAAGGTCCCAAATCTAGCCATCACTCTGGTGTCCACAAATCTAGCCATTCTGATGGTGTCCACAAGATGGCAGCAGTGCATCTGCAAAGTTTCAGACAGATAACTTGAAGTATGAGCAAACTACATGACATTTAGTGTGAAGTCACCCAGGTACATTTGGGCAAATCGTGAAGGAGACATTTACATTTACGTTACAGTATACTTGGACTTTGATTTAGCTTTTCCAGTATTAGTAGCCATATTATAAGTTCAACATTTGCAAAACACCCAGTTTTCATAACATCACAACTCTCCATATTCTTATAATTTGTGTCCAAAAAGAAAACGCTTGCTGTCGCACAAGGTTAGCAGCAACATTTGCAACATATACGGGGTTTCCGTAAAGCCAAGGTCATTGGCTATCTAGCTAGCTTGATTTAACCCCGATTGGTGCTTATTTGACAAAGTTACAGTCAATCAAGTGAAGATCGCTCGTGTCATCGGCGTGCCATGAAGGCGTCGCTCATTTGGTGTCCTAAAGGATATACTACACTCCTAATGATATAATGAAGTCTGGTTACGTTCTAGGATCTCGGAGGAATAAATATGAATGTTATTTGACTGTTTGAAACAACGTTTATGGTTAGATTTTCACAGATTCCTATCTTTGCAAATTGAAAGAGTGGAAATTTAAAATCGATTGTGCGTGCTATATGGACCTTTTTAGGATATGAAAAAGGATTTTATCTAACAAAACAACACTTCATGTTATCTTTGGGACCCTTTGGATGATAAATCAGAGCAAGATTTCAGAATTTCACCTTCAGAGGTGAATTTATCAAACAAAAAAGTGTTTTGTTGTTAGGAGCACTCCTCAAACAATAGCATGGATTTCTTCTCAGTAGTAGTTACTGTAAATTGGTCAGTGCAGTTATATTAACAAGAGTTTAAGCTTTCAGACGATATAAGACACTTATATGTACCGACATTTGTTGTTTCTCTAAAATCTGCGATCGTGACACACGGCGCTGCATGATTTACAACTGCCCCGTTGACGGGACGCCTATTCTTAAGATATTTGAAGATCTATGGCAAGACCTGAAAATGGTTGTCTAGCAATGATCAACAACCACTTTGACAGAGCTTGAAGAATTTTGAAAATAAAATTGGACAAATATTTTACAATTCAGGTATGGAAAGCTCTTAGAGACTTACACAGAAAGACTCACAGCTATAATCGCTTCCAAAGGTGCTTCTACAAAATATTGACTCAGGGGTGTAAATACTTGTGAATGAGATATTTCTGTATTTAATTTAACATTTGCAACAATTTCTAAAAACATGTTTTCACTTTGTCATTATGGGGTATTATGTATAGATGGGTGAGAGAGAAAAATATGATTTAATCAATTTTAAATTCAGGCTGTAACACAACAAAATGTGGAATAAGTAAAAGGGGTATGCATGCTTTCTGAAGGCACTGTACAGTATATCATCTCAGCACCTCTATTGGAATCGGTGTTATTTTGTGATCACAAGCTTTATACAGTGCAGTACCTGTTTGCTGCTGTATTTTGAAAACCTTCTCAAAGAGCAATTGCACCAATAGTACATCTTCAGTCAGAAAAATGAATTTGTGGTGAGGTTCTCAAAGGGTTATAAGACATTTTTTCCCAACCTGTCTGTGGAAGAAGACTATGTCAGAGGTGTCTGGTCCACGAGAGGTGCTCTAGTTAGCTTTCCTTCACCTTTCCTCCAGTCTGAGTCTGGGAAACACATTTTCATGCCTGGACAAATCCAACCCGTCAAATGCCTGTATTATGTGTGTTTCTTCCTGTTGAGGCCTACCTATGTCAGTATCCAATTTTCTGCTCTCTCTCCGACTAAGGTGCAACATCTATCCAGATACACTTTTCCTGACCTCTCAATCACGAGCTACATCCCTCTTATATATGACCTTTTGCATCGTTTGTTCACAGAATAATATTCTCTACCTAACTGTATGGACTGATCAATCGTTCCTAGATTTGCAGACAACCTCACACAGGTCTCCATGATAAGCAGTGACCCCCACTAATGATCCTTATCATTGGTTACCAAGGTTACTTGTGGACCTATGCTGCCAACGGTCTCTGTGCTACAGGTGTGAGGTGAACTCTGTCGACCCTCTGACAACTCTGGCTCCTTCCCAGAAATGAGGAGGATTCTAAGAACTCTGTTCTTTGTGTTCAAATTAGACTTACAAGAGATAACACAGGTCTTGCAGCTTCGATTACAATCCAAATGATGATTCATCATTGATGAAAAAAGAAAGAAAGTAAGAGGCAAAACGAATCAACAATTTCTCTTCTTTAGCATTCCTCTCATGTAATTGGCTTCAGGTGTCATGACAAGTTAAGGATCTGGGTGTCTTAAGTCATGTTCATAGGGCTGTATCAAGCAGGCTGAAATGTCTGCCCACCAGCAATATTTCATGCGTGGGTGTCTAGTGAATGAGCACTGTGCAAACTCTGAGGCTACCTGTGTGCTTTATTGTGACTTTTGAGGACAGCCATTCTTTGATGTTTATGAAGAAAGGTGAGACTAGCATTAGGTAGCTACCCTGGGGCCTGACACTAACTCTTTACATGAGGCAATGACTCCACACAGAACAATGGCTCTTTACATTTATTATTAGAAGCCATCAGTCACTTGTTTACATTGTCTCCATGCAGGTGAAACATAGCTCTTTGTCATAGCGGGAGAAACAAAGACTACAACCAGGATTTGGGATCAGTTTCTCTTCTCGCTCCCTCCGTGTGCACTCTCCATGCCAGAGAGACAGATCAAAATGCAACTCCAGTAGAAAACATGTCAACTTTTTTCCCTCCAAGTTTACTGACTCACCCCTTTGTTGTCTAACTTTTTTTCAGATGTAGGTTCAGTCCATACAAACATGACATGAAAACACGTCGACTTGTGGTATTATATGTCAGCTGAAAGGATATAATTACACCCAAGGTGCTAATAGCATTTTTCTAGTCTTAGAGAAAGAACACCATTGTGGGACAAAATAATGGGTAGTGTTGTCTTCCTTTGAGCAAGCTTTGTTGCTGCAGTTGAACTTGACAAAAGATTCTAGTGAATAACAGGTGCGTTGAATGTGCTTCACTGTGCATGTGACCACATCCCCGGATCAACTTAAACAAGGATTTCCCCCCCAAAAGGACAAAGGCTGCTCTCTCTTTTTTCATTTATTTGTTTTTCCTCTATAATTTGCACTGTCAGGCCCAAGTCAGAAAGTGTTTTCATCAGAGAGCGAGGAGGCATGTCTTCCTTTTAGTGTGATAAAAACAGAGCACGCCCCGCCGTCCTTGTCGTCCCTGGGCCCTGGGCATGGTGAGGGGATCAGATGTTTGTTTGTTGTGCCACAACCACAGCTTTTCCCAGGGTACACTGAGAGAGGCATCACATAAACAGTTTGTGTTTGTGTGTCTTTTGGAGGGGTTGGGATCAAAGCAGAAGACAGATTTTTCAAGTCTTGTTTTACAGCTAACGATATTAAGAATATAGCAATAGATACATAGTTATAAATAGGTATAAAAATCATAGAAGCATCAATCTTTATCTCCAAAGAACAGTCAAGCATGCATTAGTGACAAATGTGTATTTAAAAAATAGAATAAAACATTTGTGACTTTCTGAGCCACATTCACTTCCCTTCGTCATTCAGATATTCAACTTTGACCTAAACAAAGCATTCCATTCATAAGGAGGCCTTCCTCCTTAAAGTAACACCACAGCACTCACCTGCAGAAGAAGCAGTCCCATCATCTGTAGACAGGTATTTTCTGGCGGAGTTACTCTATACATTTTTGGGCAGACGATTACATCTAGACCTGAATGAAACATCATGTTACTGATGTTATTTCCTCTTCCTTTCGCTAAAGAAAACTGTCCATGTGTCGGCAGTGCAGAGATTTGCTGTTCAGATCTGAGAGAGAGAAGAACAGGGAATATGTTGTTGGACCTGCGGAACCTTCTCGAGTTTCACGCTGTAGACCAGGGATGGTAACTTTGATAGGGGTGGGGGCCACAAAAAATAGGAACTCATCACACATGTAGTCAGAGCTGGCCCTAGCCTTTTGGGGGCCCTAAGCAACATTTTGTTTCCCCCACCTTGCGAGCAAAACATTTAGCGGTATAATTTTTTGCAATTCTACACATTTTGCCATGGGGCGTAAATAAAAATGTGCAGTTTTACAGCTAACTTCCTGCAATTCTATACATTTTGCCATAGGGTGAAGAGAAATGTTAGAAATGTTCTTTTATATGATATTTGAGTGAGAATGACTAACAAAATCAGTGAAAGCCCCCTAGTCAGTAATTTTACCATGAATACTACAAGTTTTAATAGCTGGTCGCTACACTAACTTATCCATCTAAAACATTTTTGCTGGTCTAATTGAGTGACTGTCAATGAGTGACATAACAAGAAAATACCTGCTGACGCACAACCAAACTTGCACCTTGTCTATTCTCCTATTCTAACTCTCAACAGTAAGTTGACACCCGACTGAGCCCCCAAAATATATATATATCCCGTGTGTATCAAGAATGGTCCAGCATCCAAAGGACATCCAGCCAACTTGACACGACTGTGGGAAGCATTGAAGTCAACATGGGCTAGCATCCGTGTAAAATTCCTTTGACACCTTGTAGAGTCCATGCCCCAACAAATTTAAGCTGTTCTGAGGGCAAAAGTAGGGGGTGCTTCTCAATATTAGGAAGGTGTTCTTAATGTTTTGTACACCCAGTGTATATATGTGTAAACGCAAAGAATCCAGCAGTGTTGCAGTTTTTGACACAAACCGGTGCGCCTGGAACCTACTACCATACCCCATTCAAAGGCACTTAAATCTTTGTCTTGCCCATTCACCCTCAGAATGGCACACACGCAATCCTTGTCTCAATTGTCTCATGCCTTAAATATAATTATTTAACCTGTCTCCTCCCCTTCATCTACAATGATTGAAGTGGATTTAAGTGACATCAATAAGGGATCATAGCGTTCACCTGGATTCAACTGGTCAGTTTATGTCATGGAAGAGCAGGTGTTCTTAATGTTTTGGAAATTGATCCACGGATCTAGAAAAGGTTGCCCATCCTGTTGTAGACAATTCCTTTTACACAAACAACGACTTTGTTTGTGTTTATTGAATAGGATCTGGTATTCTAAGTGTCAATTCAAAGTCAGTTGCTGTTGAACTTGGGTTTTATGTGTTGCACTGTCAGTAAAGGAGTCAAATCGATGTTGTCATTCACTACACATTCTGAATAATAACACACAACTAGAGGTCATGTATCATTAACTGTTTCTTGCAATGTCTGTTTCCATGACTTTTGACTCCTTTTAAATCAAAACACAATTCTTTGTAAATTAATCAAATGCATTGTCAAATTATATTTTCCTTGACTTTTGTCTCCTCTTTTACTACTGAAAAGGATTGAATGTAACTTTGTATATTGTTTTGCATATTTACTGACTTAAACAATCCTACCACGATTCTTCTACCCCAAATGGCAATGGTGATTATTCAATAGGCCTATCTACCACTTTCTTCTTTTCAAGAGAGGAGTCCATGTTTTTCCTAATGAGGTACCTAATTTATCTTGTCAATAAAAGCGGCACTTCTACCCAAGGTGTCAGTGAGGAATTTGGAAGTGAATACTCTCTTGCCCTTTCCCTGTAAGTAAAGCTCCTCTTCAGTTCTGTTGAGTGCTACATGATAACCCAGATTTGGCCAAAGTTTGCACACATTCCAGAGAAGCTTTTAAAAACGATGACATCGCCATTGTACACAATCAGCAAAATACCTGGTCAAATGTCAAGCTCTTCTTATGGGATGTTTTGTAAATAATGTGTGATAATGACTTTAAATACTTGCAGACAACAGTTTTACTACAAGGGTACTTTTTCCAGGACACAAGAGGCTGTCTGGAGTCGCCTGAGGGCTCCACTTGTCACACAGGAGTAATGGTTCTCTCAGTTCTGACTCCGCCACTTGACTTTGTTGCTGCTGCATTGAATTACAGCCCATGGACAAGTCCCTCTCTTTCTGTTGGATATTCAATCTTCTGATAAATTGTTTTGGAATTTGAGGCCTCAGTGAACAGGACGTGTTTTGAAGCAGGTTTCTGTTGCTTTGGTGGAGTGGAGCCGCCGGCATATGAGGTTCAGGAGTCTGACAGCCGAGCAGGACTCAAGTTAAGCCCCATTTAACAGACTGGGTTAAGCAACAGGGACTAAAGTTGACTTAATCCAAGCTCACTCCTAACAAATATGACATGTATGAAAAACAAACAGTGCTCGAGCAGCTAGCGCCAGAGGCTAAGGTGTAATGAATAACACACTAATGCTGTGTCAGACCACTACAAACTACCACAGGAGAGTAAACATGAAAATATTATTTCTGTTGGACTTCAGCCAGACGAGTAGGGCCACAGGGTGCGTGTGTGAGTATGCGTGAACTCAAGCATCGTTATCCTTTTTCACTTCTTCAAATCCTCTGTCGTGACTGACATTTCCGTGTTATGATGTATGAAATGAAGATCCCAAAGTCTACAGCTTTGTAATTCATAAAGACTGCACAGTAGGTGTTCATAACCTGTCGTGACGCGTCAAAGGTACTATATCATTCCTTTGACAGAATATGTGGATTTTATGTAAAACTAATAACAAGTCTGTCAAATTTCTCACTCTCTCTTGACCTTTCTCAGGAAAGACAACCTAAATCCAACTAAGTTAAATAACATTTGTAAAGCTTTTTTAAATGTTTTATTACAGTACTTTTGTTATAGAACACGCAGAAAGACCCCCTCGGTTACTGTAAGCGCAATAGCCAGGATCATCCTGTATTATCAGAGATTGGAGTACGATAATGGGCTTGGGGAAGTCAGGGTCATGGATTTGGAAGGTTCAGTGGTCACCGGCAAGAGCCAGGATGATATAGCAAAGTAGAAAATGTGCAATAGACTGCTAATGCTATCTTTATGAATCATACTATAACAAAGAGGCTGAAGAGCGTCACAGAGTAGAAACAACATGAGGTTCAGGAAGAGATGAACTATGGCAGCCTCCAACAAGAGAGAAGATAAGAACCACCAGGAAACCAGGATCCTATTCAATAGGCACCAAACGAAAGGAAGCGGACTAAAACAGGGAGGGACTACCTGGATTTGTTCAATAAGAACATCTTGTTTTCATTTTTCTACGGTGTGCCCTAATGAATACAACCCAGGGGAGAGCTGGAACACCTGCTGTGGCTGGGTTTCCTACTTTGCCCCTTAGTGCCACCATAGTTCCCATTAGCATTGAGAACTTATCCTGTCTCTAATAGATATCTTATAGTGTAACAATACATATTTCAATTTAGCTGTGAATTAAATGTAACATACAGTACAATGGGGTGTTGACTTAAGATTCCTCTCATTTTAGTTTAATCATTTGTTGTTTTATAAAACTCAAATGAATGGCACCAATGTCCTCTGGTATGTGTCAATATTGGAGTTTATACAATATGAGTCTGGATGTCTGAATATCTCACTACAGTGGAAAACAGATGAGGAAACAGAAAACAAAGGCATGACACAGTTTGCTACCCTTTTAAGCCAAGTAGACAACCTGAACTCAAAGCATTTGGAAACATTACGCAGAGCAGACATAGTGAAGGCGTCTGCGCCACGCCATGCATTTACAAGTCAACTTTCGCTGCTTTAGAAAATGCTTGGCATTTACACTGGCATTTAGACTTATTTATTTATTTTCCCAATGTGCAAAAACATTCTTCGGGTATATGCAAATTTGGTTAGTTCTTAGAAAGGCATGACATTTCAAAAATGTGAAATAAATTCATATGGTCCAATTAAATTGTAACTGTTGCTTGAGAAATCCACTGCGTTCAGTCTATCCCAAATTGCTTTGTGCCTTGCATTCTGTATTTAATTACATCAGGAAGCGAAGAGTGTTCTGTGATAACAGCAGGCTTCTCTCTATATATGGCTAAGAAACAGTGAAATGATTTTAAATTGTGCCTGAGGACTCTAGACGTCGGAAGAAAGCCCTGGTTTTGCTGATCGAAACACCCACAGAGCTACCTATAGGATGCAGAAGTTGAGTTCAGCGTGATGACCCTTGTTCTTATTCCACATAGTGGGATTCATTCCAAACCGAACTAATACACATTTACTAGAATCAAGCCCCCCCAAAAAACATCAAGTTCTGCAATGACCTAGCTATTGTCAGAGAGAAGGCATGTCAGCTATTGCATTGAGACAACAATAAACAGACTACTCCATTCTTCGAACCTTCCACCGTGATGTCACGTTTCAAAATAGAGAAGAATCTCAGATAAAATGGTTTAGGAAAATGTCCACCTGAGTTGATTGCAGCTCAGACATGACAACTATGATTCAGCAACCTATTCAACGCCTAATATGTGTTTCAAATCGTTTCTATGTAACTTCCTGAATGGTGTATATCTAAAGGTCCATTGTCATGGTCAGTCTCCAATAGCCTGCAGTACCGTAGCTGCATTAGATGAAAGAAACAAGACTTTAGTGTGAAAGATATTTGAACAAGATATTCTACAAGGAGAGCCTGTGGGGGTAAATGCAGAGTTGTCCGTCTACTTCTCTAATAGGTTAGTATTGCTCTGGGGGAATGCTTGGTGTCTATCATCCTGAGTGGCTGGAGGAAAACTAGAAAAGGAAACATGAGCACTATGTTTGAGCTGCGTTTCACATCTAAATTATCATCTGCTGGAGATGTATATCTCCATTTTGATTACTTTACACTTAAATACTACAAATGAATTCAGCCGCTATTACAGTTATTACAGATGATTCTTTATTAGCTTAATATACTGTGCATAAACACCTCCAGCACCCACCACCTATTTCATAACGACATCTTATTGTTGACCATTTCAGGTCTATAGGCAGAAGTGGTATAACAGCAGCTGATTATATAAATCAAAAGGTTTCAAAGTATTCTAATCTTCTAATTACACTGAGAGAGAGAACAAATAGAATTGTTTAATTATCTTTAATATTACACAAATCTGTATGCAAATACTTATACTTTTTTTCTCTCAGTGTAATTAGAAGACGTTTACTATACTATCATGATTTGTCCTAAGAAAACAAATCACAATAAAATAAAGTGAGTACAGAAATATTTAGAAAACCCTTTGACACCTTTTGATTTGCTGCAGACAATCAGGATCCAAATTAATTGGCACACTTTCATGTGCTTTGTGTTTGCTTTGTTTTCTCTTGTTATTGTGATAGTCGTAGACAGCTGGCCTGGAGACGTCAGGGGAATTCATAGTTCATTTGTAAAAGCCTTCACCCAGAGGTGTATCTGTCTGGTGGAGGATGGAGGGCGGGAGGTGAGTTGTAACGCCTTGTGCTAAGAGCTGTAGCACGGTGCGTCCTATCCTCACCCACACCAGGACATGATAGCTCTGTTGAAAAATTAAGAATTACAGCTTTACAAATGCCACAGAACCTGTCAGAGAGGAGGAGGGCTTTTTATTTTGCTTGTGGCTGACAGCAATTTTGCTACAAGTCGCTTGCATATTTGTGCTCCGGCTTTCTTTGTTCCTATCAAAACAACACGACAACTCCTGTGTTCCTAGGAGACTTGTGTAGAATCAGGAGCGTGCATCAGCTCAGGGAGAAAGGGAGAAAAGAATTACAGTCTGAGGTGATGCAAATGATATCTTCAGTGTATCTTCCCTGACAGCTGATGCCAGGATTAAACAAAAAGATCAGGAACTTATGACTAATAGCTCAAAGCAATCATCTCTCATTATTTCAATTACATGGGTAAATGCATGCAATCATGGATCAAATTGCTCCTCTGAAGAGGGTCTTTTCAAGCAAAGCATTTCTGTCAGTAAAAAAAAAAGACAAAAAGTGAAAATATTTGCATTGATTTCTTTATGAAAATACACCTTTGTTAGATAAAAAATTATCTACTCGCACCTTCAGTTGTAGTGTGTTAACAATAACAAAATAAATAATAACAAGAGCACACACTGGCCAGTAAGACAATAAGCGAAAGGGAGTTAGATACCCTCGAGCCTGTCTGTGCAACCTGAACTAAAAGTTAAATAAATGGCAACCATTTTGCCCAATAATAGTACCTGGCTGGCTTTGAGAGGAGAGCAGCTCCACTGACCGATTCAGGGGTCTTCAGCCTCCTGGGCTACATCCCAAATGGCACCCTATTCCCTATATAGTGCGCACAGGGCTCTGGTCAAAAATAGTGCACTACATAGGGAATAGAGTGCCATTTGGGACAAAGCCTTTCTGTGATGTGATTGATGACTCGGTGACTGGAGGAAAATTGCCTCTTATAAATTATTCATCTAGCAGCTATCTATTTGCTGTTGAAGTAGCTGACAGGAAAGTTCTGACTGTCTGGGCACAATCTGCTCTCAAATCACTTAGCCTACAAGTGAGAGAATATTTAAAGAAACCAAGCGATGTACGACGCCTAGTGGTATCAGGTTAGGTCTTTCATAGACACATCTAGTAGAGGAACAGGGTTAGTCTATTGTCTATTATACAAGGCTTTTTAGGAACAGTACTGCAGCTTGTATGGCTCACATTGTTTAGAATCTGGTGAAAGAAGTGGCTGTTTCAAAAACATGCGCAAAGACAATGGATTAACAACACACTCTCCAAGTGGTTGAGCCAAGTGGTTCTACGGCCAGAGACAAAGAAGTGTATACAGAGACCTGAGATGTCAAAAAACTTCAGAGACTTTTTGGAATGTATTTTGTATTGACTTGGTCCCTCAGTAGTGGTCTGGCTGTAACTGAGCCCCACCTTTGTCCCTGTGTCCCACAGACAGAACCCTCAGTAGCCAGCCTGAGCAGCAGATTCAAGTCCTGGGTGGGTAAGGCGGAGGCAACAGAGATAGTGTTGGGGCTAGGGGAGGGAGAAGGAGGAGGTGGGGAGCGAGCTAAGGAGGGTGAGGGGTAGATCCAGCAACCCAATTGCGCTTCCCTTTGCATTAGCCTTTCCTGCTCAGGCTCCATCGACCTGTCACAGACATCACAGTGATTGACTGGCTTGGCAGATGCGCTGCTATAACAGGTAACCTGATCCACCGGTCCCATCTGGCGCCCAGCCTTTCTCAATTCACACCCAGCCGAAGAATAGACATCACCAGGAGCAAAGTCTTCTTTGTGCACGAAGGAAACATTTGTCATATATGCGATATATGTATATAGCCTACGTGTAGGTGTGTGTGACTGCGTGCAAATGTGAGGGAGAACACGTTGATGGAGGGCTGAATTTGCATAGACGTGGCGGGCACACGCAGGCACGCACACACACACACACACATACGCACAGATGGATCACCACGGCAGTCTGCTTTACAGCGGGATCTGTCTCTCTCTTTCAAAGGGATGGACAGAACACAGACACAGATTAGAGACTTGGGGGGTAATCATCAAATTAGCATGCTTGAGAAATTATGATTTCTTTTTTTCCTTGTGTAGCAATTGCCATGCATTGAGCCCTCGGTGCATTGCTTAATTTTTCCATGAGAAAGATTGCAATTAGAAAAAGTCTGAGAGTGAATGCATAAAGGAGTAGCTATGATGGGGCTCTCGTCTCAGACAGATGGAGTGTCTAATTGCACAAAGCTTGAGAAGCTTGTCTCTTCTGGACTGGTGATGGAGGGTGGCGATGAGGGGTAGGGGGCGGTTGCCACCACCAGTTGGAGGTTTGGTTGAAGTATTGCTTTTTAAAAATTCTCTTTTTAGGTGACCATATCCTGGCACAGCGATGGATGGAGATGAGAGGAGGCAGGGAGCAGGGCTAGTACCGGTACCCTTCTACCCACACAGCCTGATGGGCAACGTGGGGTCCTTCTCTCTTGCAAGTGCAGGCAGATCGTGTCTCCCCCGCTGCTCTGAGGAAAAACACTGTTCAGTGATCGCTTTTCCTTTAATAATGACTTCTTCCCACCAAAATATTTTGTCAAGCTTGTGTACGGAGAGTTCAAGCCTTTGAATCAACACCTCTGAAATCTATCAACAGCCAAGAATCTTCCAGGCTTTCTCCTGGTGGCAAAGTAGCTAACACTTCCCCCAATCCCTTCTCACCCAGCACCCCGTACTCAAACCCAGTCACAGAGTGTGACCAAGATCCTCGGCTCGGCAGAAGGGAGCACGCTGCCAATGAGTCTACGGTTCCCAGTTACAAGCTGAGGTATGAAAAGGAAATATAATGTGAGAATGCGGCACAACAAACGTCAGCTGCCTGATACGCCAGCGAGACAGAAGCGAGAGCGATGTTATTTTATGTTTCTTGAAAAATATATATATTTTCTCAGGCGGTCTACTGAATCTTCCAACGCAATGTTCTTGAATGTGAGCACAATGTTTGACAAACATGAATATCTACTGTGGACAAATGTATTTGTTCAAGTATAAAAAAAGAAGAAGCATAGTTGTGTCATATTGACAATGGAAATGCATAACGATAGGCTACTTATGTGTTGGGAAAGACTTCATTTTTATCATATCCACCACATCAGTGAAAGCAAGGTGAAAATAATGCACAGCAAAACACAATGTTGGGACCTCCCCCAAGACACCCTCCAATCTTCCTCCCCTAATAAACGTCTGGTAAAGAAACTGCCCTTTGGGCCTGCCTCCCCCAGCCTCCCCAGCCTCTCCTGCCTCCCCTACCTCCCCAGCCTCCCCAGCCTCTCCTGCCTCCCCAGCCTTCCTCTGCCTACCCTACCTCCCCAGCCTCCCCAGCCTCTCCTGCCTCCCCAGCCTTCCTCTGCCTACCCTACCTCCCCAGCCTCCCCCTACCTCCCCAGCCTCCCCAGCCTCTCCTGCCTCCCCAGCCTTCCTCTGCCTACCCTACCTCCCCAACCTCCCCCTACCTCTTCAGCCTCTCCTGCCTCCCCAACCTCCCCCTACCTCCTCAGCCTCTCCTGCCTCCCCAACCTCCCCCTACCTCCTCAGCCTCTCCTGCCTCCCCAGCCTCTCCTGCCTCCCCAGCCTCCCCCTACCTCCTCAGCCTCTCCTACCTCCCCAACCTCTCCTGCCTCCCCAGCCTCCCCTCGCCTTCCCTGCTACCCTCTGCCTCAACAACATACACTGGAGTCGTCTTTGACTGACATCTGCTTATGTTGTTGTTGGTGCTGCTCAAAAATATATATGTGTGTGTTTATGTGGGCAGTGTGTGAATGACAGTGCAACTCCAGGAGCCATGGGACCAGAGAGAGAGCATCCTCAGCTCAGTGCTGAGGCCTCACTCTAATGAAGAAGAAGCGATGTCTCCATTACGTACTGTAACCCTGTGGAACTGTTGCCCTTAACGCGTGCATCCCCGACGCCACTTAGCCATATCACTGGTGTTGAGGAAGTTAGCAGCATATGCTGTTGGGTGCCCTAGGATGGATGGGAGCTGCAGTAGTGTGAAGATCTGGCATTTAAAAGCGAGGTCTAATTATAAAAACAACAGTTCACTTCTTTCTGGGTGTAAGAGAAGTGGACCTCTTGCTGGTAATGGAGATGAGGGACGCCACTTAGCTTCTTGTTTGAGGTCAGGAAGGAAATGATGGGAGAGGAAATGTGTGGCTGGCTGCATGGGCTGTTTTGGTGTAGACTTTAATAATACTATGTCATTTCTCTCCTCTAAACCTGATATGTATGCTACCAAGTACCTAAACACAACACAACAACAAACAAAATAAGAGACAATTGTATAGTGTCTCATATATGCTTTCATTATGAGCAAATGGCTAGAAAACCTTCTTCCACTAAACATAATGGAAGGCAGGGGTTAGCATGACTGCCCATGCATGCACTGTATATATATATATATATATATATATATATATATATATATATATATATATATATATATATATATATATATATATTCAAATGATACTGAGTTGAAAGATACACAAACCCATGGTTTATTTACTGCACATAATTAAAAAGGTATATATATCTCTATTCTACTTCCGTAATTACACTAATATTCCAATATAATGTATATTGAACCAATATCATGTTTACAAAAGCCCCTTACTGACCTAAAGGGCCTCTATATTGTACTACATTTTCGCACACGCAACTTCCTCACCCAACCAATCGACTGGAGCTATCCACACAATCTCACCTTGGAGACCTGAAATTCCACCAGTCCACTTACCAGGACTGGCAGACTGATACAAAGCCTGTTCAGTGCTGCTTGTCTCAGGGAGCCCGGACCAAGCCCAGCTGTTGACTGACAGGCCGCTCCAAGTGCCAAAGGGACTAAAAGCAAGGCATGGCTTTCTTCATTCCTCTATGTCAGAACCCAGAAACTCAAGTGACAGGGAACCACTATGTGTGTGAAAACAGTGGATATTCTGACATTGAACCCACTGTAGTACTATATCTCTACAGAGGGAAAACTGACAAGCTAAAACATCTTGTTAGTACTTTACATCAAGTTGCTGGTAAACCTGTGTAGTAAGACAGAAATGACAACACTGCTAATTCTGTATATAATTTTGTACTTAATCCTTAGTTACATGATAAGATCTTCAGACATATTCCACCGTCATATCATGGAAAAGGACCCTCAGACTAAATAGTGTCGGTAGGGTATACAATAAACTCTGTAAATCAATAATCTATTCACTTCCACTATGTTCATCACTCATGATGGCATTTATTAAGATAGTGAAGAAAAATCAATATAAAGAAGAACAGTAGCTACAATAATAGAATTAGGTCAACCACGTGGGAATTTTCATACTAGACTAGAGGATATTGACAGTTGGCCTCTAGCTTTCTCTGAAAAAACTAAATACTAATGAAACTAAGCTGAATGCAAATATTATTAAACTGCACCTTCCAATGGCTGCAAATAGGAGCTAGCCTAGCACAGGAGTTTTTCATTTAGTTTCCAAGTTGCAAGCAGACAAGTCTAGTTGCATGTACCCCTATAATATCTTGTGGACAGACAATATAACATAAATGGTAGTGTAGATCTGTCATGATACAATAGGATGTGTAAGATAACGAGCAGCATTAGTTCCGGTGCTTTGGACAAATCCCGATTTCGCAGGTGTTAGCATCTTTTGAATTTCGTAAGTGAAGGGCATATTTGGCCCATAGACTTGCCGTAACTTGCAAAGAGAGAGAGTGGAGCTCTTCGTTTCTGTTTCCGATCCTTGTTCGATCTCTTCTCTTAACACGTATGGACCCAGAACTTAATCGAGCATCTGACCAATTACTCAAGACTTTAGCTACAGATTGTACACCAGATATGTGATAACTATGTTTCCATTAGTGGGCATTACAGGTTAGCTCATACAAAATGGCGCCATAGGTGGCTCTACAAAAACCTGTGAAAAAAACAATGTTTTGTACTAAACCAATGTTTTGTACTATGTGAGAAGGTTCCTCGCCATCTTAGTTGCCGCACATCTAGCATTTCCCAGCATCTTTGCAGGAACTAGTCCTGTCTATACAACGTGGCCACGGCCACATTTAGAAGTCGATGACAGTGTCACACAGTTCAACCAAAACAAAGATCTACACACATGCAAGTGGCATTTCTCACTCAACACAAACATGGATTTAATATCTTTGAGTTTTCTCAGTTTTTCGGAGAATGCAACTGGATGCAACTGGACACAGACATTTATAAAATAACCTTTTCCCCAAATTGAGATCAGAGAAAGTGTTGCAAAGTGCTGGTTAGTTGAAACATCTATGGTGGTGTTGTATATAACCTGTTACGCCCAGTAATGGAAACACAGTTATCACATATCTGGTGTACAATCTGTAGCTAACGAGACTTGAGCTCTGGGTTAACCAAGATTAGTACACCTATAGCAACAGGAACTCATCCAAGACTGAATGTCTGTCATGGTGGGTAAAGGTAGACACTCAGGCCTTATTGTAAACAGTCATCATGTTTACAAAGACATCTATTAAACAAGCAAGTGTTTTGAATAACAGTACTCAGCCTAGGCTAAATGTTTCTCCTTGAGAGTCAGGCAGCCGCACACAAACATAGAGGTGTCGCTCATCACAATTTAATGTAGGGTGAGAAATGGTAGCGATGACACGGTCGCCTGTAAGGACGAATCACTCTCAAGTATTTTCATAAACACATAAAAATGTCAGAGGAATTTGGAGAAACTCAAGCTACTGAAGACTGCCAAAGAAACATTGGCTAGTAGAACAAAAGGAGAGAGAGAGAAAGAGAGAGAGAGAGAGAGAGAGAGGGTGAGAGTGTAAGAGAGGGAGAGAGAAAGAGAGAGGGTAAGAGAGAGAGAGAGGGTGAGAGAGACTGTAAGAGAGAGAGAGAGAGAGAGAGAGAGAGAGAGAGAGAGAGAGAGAGAGAGAGAGAAGCCTGCAAAGACAGGTCCAAGAGACCGATGTCACTTACTAAGAGGCCTTCATCCATCCCTTGAGGGGCCAGGAGAAATCTTTCAGTTGAAGGAATTGAAAAATTTCTGTCACAGACTGTGGCTGGAGCAGGCTTGAGGCTGGTGTTGTCTATGTATGTTTACAACAACTGTCATTAAAGGCACAAGAAACAAGAGGGGCTAATGTAATGGGATCCCTCCCCTTTGTTGAATATTTAATGTCAGGCTGAAGGGAAGAAAGGCACACATACTCTTCCTTCCCCATCGCTTGGCTCTCTTGCCCTCCTCTAAGTGTCTCCAGGGATGGATGGGTTTCCTTGCTGGTCACCATGAGTACCCATTTGCTGTCTGATCTCTGCTCCTTATTTCCCCACTCCCTTCCTGTCTCCTGAAACCAAATTTGCTTCGTTTTAGTCACCTCAAAGCAGACTTGTGTGTATATATTTTCAGGGGAAATTTGATTGTCGATATGGATTTTTAAATCAGTTTTCAGATCAGGTTTTAGAAATATGTAAACTGTTGTGTTATTTTATCAGGCCCGGGCCCAGTAGTGGAACACATACCTCAGATGGGGAAGATCCAATATGGAGGAGAGATCTTTAAGCAAGACAACTCAGACATAAATGGATTAAAGAAACCATAATGGGAAAACAAGTGCCCATTTCAAGTGCAGTTGGACGAAATTTAAGACTAGGAAAGTTGCATTATAATGTGTTTTTATCAAATTGAGGATATTTTCACACTCACTGGTGCCTGAAACATGAACCTATATTTTCTGTCTTTGGTTTCCTTTCTTGAAGTACCCTTAATGTGCCAAAGATGTAATACTTAAGCTCGGGTTACTGTTGTTGGTTTGTAAGTTAATGTCTAAAAAGTTCTGATTGGATTTGAATCGACCAATGTGCATTAAAACCACCGTTCTTTAAATCAAAATCGTATGATCTAAAAGTGAACGTAACAAAACCTTCCCATTCTTTCAACATCCTGCTCATTTTGGCCAGTCTAATTCAGTTGTGGACTGAAGGCCTACTGTCTTCTATTACAGCAGTAAGACAGTTACAGTACTTTGCAAGATGGACACATTAGCTTGCACACCTCTCTCGTCAATGTGTTACTGAACATTGCTGCACAGACAGTGGCCTATTATTGTACAAAAACTTAAACGTTTAACACACTCAATTTCCCTGTTTCATCTACGATACTGAACAGTTGATGGTAATGTGGATACAATGAACAAAATGATTTTTATTTTGACAACATATAACGTCATGTAAATGTTCATTTGAAGTATCCTAAGCTAAGTAAGGTAAGTATCTGTTAAGTAGTAGAAACATCAACATTATTGAACACACGTTGTCATTTTCCGTACAGAACACTGAGAAAAATACTACTGACAAACAAGATGCATGACAAAGTAGCACTGTTTATTTCTATCATTACTTTTTATAATAAAATAACTTGAGCCTAGATAATATTAAGATTGTATTGCGATTCAGAGCACTTTGCCTTATGAAATAATCCTTCATCTGTGACACACTACTGAACACCAATACTGTCGTGCAGGCTGGTTAACAATCAATATTTAGAAATAAACTTTCCCCAAACAATCAATCATGACGCGTCCCAACAGCACTTCATTTTCATAATTTGACCGCCCTTGTCTTGCTCTGAAGTCAATGTTTTGGTCTCTGGGCTTGGATGGCAGTAGAAGTGTGTTTTCTCTCTGACAGATGGGGAGAGTATCATATTGGGAACACTTTGTGCATTAAGCACAAATTCCCCATGCAGAATTCTAAATGAACACGGGGCCCTACAGCAGCCACAGCAAGACACTTAAACTGACACACAGGAACTTGGAGAAATTACTTAACGGATCGGTTACATCTAAAATGATTGAATCAATATCAATATTTTCCCTTGGACCCTATCTCACTGATAAGCAAAATCCGTCCCCTTAAAAGCCTTACATTAAAATTTAATAGCGAGCAGTTTGCTTGCCGAGATGTGTAATATCTGGACAGCTGTCCTCTGGCGTGTTTCAAACTTGTTTTCTTGGCCGTTTCAGTGTCATCCACTAATTGCCCCTTCTTTAGGACACACGATCCTATTGAATTGAATCATAGGAGTATAAAACAGGAAAAGGCTTTCTGGAGGTCAGAAGAAAACAAGACGTCAGTTTTAAAGCACTTTCTTCTGTCTCTCTACATTTGTCTGTGCCATCCCCAAGTGGCTTGGCTGAGCATCTGATTTCAGCCCATCAAGGGCTGCTTGGTCGTTGGTGGGCTAAATTAGCAAGTGTAACTCCGTTCTGAGCGCATGGTTGCACGACATGGCTTTTCTTCTTCATATACTCAGTGGCTTCTTTCTCTTGATCACTTGAGAACATTTCTGCAGTTTTTCTCTTTAATTCATCATAATGGGGGGCACTAAATAATTTTACATTAGTCTATTTTGCAAATGTACAGTACCAAATAGATAAACACAATGAATGTATACAGCAGTCTAACAACAGGGGAAATACATTCTAAAACAAATAAATACATGTATTGTATTTATTGTTTTGTTTTTTTACAACTGGAGAAAATATAGACTGCAGTCCTTCCAATCACTGTTTTCATGAAATACAATGAAAGTCTGTCAGCGCCAGAGGACCAGCTCTGGATGGAAAACACCATACATCCACTAGCTCACACAGTCAACCCAATCAGTAACTGTATTTGCTTGAAAAGCAAAACTCAAAGCGAGCTGGCTTCGCCATCTCCTTCAGGCTCAGGCCAATGAGGCCATGCAAGCCCCTGATTTCACAAGTGCAACCCGAGCAATCACTGTAGTTCTCCTGATCCTGATTGCCTGGCCTAGCTGCCTGCATCTCCATCTCAGAGCGAGGATGCAAAGAGCCAAAGATTATCTTTCACTGTGAACTTGCTCTGATTACTGACTTGGAGAGGAATACAGCATAGGCGTGTAGCATGCCCTCATCAGCCAGCTACAGTAGCATGTCTGTAGTCAGAACAAAGCCCTGCATTCATAATGTAGTATTTATTAAAGACAGGCTGTTCAGACAGATAAATATGTTCAATCTCTGCTTGCACTGCCTGCCAGTGTCTCTGGGTCTTTGAAGGTAAGAATAGCTGACACAGTAGATATAGTATAGTGGCTTGTGGTTAATATCCTTTGCTGGGCGTTTTAATGTTTGTATCTGAGCCAATACGGATTGCTCCATCTGCAAGAAAAGCCTGTCAAAAATGGATATTGCCCAGTGGAGCGGCGTCTATCAGAATGTTCACAATATGAATTACTTAACATGCTATTGGATCAGTGTTTATGGCCTAACACAGTGCTCCACATTAATTTGAGCCTGATACTTTCGCAATAACTAATAGCCTTCCGGTTGATATGTTATTATTAATACATGGCTCAATCTGAATCTAGAAGAATATTTAAAAAATATATTAATAATTTGATCAATGAGAATTTTCCTGCACTGCAGGAAATGGAGATGAACTCACTGAAAACCCACACTAACACACAGTTATATTAACAGTATTGCACTTTTCAGGTAGCCTACTTTTGGCCAGTTAATAGCATAACCACCGCTCAAGCAACATTATGGACTAAACGCCAAATCCTGTTTCTGCAGGATTATTTTGCTGTGACAATACTGGTCAAATTAAGATCCTACATCTGTACTGTGATTTCCACTTAGTGGGCAAAGCTATCCATGCTCCTTAGTGGCCATCCAGGTAACCATATTTCTTGATTACCATCGTCTTTGTTTGTACCTGACAGCTGTCTTTAATAAAGATGTTTTTCCCTGTTCCTGTTCCTATATCTACCTTATGGCCCTCATGGTCCTTTATGAGGTTATCTCTCAGTATCTAGCCTTTATCTGCTAAGTTGGTTGGGAGTATAACGTTTCCCATACAGCCCAGAATTCCCCTCAGTGCAAACCTCAATGGAAGCTCAAATTGAAGTACAAATAGGTCTAATTGGTCCTAATATTTCGCCTCTATTTTGACTCTCCCCCCTCTCTCCCTTCGGAGGGGAGCTGATAGATTGCTCTCTCTACCTGTCGACTCTTGACTGCTACTCCAGCTCCAGCCAGGTATGAAGATCTTATCAGGCCTCAGTCCCATCGCCCCAGGGCCCCCTGAGAGGAGTGAGACCTGCTCTCTCTCCGGAAATATCCACTGATATGTGTCAGTGTATCAGTGTGCAGCAGGAAGGGAAAGAGACTTCTCAAGGCCTAGTGTTCAAATATATTTTATCGTGATATCAATTCTGAAAGAGACAGTTATTTTATTACAAGACTGACAATGCTTAATTGTTGATTCATTAAACAATAATATATATTATAGATATATTTGAAGACTAACCATAAATATATTGCAGAAAAGCTAACTACTTCAATGCCAGAAATCGCTTAAAAATCGTATTATTAATCGTATAATTAGAAATTAATTAGACATTCTAATATCGCTCCTGTAAACATTTCTATGGTTGAGTGACTCTGCTTGTCCATAGCTTTAAGCCAAACACTCAAACTCACTCAAATTCTTGTCACAGTGGTCTTCCCAAAACTCCTGCTGCATAGCTGAGCTCACCTGCTACAACCCCAACAGGAACATATCAATTCATCTCTCTCAGCCCAGCTCAAGTAGGGGTAGTCCTCCCATTGGACTGTTTGAACTTTCCAGCTGTTAAACAAAGGGCCGGGATAATGGCTTGTTGGGAATTATCTTGTTTTGATGGAAGATCTTCAAGTGGTTTGGGCCCAAACTCCTTGTAGCTGCTATTTGTCTCTCTACATAGCCAATAATCCTGGCATTTGTCAGGCCATTAGTGCTTGATGACCATATTCAGATGCTTCAAGTGCAGGCCTCTTTCCCTCCCGTCACCTGCACTTGAGATGTGACTTTCAGCAAGTGTCTGATGATTAAGTTGTGGAGGGGTTCTCTCTAAGTAGGCCCTGCCTCCTGTCATCAAGGTGTAACCTGAGCTACAGTATAGCTCAGTACAACCCAGCTAGCTACAACAAGCAAGGTAACCCCATCTTAACCTCTCATCATGATCACAAACAGAAATGACCCAATTCCTGCAGGAGCTCTCAGGAGCTTCGTCAGAGTCAAAGGGTTTTGTTTTCAACACGCAACAATAATGTTGAATCGTCCTCCTCCTCAGTCATGGCACTAGCTGCGTTGCACAGTACACTGTTGGCTGTCGGCAATTAACTGAGAGTTTAACACTTTTTTGTCTGGTGGCAAATTAGTATTCACAGTGGTTTCAATTGACATATTTCTTCTTGTCTTGGTGTGTGTGATTCTAATAGTAAATGAATGATAGAAATGAACGAAGAAGCCCCTCGGTTCTCCAGCTGTGTTTTTTAGGATATATACCAATACATGAACCCAGCCAAAGCTTTTTACTGTTAAAGCTGAGAGGCAATGAAGTAATTAAAACACCAGGGGTTCAAATATTCAATATCATTTTCCAAAATGTGTTTAATTAAAATTAATCATCAGCTGCATTACATTGCTACCTGCGGTGAAAAGTGCTACACTGGTTCTCTCTCTAGTCGAGCAGTTTCTTCCAACTCAATGTAAAGACCTTGCCAAAGAAGTCAGATTGCTGCCATCTCTCACTTTAACCCCAGAATGGGGAATTCATTCATTCAAATGCTGTACATAAAAAATATGAAAACCACTTGACTTGAACCAGCACTCTCATCAAAGTTTGGCAGTACATATGATTCCTATGGTAAATTACATTCATCATCAAAGTCTTGAAATTAGGGGTTTTAAGTCTCCTTGTCTAAGCATTCTTGATAGGGCTTGAAACACTGATGTTATTTTCATGTTCTGTTTAAAATTATTTCATATTTTAATATTTGTCATGGTATTGGTCCAAAAAGGACTGTCTCAACCCCCCCAACGCCCCTCTCTCTCTCTCTGACACCAGACTGATTAACAACATTAAAGGAGATTCCTCTGCTTTCTTCACCTCTGCCACTGACCTCATGGGATCAACCCTTTAAAGTAGCTTTCTATCTGGAGAGTCAACCTATTGTTGAGGCCTGGCGTGTCCTGTGATGTCCCAGATCCTGCTCTGTCCCCTGCTCCTGTACGCAGTAGTGGTGCGTGCGTGGGTAAAATCACTGGGGAAGCCAAGCCCCCCCCCCCAACCACAACTTTGTTTTATCACAAAACCAGATAGCAACCTCTGTCCAGTGAAGTCCACAAAGCATATTGCATTTACAGTAACAGACAGTTACATGACCTACAGCATGGTCAAGCAAGTTAATGTTTCCGACATTTTCGGACCACTAAACAACTATTGATTTAGAACCACAGAGTTACCGCAAGTCTCAAAGAAAACAGGAGCTGCCTTCACTATTCCATCACCATTTCAACAACATTTCAATATCTTCAAATCACCTCTGCTTAGTCTAATACAGTGACAACTAAAAGATACCAAAAACTATTTTGTCCAATCAACGTAAGCTAAATATGATGTGGCTGTCCATGGTTCTGATTTCTGTGTGCATGTGTGTGTGTGTGCGTGCCTGCTCGTGCAAATCAGAAAAACACGTTGACTCTTAAAAAGTATTTTTTTAATATATATATAAGACAAAACACACATCACGACAAGAGAGACACCACAACACTACATACAGAGAGACTTAAGACAACAACATAGCATGGCAGCAACACATGAAAACACAGAATGTTAGCAACACAACATGACAACAACATGGAAGCAACACAACATGGCAACAGCACAACATGGTAGCAACACAAAACATGGTACAAACATTATTCGGCACAGACAACAGCACAAAGGGCAAGAAGGTAGAGACAACAATACATCACGCGAAGCAGCCACATCTGTCAGTAAGAGTGTCCATGATTGAGTCTTTGAATGAAGAAATGAGTTACTTAGTTAACATTAGCCTTCTAATTTATGAAAGGGAACATTTTTGCTAGCTGGGTTTGCTAGCCAGCGGAGGACAACAACACAACGAGATGCAACAATTAATGTTTTTCCGTCAATTACTTGTATGCTCTCATTGGGATTTGAAGGAGTGACGCTTCCCATGACACTTTTCTTTGGTGCGCCAGGACCATTCACAGCTGAGCTCGCTCAGTTTAGCTCAACGCTGATTGGCACATTTTTTATACTTTTTTTTATCAAGGGAGGCCAGATGCTCGCTGGCTTGCCTTGCTTTCAATCCTAGGGGCAGCAACAATGTCATACTCGTTTGGACCAGACAGCATCAGATAGATGGCCTACACATAGAGAGACAGGGCGCTGTTTCGCATGCTCAGATCCTTTCTCCTTTGAGATACATTCAGCCTCTTGCGAATTGAAGGAGAATTATGAAACACTGAGAAAAGAAAGATAAATGATTATATATAGATATTTTCTCTTGGTCAATTTTTTGGGGAAGCATGGCTTTCCTTGGCATCCATGAATACACGCCACTGCCTGTACCACTTGACCTTACCGCCTGGTCCTGTTCCCTGCCCTATGCACTACTAATTACACCCATTGTTTCCATCCCTAAATAACCGCTCTGCTACTAAACAGCAACAACAATAACAACAAAAACAACAAAATATAACACATTGAAATACTATATTCATTTATCAAAAACAAAGCTGCAAATCTGTTTGGACACTTACAGTATTGCCATACAGTATAATATCCAGGTGAGCATTACAACATTTATGTTTATGTATTCAATTGAGCAGATCAAGCAGTATAAGGGCAACTGGCCACACAGTAAATAAAAGCCTCTTAGAGAAGCAAGGAAACCTCCCCAAAGAACATGTCCACTATGTCTCAGGAGTCTCCTGTTTTCTTAGTTCACTGTAGTTACTGTGTTCACTGGATTCTAAGGATTCTAAGGATTCTAAGGATTCTAAGACCCAGCTACCAGTGAGCTGTCCACAAATGATAATCACACTATGGTACATATGAAAATCAAGTCTGGAATTTTAAAGTGGAAATTACAAACTTTAGAAGCCTTTTTAAACCTTGAATACATTACAAGTTTCCATTTCCTGCTAGGAGGAAAATCCTCACCGTCAAAAGAGTGATCAAATTAAGATCCTACAACTGTATTCTATAATATATCACTTATCTTCATCATCTAAACTGTTATATGGCACGCTGCTCCATCCATCTATATTACACAGCGAACTGCCTACTAGTTTCGCTTGTTGTCCCTCTATGCACTCTCCGCTCCATTTAACCTACTTCGCGCTCCCCCATATCCTCATTTAGGAGCACTTTATGAGGAATACGGAGGCATGGAAAATTCCATAACATTTGAGTTATTTCACTTTTTTTTTATGTTTGTAGGGATTATAAGGTGAGATACTAACCTCTTGTTGGTGGTAAATCGCGTGCTACGGGTCTTTGTTCTAAATACCAAAGTATTATGAAAGGGGATTTGGTGAATGTGGAGTATGGCCGACTGTGCACAGTCATAAAGTGGCAGTAAGCACTGAGCAGAAATCAGCACAGTTACATAGTGACTAATCTCCACAGCATCATCTCTGTATACACTGATGTCCCTGTATTCCTGATGATGGAGGATTACAAGAGGAGAGGACGAAACAATCAACTCAAACCAACACACAACCATGAGTCAGTCGGCCAGTCAGTACTAACCTCCTATCTCACTGTGTGAACTCCTCTAAAGCAATGACAGTTGTTTTCATAGCCATACTGAGCTAAACATAAAAAGATGATGTGGTAGAGGTAGAACAAAAAGTAAATAATTGATTTTCCCCACTTCCTCGCCCGCGTAGAGTCATTGACAGAGTAGAGAAAGAAAAGAGTGGCTGGACATTTGACCTTCTGCGTGCATTAAACAAACAGCAGATGGTAGAGATTCAGAAGCTCCATTATCTGGTGACCAGGAGTGCTGTTCCTCACAGAGCTTCCCACAGAGTCCCTCTCTCTGAAGGCAGCATACCTAGTTCCTATCCCTTTCTTTCCATCCCTTCCTTTTCTTTCATTTCCTTTCCTTTCATTTCCACTGCAGGCCGCATACCTAGTTGCTTTCCTTTCCCTCCTTTCGTTTCCTTTACTTTCCCACTGCACCCATTCACTCCCATTCATACCTGTAGTCTGACCTGGCTACCTCACCTCTTCCTTACAAACAACTATAATAGATTTTTTGGGGGAAAGACTAATATGGTCCTAAGATATTTTGTTTAATACAACTGGAGAGCTCAAATAATAATCTGAATCAAAATTAACTAATCAGAATCAGAGTCTTCAGCTTGATGAATGATAGGGGTAACATTTCCGTGATAACATTCCAGTCCTCCTCGTAATAAATGTTTTCTATGACAGCCCATGTCAACCAGACAGGAAGGAATGTGTATTTCACCTTTATTTAGCCAGGTAAGTATTTGAGAACAAATTGTCTTTGACAATGTTGGTGAGGTCCTGGACATTCAGGTCCCAAGGAGAGGACTATTTCCATGCTGGGTCTCCATTGTAAGGGCTCCAAAGGGAGAGGAAGGGATGAGAATACTGGGGTATAATAGAACAGCGGGGTGCTACTGGGTGTGGTGAACCAGCCAAGGCCCTGGAGAGGAAGTCTTTAGCTAGCTGCCCTCAGGAAGTTACCTCTCTGCACTTAGATGTTAGATACCTTCCATCAACGACAGCTAGCTTGTCTAAGAGCCTTTTCTGTAAGAGACATTTCAAAATGTACACAACAACCATAGCAAAGTATTAGAATAGGTATCAATGAGCAGTCAGGAAAAAATGATTTAAAAAAATCATGGTGCATGTATGTTATCCAAACTCAGTCATATTGTTTACGAGTAACTAACAGGTTGCACGGGTAACTAATTCATTTCCCATGATACATATTCTGTTTGGTAATTTCACACCTTCTTGAATAGTCTAACTCTGATTTATTTATAGCCCTCCTATTCTACTTTTGCTGATAAAAAGTCTGAATAAGAGCAAAAAAAATATCAGCAAAGTTTCTATGGTCCCTGTCATTAATAGCACTTTGATTTAGCCAACCTTGTCCTCACACTCTCTTTTAATTGCACAGTGACCTCTGCAACTGGCTCTCTGTGTTGTTACTTTTTGATAATAACGCAGGGATTCACTGGACATTTGAAATGGCATACTGGTAATTACAGAGCTCTAATTACACAGTGCCAGATGCCTGCCTTTCAGAGGCTACTGCAGAAAGCCTACTGACCCAGCTACAGATGTGGGATCTAAATTTGATCACCCTGTTACAGGGTAATAATGACATTTAAAATGTGTTGTGTATTTGAGGTCTAAAAAGGTTTCTGAAGTTGTAATTTCCACTTTGACTTGATTTTTCCTTTTCTGAAAAATGTATCCAACCCCGACAAAAATGTAATTTAATTAAAATCTACAATTACAATCTCCTGTTGCTGCAGGATTATTTTCCTGCTGTAGCATACTGGCTCAAATTAAGATATTACATCTGTACATACCATTTAAACATGGACAGAGAGGTAAGTGCCAGGTCTATGTATGGGTTTAAAGTACTGTAAAGGAAGGCAGACCACTGAGCCACATAATTCGACTGACTGAATAAATAATTAAGATAAGACTTTATTTAGATAGTCACCAATAGTTGAGTTGCATTTGATAGTTTGAGCATCTATCATCTGTTGGGGACTATCCAAATAATGTATTACGGTAATTAAAGTATACTCTATATATTGATCCTCAGTTATCTTTTTCACATCTTCTTTTGATTAATGTTGATTAATGTTGTGTGAGGAGAAGTGATCAATGGTGATTCAGTTGGCCCAGTTTTCTGTGGAGCAACAATGGGAGTTTGATCTTTATGCATTGCTGCAATCCTCCATCAATCCATCAACCCTTTTCATGTTCAGAACAGTTCCCAGTAAGTCGTGATCAAAACATTACAACAATTACATTTTTTGTCTCTCACTTCCCAGCGAGAGGCTGTGGCTGTCAATATAATTTTTGGCCTCCTTTATTTAAGGCAAACAGTAGGCGGTTTGTTAATTACTTCGACTTGAGTTACATCTGAAATCGTTCGCTGTCTGTTATGCTGCTGCTTTGGAAAATGAAAATGTGTTGCCAGTAACCCCAGAAACCAAATTTCAAGAGTAAGTCACTATGGCTGCATTTACAAAGGCAAAATACCAATAATTAGGTAAAAGATCAGAATTGGGCTGCCTGTGTAAACGCAGCCTATGTAATCACTACAGTGCATACTATTTTTTTTAAGGTATTATAAAGCGTTTCTCTAAACTTCAAATCACATTATAACTTACAGGAGAGTAACGCAGATGTGATCTATGGCACTGAAAATCACTCTCTTACACAAAATTACCCTCTGAAATAAAATGACAGAATTACAGAAGTAAATATGATTTAAGGATTCTCAAAATGACCACAGGAAACCGTCTACTCAAAAACATTTCCATTTATTAGGGTGATGTATCATTGTGAACAGCCACTGAGCCCAGTCCCAGATATAAAGAGAAATGCAAAGTCTCCTAATTTCTCTCAGGTTTCTCCCATTTGGAGCTTGTCCATCAACAGAGTCAAATTATCCCCTAGCCCAGCCACTCTCTGTTAAAACACTACGATGTTTACATGACTTTGGGTGCTGTTTACACTTAAAGATGCTGGAGACCCAAACATAACAGAAATATATATATATATTTTTTGGTATATCTGGTGCGGTAAAAAAACGAATTCTGGATTGTGGAGCAATTAAAGAAGCTATCATTTGACTGTTGTTCTACCTTTTGTGGGTGGTGATGCTGTTGCGCTAACTTCTTTAAAAGTAAACGGTGTCTAAATCTCTTTTTTGCTATTGCTCCTGATTTTTCCCCTGGGAAGTGGATTAGTATGGAGGAAGGTTGCACTGACGGATGGAATTGGCTTAGATAGAGTTTCTCACTGAGAGAAAGAATGGCCCTGAAAACTCAACACTGAAAACAGACGGATTACCAGCAGTCATGCCTGCCTTTCTAATTTAATACAATTTCTAAAATTGAGTTTGATTTAGGCCCCCAAAAATGTGTAAACAACATCTTCTTGAATAGTACTGTAACTGGAACATATAAAAAACATTGTAAAAATATGACTCTTTCATGTCTAAGATTCTAGATGGACTATCTAGAACCCCTCGGAAAATCAAATGGCACTCATATATTGACGTGTCCTCTCAATTACCCTTAACATACACATTGGAATGATTGAGGTCACCCAGCTTGGACTATGGCCAGTATCAGTAATGATTGTGATTCTCAGATATCCTGTATTGCTTTTTAATCAGTATGTGTGATAATTGTGACCATTGATGTACATCGTAGGTCCATCTGCTTGGCAGAGAAGTAGATCCTAAACCATCTGTGCTCCCAACACATTGCTAGGGAAGTGATATGGATAGGTATTGTCTGGGAAAGATCACCTCGAGTGGTACGTTACTACAACTCTTCATCTGGGCTCAGACACGCACGCACACACGCACACACGCACACACAGCTTCAGTAAAGTTTAGTGCTCTTGCACCATTAAAAATATACACTGGAGGTGAAATATTGTAGACAAAGAGTCTGTCAGTGTTTTCTCACTCGCCCTGATAAGACAAACAGGGACTAAAGTTATGTATTATTCATTTTTTCTGTAATAATGAACAGTCTGTTATTCTAAAATGTATATAAATTAACTAATCTGGCCCTTCTAAAACGGTGTTTAAATTCCTATTCAACATGTATTGATGCTTTGATCATGTGGCAGTAAATCAAACAAAAATGTAGACTCTTTTCAATCACAGCTTGTGCAGGTATCTTCCAACAGCTGAAAGAGAGAGAGTCTTTGTTTTACTCCGGCCCTGCAGGAAACCTAGCAGCTTGAGTGGGCTGAAGCCCTCAAGGATGTTGTGATAGTAACACATACTTAATAAATAAAGAGCGTCATTAGTGATTAACATTGTGTCTATTTTAATAAATGCTTTGAGGATTTATTTTCTTAAGGATATCTAAGATGGTGTAAGTTTTGGCCGATGCGGAATGTTTGGAGAATCACGAGCCAGCTGCTCTACAGGGATACATAAGCACCCAGGGTTGTTTATTCACAAGGCTATAACCATTAAGCATCGGCCCTCTCAGCTTCTCCCTCCCTCCCTTCCATACAGCCATGTTTGGGATCCCATGGTTTCTTAACCTCCCAGTAACTCTCAGCCAGAATCTCTCAGTCAGTCAGTCACTACGCCCGATTCTGTCTGAAAAGGGATCATAGTTTTGACATGACGGTTGAACTGCTCTCCAGACATCCTGGAGTACATCTGTAAACATGGGGTAAATGGACCTGCGATAGTGGGGGGGATCTCAAAAACAATCCTCCCCCCTCCTCCACCAGCTCCTTCCAGCCATTTTCCTGAAGACTAAAGACATCAAATGGATGTGCTAAAATCCCTGCTGAGCCTGGTCCTTTAGCTTTGGGTCTGATACAAAGCCTCACACCTCCCGATCTGCTCTGTAGCTCAGTGGCCCACAGTGGCTCTGGCCTGCCTGGCCCATCTCTGGCTGGCATCTCCCTCTCCTCTGACATCTGCTCAGGGTTGAGGTTTCATTCACGAGGGGGGCACGTGGAGTCAATCTGCTCTTTGGGAGCAGAAAAAAGAGAGGAGGCTTGTCGTTGCCTTCCAGGGTGGGGATCGGGATGATAAATGTGCAGAAAACACCACATTGCATCCTTCTTCTTCTCTTTTTGCTGGCAGCACCTCTCACAGCACAAAACAGAAATGGAATGTTTTCTTTCATATCATCCTCCTTCCACCCCTCCTCTTCTCTCCAGATTGACAGACAGGCCTCAGACAGTTCAGGTGACGAGGAGGAGAGAGTGAGAATGGAGATCGGGAAGGTGCCATGTTGAACACTTCCTAAAGAAGGAGGCACCATGATGCTCTAGTCAGTCTCAGTGCAAAACTCTGGTCTCCCAGGCTATGTTGGCAAATCACTGGCGTCGACTATTTAAGGATATGACAGATTGTGTTAATGTGTCTATTTTGCTTATCAAACTTGAACCAGTTTTCTGAGTCTTTATTTATGTCTGTGAGGAATAACACATTTATTGATAGAGGAGAGCAACATAAATCATGTTCTTGTCATATACAAGATGATGCATGGTTTTGGTTTTAGCAATGCCTAATGCTGTAGATTCAAACCTTGGTCCTCACATGAGGGAGAAAATTTATGAATATGATGTAAGATTTTTGAATAACATTGACCATGAACCATTTATGATCATTTGTACAGTATATTTATTTGTAAAATGTAGGTACACAAATGATTGAACAAAATGCATCTTCAATAATGCAACATTTTGCACTAGTTGAAGTTCTTTTGCCCTAGATTTTAAGATATTCAAATGTCTAGCCACCGTGCTTCTACATCTGCATTGCTTGCTGTTTGGGGTTTTAGGCTGAGTTTCTGTATAGCTCTTTGTGACATCGGCTGATGTAAAAAGGGCTTTATAAATACATTTGATTGATTGATTGATTGATATCCCCAAAATACCCTCAATAAGAGGAAATAACATCTTGGATTATGGTTTTAGCGAAGACAGTCCTCTTCTTTGTATTTCTATAAAATATCAGTTCTCTTCCACAATTAACTTATCTTTTGGATGAATTCATTAAGCCTTTTTAAGTCGTTAAGTAGCTTCAGTAACTTGCTCCACTGGCATGTTATCGCCGGAGGGGGGTGGGACCACAGAACAAGGATTGTTTCATCCCCATGTAATTCCAATCTCAGGCACTACTTCAAACATGAACACAAGTGGCATTATTCTTCAAGATGAAATCGCTGTGAAACATTTGTGAGGCATGTTGCAGATTACAAGTGGAAAGAGATTAAGCTTTAGCAAGTGACTTTTAGGAGTTAGTTCAGTTCTGTTCTAACTCTACTTCTCTGGATGGGGTTCAGATCAGAGACACAAGATTATTTCGTTTTAGAATAATGTCCCAACTTTCATTACCGCATTATTCCGGTTCTTACTTCTACTAGAACTAAGATGTCCCCCTCTTTTTTCCATAAAGAACATTTATGTTTTCCGCTTTTACCATGTTAATACCTTTATTCCATTTGAAATGTTAAGTGCCACCCATACATTACATGGTCATTTTCCTATAATATCAAGACTAGAACTTTAAAAAAGCACAACTTTGTCATTTTGTTATTCATGTTATTTTAGGTATCCATTTATATGATCTGAAAATATCACCATGGCAACATAATGTCTACATAAAATTATTTAGTCTGGATAAGCTGTGATGCAGTGGTTGTACCAACGTTGCTACTTTACTGTAGCATTACTTCATTAATGTGGCTACATCAAGACTCTTCCCTGTTAGGGTGGAAACAGCTCCAATCCTCATGGTTCCACCAGCACAGAAAAAACAGCCAGGCAAATCCATTAGATAAAGCTAGTCAACTACAGTAGCTAATTATTCTCAAGATAGAATTATCTAGTCAATGTGTTGGTTACATGGGAAAATATCTTACAACTGCATTCATTCTAATTTACTTCTAACTAATTAGATCAAAGGGCACGTCAAATCCAGTTATGATTAATTTCAGACCAGTTAGTAAGTACATTTGCTTCCCAGTAAATGATGTATGCTTGGGATACGCAATTGCAGATATTTTCTTTACTGCAGGGCTGTAGGCTGCAGTTTTACAATTGTTTGTTGGTGATCAAATAGAAATAACTACTATATAGGATAAACTTATTGATGCTTTTAACGGTACCATACTATGAGTGGTCACAATAAATTGTCATGCAGCTACCCCTGCTATAAGGACACAAACAATCACAAGCAAGTCAATATAAGATCTTCATTAATGTACAGTAGTGTACATCGACATCATCCAGATTCACCCTTATTTCAGTTTATAAAATACATCGATAATAATATAGAGTTTTGCATGGATTATATTTTCTTTTTTAATGGTTGTTTGTTGAATTGTTGTTGTTCTTAAACTCTTTAAAAGTAAGCTAGATTCCCTCTTTGTTGAAGTGACTCGCTATATTCATATCACCCCTCATATTCATGTTTTCAACAGGCATATGTTGACTAAAGTGAATAACATGTCACCTCCAGAAAGTCAAAGAGGCTCTATAAATATTCCTCATCAAGAAACTGAAAAGGCCATAAGAGTTGTTAGTGCTAAATATTCTCTCTCTCTCTCTCTCTCTCTCTCTCTCTCTCTCTCTCTCTCTCTCTCTCTCTCTCTCTCTCTCTCTCTCTCTCTCTCTCTCTCTCTCTCTCTCTCTCTCTCTCTCTCTCTCAGCAATTTTCAGTCCTTCAACAAGGTACTTACCTGGAATTGTGTTGGTAAATATCCAGCTGCGTCTAAGGAGGCATAAGTCATATTAAACATAATCAATGTACGTTACTCAGGGCTCTGGTATTTTGAAAGCAAGTTATTTTATATGCCAGTTTGATATACAATTCCATTAAGACTCAATAGAAAGACATAAATGAACTTATTTTGAGGTCTAATAATTGTATCCTTTTGTTTATTAGAATCTTAAATGGTTATTATATTCATTCATCGTCGTCAGAATTAGACGTTCATCCATGTTTCTCAAATGTCACATTTCTAAGTTGTTGCAAACGTCAAATTTCAAAGTGTTTAAGGTTAGGCATTAACTCTGAATGGGTTAAGGTTTTGGATAGGCATAAAATAAATCTCAAAAACTATCGCTGGATTCAAACAGGCAACCTTTGGTACCAAAGGCAGATGCTCTGGTAACAGAGCTCACTGTTGCAGAGCTCACTGTTCAATGTCGTCTACTGACGTCCTCAGATATGGATGGACGTTTAAACCTGACTTGGATCACGGGTGACCTGGCTGGTTTTCTCAGCTATACATCTTTCACCCTGAAGACTAAGACTCTTATAAGGGGATTTCATGAATCACTTGCCACGAGGAAGTGATTTTATGAATCCGTTTACATTGTACCTAAACCACAAGATATTTGTTTTGCCCAAGAGTGCTTTTGGAAGATTAAATATTTGTTTTAATCCATCCATGATGGCTAAAGCTGACAACATGACCACACGAAAGTGAAAATAAAGACACACAAGCCATGCACTCTGAAGATTAGGCCCAGCCTCCATGCAGCTACCCCTCTGGGATTATGGAGTTGTAATCAAAATACAGAAAGGTTAAACTGAACATATCTGCTTTTAAAGCTGGAATCCGTAATGGTGAAACTGCCACGTCTGTTTGCGATATGTTTTACCATGATGCTGGATGCTCCTCTCCTCTGTTTCGCGCTATTTCACCCTGTGCAGATTTCAACATTAACATTTTAATCTCACAAATATTGCTTCTTGTTTGATCTAGGAATTTGTCTTTTAGAATTTGAGGTGAAACCATGAAAGCAAAAATGTCACCTCAGTATAATTAAAAATCTTAAGGTTTGTGTTATAGTATTAATTGAAGTACTGTATCTTGTCATTGAAGGGAGTAGTATGTAGCCGCTGCGCACATCATAATTGGTTATTTGGGAGCTGCACATATAAACATGTTGTAGCCTTTCCTGCAGACCTAGTGGCCTCTAGGGTGGAATGTTATTAATATTTTTCATAATTCATAAACAATATTATTTTAACAAAAATCTGGTGTTTCTATGTTAAACAGTTGAGTTATATTTCAGTCTTCTGTGATGTATAAGTGTAATATTGGGATGCAAACTCAAAATGTAATACATTCAACTCTATAGCTGACATGGTACAGGTGTCTTCTCTTTTTAAGCCCATGACCATGTGTGTGAGGTGCATATTTGGGTTTCAAAGTAGCCTTGTTTAAGACTACCAAGAAACACTCTGTGTGACCCTGATTTAGTCCACTGCAGTAACATGTTTTAATGGCACCTTATAAAGACAAACCTACTAGCTTACTTTTGATCCACTACCCCAGCATTCATGGATCTGTCTCCACTCTCTTGTTTTAGAGAGTGAGACAGGATCTCTGTGAGATATGTACTCTTTCCTCCATGCAATATACAGTATATAAAATAAGCTGGCTAGTTTCTTTGCAGTCAGCCTGATTCAAGTCAACAGTGTATTATCACTATAATCATAACCGTTTGCATTTAAGACCCACTCCAGCCTAGAACCTCATTTATCACCTGATTGACTTAACAAAAGTCACATCTCAATAGGTGGTCCAGGTGTCCTCTGACATGGCACAAGCGGGGGGGTGACATCAGAGAGCGCCATCAGACCAATTCCTTGAATTGCCAAAACCTTGAATTTCGCGATTGTGTAAAAAAACAAACAAGAGTTTGCCCAAAACATATTTTGTTTACCCTTAAGCGTGTGTACTTTACTGTATTTATACTTGGAATATATTTTTTCAATGGGAACATTTCAGAAATAGCTGCAGTGGGACTTTAAACTCTACAGTATGATCAAGCTGATAGTTTTTACAGGTAGAAGGCATCTATCCCTCTCAATCTATCTTCCCATGCCTATTCCAAATCATACAGCCAGGCACCTGTTGCCCTGAGCACACAAACAGTTCATTAGAACAACTGACAAGCCAATGGGACCCTGAGGTTTGATGGCCTGGCTTGCTAAAGCTCTGGTAGTGGTGTGGTAGTCTGGCCACGGCTGGGCCTATAATAGGCAGAAACTCAGCATGGTCTTGAAGAGCTACTGCCCCCTAGAGTTCATTCTGTCTCTGATGGTCAGTTTTAATATTGTTCTGTTGGCCCACAAAGCAATTTTAGGTCCACTTTGATTTCACAAGAGAAAATATAAATACTAGTGGTTCACTGTTATGTGTTTATTATTACCAACTGGATGTAGTAGCACATGGAATAAACTTTGAAAAAAAGGTAGGCTACGACTACAGAGTCAATGCTCCTCTAGGTTCTTCGGTAGGAAGGTCTTTCTTTCATTATTAGAATCTGTGCATGAAAAGCCTCAATGTACTCTTCAAGGTGTCATCCCTGTGGAACACAGGGATGCTGGCCCATGTTGACTCCAATGCTTCCCAAGGTTGTGTCAACCTTGGGAAGCATTGGGTGGTGGACCATTCTTGATACACATGGGAAACTGTTGAGCGTGAAAAACTGTTGAGTGTGAAAAACCCAGCAGCGTTGCAATTCTTAACACAAATCCATGTGCCTGGCACATACCCCCTTCAAAGGCACTTAAATCTTTTGTTTTGCCCATTCACCCTCTGAATGACATACATATACTATCCATAGCTCAATTATCTCCAGGCTTAGAAATCCTTCTTTAACCTGTCTCCTCCCCTTCATCTACACTGATTGAAGTGGATTTAAAAGGTGACATCAATAAGGGATCCTAGTTTTCACCTGGATTCACCTAGTCAGTCTATATCATCAAAATAGCAGGTGTAATGTTTTTTATACTCAGTATATGTAAATATTTTTGAAGTTGAAGTGATATCTTCTTAAAGAGAAATGTTAGAAGTCTAATAATGCTTGCTCAACGAAGAATCCAATCAGATTTTCTTGAAAAACAAGAAAGAATATACAACTAAAAGTCAAATAATTTCATTTTCATGTGTAAACAACAACCAGTCAGTGCTTTGTATGTTGGGGCCCTGTGGCTGTGCTTTGCTGTGTATGTAAAATAAGAGGCCTTGGTGCAGATGCCAGAGGAGAGAGGTGTCAGAACAGGGGCAGGAGGAGAGGAATGGAAGCAGCCGGTCCTTGTTTAATTAGTGATGGCTCCTTTACAATTTACCAGTAGAGGATTTGCCTTGTTTATAAACCAGATCCTGTTTTTCTAATTCTCCCCTCTAATTTTGTTTCTTGGACAGGGAGTGGATCTGGCTCTTTTTGGACATTAACTAGAAAGCTCTCCCTCTTTCTCTCTCTGGGCCCTGTCTGCCTCCATGCATAGCCTTGGCCAGACTCACTGAGGCCTTTTGTATCCTAGCCCTCACTACATGTGTCTTGCGGGGATGGATAATCAGCTTGGAAGAGTGCAGTGTGATGTGGTGGGAACTGGGGCTGCTCGAGGGTCCTCTCTGAAGGTGTTTGTTGTTAAATAGAACAATTCAGCTAGCTCTTTAGAAAGCCTGACAAAAGCAAATACTCCCTGCTGAACATTTTCTTAGCCCGTCACACAAAGGCTCAAGTTTGTTTAAGAAATTGCCGCTAAAGAAAGCGTCAACCCATTAAGGTAATTATATGGAACCTGTGTCGTATAAAGGCTTAATTGATGTTAATGTTTGTCTAATTGGGGATTCAGGGAGAGCAAAGGACTAAAGGTCTTCATAGCACTTTCAGGCGAGTCTCTGAAAAGGGTCCTTCTGGTTTTCACACTTTCCACAATGGCTGCCCGTCTTTCTCACATTACGGCCTGTTTTCAGCTCCTTCCAGCATTCTGCAGTACTACTTAGAGCACAAAATAAGGGTGAAGAGCCATTGTCTAGTGCAAGCACTTCTCAAAGAGTGTTCCTGACAGGGATTGTTAAGGGACTCATGTACGAGACAAGGGGGTGTGAGGGTGAAAGCCACTGTCATCCACTCCTGTCATGTCTCCACTGCTGCAGCAATAGGCTCCTAATTGCTGCATCAGTTTTTTCTCCCATTCCTCCATTCTTTTAAACAAATACTTCATCCAGGCTCCTCGTGTTCTTACACTCATATTGCACAAGTTATCTATTGTGTCCGCCAATGTATTTACATGTTTTTGTACAATGTTCATGTGTGAGTGAACATTTGCTTAATTAAATTGAACGTTTTTTCTCTCTCCATATCTTCTAATGGGGAATGAGATTCCTGTAATCTAACAGAACAACAAGTCACAGAGAAGAACTCTCCACACAAACCAATTATTTTCTCTGATTGTTTATTTAAGTCCGAGACATTATCTGGCATAATGTTTATCTGCCTATAGTTTATGACTACTCTATAATTGATATACACACAGTTAAAGAGTTATTAGTGGGGGTATGGTTGTTCACAAACAACATATGCATCTTCCATGTGAAATATGTTGAATAGAAAGAGTAGAGTGAGGTTAAAACTGAGAATTAAAATACTCAACACGGATCGAACCGTGAGTTTGAACCCCGAATTACAACCCAGAGTGGGGGTACAACCCGTATTACAACTTACTCTTGTCTAATTAACCAGTTTCATAGTCTGTTATGATTGACAGAGGTAGAAAAGACAAAACAAATAAATGTTTCCCACATTTTATCCTAGCCTGTCCTCCTGATTCTGAAACACCTGCATGGCTAAATCCAAGACGCTAGCTTTGTCTCTTTCAAATATTTCCCCTCGGTCTAATTGCTATAGCATGTGTAAAAACCAACGCATGCCTTTCTATGTTAAGCTAAAATAGGAGCAGTGGTGAAAGGACAAGTGATTGTGCGGCTGTCAGACTCCCGCAGGAGTCTCTCTTTGCAGACGGGGAGGAAGTGTGAAGGGGAGGACAAGGAAAGGCACTTCATTTAACTTCCACCAAGCTGATTGGAGTGGAGAAGGCAATTCAGATCTTAAGTGGAGTTCCCATCACAAACCTGCCCCTCTTACCCAGCCGCACCCCTACCTCCACTCACCCCACCCACACCCAATTCTGCACGCACAATGTCAGTCAAAGCTCACAAGGCAACCCTGGCCATGTTCAACAGTCCCTCTACCACCACCACTAGTGAGTAATGAATGGCCACTGAAAACACACTGGTGCTTCCCAAATGGCACCCTATTTCCTACATGGTGCACAAGGCCCTGTGAAGGGAATAGGGTGCCATTTGAGACATAACCCCTGCCATCGAGGTACAGTAACTCTAGGCCCAGGCATGATGTCTCTGTTCCCCTTCCTGATTAACTCCACCCATTCGATGAAAGAAGGAGGTTGACAAGCAGCTTTCTTGACTCTGTGTGTTTGACTCTGCCCTTCCACCTCCCCCTCCGTGGCCTTGCTGCTGGGCTGGCTGGCAAAACTCCATCTCCAGCCGAGGAGGGAATTAGACATCTCTTTGCATTGGCTGGCTGCCTCACCTGCGCCACCAACCCCTGTGCTAGAAATATGCCAATTGCCTGACACCAACACAATGACCAAATAACCACTATACCTCGGAAGAAAAATACACTTAGAATGATTTTTTCCCATCGAAAAAAGAGATTTGGTTCTTTACAAGTGTAGGTTTATAATAACAGGAACCTACTGACTATAAGTGACCGCTATTCATGCTGTACTTTTTCATTTGTCAACAAGCAAATGGGGCACTATTTCTACATGTACTTGGTGAGGACAATCTCTTGCCATGAAATGAATGAAAAACATGGAATGTCATTACAAGCAGTTTGCACAATTCTGTGACAACAATGAGCCTTCTGATAGGTGCAGGTGGTGGTTTTACATGACATATTATTAATATTCCCTGATTGATTTGATAAGTAATATTAAGTAAGTACTTAATACAAGTACTGTAGTTCACTTCCCCATGAAAGTGTTTCTATCAAAATGCCATCCCTGGCAACGAGGCTTAACATAATCACAGCATTTTGTTCGGACCAATTATCTGCAAACCCGTCTACAAAGGGTCATGTTACTCATCAAAGTACTCTGAGGGTGAATAATGACCACAGTTCGCGACCCTTGACCTATCTGGATGACCTCTGAGAATACGTGAGTCAATTTCCCCCGTCCATGCTGCTGCCTTCTCTCCTCTCCGAGCCCTGCTGCACTCCGGCAGAAAGAAACTTGACTCCACAGCAGCCCTGTAATCACTTTAGTACTGTTTTTGTTCATGGTAAGTGGACAAAATATTTGGATAATCTTAAACAAGCATAATAATTGAATATGTGATTTGGGTAGTAGCAGGTGTTTGGAACCTCAAGCTTGTCTCCACATAATGAAGCATTCGGTAAACAAAAGCAGAGTTGTTATGTTGCTTCCAGCATGCTGGGGGATATGCTCAAATGAAACAACAAATTTTGTTGATAGCATACCGTAATCATGCCGTTCCTCTACCACGCACTGTGCTGCTCTGGCTGAGTGGAGAGAAAGCATATTAATTCCTTCTCCAGCAGCTCTCATGTAAAGAGAAAGAGGCCCTCCTTCCAGGGATAAACTGCTATTAATCATTATACACCAACAGGAAGGAAGTGAACAATCAAGTTGGACTGGGAAGAATGAAATTATTGTGATTATTTATTTATTATGCTCACGCATGGGTTTGTGGGGTGCAGTCCACTTTTGACTGGGCAGTACCCCCTGATCAAATGCTATTTAGTAATGATCAACGTTATGGAGCAGTAAACACGTTTGATTTAATTCAAGGTTGGTCCAAAGGTAATATTGTGGCTATTTATCTACCATGTAATTACAATCCGAAAAAATAGCATTTATAAAAGGAAGAGTGGGCTGGTACAAATTATTAGTTTAGGAACACTTTGAAAAAAATTTAATCAGCGTTTTCACATTTAGTGTTTTTTTATAACTGTTTTGTAGCTTAGTGATAATTAAGTCCTCTGAACATAACAAATATAACTCATTATAATGTCAGTGATTGATTTACTTACTAGGACCAAGTTACATTTTTGATATGATATCAAAAGTGCATCTTTGGATTACTGTTTTTTAACTAAGTGATAATTAAATGATCTAAACATGACAAATATAACTCACCATAACATCAATGATTTATTTACTTACTAAGAAAAAGTCAGATTTTCTATAACTATAAGATACCAGAATTTTCCATTAATCAAAGCCAGGTAGCTGAGAGTCATTTTTGAGAGATGAATGGAGTAGAGGGTTGATTATCTCATACTTCTACTTCTCTCCCTGTTTCCCAGTCTGTCCCCTAGTCCATAGCCGCCTGAGCAATGGAGCAAATAGAGCAGCTGCACCCCCACTTTCAAAATAGCAATGTTTTTGTGGGGGAGGTCCCCCAGACTCCCCCACCTCCACTTTTAGACAAAGTCAGGCTCCCATGTCCAGTCTTCTGTTCCCCAGTCATACTGATATCGAAGGGAAGGCCACAAGACAGCAGCAAAAACTATACCAGTCCCAAGAGCTTTGTCTGCCTCTTCACCTCGGCTTTAGGATGTAGTTTAGGGAGATAACAATAAATCTGTGGCCACTTAGTACCTCCCTTGTCTTGCTCTTTGTCCTGCACCTGTGGAGAATGGCCCTTGTGAACCAGCGGAGGAACAAGAGTCAGGTCAAGGGTCAAAGGTTGGGTCACTGTCAAGAGGAAGTTGTCTCTCAGAATTGAGTCGCTTATCATTCTCATATAATGTGACAGCCATCTGTCAATCAAGGAATTTCCTTAAGCACTTGTATACTTAATGTAGCTTTCTCACAATAAGATACACTTCCACATAGCCGTAATTCGATACGTGAGCTCGACAACATTTCATGCAACATGAAAGAATGCATGTAATTATTTTTGCTAATTAAAGATCCTCTTCAAACAACCGTAATATATTTTTCTAGCTAGTGTCAAATAAAATATAATAAACTGAGAGAAATCATCATCAATATATAATTAATAACCAATTTTCAATCCGAAGAATTTAGTTTGGAATAGGTGTCAACAGATGACCTCTTACTGTTTCAACGAAAGGTAATACCCCATGTGGCAGGCTGTTCATCTAGATGCCCTATATGTGATTTATTTTACCTTTAATCTCACCAGGTAAGTTGATTGACGACAACACATTCTCTTTTAAAACAACGACCTGGGGTGTATGTGCCAGTGGAGAGGTGAGGGATGAATCAGCCAGTTCTAAACTGGCGGTTGATTAGATCCCCACGATAGTATGAGACTTCAGGTTAGCAGCACCTGGCAGGCTAACTTCGGAGTTATCACCCTTTAGCTAGTACGCCTACTCTTCGGATCGAATCTTTTTGAGACTTATTGACTACTGAGGACTACCCAGAGTCAATCAGGACCTCGGTTGATCCTCAATCTCTGACGTTCGCCTGATGTCAAATACTGTCTGAACCCAGGTCTAAGGGGGAAGCTGTCCTGGGAATAAAATCCCATGTTGAGTGGAGTGCAGGCCAGTGGCAGCACGGCATAGCGTCAGGGGGGCCGTGGGAAAGCATCTGACTTGTCCACTCCCATCAGACAGCCAGTGTGACTGCTGTGACAGACAGGGGCTGAGGCTCGTTGAGGTGTGTGTGACCAGCCAGGTGTGTGCGTGACCAGTCAGGTAGACAGGAGAAGACAGATCAGCAGCTGGGCCTTCCTCCCTCCCTCTCTCTCCTCCTGTATTTGCTCAGGTGGCATGCTGGTGTCAGGTATCACCCTCACAATGCACCGTGTTTGGAAACAAACATGACTCTCCAGCTTCTCAAATGAACGCTCATTCAAAACAACCTCTGGTTGGGTGAGACGTGAATGGGCATCTGGGCATGCTTGTCTCACTCTCAGTGCTTGTGGAAACCAGTGGTGTGGATTCTAAAACATAAATAGGAATAGAGTAGTGATTTTCTATTATCTTTCATACTTTCCATCTCACTGGGACCAAGATACTGATAAACAGCTTCGAACTCCAGCCAATCAGACAGTTAAACAGTCATCACTAGCAGGCCTTCGCCCAGTACCCTGCCCAGAACCTTACTCACTGTTCTAGCCGGCTACCACCCGGTACTCTAACATGCACATTAGAGACTGCTGTCCTATGTGCATAGTCATTGAACACTGGTCACTTTAATAATGTTTACATACTGTTTTACTAACTTCATATGTATATACTGTTTTCTATTCATGGCTCATCCTATATAATTACTGCTGTACACACTGTCCATACTGTCTATACACACCATTCATACACACACACAAAATATATATATATATATATATTTATTTTATACACACCATACAAACACATATATACATCCAAATTCATACAGTTGAAGTCGGAAGTTTACATACACTTAGGTTGGAGTCATTAAAACTCATTTTTCAACCACTCCACAATTTTCTTGTTAACAAACTATAGTTTTGGCAAGTCGGTTAGGACATCTACTGTGTGCATGACACAAGTAATTTTGACAACAATTGTTTACAGACAGATGATTTAACTTATAATTTACTGTATCACAATTCCAGTGGGTCAGAAGTTTACATACACTAAGTTGACTGTGCCTTTAAACAGCTTGGAGAATCCCAGAAAATGATGTCATGGCTTTAGAAGCTTTTAATAGGCTAATTGACATAATTTGAGTAAATTGGAGGTGTACATGTGGGTGTATTTCAAGCCCTACCTTCAAACTCAGTGCCTCTTTCCTTGACATCATGGGAAAATCTAAATAAATCTGCCAATACCGCAGAAAATGTGTAGACCTCCACAAGTCTGGTTCATCCTTGGGAGCAATTTCCAAACCCCTGAAGGTACCACGTTCATCTGTACAAACAATAGTATGCAAGTATAAACACCATAGGACCACGCAGCCGTCATACCGCTCAGGAAGGAGACACGTTCTGTCTCCTAGAGATGAATGTACTTTGGGGCAAAAAAGTGCAAATCAATCCCAGAACAACAGCAAAGGACCTTGTGAAGATTCTGGAGGAAACAGGTACAAAAATATCTATATCCACAGTAAAACAAGTCCTATATCGACATAACCTGAAAGCCCCTCAGCAAGGAAGAAGCCACTGCTCCAAAACCGCCATAAAAAATCCAGACTACGGTTTGCAACTGCACATGGGGACAAAGATCGTACTTTTTGGAGAAATGTCCTCTTGTCCGATGAAACAAAAACAGAACTCTTTGGCCATAATGACCATCATTATGTTTGGAGGAAAAAGGGGGAGGCTTGCAAGCCGAAGAACACCATCCCAACTGTGAAGCACGGGGGTGGCAGCATCATGCTGTGGGTGTGCTTTGATGCAGGAGGGACTGGTGCACTTCACAAAATAGATGGCATCATGAGGAAGGACAATTATGTGGATATTGAAGCAACATCTCAAGACATCAGTCAGGAAGTTAAAGCTTGGTCGCAAATGGGTCTTCCAAATGGACAGTGACCCCAAGCATACTTCTAAAGTTGTGGCAAAATGGCTTAAGTACAACAAAGTCAAGGTATTGGAGTGGCCATCGCAAAGCCCTGACCTCAATCCTACAGAGCATTTACTGGGCAGAACTGAAAAAGTGTGTGCGAGCAAGGAGGCCTACAAACCTGACTCAGTTACACCAGCTCTGTCAGGAGGAATGCGCCAAAATTCACCCAACTTATTGTGGGAAACTTGTGGAAGGCTACCCGAAACGTTTGACAATTTAAAGGCAATGCTACCAAATACTAATTGAGTGTATGTAAACTTCTGACCCACTGGGAATATGATGAAAGAAATATACGCTGAAATAAATAATTCTCTCTACCATTATTCTGAAATTTCACATACTTAAAATAAAGTGGTGATCCTAACTGACCTAAGACAAAGAATTTTTACTAGGATTAAATGTCAGGAATTGTGAAAAACTGAGTTTAAATGTATTTGGCTAAGGTGTATGTAAACTTCTGACTTCAACTGTATATACATATATACATACATACATATTTATAATCCAAAAGCGTTCGGATATTTCTTTGTGATAATATGTGTGTATTGTTATTGTATTGTTAGATATTGCTGCATTGTTGGAGCTAGAAACATAAGCATTTCGCTGCTCATGTGATAACATCTGAAAAACGGTGTACCCAACCAATAAACTTTGATTTGACATTGGAATGAGAGTTGAATACTGGCATTTTTTTTATCGTGTTTTTATCAAATGCTCCTCAATTACGAACTATTTCTACTCTCATCTCAATACAAATAGTTGATTAAAACAGGCACTAGTGTATTTATTATTGACGGCACCCATTGTCTGAATTTACATTTGCTGTGTCTCTGGAAATCAGAGAGGGAATTACTGTGACGTGTGATAATAACATGCAGATGTGTTTTCCCTCCATGCAGTCACTAATCAGAGCATTGAGAACACAGCTCGACAGTGCACACACATACACACACACTGCATCAAAACAAGCAAATAGCTAACTAAAATTAAACAGGTTATACTTTAATACTTTATGTTCTTGGATGAAAGCGTCAACATAAAAGGAGAGTGACAATGTGTTATACCATGTCACATTGTTTTCTGCTTTTAATAAATTTTCGCAAACCTAGGATGTGACCCAAATGGCACTCTATTCCTCATTTAGTGCACTACTTTTGGCCAGGTTCCCTATATAGCGCACTAGTTTGGACCAGGGAATAGACTGCCATTTGGGCACAAGCCTAGTCTCTGAGGAGCACAAAACAAAATTAGCCAACAGGTGAAGCAGCTCTACATGTTTTAAATGAATTCATCTCACACACTAAATACAATCTGCTGAGTGTCATACAAGACAAATGCATCATATCTGATCCAATAATCTATTCTAGAATTTTTCCATCTGATTTAATTGTTATATTAAATTCTCTATTAATCTACAAATCGGTGGGATCCAAATTGGGAGAGTGTGGTTTGGTACACCAACTCTCCCACCCATATCACTCACCTTAAATTGCAGTTCATGAGGGAATATGTGGGGGGAGATCAGGAAAACACTTGCCCCACCATTATTTCACTTTCCCTCCGTTTTTCCACTATGTTATTCCATGTTGCTTGACAGCAAATGGAAGGAGGGGTGTAAGGTGAGGGGGGTTGGTGGTGATGGGGGGCTTGGAAGGCTGTGACACCTGCAGCTCGTCTGAAAGGCATGCTGTTTCAGTGCACTGTGGAGCCTTCTGCAGTACATTGTGTTGAGGCGGAGAAAGGATCTGACCCCCTTTACCTGACCAGCTGAGGCATTCGGGCCGCACAGGGACCCTGCCAACAGATTGGTAATGAGCGCCCTGGCTGTATCTGGGGTTTGCTAAGGCATCGCAGGTCGTCCCCCTCATCCCCCTCACCCCCCTCCTATAAGGGGACTGTGGTCGAGGATAATGAGAGGGCTGGGACTTTCAATATGTCCATGATTCACAGAGACCATCCGTGCGGATTACCTTTCTTACCATGTACACAATGTGGACGTGGATTCCCAGGGTTAGGAACAACAGCCAGATTGGCATGGCTCGGCCCCCGGGGGGAGAAGGTCCTTTCCCAGAGTACAAACACACACCAGTCAGTGGGCCCATGTAGTTTGATGCTAAACCATAAATACCTGTTGGCCCACCAAAATGGGATATGACAGATTCATTGGAACACAAACACAAACAGTACCTGGTAGATTAGAATAGCGGAGGGAACAGTGGCATCACCTTACAAGGAGTTCACTCAAGTTCATTTAAAAGGATGGTGAGAAACAGTCTAGTGCAGTACGTCAACCAGCTGTTACGGCGTCATCCTTGTGTCTTGAAGTATTAGAAACATTGCCAGTGCCAATGTAGTGTTCATCACTCTTTTCTCACTAGCTTTTCCCACTTGATTATCTCCACGAAGTGCCAGCAAGAAAAACACATGGGACTGAAGGTACAAAGGAATGTATAGGATTAAACATAACTCAAAATGCCCCTTAAACAATATGTTTAGCGTTTGTATTTTGTAAATAGAGGCATGTATTATCAAGGAAATCGCTTGTGCCAGTTCTGGCCAGGGTACTCTAGCTATTAGAGTCATTCCTCTAGACATTGGCTGCAAACTGTCATTATGTTTGAGATAAATTGGACTGTTGACTATCTATTGCTCTCAATTATGTCCACTTTCTCTGGGCTTTGATAGATTACTTGATTACCTTTACACAAATGTTTTTTTTTGTGTGTGGAAAATGTCACTTTGAAAATGTGGAGTAGGTTGTGTAGATCTGTAGGAAAAAATCTAATGTCATCCCTTTTTTTGGATTGAATTTTAAGCAGCAAAATGTGAAGACTGCAAGGGGTGTGTAGACTTCCACTAGGCCATGTAATGACCTTATATCATTATGCAAGCAGTGGAAAGAGAGAAAGCTAATATACACAGGGTATGAGTGCATTAGTTATCTATGAATAGAATTACTTTGCATTAATCGTCAAATCTTCAGATAATAACAAATATCCACAGAAATGCATTGACCCATCTATTTATATTGAGCATATCGTCCATATTTTAAATATGTACCCCCTTCTCACAACAAATATCAAAGTGGTCAGATATTCAAAGTAGTAAGAAGTATGAATGATAATAATGAATAACATTTCTCAGATTTAGTATTGGCACATTTGTGTATGCACAATCAGTGACTATCTAATGTAGCAACTTCTTTAGCCCTTCTTGAATCTGTTTAGGCAGTACATCTTATGCATAAATACAATATTTGTCACAGCATCGTTCCATTCCACCTTTTATTACAAAATAAATCAAAAGCACAATTTCAGTTTTTACATACTTCAGATACAGTGTGATGTGATTGCATGGTGGTTTTGTCGCTCGTTGTGACACACATTTGGTGAATGTGTAATAATTTACCAATCTACCTCAAGTAGAAAATGGACTCTTTGATTAGCACTGATTCGTACAAAAAGCACAGACAAAGGGCCAGTGTAATATTATGATGTTCAGACTACATACTCCAATCATTAAATAGCCCCTTACAAGACTTAGATTGGATTACTAGCCTCCTCTCACAGTGCTAATTTCGGCCACATACAATACCTGTTTTGATCACAACACTTGGAATAACAATAATTCTACATTGTAAGACTATCTACTACCTCCCTTCTAACCAGCACTCCTCTCAGTGCAGTTCTAACTGGACTAGAATAGTTCTAGGCTAACCATTACAGATGCTAGCTGAACTAGGAGTAGGTCTAGGCTAACCATTACAGCTGCTAGATGAACTAGAGTAGGTCTAGGCTAACCATTACAGCTGTCGATGAACTAGAATAGGTCTAGGCTAAACATTACAGCTGCTAGCTGAACTAGAATAGGTCTAGGTTAACCATTACAGCTGCTAGCTGAACTAGAATTGGTCTAGGTTAACCATTACAGCTATTAGCTGAACTAGGAGTAGGTCTAGGCTAACCATTACAGCTGCTAGATGGACTATAGTAGGCCTAGGCTAACCATTACAGCTGCTAGCTGAACTAGAATAGGTCTAGGTTAACCATTAAAGCTGCTAGCTGAACTAGAATAGGTCTAGGATAACCATTACAGCTACTAGATGGACTAGAGTATGTCTAGGCTAACCTTTACAGCTGCTAGCTGAACTAGAGTAGGTCTAGGCTACCATTACAGCAGCTAGCTGAACTACAATAGGTATATGTTAACCATTACAGCTACTAGATGGACTAGAGTAGGTCTAGGTTAGCCATTACAGCTGCTAGCTGAACTACAATAGGTCTAGGCTAACCATTACAGCAGCTGCTGAACTAGAGTAGGTCTAGGCTACCACTACAGCTGCTAGCTGAAGTAGAGTAGGTCTAGGCTAACCATTACAGCTGCTAGCTGAACTACAATAGGTCTAGGCTAACCATTACAGCTGCTAGCTGAACTAGAATAGGTCTAGATTAACCATTAAAGCTGCTAGCTGAACTAGAATAGGTCTAGGATAACCATTACAGCTACTAGATGGACTAGAGTATGTCTAGGCTAACCTTTACAGCTGCTAGCTGAACTAGAGTAGGTCTAGGCTACCATTACAGCAGCTAGCTGAACTACAATAGGTATATGTTAACCATTACAGCTACTAGATGGACTAGAGTAGGTCTAGGTTAGCCATTACAGCTGCTAGCTGAACTACAATAGGCCTAGGCTAACCATTACAGCAGCTAGCTGAACTAGAGTAGGTCTAGGCTACCACTACAGCTGCTAGCTGAAGTAGAGTAGGTCTAGGCTAACCATTACAGCTGCTAGCTGAACTACAATAGGTCTAGGCTAACCATTACAGCTGCTAGCTGAACTAGAGTATATCTAGGATGACCATTACAGCTGCTAGCTGAAGTAGAGTAGGCCTAGGTTAACCATTACAGCTGCTAGCTGAACTAGAATTGGTCTAGGTTAACCATTACAGCTACTAGATGGACTAGAGTAGGTCTAGGTTAGCCATTACAGCTGCTAGCTGAACTACAATAGGTCTAGGTTAACCATTACAGCTGCTAGCTGAACTAGAGTAGGTCTAGGCTACCACTACAGCTGCCAGCTGAAGAAGAGTAGGTCTAGGCTAACCATTACAGCTGCTAGCTGAACTACAATAGGTCTAGGCTAACCATTACAGCTGCTAACTGAAGTAGAGTAGGTCTAGGTTAACCATTACAGCTGCTAGCTGAACTACAATAGGTCTAGGCTAACCATTACAGCTGCTAGCTGAACTAGAGTAGGTCTAGGTTAACCATTACAGCTGCTAGCTGAACTACAATAGGTCTAGGCTAACCATTACAGCTGCTAGCTGAACTAGAGTAGGTCTAAGCTAACCATTACAGCTGCTAGCTGAACTAGAGTAGATCTAGGATAACCATTACAGCTGCTAGCCGAACTAGGATAGGCCTAAGTTAACCATTACAGCTGCTAGCTGAAGTAGAGTAGGTCTAGGCTAACCATTACAGCTGCTAGCTGAACTGGAGTAGGTCTAGGCTAACCATTACAGCTGCTAGCTGAACTAGAGAAGGTCTAGGCTAACCATTACAGCTGCTAGCTGAACTAGAGTAGGTCTAGGCGTACCATTACAGCTGCTAGATGAACTAGAGTAGGTCTAGGCGTACCATTACAGCTGCTAGATGAACTGGAGTAGGTCTAGGCTAACCACTACAGCTGCTAGCTGAACTAGAGAAGGTCTAGGCTAACCAGTACAGCTGCTAGATGAACTGGAGTAGGTCTAGGCTAACCATTACAGCTGCTAGCTGAACTAGAGTAGGTCTAGGCGTACCATTGCAGCTGCTAGATGGACTGGAGTAGGTCTAGGCTAGTTTCCTACTGCATGGCAAGGAGTTCTGTTATCCCAGAATGACTTCTTATGCCCCAAGGTCGAGATTATCAGAGGTTATAAGGCAGAGGAACAGCCAGCTCCTACACAACTTTCTGTCTATCTCTTGGTCTCCCCCCTCTCCTTCTCGTTCTCTCTCTTTCTCGTTCTGTCTCTCCCGCCCTTTCTCTCTCTCTTCTCTCCTCAGGCTGAACTCACTGTGGGCCACCAGAGTGTTGTTTATCTTCTCTAGCCAGGGAACCAGTCTCTTCAAATACCTCCGCTGGCTGTTGATTAATACTGTTGGACCACTGTTATAAACAACCATGACCAAGTCAACATGCCTTGGATCAGAATATTTGTAAACAGTCGGGCGTGTAGATGACATAGCAGGTGAAATCCAGTCCAGTTGTCAGCAGCAGTGTCAGTTCACCTCTAGCTCAGTCAGCTGGGGAGAATGGCTGCACATTTCTCTTAGGTGAATAAAATAGCTAAAATATTTGATGTTATGTTCAGGTCAAATATACTTATTATTCAAAGATGCATGGGCAAACCCTGTAATGTCTACAACGACTTGATGTTAAGTAATGTCAAATATAGCATACTTGGTTCATTATTTAAAGATGCAGAGACTAAACTGGCAATCATGTGAAATATTCCTACCCCATTATCATTACAGTAGGCAAATCATACCTACACCTATCAAATAAATATTTACAGACTAATAAGAGTCCATCGGAATATAACCCAGGTCACTTCGAATCAAACTGGCAACCAACACAGGGAGGTTGTCAAAGCAGTCATTTGAAAAGGTGTTTGATGTGTTGAAACAGTCACAAAGCCCAAATAATGTATTTTTCTGAGCCATGTGACGCTGCTTTAAATGAGGAACACAGAGGCTTGCTTCATGTGACTGTCTAATCAGATTCCTCTAGGCAGGAGTAATATCAGCTAGGCAAACTATTTGTGACACTTGGTTGAAAAAGAATGTGTTTCATGTTAATAGTCGGAGGACAATTACTTTGGCCAATTACATTGTCCTTAATTCATTTTCTTTTTTAAACTTTTCTCCTGAACATAAAATACAGAACCGTAATCCAGTACATAACAAGAATAGAATGAGTTGTACAATCTGTAGCTCTGTAGCTTTAGCTCCCACCAGAGTAATGTCAGTAATGTAATGTAATGTCAGTAATGTAATGTAATGTAGGTCAGTAATGTAATGTATGTCAGTAATGTAATGTAATGTAATGTCAGTAATGTAATGTAGGTCAGTAATGTAATGTAGGTCAGTAATGTAATGTAATGTCAGTAATGTAATGTAATGTCAGTAATGTAATGTAGGTCAGTAATGTAATGTAATGTCAGTAATGTAATGTATGTCAGTAATGTAATGTAATGTAGGTCAGTAATGTAATGTAATGTAGGTCAGTAATGTAATATAATGTAGGTCAGTAATGTAATGTAGGTCAGTAATGTAATGTATGTCAGTAATGTAATGTCAGTAATGTATGTCAGTAATGTAATGTAGGTCAGTAATGTAATGTAATGTAGGTCAGTAATGTAATGTAATGTAGGTCAGTAATGTAATGTATGTCAGTAATGTAATGTCAGTAATGTAATGTAGGTCAGTAATGTAATGTATGTCAGTAATGTATGTCAGTAATGTAATGTAATGTATGTCAGTAATGTAATGTATGTCAGTAATGTAATGTAATGTCAGTAATGTAATGTCATGTATGTCAGTAATGTAATGTATGTCTGTAATGTAATGTAATGTATATGTCGTATGTCAGTAATGTAATGTAATGTATGTCAGTAATGTAATGTCAGTAATGTATGTCAGTAATGTAATGTAGGTCAGTAATGTAATGTAATGTATGTCAGTAATGTAATGTAATGTCAGTAATGTAATGTAGGTCAGTAATGTAATGTATGTCAGTAATGTATGTCAGTAATGTAATGTAATGTATGTCAGTAATGTAATGTATGTCAGTAATGTAATGTAATGTCAGTAATGTAATGTCATGTATGTCAGTAATGTAATGTATGTCTGTAATGTAATGTAATGTATATGTCGTATGTCAGTAATGTAATGTAATGTATGTCAGTAATGTAATGTATGTCAGTAATGTAATGTATGTCAGAAATGTAATGTAATGTATGTCAGAAATGTAATGTAATGTATGTCAGTAATGTAATGTACGTCAGTAATGTAATGTATGTCAGTAATGTAATGTATGTCAGTAATGTAATGTATGCCGGCCAGCCACAGATCATCTGTAGGAACTCAAGACAAGCTAAAGAGACATGGCCTTATGGGGCTGAATAAAATGATAGTGATTTTGTGAGGCAGACACCATCTCTTTTAGGAAAACACAGTATGGCTAAATAAACTAAATTCAACTGAATAGTGGCTAGCAATTTGCAAACAAGTGTACTTTCCATCCATTTCTACAAAGACAAGGTCATGTTACTAGGTTTTTGTGTACCCACAGGCAACCTACAGGATGCTATATTGCATTTACAACCAGACCTGGTTTCAAATACTATTAAGGGTATTTCAATTACTGTCAAAGACATTTTGAAGTACATATTTGGATATTTCTTCTTAAAAAATACAAGTAGTTGAATATTGTAATGTATTTGGAAATACACTTGGAAAGTATTCTGCTGTAATGGCCTTGGGTGAAGGTAAATTGAAGTTGGAGATTAGTTAGTCCTCTACCTCATGGACAGTAGCCTCTACACCAGTGTTCTTGTCACTGTAAGGTGGATTTTTGGGTAGTAGAGAGTGTAGCGTATAGTGCCCCTTATTGGCCCCCCGCAGAAGTACACATAGATACTCCAGTAACCTTGATCCAGGCGTCTAGCCTCTCCTCCAGTATATACAGTAAATCCACATGGATAAAGGACACTACAACCAGGAAGGGACAGATCCTGGAGGAGGGGTCCAAAATAGGGGAGGGTTGTCAAACTCTTTTCTTTTGCTTTGGGGAGGGTTGTGTGTTTTTTTTTTATTGGGCACAAGGGAGGGTAGTACGTTTTTTCCCTGGTTTACATTGACTCTTTTGCAGGTTTTACTAGATCATTTCTTCCATCCTAGCCAAATTCCCTCATCTGCTTCACGCACCTCCCCTATATGAAGTTGTTTTGGTACATCCCTTATACAATACACTTTTCCACATGCTAACTTTTACTATACCACAGGTCAATATAGTCTACCAGTCTAACTGTCTATCCTTCCCTCTATCCACCATTCATAGTGACAATAGTGGTAGGTGGATCGTTTGTCCAGCTCAAAAAGCTCCCCTATTGGTCTTTTTTAGAGGCAAAACAATTATCCTACCTACACTAGTCTACAACACCACAATGCAATGAATAATTGCATTATTGTTTGCATAAGTGAGTATATATAATTCTAGTCTAGGCTGCAGTGAAAATGTATTTGAATACTGGTGCAAAAGCCCTGTGATATGAATGTTTCATTCCATTTCGATCAGTTGTGGGTCTACTCTGAACAGTTTGTGAAAGGCCCAGTACCAGGCCAGTCTGGCTGTATTTTTACTTCTGATACTGAGATGCGCTGTCTGTTGCAGATCATCATTCTACTAAGTCATCCTATAATAATGTGGAATTATACAATGACTATGAGGTTAAAGTGCAGACCATCAGCTTTAATCTGAGGGTATTTTCATCCATATCGGGTGAACCACTTAGAAATTACAGCACTTTTGTACCAAGCCCCCCCGTTTTAGGGGACCAAATGTATTGGGACAAATTCACTTATATGTGTACTCAAAAGTTTATTTGGTCCCATATTCCAATCACACAATGATTGCATCAAGCTTGTGACCATACAAACTTGTTGGATGCATTTGCTGTCTGTTTTGGTTTTGTTTCAGATTATTTTGTGCCCAATAGAAATGAATGCCTCTATTTGGGGAAAATCCTATACAACACATTACTGAGTACCACTCTCCATATTTTCAAGCATAGAGGTGGCTGCATCGTGTTATGGGTATGCTTGTAAACATTAAGGACTGGGGAGTTTTTCAGGATAAAAAAGAAATGGAATGGAGTTAAGCACAGGTAAAATCCTAGAAGAAAACCTGGATCAGTCTCCTTTCCACCAGACACTGGGAGATGAATTCAGCTTTCAGCAGGACAATAACCTAAAACACAAGGCCAAATCTACACTGGAGTTGCTTACCAAGAAGACAGTGAATGCTCCTGAGTGGCCGAGTTACAGTTGACTTAAAATGGTTGTCTAGCAATGATCCGGAACCAATTTGACAGCGCTTGAAGAAATTTGAAAATAATAAATGGGAAAATGTTGCACAATCCAGGTGTGGAAACTTTTAAAGACTCAGCTGTTGCTTCTACAAAGTATTGACTCAGGGGTGATCTTTATCTGTATTTCATTTTCAATACATTTGCAAACATTTCTAAAAACACCAGCCGTCAATATATATAATTTTATTTAGTCAGAAAGAGGAATCCCAATTAAATCAGTCTTGATATTGACATTAGGAAAAAAATGTTTTACATATATGTAGAATTACAGACTGTGAGACTGCAATATGTCTTTCATATCGAACACTTACACATTAGAGGTGATAAAATCTAAGATTAAATGACAAAATCCACTTGCTCTCAACACCTCTAAAATGTCGTGAGAATTTTCTTCTCTCTCTGATTTAAGTCAAAGTAATACTCTCTCAGTCACTGTGAGAAAGGAGAACATTACAAAATACATCATATACCGAACATTGAGATTATCATTCAGAACTATACAAGTTTGTTGCATGCCTAACAGGTATTTTACCCTGAAACCTCTTTATCAAAAGGACACGTGAGAGAGAAACCAATCAAGGGATTTCATTATTTGTTCCTTTAGTTCCTGTTCAAATTGAAGCTATGTCCTGGGGTCTCTGTAATGGACAGTTATCCAATCTCCCTCCCTCTGATTGAGATGATGCCGCTCATATGAAAGTAACTCTCATTTCATGTCTTTAGAACATTGGTTTGTCATAGGGGCCCTTATTAAAGCTCTGGACTCTAATTTTCTCTTTCTCACTTAGGGGTCCTTTATGATTATGGTTACCAAGGTGACGTTATACACGGCTTCAGCATACACCACTGGTGTCACCGTGGTGAATAACAGAGAGAGCAAGGTGAGTACGACCGGGAAAATTGCATGCCATTACTGTTAATATTTACTCATTAAAAAATCCGGCGAACTGGAGGGATGCTTGCACAATTCCTAATTCTTTAAATCAACCGCTGAGCATACCCTTCATTATGACCTGGCCACTCATTTTCGTATTCTCTCTCTCTCTCTCTCTCTCTCTCGCTCTCCCTATATCTCTTTTTAAAGGACATTAAAAGTAAGATGGAATTAATTAAGTGCATTAAATTAGGATGAGAAGAACTTTCTTTAAAAAAAAAAGTTTTTTTCCCCCCATTGCTTTTTACATAGAAACAATTACTTTGATGGTGGTGTTTTCTTTGCCATCTAAATAATACAGTTTAAAAGTTTTGGAAGAAGCTGGTTTAGGAGAAAACATTTCATATTTTTTAGGAAATGTTATTGTGAGTCTTGTGTTTGGAGTCTATGCATTACTTGACAGCTCACTGTATATATACACTATATAGTGTAAAATAAACATTACACTGGGTACAAACTGCTTTAAGTCAACATTGTTTCAATATACATTTTCAAAGTATTGTGACATGGAATCTATGTGGAAATTACATTGGCTTTGAAAAAAGTAATACACTTTTGTTTTGAGGGTAAAATTTCAACCACAGGATTATGTCATCATCGTAACCAGGGTTGGGGAGTAACAAAAACCTGGTAAATGTAATCAGTTACATTACCAGCAAAGATATTGTAATAAGATTACAGATACTTATGAAAAACTAGATGATTACTTGGAGGATTACTTTTGAATTCAGAAAGGATGTTTGTGAAAAAAAATCTTTGACACGTCTATGTTTTCTCAATGACATTCAAATCAGCATTGAAAAAAAATGCACGTTTATGTTTGTTCCACCTGAGCGAATTTGACCACAAGTCAGAGGCCACTATGATGACACACCAAATGTGTTTGATGGATCGCGGATAGGAGCAGGAATAGGCTTTTGTAGGCTACAGTCATTTTTTGACTAATAAATGATATATACAGTACCAGTCAAAGATTTGGACACACCTACTCATTCCAGGGTTTTTCTTAATTTTTACTATTTCCTACATGTAGAATAATAGTGAAGACATCAAAACTATGAAATAACACATATGGAATCATGTAGTAACCAAAAAAAGTGTTAAATAAATCAAAATATATTTGAGATTTGAGATTCTTCAAAGTAGCCACCCTTTGCCTTGATGACAGCTTTGCAAACTCTTGGCATTCTCTCAACCAGCTTCACCTGGAATGCTTTTCCAACAGTCTTGAAGGAGTTCCCACATATGCTGAGTACTTGTTGGATGCTTTTCCTTCACTCTGCGGTCCAACTCATCCCGAACCATCTCAATTGGGTTGAGGTCAGGTGATTGTTGAGGCCAGGTCATCTGATGCAGCACTCCATCACTCTCCTTCTTGGTCAAATAGCCCTTCCACAGCCTGGAGGTGTGTTGGGTCATTGTCCTATTGAAAAACAAATGATAGACACACTAAGCACAAACCAGATGGGATGGAGTATCGCAGCAGAATGCTGTGGTAGCCATGCTGGTTAAGTGTGCCTTGAATTCTAAATAAATCACAGACAGTGTCACCAGCAAAGCACCCCCATAACATCACGCCTCCTCCTCCATGCTTCATGGTGTGAACCACACATGCGGAGATCATCCGTTCACCTACTTTGCGTCTCACAAAGACACAGCGTTTGGAACCAAAAATCTCAAATCTGGACTCATCAGACCAAAGGACAGATTTCCACCGGTCTAATGTCCATTGCTCGTGTTTCTTGGCCCAAGCAAGTCTCTTCTTATTATTGGTGTCCTTTAATAGTGGTTTCTTTGCAGCAATTCAACCATGAAGGCCTGATTCATGGAATCTCTTCTGAACAGTTGATAAAGCATTTATTTGGGTTGCAATTTCTGAGGCTGGTAAATCTAATGAACTTCCTCTGCAGCAAAGGTAACTCTGGGTCTTCCTTTCCTGTGGCGGTCCTCATGAGAGCCAGTTTCATCATAGCGCTTGATGGTTTTTGTGACTGCACTTGAAGAAACGTTCAAAGTTCTTGACATTTTCCGTATTGACTGACCTTCGTGTCTTAAAGTAATGATGGACTGTCATTTCTCTTTGCTTATTTGAGCTGTTCTTGCAATAATATGGACTTGGTCTGTTACCAAATAGGGCTATCTTCTGTATACCACCCCTACCTTGTCACAACACAACTGATTGGCTCAAACACATTAAGGAAAGAAATTCCAAAAATTAACTTTTAACAAGGCACACCTGTTAATAAATGCATTCCAGGTAACTACCTCATGAAGCTGGTTGAGTGAATGCCAAGAGTGTGCAAGAGTTTTCAGTAGTGCTCAAAGCATGCCATTCCATGAGCGCAGTATTTGTTTTAAAACTCGAATCAATGAGCCCAATCAGTCCTCCATCACAACAAAATCATAATCAACAGAGTAAGGCTGGCTAATAGGTCCTTCGTTTGGGGTTATGCTCAGGTAAAACTATTTGGCTGATCGATAAGTCCTATTCTTGAAGATCAAGGGGTATAACATTTATTGGAATAACTGGAATTCTGACTTTGTTTATTAATGTAAAGATATAATTTAATCGTATTATTATATGTAGTAGAAAGTGATGGGTTAAAAGAAGCCTACATAACCAACCCATAAAGTAAAATGTAACATCCATATATGGCCAGCTATGTAAACTTTAACATTGACTTATCATACAATAAATGTTATTCAATTGGTAACATACATTTTTGTCTTCTAATGCCGCTCAGATTATGTTACTGAGTGGAGGTTATCCAAATGTTACGTTACTGATTAAAATGTTGGACAGGTAACTAGTAACTGTAACGGATTACATTTAGAAAGTAACCTACCCAACCCTGATCGTAACCAATTTTCAACCCAGACAAACCTAGTATAAAATCTTTTGAATTTGTACCTTTGAAACAATGTCAGATCTTCAATGTAATACTCATTATAAGAACAAAATAACAATATGCTTGGCAGCACCTCTTACTGAAGAGTTGATCTATCTACAAGCTATCACTTCGGTGTCCCATCCAGGGTTTTAACCAAGCCCTGCTTAGCTTTGATATGTCACTGACTATTACCAATGTGCTATCGTGAGAATAATTGTTGAGAAATCTCCACTTAATAGACTGTTGCTATCCAAGTCATTCCAAAGGACAGGTTCAACAGAGCAAATGAAATGTAACCATCCTTTATCAATAATGTATCATCAATTATGCTATTTAGGCCTATATAGCATTTGGGAAGTCATCAACAGCTATTGTTTCAATTCAGCCCAGGATTCAACAAACAAATTGACAATACATATAGGCCTAGGGATTCAAGCTCTGGTTGATTTTAAATGGAATCTACAAGTTAATTAATAAATATGTTGGATTCACCTCTCCATCTCAACCATAAATAAAAGTTAAACAATAGGATTACATTAAATTAAACTGTATTTAAAGTTAATTTAAAGTTTAATTTGATTCAATTTAGTCTTATTCTTTAATTGAGGATTTGGTTGAAATAGAGACGTGAATCCAACATATGAATTATTAATTTGTAGACAAACTGGAATTAAAGCCAGACACAGTGGCACAGATAGAGCTATCCAAGAAGAACATACATCTACTTCAAAAGTTGATATTTGGTTGTGTTGTCAACCAAACACAATTCAATATTACTTTTGTAAGACAGTAAATAGCCTAACGTTAAGGTTATCTTACAAACTAATGTAACAGTATTTAATCAGCCTTAAAATGAGTAACACATCCATGGCCACATTGAGGTTACTGTAACAATAAATGTCTTCTTATGTAATCATAGAAAACGTGCATGTTCAGGGTCGCAGGACTGTAAAAATCTTTACAATTGCTATAATAATCTGCACAGAATCTCAAACAACATTGATCACTTGCACCATGTACTTTAATGTAATCTCAACTAACAGCAATCCAGGCCATTTGGTTGCGCTATTAGATCAAGCATAGTGATAACACATTAAGCTGTTGTAAAAACAAACTAAACATCTGACATTGTATACCCACTTCAACTTTGGTGTCCTTTTAAAATGGCTGAAAGTGTAGTGATAACACATTTATGTGACAACTAAACCAAAGATCTGACATTGATTTTCCATTGGAATTTGATTGTGCTTTTAGACAGTTGAAAACATAGTGATAACACATTGGGAATTCAACAAACTTGTTTCCGTCTTTTTAAGTGGGTGAAAATAGGTTGGAATCTCATTGATCAACGTATCTACCAAATATTACCCAATTCTCCATGTTAAAATGACGTGGTGCACCCAGTGGGATATCTGTTTATGAAAAACTATTTAAGGAATCAAATAAACGTTCTAATATCAATGTAAAACTTTTTAGGGGGAAAATTCCTAGGAGGCATAAAAGATATTCGCATTCATCTCAAGTCTGAGACTCAAAGGAGTTCCTCCATCTTATTTAGGTAATCACACACAGGTCAGTCAAAAGCCTGTCAAACTCAGAGGGTAGGGCGAAACTACACTAGCACTCAAGAGCAAAAAGAAGGTCTGGAAAAGAAAATGAATGTTATTTTGTATGTTCAAAGCATTCTTATTCTACACAGGATATGACATATTTTCATTTAACTTTTGATTCTACAGATTATTCTCATAAACTCTCTTTTACAAAAGAGACATGTTCAAATGTTGCATGAACATATGAAAAAACATAAACTGCACTACAGTACATGATAAGCTGATTGTATGTTGTTGCTTCTTTTTTCCTTCAGACAAATTCACCTAAGTCCAGCTCTCATCAACATTCTACTGTCTGTGAAACCAAACCAGTATCTGACCTACATTCCCAGCAACTGGCACACAGACTGATAATTCATCTGAATAAAATAGTTCCATGATATAACCATTGACTGGCTGAGCAGGAGATAGAGTGGGTGGACTGACAGAGAGAAACGGCACGTCAGTGACACAAAGAAAGCTGCTCAGAGTGCTATATACGCAGCTTAACATGGGCAGGCCCAGCCCAGTTAGAGTTAAGACCAATATTTACATTCCTCTTAACTGCTAATTAGAAGAATAATATGCTTTGGAGAGGAAGCATGATCAACAGACAGCACTAAGGGAAGACCCGGGTAGACCAGTGCGGCGTAGAGGACCACTAACATTGACCTGCTGTGTCGATGGATAGCCAGAGAGGAAGGTTTGTTTAAACCCTAAACCTGACTCCCTCTGCCAAGCCTGTAATCTCACTAATCTCCACCATAGTGCCGAAGAACAAGCAGAGACTCAGCAGCTAGGCATCCAATGCCTGTCTCCCTCAATCCCAGCAGAATGCACCCACTCGCTTTGTCAGTCTGGCAAACCACGCTTAACGCAAACACACAGGGACGTCCCTTTCCAATAAGGGAAATGCTTCCCTGCTCGACCACTTCTGCTCCTGGCCCCTTGCTTGCAAGGCAGGGTGTGCCCATTGATGCCAACTATTACATTTCAGACACAGAGGGGCTTCTCGCTTGCCGGGTGGCTCTGCACTGGCAGCCAGAGAGAGAGAGAAGTGATGACCCAGATTAACTTAGTCCAACAACTTCTAGGAGAGTACGGTGGAATAATCAGGGCTTTTTATCTATAGGCTTCTCTCTCTCTCCTAGTCAGAGTCAGACACAGAGACATTTTGCAGCAGAGTGAACGTTGAGCGATCAGCACGGAAATTCTATGTGAGCCTCTTAACTACTCTGTTACCAAACAGCTAGCAGTAACATAACAAACAATCATATGAGCATAAACAGGAAAAGTGTGAAATCCCAGGCAAACAGACCTTGAGGGAGACGGGAGAGAAAGCCTGTGAACATGCGTATGTGAATCTGTCTCAAGATGAATTGACAGGAAAATTGCTTCATGACTTCAGATTTTCTCCACCCGCACAAAGACAATAGCCTGCAGTGGATACAGAAAACAGCACATTTGTGTTTGGCCTAAATAAATTCCCATGATGCTCTCTGGCACAGTGCGGTGCAGCAAGGTTGATCCCATCCCAGCCCCTATCCCGGGACCCCGCATTCCGCACCGCTAACTCCCTGACACTTCCATGAACCATGCACTTGAAATGTTGCACAGTAATTGATGTTGATCCTAGCATGTGTTCAGACTCCACTGCAAATTAAGACGGAAAAGGTTATCATAATATTTAGCTATCCTAATTTGTAGAACTTGAACTGCTCCCTATGGGGGCATCCAGAGGATACATTTATTGTTTTAAGTTTAAGTTTTGACTAAGGGGATGGCAATATTGCTGAAATATTAAAGAGAATAGACACCCCAACAATCATTTGACAGCCTAGCTGTCGGGACGTAGGGCTGACCAGGATGTGGAACAAAGACTTCAGCCCTCCAACTTCAATATCTGAAGGGCTTCTCAGTGGGTGTGAAGCAAAGTGCAAGGTTCACCTTAAAAAATGTGCCGTTGTGGATTGTGTGCCCCTCCCCTTACCCAACCCCATTTAACAAACCTCAGGCTCCATCTAATGGCATTAGGTATTCCATCTGTGTATTCTACGAAGTTCTAGTAATTCTAATAACTAATTGTCGTTATTAGATTAAAAACTATTTGGCACTCTTTTTCCAGAGCTAGGGCATAAATGACACAAGCATTGAGAGAGTAAATGGATTCAGGGCCATTGGAGGAGTCATTTTATATATTTGATACTGTTGAATAATTGGAATGAATGGAATGTTTAATTGATGTAATATATTTTGATTGAGAACATCCCATGTGGTGTGTGTGATTTCTAAGGTTATTAATTCAATTTGTCTCAATGTCAGGTTCTTTAGTTGAGCTATTTCTGGTTTTAATTGGAACCCAATGTCTATAATACTTTAGATATGTATTTTATACATTCCTTGTGCAGTACCTAGCAACATCTAGGGCTAAAGTTATTGGAAAAGTATGTTTCATTTGTGAAACTTATGTTAAAATATATTTCCTCTTCTGCAGACAAATAAATAAATAGGCCTATTCCATGCAAGAATGTGTGTTGTCATATTGTACTTAATATTTCAAATGCAAACAGACTAAAACATTACATTTTTGTTTCCCAATAAAGTGTCAAGTAGTGTATTATTTATAAAGACAGATCCCTAACAAATGTCGGCATTTTCAGGAAGCTATATGCCGGTGGGTATAATAAAAGCTTTATTTATTTATTTAACCTTTATTTAACTAGGAAAGTCAGTTAAGAACCATTTTTTATTTACAATGACGGCCTACACCGGCCAAACCCGGACAAGGCTGGGCCAATTGTGCGCCGCCCTTTGGGACACCCAATCACGGCCGGTTGTGATACAGCCTGGAATCGAACCAGGATCTGTAGTGACGCCTCTAGATGCGGTTCCTTAAACAGCTGCGCCACTTAATGCAGAGAACGGGCTTGACTTTTAATTTGTTCAAATCTATGCATCGTTCTGATTCAAGGCAAAAGGAAATAACCAGCTGACAGTTTTAGAGTGTAAATAACTGTATAGCAGACATCAACAGATGCAATATAACATAGGCTAATAGCACAGGCCTACAATCGTACAATAGGCATACTGTGAGCTCCAAAAGTATTGGTACAGTGACATATTTTTGTTGTTTTGGCTCTGTTCGTTACCCAACCAAAAGTAACTAACCTCCCGTTATTGTAATGGTGAGTCTGTAACTTTCTCATTCATCATTATTCACGATTTATTCAGGACAATCTGTAATCATGGTAGCATCCACATTAATGTAGAAGTGTTTAGAAACATATTCTATTCTTATTTACAATAAAAGTGACTCCAAAATGACACAATACATTATTTACCATTCATTTCTACTGGGCCAAAACAAACAGCAAATGCATCCAACAAGTTTGTAGTCCCAAGCTTTATGGAATCATTGCATGCTAGGAATATGGATCAATACTAAACTTTTGACTACTTTAATAGACCTAAGTGAATTTGTCCCAATACTTCTGGTCCCTAAAATGGGGGTGACTGTGTACAAAACATACTGTAATTTCAAAATGGTTCATCCAATTTGGATGAAAATCCCTCAAATTAAAGATGACCATCTGCACTTTAACCTCAAAGTCATTGTATCATTTAAAACATAAAGTGCTGGACTACAGGGCCAAAACAACAAAACATTTGTCACTGGCTCAATATTTCTGGAGCTCACTTTATGTACGTCTGAGTGCAAGTTGTTGACATGAATTAGGCCTACAAACGAAAAGAAAGAAGATGAAAAAACGTTCATTAGGCTAAATAAATATATTTGTTCGGTGGGATAGACTATTTAAAGAGGGGTGTGATTTCAAACTCAGTGTTATCTGTAGGCAATGTTTGTGTGTGTTAAAGGTCTGTTTATAGCGGAGTTAGTTTCGCTTGAAAAGTTGTCTCATGCTGTCGTTGCTCACTGGCCGGTGCAACCACGGTTGTTGTAAGGAATGTGTTTGGAGTTGCAGAGTGACGGAGGGCAGAGAACAACTGCAGGTGTACATTCTTGAGACCGCAACCTGCCATCTACTCAACACCACACTATTCCGCGCGCTAATGGGTTCGCTTCGTCCGCATGGGCTCATGAGCCCAGGCGCTATAGTCCCGCGCTCATAGGGAAACAACAGATCTATAAATGTGCGTGTGTTGTTGTGTCAAATAAACACCAACGGACGCATTAATGGTCACCAAGCATTCTATATTCAAAGTTGAGAAACTCTTTTCAAACGATCCTTTGGGACCGACATGGAAAGGAAAACAGTCCTGACACAAAATCAATATCAGAGGAGGAATCAAAGCCATCACTAAACGGTGCAGGGGGAGAAAGACGGACCACCTGCTGTAGTTTAGTGTAGCCTAGCCTACATGAAGAAGTGTCGTTTGGTTGGTAGGCTGTTCTCAAAATGGGCATGCCCTCCTCGGATGTTTTATTATAACAATTCCAGATTTGATGATAATGACGTTTTGTGGCTATTCATTTACTTTTTGCACGTAGAGTCTTTTATTTTGTTGTTTTCTGTGTGCAAACATGGAATTGGGTGGAGTAGGAGTATTTGTCTGTTTTCTTTCTTGTCATCTAACAGAAGTACGAAATAATTTAGATGTGGTAAACTGTTCTTACATTTGTTTTCCTTTTGGTGGAATTATTTGTGCCAACAGTGACAGGATGAATAAACGAGTTACTAAGGCAACAATCCCATATTTTCTCTGGAAACAGAACATATGGTTTATCATCGGTGGAACTTGTGATTACTCATTAGCATATCGACTACATTTCTTCTCCTGCAAATCCATCATACAACCCGCTAGAAAATAAACGTTGTCGACAGCTCTCTTCTATTTTGAATAAAATGTGACAAACCTCTACAGTGCAAACAGAATATGCAGATTAAGCTAATACATTACTTTTATGTGAATTTGATTGATTTGTGTATTTTTGCAGACACGGGGCCATTACAGATGAGGGCTATTCGACGTGACATTTTCAGTCACTAGTATAGCCTATAAATTGTTTCCATCCTTTGAATCGTATTTATTATTATTTTTTTAATTTTTTTTACACTTTTCCGGTTTGATTTGTATATCATTATTGAGATGTCTGTTCGGTTCTCTTTTATTTGGTTTGAGCGCGCGCTGGGATTAAGGCTAGACTATGACACAATATTACAATTATTGTTTATTTGTGGCTTTTTCCCGCCATAGAAATATAATTATCATGTTATAATTGTTAATGTAAGGATTTCTTTTGTGTATTAGTAAATCTTACTTAAAAATAATAGTATGAATATTAGGATATTTAAATAACAATAATAATACTATTCTAATAACAGCAACAAAAACAACATTGTTAATAATAACGTAGCCTAATAATAATAAATACAATCAGTTACATTTCTAAATAATAATAACAGGTTAATATTTAGAAATAATAACACTAACGATAAGACAGTTGCTAATAAGAACCATAGTAGACTAGTACAATAAAAAATGTCATATTGAACATTTCGGCGCTTAATTAAATCCTCGGGAGACCAGTGCTTGACTTGGGCAGAAGCTCACGGAGCTGAGTACCGGCACCTCACATTTTCTATCGCTAGAGCTCCTTTTCCTCTTGTAGAATATTAGCTCAAAAGTAGTGTGGCGCTCCTGCACTTAAATATAAACAGTACCGGAACGAATTTCAGTCCAAGTCAAGCACTGCTGAGACTAAATTGTAATTTCCGTTAGGTTATACAAGCGAAATTGTGCATAGTGCACACCCAAAGTAGACTATAGCCTACAGCTATAACAAGGGAATATCCTGCCTTTCCAAATATGTATTGCTGTATTTTCATGGGCTCTTATTGGATCTAGGCTACAGTATGCTATTTGTGATATGTTTGTAATAATGTTCTTAATAAGTCAATGATCCTAATTATTAATGCGTTCAAAAGCCAACCTTATCTTATAAAGAGAAGAGGGCTGCTGCCTTTTTCTCTCTCTCGATAGGCCACATAGCTAATGATGATTTTGCAAATCTTTAATCTAATCATGCATCTATAGCTTTCAGATGGCAAGGTGTGAAAGCTCTTCCGCTATTTGGACAACTATGCGGGGGAAGTGCACACAGATTGCCTACTGCATTCGTTTATGTTCAACAGAAAATATGAGATAAAGCAAATGAATTGCGCTTCATGATTATCATACTCTCAAATGAATTTGGTCATTTAAGTTTATGGTACTTTCAGTAGACTAAAATTACTGCAAGTAAGAAGGATGCACTTTGCTCTTGTTGCGTTAATAATGTTGTTTCGATAGAAATATAGGCAACATGGCTTAGTGTTTGCAAATTATTTTACTTGAAGTATTCACTGCCGTTCTTATTTTTTGCAGTTGGCTATTTGAGAATAGCCTACAATAGTAATATGATATGGTACGCAAATCAGGGGCTAAGTCACAAGGCCGGTACATGTTTTGTCAAAATATAATATTGTTTTTGTCATGCATGGAATGCATGTGGCTAATATCAACACATATTTGTTTTCATTTAGTGTATTTCTTAATTTTGTATGTTTTTCTTGTGGCCCTTGTTGTCCAAATAAACACATAATAGGTATACATGGACACTGATCCATTGGCTAAACGGGAAACATGTTGTATTGAGCGCCATCTCCTGGTAGAATAGAAACAGTTGCACATTCAACAGTGCGTGTAACTTCTAAATGTGCCTGTATAAACCACATACGTGTTCTTTGCGTTTGTCTCTACAGTATGAAATGGATAACTTAAACACTTAAAAACTTAAAACAATACAAAAATAACATATCTTGCTTTTTAACGTGATTATGAATCAGTCCCCCCAAATGAAATCACCCAGCCGACCTAGGCCTTTGTCTAGACATCAAATCAACCATCCAATTTTGATTGTCCTCCCTCTCAATCAGATAAATGCAATCTCAACATGGATCTCTAAGTGAATAATGGTTTGGCTCACATCAGCACCATTCAGATAATGTACATATGGTTTTGTCTCACCTTTAGCTTGACTTTCTCTTCCCAGTTTGAGTGTGTGTGTGGGGTCTTACTTCCTCATCTTTCTCCATGATTCTCCCATTCTCATTCTTCATGCAGTCCCCCTAAACTACGGATGAAGATGCAGCGTGAGTATGGGTGACATGTTTAAAATAACTTGCAATTTGTTAACAATGTTCTTAAAAACTCCTGTGGCCAGTGTCCTCAAAATGTAGGTCAGAATATAAGGCATTAGGCGATGAATAAGGGTATATACTAAAGCAAACTCACAAATCAATCAAAAAATAAAATCAGTTAGTAAACACTTACATATCTGCTTTGAAACATCTTTATTTAAATATGTAGCCAGAGAAAATAATATCTTCCCTGCAGGCAATAACGTATTACAGGCTGGTTGCAACTGCGCAGAGCACAAGCATACTGAACAGTAGCCACATACGATTCAACATTCAGCATCACATCATGAACAGTTTCAACACTAGACTAGAAAAGCAGCTAGCTGTTTTTGAGGTCGGATGCTTACAGGTATTCTACCTTCACTGTTTCTCTGTATCCAGGCCTCAGGATTCTGTCTCCACACACTTCCAGCCTACAATGGGGCAGCCCCCTCTCTGTCTTCGTCTTTCCACCATCCAGCTTTACTGGTTTTCTGTGAATTTTCATCATACTTTAGTAATAATGCTAGTAATAGTAGTAATAATAATAATAATAATATCTGTTCTAACTCTGAGTAACACAGGTTAGTCCTGAGCTCTCTCGTTGGGTTGCACCCAATCACAGTGAAACACATCTGTCAATTTGGTTTTGACTAAATCATTTGGCTTTTTGGGGGGATTGGTTGCTGCTGTTGACTTCAAAAGGGAAATCCACTCAAAAACAAGTCCAAAAATATTTCACATGTCAGCAGTCAAGTTTTCAAGATATTGGACATTCAAGAAGCAAAGTGTCACCGGCCACATCATCATGAAAAATGCTTTTTGAAGTGATTGGTTGCTGCTGTTGACTTAACATGCAGTACACCTGGATGAGCACTCATACCCAGAATATTACAGTATTAGTAATTAGATTCACTTACATTAAGCAGTTAGGCAATAGACCTGGTTGACTCATATACAGACTACTGGAAATTAGATTCTTTGTTCATTAGGCAGTTAGTTTAAAGGCAGGGTTTGGATTTCGAGCTTCTAGTTCCTGGCTGGGAGTGGAGGGGTCAGTCAGTCCGTTGTGCTGTGGTGTGCTGTGGAGGGAGTGAGCGGGCTCTTAAGGGGGCGGCAGCAGCAGTGTACAGTACTACAGCATGCTGACTCTTAATGGGGCATTAGCCCAGCGTTTACACTATTGACCCTGACGCTGAGGGCCGTCATGGTGTCCGCCTCCTCCGACTCAGGGTCAGGCTCCACCCCCTCGCTGACGTCGGCGTGCGGGTTGACCAGGTGGGCAGGGTACGTCAGGCCGTGCTGCTCGGCGTGGCGTTCCCAGCGGGTGTCATCGCTCTCGTGCGTGATGTAGCGCTCGTGCATCTTCCCCTCTAGGCTGCGCAGATCCAGCCACATTTGGTAGTCCTGAGAAGGACATCATTAGAGGGGCACAGCAGTTAGCATTAGCCTACGGCATCAACTGTTTTCATGTGATTATGTCAATTGGGTTTTAAATGTGACTTTTTGCAGCTGTTGGAGGACAAACTCCTTTCTCTCATCGCTCTTCCTGTAGGGCATACGTGTAACCAGGGATGTCTGAGAGACTTCCTGTAGCCAGGAGAGTCCAAATGTACAGTACCTTTTTAATTTGCTACATTGTCTTTTAAATCTCTCATTTAGAGATGAGGGGTAGCTTACCTGTAACCACAGATGGCTGAGAGACTTGTTTCCATATCTGTAATAATGTCTGTTAAATATCTAGTTTAGTTCAGAGTAAGGTTTACCTGTAACCACGGATGGCTGAGAGACTTGTTTCCATATCTGTAATAATGTCTGTTAAATATCTAGTTTAGTTCAGAGTAAGGTTTACCTGTAACCACGGATGGCTGAGAGACTTGTCCACGCTGTACCGCTTCCTCATCTTGACTTGCAGCAAGTTATTAATGAGGTCAATTGCTGGAACAACAAAGCAGGCTGTCAGAGGATAACTCATGGTGGGAAACCTGGAGGATTTAGTGCAGGCCCCTTTCAGAGCCATGTAAGGGCTAATGAGCAAAGCAAACATCATGTTAAGATTATTTCAGGGGTCATGGCTCTCTGAGCCCCAGTTGGGATTCTTGACCTTGAGGCCCTCCTCTATAGTACCAGGGATCGCTTGGCATTATGCACATGAATAGGCTGCAACAATAATTTATTCTCTCTCTCTCTCTCTCTCTCTCTCTCTCACACATACACTCTCTCTCTCTCTCTCTCTCTCTCTCTCTCTCTCTCTCTCTCTCTCTCTCTCTCTCTCTCTCTCTCTCTCTCTCTCTCTCTCTCTCTCTCTCTCTCTCTCTCTCTCTCTCTCTCTCTCTCTCTCTCTCTCTCTCTCTCTCTCAAACACACACACACTCTCTCTCTCTCACACACACACACACACACACACACTCTCTCACACACACACTCTCACACACACACTCTCTCTCACACACACTCTCTCTCACACACACTCTCTCTCTCTCTCTCTCTCTCTCTCTCTCTCTCACACACTCTCTCTCTCTCTCACACACTTTCTCACACTCTCTTTTATTTTCTATGGTGGAGGGCTAACACACTGTTAGTTAACACACTGTTTGTTTTTTCAAAGTTAGGGAGGAAGAGGACAGAGTTTTAGTTTCCTGTGGTTCAGAAGGTGAGCGCAATGGCTTTGCAGCCTAGAGCAGAGTAGATGCTGCTGTTACGGCATGGATTCAGGTGTGTTCCTGAGAATGGAATTAAGGTGGAAGAGGTTCTGCTCGCCGTCGACGAACAGGTAAGAGCTGAATTTATACATTCCGTATCTAGAATGAACAAAGCTGTGGTTGTGTTCATGAAAAGAGTGAATTTGGTGGGTAGGCATTCCTTACAATATTTGTAAGAAATGTGTTGGTGCCGATTTCTCCCGTCGAGTCCTTCCACTAGAGTAGTAATCGCTAATTTGCCTCCGTTTATTATGCATGATCAAAAACGGAAAGAACTAAGACGGTTTGGTAAGTTTGCTAGCGGGTTTCGTGTACTGTCTGCAGGTTTTCAGGCAGATGCCGTTAAGCATGTTGTTTCGTTCCGGAGGCAAGTTTTCATGTTTCTGAATAACAATGAGCAACAGCTAAATGTGCATTTTAAAGTGAGGCATAGGGAGGGGCTGGGTTTGCCAGCACAGATAGTCTACGGTGCTTTGAGTGTGGGGATTTGGGACATAAGATCCTTGGCTCTTATGCCTCCGCAAAACACCAGTCTCAACGTCAACAGTGAAGAGGGGACTCCGGGATGTTGGCATTCTAGGCAGAGTTGCAAAGAAAAAGCCATATCTCAGACTGGCCAATAAAAAGAAAAGATTAAGACGGACATAAGAACACAGACACTGGACAGAGGAACTCTGCCTAGAAGGCCAGCATCCCGGAGTCGCCTCTTCACTGTTGACGTTGAGACTGGTGTTTTGCGGGTACTATTTAATGAAGCTGCCAGTTGAGGACTTGTGAGGCATCTGTTTCTAAAACTAGACACTAATGTACTTGTCCTCTTGCTCAGTTGTGCACCGGGGCCTCCCACTCCTCTTCTATTCTGGTTAGAGACAGTTTGCGCTGTTCTGTGAAGGGAGTAGTACACAGCATTGTACGATATCTTCAGTTTCTTGTCAATTTCTCGCATGGAATAGCCTTCATTTCTCAGAACAAGAATAGACTGACGAGTTTCAGAAGAAAGTTCTTTGTTTTTGGCCATTCTGAGCCTGTAATCGAACCCACAAATGCTGATGCTTCAGATATTCAACTAGTCTAAAGAAGGCCAGTTGCTTCTTTAATCAGCACAACAGTTTTCAGCTGTGCTAACATAATTGCAAAATGGTTTTCTAATGATCAATTAGCCTTTTGAAATGATCAACTTGGATTAGCTAACACAACGTGCCATTGGAACACAGGATTGATGGTTGCTGATAATGGGCCTCTGTACGCCTATGTAGATATTCCATAAAAAATCTGCTATTTCTAGCTACAAAAGTCATTTACAACCTTAACAATGTCTACACTGTATTTCTGATCAATTTGATGTTATTTTAATGGACAAAAATTAGCTTTTCTTTAAAAAACGAGGGCATTTCTAAGTGACCCCAAACTTATGAACGGTAGTGTACATGTCCGTCCACGAAGGAGGGCAGGGCCTGGTGGAACTAGAGAGCAGGGGGGCTGCATTCCGACTAAAAGCAGCGCAGAGACTGCAGTACTATACTGATGTTGGCTGGAGGGAACCAGCATGCACGCTGCTGAGGAGAGCTGGCGGATTAGGGTTGGACCGACAGCTGTTCATCATGAAGCTGGAGAGGCTGAGTACAGCAGGCCTCTCAGACTTTTACTCTGCAGTGCTGAGGGCCTGGGAGCTATTAAGGCCCACACGAGAAGGGGGTGTGGAGCCTGGGCTGTGGGTGTGGGAGGAGCCTATCTTCCCCAACCCAGCCGTCCCTTTGAGATCGGTTCAGTCGGCCACCCTGCAGAGGCGACTGATGGCAGCGGGTTTACTAAGGCTGGGTGACCTGCGACTGCTGGGAGAGGAAAACCCTGCAAGTCCTGGCACAACAAACAAGAATAAAGTCTCTAAGCCTGCTGGAGAGATTCCTGGAGGAGGTCCAGGAGGCACTGTCTGAGCCGGTAAGGGGGATGTTTGAGCGGCCAAAGGGGGAGGGGCCACCAATGTTTCCGCCACTGTAGGTGACGGCAAAGACTGGGGGAGTTTGAGGGGGTGGGAGGTAAAGCCCTCTACAACCTCTGCATTAAGGTGAGGAACATTAGCAGCCTAACAGGAGTGGAGGCACATCAGTGGCAGGGGATATGTGGGGAGGAGAGTATGGTGGCTTTTAGATGGAGGGGGCTCTACAAACCCCCAGCCCCAAAGAGGTCAGGGGACCTCCAGTGGAGGGTTCTACATAGAGCCCTGGCCACTAACAGCTGGTTGGCACGGGTTGAACCGGGAGTTGGACAGGGGTGTCCTTTCTCTGTTATGAGTGATACTGTGATTCATGTGTTTTCTGTGTGAGCCAGGTTAATGCCATTAATATCTGTGTGAGAGGTTTGGGGGTGGGTTTTACTGTCGCAATGTTTATAATGAGGTACAGGTATTCAAATAAGGAGAAGGCCAAATGTGTGTTGTTGAATTTTCTGTTTGCTCAGGCAAAGTTGTCTATTTGGCTAACAAGGAGGAACAGGGTCAAAATTGGGGGATAACAGACCCTTTACTATTATTTAATGGGATAGTCTCTGCGTGCCTTAGGGTGGAATTTGAGTTCTATAAAATGATAAAAAATGTGGAGATGTTTCAGGAGATATGGTGTGTTGGGGGGGCTGTCCGTACAGCTGGGGAAGATGGTTTGGATATACGGTTGTAGAAGTGGTGAGGTATTTGGTCATTGTGATGTGTTGTTTTGTAAGGTGAGTATGGTATGCAGTACAGGAGATATTTTTTCGATTTTTGTTTTTGGGGGGGTGAGGTTTTAATGAAATGAGAATGTTTCATTAAAGAAAGACAAAAAGTCAAAGAGTCTCTCTCATACAACTATATAAAATGTTAGTTTACAGTAATACAGTTATCACAGTAATGCATGAGTCATTGCTGCTCGACAGACACCCACCTTCCTGGGACACCTTCTTCCAGGGGTTGGGTGGGTACATGAAGTCAGCGTTCTGGATCTGGTCGTGAATGTCCTCGTCCTCGTTGAAGGGGAAGGTACCGCTGAGGCTGACGTAGATGATGACCCCCACAGACCACATGTCCAGGGAGCGGTTGTAGCCTTTGTTCCTTAGGACCTCAGGGGCCAGGTAGGCCGGAGTCCCCACCACTGATCGACGGAAACACTTCTCTCCAATGATGCGGGCAAAGCCAAAGTCGCACAACTTCACCTGAGACACAGATAAGGTGCGCCTCAAATGATGTGCGTCCCCACTCTATTTGGAATAAGGTGCAGTTTGAGACACGGCCATGTTTGAAGATCGACTACAACGCAACCTCCCGCTAGTCAATCTAACGCTGCCACAGTATTCACTCAAACACGGTGCTAATCCAGGGTTCCATACTAGAGGAACACTACTGTAGTTGTCTAGCCAAACTTAGACTTGTTAGAGAAAGCTAATTCATAACATCCTGTATTTTATCCACCTACACAGTTTGTTCCAGACATTATAATGATCAGCTGGCAAGGTTTACGCAAAAGTCAAATTATCACTGTCTGTTTGACATGGACATGATATGGTCTACAGTCGATTTACTGTTGCTACAGAATGTCATCAGAAGGTTACCAAAACAGTGACTTCGGCAAGACTGCACAAGATGGCAGTTCTTAGCAGTGTGATGATGCCAGTGATGTTGGCAGAGCATATTTTGGGAAATGAACAACAGATATACAAGAACTGACTCCTTCCCTTTCAGAAAATATTTGCTGTAAATAACACAAATGTCGTATATTTTTGAATACCCATCAGATGCCTGGGAATGCCTAAAGGGCAGTGACTCCTAGTCCTTTTCCGCCAGGCAGGGAGGATACAGTACAGTACAGGACTATGGAGAGAAGGGGACCATCATTGGAAGTGTATCATTAAAATCAAGAAGATAGAACATTGTAGAGGCACTGAGCGTGCAGTAGCCATAATCAGCCACTTTATCTTAGAGGAGAGATTATGTCTGTTTATGTCTGTGAAATTGATGTTTCTGTTTTGGCTTGTTTGGAGGCTGTGCTGGAGGTTTTCTTACTTGTGGAAAAGCGTCAGAGGACGCCAGTAAGACGTTCTCTGGTTTGAGGTCACAGTGGACGATGTTCTTGAAGTGGAGATGATGAAGAGCCTGAAGAATCTAAAAAATTAGGTGAAATTTAATTATTTCTACACAGTGAATGATTTCTTTTATTAGGGAATATAAAAAATAAAAAAATCTAATCTGGCAATTTGCATGTATATACCACAAAACATGAATAAAATATATACATTCCATATCATAATTAAATGTGCAACAACACATGATTAAACAAAGATATTATCATCAGAAAAATACATTAAGCATTCCTGTAAGCCACATACATTATAGTAATTTATCCAGAGCAATTTACAGGAGCAATTGTGGTTGTGGTTAAGTGCCTTGCTCAAGGGCACGTCAACAGATTTTTTACCTAGTCGGCTCTGGGATTAGAACCAGCGACCTTTCAGTTATTGGCCCAACGCTCTTAACTGCTAGGCTACCTGCCGCACTTCACTGACTGTGTTTGTATACAGTATGTGCGTGTGTCACTGCTACTGCAACACTGTCCATTGTCTGCAAGCAACAACGCTTGTCAGCCAGGCTTACCTGTGAGACAAAGAATTTGGTGATGCGTTCAGGCAGCCTCCCCCTTCTCACTGGACAGGATCATCTCCAGCATGTCTCCATGGAGCTTCTCCATGACAACGAAGACGCGCTCCGGCGTCTCAAACATGCACTCCAGGTTCACTACCCCAGGGTGATGCAGGTTCTAGTAAGGAAACACAGAAACACAGGAACCTTTTAAAGGCAGCAGGCTTGACAGGTTCTCCAAACACCCACTGTGTTGTCATGATAATTACCTCATTATTTACCTTATCTACGTACTGACAAAATATCAAGAACCTCGTCCATTTTTGTCTTTAGGTGTTGTTTTGTCATGTGCTCAACATAACGTGTGTCTGGCAACATCTGAGAAAAAGGTTCTTATAGTAATGTTTCATTGGAGCGCACTGGGCCATGCGTGCTGATGTGTGTTTACCTGAAGGATGGCGACCTCATTGCGTAGCTGGCTCTCCTGCTTGGTGGGGAAGCGTAACTTGTCAATGATCTTAATTGCTACATCCCGGCCAGTTTTTCGGTGCTTTCCTATAGTATGGAGACATTATATTATGGAGCAATCAAAGACAAGTTACATGTTTATACAGGTGTGACTTCTTATAATTAATGATTATCTCAAATACTTTTTTTAAAGATGACATTAGATCTGACTAATAGCAATGCACTATATGTATGACTCAATACAATACACACCTCCTTGGTCATGCAAATATTTTGCTAGGATAAGATCAAGGAGAGAATTGATATCAATGTGTTCCTATTTTGTTTTTTTTAACAGGTTATCGGTGTGACAAGGTGGTACAAATGCATCACCTCCATAAACTATCCCAAATTGCCCCGATCCTAGGACTTCATCCGGGAATATCTGATACACTGAGCTGATATCCTGTAGGTGTAAAAATCCAGTTAATGGGTTTAAATGAAAGCTTCAAGTGTACACTGTCAGAAATATTTGTCTACAATCACTTTTATATCTTCTCATCTGGCAACTTAATACCCCCTAATCCCATACACGTCTGGAAGACTTGCCCAGAAATACAATTATAACCAGTGGTACTGTGACTAATTATTGACAGTAGCTATGGCAACTGCTTCGCTGAGTGGGTAATCAAAATAATCACCATTTGAGCTACTTAGGGGATGATCTCAACTCAGAAATCTAACTATGCATGAGGAGCAGACATGAACTAGATGTGGAGCCAATATGACTATAAATGTACCTTCCATTACTGCAATATTATACTCACTAAATCTGAGTGAAAATGAAAATATACCCAAAGGCTCATTCAAATAATGTAAGACCAAATCCTACTTACCACGTTCTCTTGAATCTGGCAGTTGGACACTGAAATGCTGATGGAAACATCATCTGTTGGTGTAAGATATGTTAATCATATCTTTAAGAGTATTCCATACTATAACCTTGAGAGTGTTCCTCCCTAGTGCTGAGTAGGTTTGCCAAATTCTGGTAACTTTCCACAAATTCCCAGTCTTTGCGGAAATCCTGGTTGGAGGATTTAGGATGTCCTGCTTATTCCCTCCTGATTCCAGGAATCTTCCAACCAGGATTTCTGTAAAACCTGGGAATTTGGGGAAAGTTACCAGAATTTTGCAACCCTAGAGCTGAGTAAGACAAGGTTGCTTCCATTCAAATCCATTCATTTCTATTAGCTTTAATCTATCCCAGAATCTAGCCAATTCACTCTGCTTATACGTACTGTGGCGTGACCCGTGCGACAGTCCTTTTGAGATGGCGGGCATGAGGGCGTGCTGGATGGCGATCTCCCACATACGGGCCACGTCCGGCCCGACCCCACTGGCCAGCATACTGCCGTGGGCCGACATGCTCCCCGGGCCCTCCGGCCTCGCCAGGTTCTCCCCTACGTAGTAGACCAGACTGGCCGTAGCGATCTCAAAGCAGTGGACGTTGGAGCCCTCAGACAGCAGGTTGAAGGTCTTGGCTGGGTCCAGAGACAACACATCTGACAATGGAATTTCCTGCCACACAGCAGAGGTAGTATTGCTCTTTGCTGTTTGAGGTCTAGGTCAAGTTACTGTAAAGAGCTTTGTGACAACAGCGGTTGTAAAAAGGGCTTTTTGAATTAATGTGACTGATTGATGTAGTAACTTAACAGTAGTGGTTAGAGTACTTGTATTTCAATCTGATCAATGTGTTGTTTGTCCAGGGTGCCTATTTCTTGCCGCTACAAATGACATTATACCTTAAATCAATTCTCCATAAATGTTTATATAACAAAGTGATTGCAACCTGCTTATCTGAAGGGAGTACAATGTAAAACTGCATGCGCTTGTGCATGTTTACCTTGTCTTATTCATACCCTAAATGACAGTAAATTTGTTTGCATAAACTTCAGTTCTTGAATTTCATTCACTCCTCACCCATAATAATCTATACAACATACAATTTCAATTGATCGATTTCAAAACTGTTGATTTCCAACCTTGTAGTATTTGCTTCCAGTGTCATTCTGGAATAGCGTGATGCATTTGCTGTCCAGTCTCCAGTAGTGTCTTTTCCTCTGTAGTGGAAACAGTTCGAGAGTGTTGTTAACTACCGCTGTCACAGACTGGGACAACATTCCATATGTTCATGGTGAGTTCCATCTCTGGCCAATGTGGGTTCCCATCTACTCAGAAGCATATATTATGCCGTAGGTCAGTGCCCATAGCAGATTGGAGGTACTTTTTTTGCAGGTACTGGAGTTACAGGTGAACTCATGAAAAACATGGACGCCTGGTGAAGACCAAATGGTCGAACCTTTGTATCAATAAAATCACCTGGGAGCATGAACAACAGATTTGACAGGTGCCCATGTTCTTGTACTACAACTGAATTTGACACTTTACTGGTCATTATTTATCAAACAATGACACACTAATGGAGCATGTATTAAACATGGTCTGTTGGTTGGCACATACTGTGCAGTACTCTTTAGACCTACAGTAACACAGTGTTCGCAGTAGTAATACGGTCTTGTGAATAACCCTGTAACAAGTACCACAGTGTTGACTCCCAGTAATAACACTGTCTTAACAAACCTGTAACAAGTACCACAGTGTTGGCTCCCAGTAATAATACTGTCTTAATAACCCTGTAACAAGTACCACAGTGTTGGCTCCCAGTAATAACACTGTCTTAATAACCCTGTAACGAGTACCACAGTGTTGGCTCCCAGTAATAACACTGTCTTAATAACCCTGTAACAAGTACCACAGTGTTGACTCCCAGTAATAATACTGTTTTAATAACCCTGTAACAAGTACCACAGCGTTGGCTCACAGTACTAATACTGTCTTAATAACCCTGTAACAAGTAAAGTCTATCATTCCAACAGCGGGAAAATTCAATCGACTTTCACAAAATACACATACACAAAACATTAAAGAAAAACAGCATAATAACCCTGTAACAAGTACCACAGTGTTGGCTCCCAGTAATAACACTGTCTTAATAACCCTGTAACAAGTACCACAGTGTTGGCTCCCAGTAATAACACTGTCTTAATAACCCTGTAACGAGTACCACAGTGTTGGCTCAAAAGTCAAAGTCAAAAGTCAAAGTCACCATTATTAGTCAGTTGTACAACCGAATGCCTTCAACCGAAATGTTTCTTCCGCATTTAACCCAACCCCTCTGAATCAGAGCGGTGCGGGGGGCTGCCTTAATCGACATCCACGTCTTGGCGCCCGGGAACAGTGGGTTAACTGCCTTGTTCAGGGGCAGAACGACAGATTTTTTCCTTGTCAGCTCGGGGATTCGAACTTGCAACCCTCCGGTTACAAGTCCAACGCTCTAACCACTAGGCTACCTGGCTCCCAGTAATAACACTGTCTTAATAACCCTGTAACGAGTACCACAGTGTTGGCTCCCAGTAATAATACTGTTTTAATAACCCTGTAACAAGTAGCACAGTGTTGGCTCCCAGTAATAACACTGTCTTAATAACCCTGTAACAAGTACCTCAGTGTTGACTCCCAGTAATAACACTGTCTTAATAAACCTGTAACAAGTACCACAGTGTTGGCTCCCAGTAATAATACTGTTTTAATAACCCTGTAACAAGTACCACAGTGTTGACTCCCAGTAATAACACTGTCTTAATAAACCTGTAACAAGTACCACAGTGTTGGCTCCCAGTAATAACACTGTCTTAATAACCCTGTAACAAGTACCACAGTGTTGGCTCCCAGTAATAACACTGTCTTAATAACCCTGTAACAAGTACCACAGTGTTGACTCCCAGTAATAACATTGTCTTAATAACCCTGTAACGAGTACCACAGTGTTGGCTCCCAGTAATAACACTGTCTTAATAACCCTGTAACGAGTACCACAGTGTTGGCTCCCAGTAATAATACTGTTTTAATAACCCTGTAACAAGTACCACAGCGTTGGCTCACAGTACTAATACTGTCTTAATAACCCTGTAACAAGTAAAGTCTATCATTCCAACAGCGGGAAAATTCAATCGACTTTCACAAAATACACATACACAAAACATTAAAGAAAAACAGCACAGAAAAGATGATCAAGTCTATAAAATGTTGTCAGATTAGTGTTGCAAAATTCCAGTAATTTCCCCCAAATTCTGGTTTTCCAGAAATCCTGGAATTTTGCCACTCTACAGCAGATTGATTAGTTGATGTGACAAATATACATTAAGACAATCAGACTTACCAGAGTGTCTTTACTGGTGAAGTGCACTAGCCAACCTTCCTTCATGACATTACTGCTTTTCCTCTTGGTTTGTTTGACTGACTGGACCACTCGCATCAGCGGGATATTGTTGCTAGTAGATGGGCTTTGGAATGAAGGGAGTCAAACATAAAACTCTGGTGGTGTGAATGCTTTTCTTAACATTAGGACTCAGTTAGGGTTATGGCCAATGTTCCCTCAATTTTTTTCAGGACTGAGCAAATTTCAGGTCTGATGAGCGCAAACTGTGCGTTTAATGTGAACACTGAGGCTGTACCCACTTTAAGTTACAGTCAGCGGCCAAGTAGGCTACGGTGGCTAATTGATCATAATGTAGGCATACCAGAGTGGACAACCATTAAAAAAATGGAGAAAATGCATCACATAACATTTGTCACGGATCCCCCCGGTACTGCTGCTCATTCTGTTCACCAGTTCCAGAGGTCTACGTCACCGGCTTTCTAGGCTTCACTGAGCGGGATTCATTACCACCAACCCATTACTGTCTTGTCTGATTACACACACCTGGTTCCCATTTCCCTTGATTAGTATGTTATATACAGTTGAAGTCAGAAGTTTACAGACACTTAAGCTGGAGTCATTAAAACTCGTTTTTCAACACCTCCAACAAATTTCTTGTTAATAAACTATAGTTTTGGCAAGTCGGTTAGGACATCTACTTTGTGCATGACACAAGTAATTTTTCCAACAATTGTTTACAGACAGATGATTTAACTTATAACTCCCTGTATCACAATTCCAGTGGGTCAGAAGTTTACATACACTAAGTTGACTGTGCTTTTAAACAGCTTGGAGAATTCCAGAAAATGATGTCATGGCTTTAGAAGCTTCTGATAGGCTAATTGACATCATTTTAGTCAATTGGAGGTGTACCTGTGGATATACTGATTTCAAGGCCTACCCTCAAACTCAGTGCCTCTTTGCTTGGCATCATGGGAAAATCTAAAGAAATCAGTCAAGACCTCCGAAGAAATTGTGTACACCTCCACAAGTCTGGTTCATCCTTGGGAGCAATTTCCAAACGCCTGAAGGTACCACGTTCATCTGTACAAACAATAGTACTCAAGTATAAACACCATGGAACCTCGCAGCCGTCATACCACTAAGGAATGACGTCTCCTAGAGATTAATGTACTTTGGTGTGAAAAGTGCAAATCAATCCCAGAACAACAGCAAAGGACCTTGTAAAGATGCTGGAGGAAACAGGTACAAAAGTATCTATATCCACAGTAAAATGAGTCCTATATCGACATAACCTGAAAGGCCGCTCAGCAAGGAAGAAGCCACTGCTCCAAAACCGCCATTAAAAAGCCAGACTTCGGTTTGCAACTGCACATGGGGACAAAGATGGTACTTTTTGGAGAAATGTCCTCTGGTCTGATGAAACAAAAATAGAACTGTTTGGCCATAATGACCATCGTTATGTTTGGAGGAAAAAGGGGGTGGCTTGCAAGCCGAAGAACACCATCCCAACCGTGAAGCATGGAGGTGGCAGCATCATGTTGTGGGGGTGCTTTGCTACAGGAGGGACTGGTGCACTTCACAAAATAGATGGCATCATGAGGAAGGACAATTATGTGGATATATTGAAGCAACATCTCAAGACATCAGTCAGGAAGTTAAAGCTTGGACGCAAATGGGTCTTCCAAATGGACAATGACCCCAAGCATACTTCCAAAGTTGTGGCAAAATTGCTTAAGGACAACAAAGTCAAGGTATTGGAGTGGCCATCACAAAGCCCTGACCTCCAATCGTATAGAAAATGTGTAGGCAGAACTGAAAAAGTGTGTGCGAGCAAGGATGCCTACAAACCTGACTCAGTTACACCAGCTCCAAAGTTGTGACAAAATGGCCAGCTCTGTCAGGAGGAATGGGCCAAAATTCACCCAACTTATAGTAGGAAGCTTGTGGAAGGCTACCCAAAACGTTGGACCCAAGTTAAACAATTTAAAGGCAATGCTACCAAATACTAATTGAGTGTACGTAAACTTCTGACCCACTGGGAATATGATGAAAGAAATAAAAGCTGAAATAAATCATTCTCTCAACTATTATTCTGACATTTCACATTCTTAAAATAAAGTGGGGATCCTAACTGAGCTAAGAGAGGGAATTGCTACTAGGATTAAATGTCAGGAATTGTGAAAAACTGAGTTTAAATGTATTTGGCTGTATGTAAACTTCTGACTTCAACTGTATGTGACCTCTGTTCCCTCTGTCTTTGTCGGTTATTGTTCCCATGTCCGTTAGTGGTGTAAGTACCTATGCATTGGTGCAGCTGTTATGCTGCATGCTTTACATATTGTGTATTACGGGTATCGTCCCATGTCGTTCAATGAGGTTTACCCTCGCTCTTTTGTTTGGGTACAGCCCAGTGTTTTTGTATACGTGTTTGTTTTGGGAGTATTAAAAACCCCTATTGTGTATTCCTGCGCCTGTCTCCAAATCCTTTAAACCAGCGTTTAACATGGACATTCTAGGCTGTTCTATCATTCAGCCTACAGTAGCAGCCAATGTGTGGTGTTCAATGTAGGCCTACATTGAAAAAAACATGCAGGGTTTGACATTAAACTGTTCATCCACTTGTCCTTCAGACAAAGAGGTGACTGAACATGTTGTTCTGTTGTTTGATGCAAGAAACCGCTTTACAAAATAAAATGCATTTTTATTCCCATTATTACAGAAAATCAGACAAATTATGCTACCCTCTGACTATTGGCTACTTAACACTCGGGAGCTTGGGGTTAAAGGGGAACTTGGTCTCCCGAGTGGCGCAGTGGTCTAAGGTACTGCATCTCAGTGCTAAAGACATCACTACAGACCTTGGTTCGATCACTGGCTGTATCACAACCGGCTGTGATCGGGAGTCCTATAGGGTGCCACACAATTGGTCCAGCGTCGTCCGGGTTAGGCGAGGGTTTGGCCGGGGCAGGCCGTCATTGTAAAATAATCATTTGTTCTTAACTGACTTGCATAATTAAATAACAGTTAAATTATTCAAGCTTGTCTCAAAATACAACACTGCCCATTTAAGACAAAAAAAAATTCTTTACCTGACTCGCTTTTCAAAGATGTCTAGAAATGTACATATTTTGTGCTATTGTAGGAAGCAATCACTCCCCTACTGCTGACTGCAAATGATCTATAACTGGGCTGATAATATCTTTTGCTAGTTAGTGAGTTAACAAAATGTGCACACGTGGATACATGCAGCTCTTGCTTTGATCTCCAAACAAGCGCATCTACTCACGACCGCTCATGCGGTAAACACAGTCCAGTTCAAAGTAAATGGTGCAGATCCATAAATGGCAATGGTTTATTTGCATATAGGCCTACTGCAGCTCTGATTGTCACACCGGTCTGCGTAGAGTACGAGTCATGCATGTCAATGCAATAAAATCCTACTCCGATGCGTTCTGCCTACAACAAAATCTCTTGCATAGTTCGTTGTGTTTCGGTATGTTGCATTGAAAGTGGCTAATATTGTGTTGATTCGATCACAATTATCACAGTAAAGAGAAACGTTGATAGTGTTAACAGGGAAAACTCTAGAACAGTGGTCACCAACCTTTTCTGAGTCAAGATCACTTTCTGAGTCAAAATGCAAGACGAGATCTACATTTTTTTTTAACATTACTTAATAAACGTAAGCCTATGCAACATTAACCAATTAAAAACAGTACTGTAGCAATGAGGTTTGTGCAGTATGCTATAGGCCCAATATATTACCAGGGCATATTGGCTTTGCTTGAATTTCCCTGCCAATGCATTGTTGTTCGGGGCATTTAAAAAATATATATTTAAAAACTGGAGGTAGGCTATATGATCACACCGGTAATAGGTCTGTTGTTGTATTACTTGTGAGGCACACGTGAGTGAGCGAAAATTTAAATAAGTTGCTTTTTATTTTTATTTTACTGGGCTGATGGTCCCTGCATCTGATGGTCAGTCTCAGGGGAGGGAGAGAGCAGCAGACTGAGGGTCCGTCTCTCAACATCCCTCCACTCTCCCTTCCCTCCACTGACACTGACCAAAAATGTCAGTTACCCAGCTGATAGTGAAACTCAAGTCGCTTTTTCTGAAACTTTTTCTGCCTCATGAACAAATTCATGTTGTTACACCTATGAAAAGTGAAAGTGAAATATTCCTCAATATTAAAAAAGACCCAAGCCACTTATAATAACAACAATGCAAACCTATCGATACACTTTCCTACTTATTCATTACTGCTGCAGTGCTTGTTGTAGCGCTGAGTGGAAATATGAAGAACGCGCATTTTATGGCTTATAAAAGTGTTGAATACAAAGTGTTGACAGTTCTGAGTAAGAACTTAAACATGAACTCACTCATAAAAACAGCAGCTATTTGCTCTCCGGGACCGCCTACCTGGTGCGTAGGGCAGCTGAATTGGGTGCACCTCCCACTGACAGATTTAAAGGCTTTATCGTTGGCTTTTTTAAAAGAAATGTTTGGAGATCGACCAGTCGATCGCGATGACCGGTTGGTTACCACTGCTCTAAAAAGTTGTGCTTCTCTCTGTGGACTGACATTTCTTCTGTGCGGAAGTTCCGGGGAGTTGCACAGCAGTCACGGGGCTACTGCGCGCAGCTTAGAGGGAACATTGGTTATGGCTATGGTTATGGTTAAGCTGTGGTGTGAACATGAAGCTAAGGTAGAACCGGGATGTGGACATGAACCAAGGGTTAGAGTTAGGGGTAGGGTTAGGGTTGAACCGGGATGTGGACATGACGCTAGGGTTAGAGTTAGGGGTAGGGTTAGGGTTGAACCGGGATGTGGACATGACGCTAGGGTTAGAGTTGTGGTTGAGGTTAGGGTTGAACCGGGCGGTGGACATGAAGCTAGGGTTAGAGTTGTGGTTGAGGCTAGAGGACTATCCTACCACTCCTGAGAGTAAGGTACTTTCCAATGCCCATACCATACTAATTCCCAATGCATTTCTTCATTCTAAGCAGTATGCCAGAGTAGATACTGTAAGAGAACTATGACCATTGGGGTGTCCCTCTGGCCTAATCCTAGTCCTAGGCCCAGTCAATCACCTTATAGCCCTGTTGGAGTCGTCCTCTGGGTCGTGGAGCTCTCCCATTTCCCCATGGCCAGCCTCCAGCAGGCCAGAGTCAGTCACAATGGCCTCCTCCATGTCATCCATGTTCCTGTCACTGTCGTGGTCGTCACAACCCTGCCCCATCACCAAATCACACTCCGCCCCTGGGCTCAGTAGTTCTGGAGGAGAAGGAGGAGGAGGAGGAAGAGGAGGAGGAGGAGCAAGTGGAAACACACAAGGAATTAGAAAAAAGTTTAAAATGAAGTATTCCAAAGAATACCTGTTTTTTTCAAGAAGAAGAAAGAAGGAACCAAAAGAGGAAAATACTAAGAATATCAGAATGGTAATGTGGAAGAGATTTAAAATAAAACAGTGAAGTTATTTCACAGTAATAATTTGGTCAATATTTACAAGGAACATTATTGTACTTCCAGGAATTCAGCTGGTATTCTATTTGATTGACTTTCTACAGTCTTTGACAACTGAAGTAAATGCTGCAGAATTGAAAGAAAAACATCTCAATCCTGTGACATTCTGTCAAAAAATGTATGAGATGGACTACCACTTAGTTGGAAAGATCTGCCACACTTAAAATAAAATAATGACTATCTAAAGTGAGACTTGCCTCCATTTTTAGACACTTCTCCAAGGCAGTTGTTTGGCACTTTGGGCGCACATCGTTTATGACAGTTGAATTTGCAATCTGTAACCGTGAGAGAGAAACAGAGAGAGTGTAAAAGAATGTGTGTGAGAGAGAGAGAGAGAGAGAGAGAGAGAGAGAGAGAGAGAGAGAGAGAGAGAGAAACAGAGAGAGTGTGCAAGAGGGGAGGGAAAGAGAGAAAGGAAAGAGAGATAGCTGGCACATCCACATGAAACCTGTATAATAGCACTGTGACTAAAAACAACATGTTATCTGTCAGCTAGAGTACCTAATGAACCGTCTCTCATATGATACTATTACACCCTGTTCTGTCGTATATATACAGTACAGCTCTACACTTACACTAACAACAGCTGCTAAATTTTTTTTTTTAAATCCCAGCCATCATTTCAGGGACAAATGTTTTTGGCCACAAAATAAATATGCAACATGACTGCTTGTCTACACTGTAGTAACCATAGAATTACAGTATCTGTGAATTATGGGATGGCTATGGTAGTAACAACACTGTTGCCGCATTTGTGATTACCATGTAATTATGCAGTGGGCTGCCGACGTTAAGGCTAATCTGAAGATGGTGCTGGCTAAAGCTAAAACTGGCGAGTGTAGAGAGTATAGGGATATTGTTATCCACGTCGATGAAACAGTCAGAGGTTACCAAGCGCAACATAGCTTCAGCGTGTAAATCAGCTAGAAAGATGTGTCGGCATCGAGTAATTGTCTCTTGCCCCCTCCCAGTTAGGGGGAGTGATGAGCTCTACAGCAGTCTCACAACTCAATCGCTGGTTGAAAACTGTTTTCTGCCCCTCCCAAAAGATAGAATTTGTAGATAATTGGCCCTCTTTCTAGGACCAAGCCTGGCCTGTTGAGGAGTGACGGACTCCATCTTAGCTGGAGGGGTGCTTTCATCTTATCTACGAACATAGACAGGGCTCTAACTCCCCTATTTCCACAATGAGATAGGGTGCAGGCCAGGCAGCTTAGTGGAGTTTGCCACTAGCAGTCAGTGTAGTCAGCTCAGCTATCCCCATTGAGACCGTGTCTGTGCCTCGACCTAGATTGGACAAAACTAAACATGGCGGTATTCCCCTTAGCAATCTCACTGGAATAAAGACCTCCTCCATTCCTGCCATTATTGAAAGAGATTGTGATACCTCACATCTCAAAATAGGGCTACTTAATCAAATCAAATTTTATTTGTCACATACACATGGTTAGCAGATGTTAATGCGAGTGTAGCGAAATGCTTGTGCTTCTAGTTCCGACCATGCAGTAGTATCTAACAAGTAATCTAACAAATCCACAACAACTACCTTATACACACAAGAGTAAAGGAATGAATACGAGTATGTACATATAAATATATGGATGAGCGATGGCTGACCGGCATAGGCAAGATGCAGTAGATGGTATGGAGTACAGTATATACACACACATATATATATATATATATATATATATATATATATATATATATATATAGATATATATATATATATGAGATGAGTAATGTAGGATATGTAAACATTATATAAATGGCATTGTTTAAAGTGGCTAGTGATACATTATTTCATCCAATTATAATTATTAAAGTGGCTAGAGATTTGGGTCGATGGCCGAACGGCATAGGCAAGATACAGTAGATGGTTTAGAGTACAGTGTATACATTTGATATGAGTATGTCGGATACGTAAACATTATATACAAAATTGTTTAAAGTGGCTAGTGATACATTTGTTACATCCAATTCCTATGTATAAAGTGGCTAGAGATTTAAGTCAGTATGTTGGCAGCAGCCACTCAATGTTAGTGATGGCTGTTTAACAGTCTGATGGCCTTGAGGTAGAAGCTGTTTTTCAGTCTCTCGGTCCCAGCTTTGATGCACCTGTACTGACCTCGCCTTCTGGATGATAGCGGGGTGAACAGGCAGTGGCTCGGGTGGTTGTTGTCCTTGATGATCTTTTTGGCCTTTCTGTGACATCGGGTGGTGTAGGTGTCCTGGAGGGCAGGTAGTTTAACCCCGGTGATGCGCTGTGCAGTCCTCACTACCCTCTGGAGAGCCTTATGGTTGTGGGCGGAGCAGTTGCCGTACCAGGCGGTGATACAGCCCGACAGGATGCTCTCGATTGTGCATCTGTAAAAGTTTGTGAGTGATTTTGGTGACAAGCCGAATTTCTTCAGCCTCCTGAGGTTGAAGAGGCGCTGTTGCGCCTTCTTCACCACGCTGTCTGTGTGGGTGGACCAATTCAGTTTGTCTGTGATGTGTACGCCGAGGAACTTAAAACTTTCCACCTTTTCCACTACTGTCCCCTCGATGTGGATAGGGGGGTGCTCCCTCTCCTGAAGTCCACGATCATCTCCTTTGTTTTGCTGACATTGAGTGAGAGGTTATTTTCCTGACACCACACTCCGAGGGCCCTCACCTCCTCTCTGTAGGCCGTCTCGTCGTTGTTGGTAATCAAGCCTACCACTGTAGTGTCGTCAGCAAACTTGATGATTGAGTTGGATGCGTGCTTGGCCACGCAGTCATGGGTAAACAGGGAGTACAGGAGAGGGCTGAGAACGCACCCTTGTGGGGCCCCAGTGTTGAGGATCAGCGGGGTGGAGATGTTGTTTCCTACCCTCACCACCTGGGACCGCCCGTCAGGAAGTCCAGGACCCAGTTGCACAGGGCTGGAGTCGAGACCCAGGGTCTCGAGCTTAATGACAAGCTTGGAGGGAACTATGGTGTTAAATGCTGAGCTGTAGTCAATGAACAGCATTCTTACATAAGTATTCCTCTTGTCCAGATGGGTTAGGGCAGTATGCAGTGTGATTGCGATTGCGTCGTCTGTGGACCTATTGGGACGGTAAGCAAATTGGAGTGGGTCCAGGGTGTCTGGCAGGATGGAGGTGATATGATCCTTGACTAATCTCTCAAAGCACTTCATGATGACGGAAGTGAGTGCTACGGGGCGATAGTCATTTAGCTCAGTCACCTTAGCTTTCTTGGGAACAGGAACAATGGTGGCCCTCTTGAAGCATGTGGGAACAGCAGACTGGGATAGGGACTGATTGAATATGTCCGTAAACACACCAGCCAGCTGGTCTGCGCATGCTCTGAGGACACGTCCAGGGATGCCATCTGGGCCAGCAGCCTTGCGAGGGTTAACACATTTAAATGTTTTTCTCACATTGGCTGCGGTGAAGGTGAGCCTGCCTTGTGGAGGGAATAGCTACACTGTTTGTATTCAGTCATGTTTCCGGTAGCCTTACCCTGGTTAAAAGCAGTGGTTCGCGCTTTCAGTTTTGCGCGAATGCTGCCATCAATCCACGGTTTCTGGTTGGGGAAGGTTTTGATATTTGCTATGGGTACAACATCACCAATGCACTTGCTAATAAACTCGCTCACCGAATCAGCGTATACATCAATGTTGTTGTCAGATGCTATCCGGAACTTATCCCAGTCCACGTGCTCAAGCAATCTTGCAGCATGGAATCAGATTGGTCTGACCAGCGTTGAACAGACCTGAGAACGGGCGTTTCCTGTTTTAGTTTCTGTTTGTAGGCTGGGAGCAACAAAATGGAGTCATGGTCAGACTTGCGAAAGGAGGGCGGAGAATAGCCTTGTATGCATCACGGAAGTTGGAATAACAGTGGTCCAGGATTTTACCAGCCCGGTGGCACATTCGATATGCTGGTAAAATTTCGGGAGCCTTGTTCTTAAATTAGCCTTATTAAAATCCCCAGCCACAATAAATGCAGCCTCAGGATATGTGGTTTCCAGTTTACATAGAGTCCGATGAATTTCTTTCAGTGCCGTTGATGTATCAGCTTGAGGGGGGATATACACGGCTGTGATTATAATCGAGGAGAATTCTCTTGGTAGATAATGCAGTCTGCATTTGATTGTAATGAATTCTATGTCAGGTGAACAAAAGGACTTGAGTTCCTGTATGTTATGATCACACCACGTCTCGTTAATCATAAGACACACAACCCCGCCCTTCTTCTTACCAGAGAGATGTTTGTTTCTGTCGGCGCGATGCGTGGAGAAACCAGGTGGCTGTACCGACTCTGATAACGTGTCCTGAGTGAGCCATGTTTCCGTGAAGCAAAGAACGTTGCAGTCTCGGATGTCTCTCTGAAAGGCAACCCTTGATCTGATTTCGTCTACTTTGTTGTCAAGAGACTGTACATTGGCGATTAAAATACTCGGGAGAGGTGCACGATGCGCCCGTCGACGTAGCTTGACCAAAAGACCACCGCGTTTCCCTCTTCTCCGGTGCCGCCGTTGCTTTGAGTCGCCGGGTGCTATCCAGTCTATTGTTGTGTTTGGGTTAACAAACCGAGAATCCTCTTTGGGAAAGTCGTATTCCTGGTCGTAATGTTGGTAAGTTGACGTTGCTCTTATATCCAATAGTTCCTCCCGGTTGTATGTAATAAAACTATTTTCCGGGGTAACAATGTAAGAAGTAATACATAAAAAAACAAAATACTGCATGGTTTCCTGAGAACGTGAAGCGAGGCTGCCATCTCTGTCGGCGCCGGAAGTCAGACTTCCAAGGCAGTTATAGTCAATGAACTAATCACTGATCATAATCTTGATGTGATTGGCCTGACTGAAACATGGCTTAAGCTTGATGAATTTACTATGTTAAATGAGGCCTCACCTCCTGGTTACACTAGTGACCAGATCCCCCACGCATCCTGCAAAGGCGAAGGTGTTGCTAACATTTACAATAGCAAATTTCAACAACAACAAAAAAGACGTTTTTGTCTTTTGAGCTTCTAGTCATGAAATCTATGCAACATACTCAATCACTTTTTATAGCTACTGTTTACAGGCCTCCTGGGCCATATACAGCGTTCCTCACTGAGTTCCCTGAATTCCTATCGGACCTTGTAGTCATGGCAGATAATATTCAAATTTTTGGTGACTTTAATATTCACATGGAAAAGTCCACAGACCCACTCCAAAAGGCTTTCAGAGCCATCATCGACTCTGTGGGTTTTGTCCAACATGTCTCCGGACCTACTCACTGCCACAGTCATACTCTGGACCTAGTTTTGTCCCGTGGAATAAATGTTGTGGTTCTTAATGTTTTTCCTCATAATCCTGGACTGTCGGACTACCATTTTATTACGTTTGCAATCACAACAAATAATCTGCTCCGACCCCAACCAAGGATCATCAAAAGTCGTGCTATATATTCTCGGACAACCCAAAGATTCCTAGATGCCCTTCCAGACTCCCTCCGCCTACCGAAGGACGTCAAAGTACAAAAATCAGTTAACCACCTAACTGAGAAACTCAATTGAACCTTGCGCAATACCCTAGATGCAGTCGCACCCCTAAAAACAAAAAACATTTGCCATAAGAAACTAGCTCCCTGGTATACAGAAAATACCCGAGCTCTGAAGCAAGCTTCCAGAAAATTGGAAAGGAAATGGCGCTACACCAAACTGGAAGTCTTCCGACTAGCTTGGAAAGACAGTACAGTGCAGTATCGAAGAGCCCTAACTGCTGCTCAATCATCCTATTTTTCCCACTTAATTGAGGAAAATACAACATTTATTTTTGATACTGTCGCAAAGCTAACTAAAAAGCAGCATTCCCCAAGAGAGGATGGCTTTCACTTCAGCAGTGATAAATTCATGAACTTCTTTGAGGAAAAGATCATGATCATTAGAAAGCAAATTATGAACTCTTTAAATCTGCGTATTCCTCCAAAGCTCAGTTGTCCTGAGTCTGCACAACTCTTCCAGGACCTAGGATCAAAGGAGACACTCAAGTTTTTTAGCACTATATCTCTTGGCACATTGATGAAAATAATCATGGCCTCTAAACCTTCAAGCTGCATACTGGACCCTATTCCAACTAAACTACTGAAAGAGCTGCTTCCTGTGCTTGGCCCTCCTATGTTGAACATAATAAACGTCTCTCTATCCACCGGATGTGTACCAAACTCACTAAAAGTGGCAGTAATAAAGCCTCTCTTGAAAAACCCAAACCTTGACCCAGAAAATATAAAAAACTATCGGCCTATATCGAATATCCCATTCCTCTCTCTCTCAAAAAAAAAAAGCTGTGGCGCAGCAACTCACTGCCTTCCTGAAAACAAACAATGGATATGAAACACTTCAGTCTGGTTTTAGACCCCATCATAGCACGGAGACTGCACTTGTGAAGGTGGTAAATGACCTTTTAATGGCATCAGACCAAGGCTCTGCATCTGTCCTCGTGCTCCTAGACCTTAGTGCTGCTTTTGATACCATCGATCACCACATTCTTTTAGAGATTGGAAACCCAAATTGGTCTACACGGACAAGTTCTGGCCTGGTATAGATCTTATCTGTCGGAAAGATATCAGTTTGTCTCTGTGGATGGTTTGTCCTCTGACAAATCAACTGTACATTTCTGTGTTCATCAAGGCTCCGTTTTAGGACCACTATTGTTTTCACTATATATTTTACATCTTGATGATGTCATTCGGAAACATAATGTTAACTTTCACTGCTATGCGGATGACACACAGCTGTACATTTCGATGAAACATCGTGAAGCCCCAAAATTGCCCTCCCTGGAAGCCTGTTTCAGACATAAGGAAGTGGATGGCGGCAAATGTTCTACTTTTAAACTCGGACAAAACAGAGATGCTTGTTCTAGGTCCCAAGAAACAAAGAGATCTTCTGTTGAATCTGACAATTAATCTTGATGGTTGTACAGTCGTCTCAAATAAAACTGTGAAGGACCTCAGCAATACTCTGGACGAACATATCAAGACTGTTTCAAGGACAGCTTTTTTTCCATCTACGTAACATTGCAAAAATCAGAAACTTTATGTCCAAAAATGTATCCATGCTTTTGTCACTTCTAGGTTAGACTACTGCAATGTTCTACTTTCCGGCTACAAGGATAAAGCACAAAATAAACTTCAGTTAGTGCTAAACACGTCTGCTAGAATCTTGACTAGAACCAAAAGATTTGATCATATTACTCCAGTGCTAGCCTCTCTACACTGGCTTCCTGTTAAGGCAAGGGCTGATTTCAAGGTTTTACTGCTAACCTACAAAGCATTACATGGGCTTGCTCCTACCTTTCTTTCCGATTTGGTCCTGCCGTACATACCTACACATACGCTACGGTCACAAGACACAGGCCTCCTTACTGTCCCTAGAATTTCTATGCAAACAGCTGGAGGCAGGGTTCTCCTATAGAGCTCAATTTTTATGGAATGGTCAGCCTATGAGAGACGCAGACTCGGTCTCAACATTTAAGTCTTTACTGAAGACTCATCTCCTCAGTAGGTCCTATGATTGAGTGTAGTCTGGTCCAGGAGTGTGAAGGTGAACGGAAAGGCACTGGAGCAACGAACCGACCTTGCTGTCTCTGCCTGGCCAGTTCCCCTCTCTCCACTGGGATTCTCTGCCTCTAACCCTATTACAGGGGCTGAGTCACTGGCTTACTGGAGCTCTTCCATGCCGTCCCTAGGATGGGTGCGTCTCTTGAGTGTGTTGAGTCACTGACGTAACCTTCCTGTCCGGGTTGGCGCCCCCCCTCCTTGGGTTGTGCCGTGAGGGAGATCTCGGCCTTGTCTCAGAAAGGTAAGTTGGTGGTTGGAGATATCCCTCTAGTGGTGTTGAGGCAGTGCTTTGGCAAAGTGGGTGGGGTTACAGTGGGGAAAAAAAGTATTTAGTCAGCCACCAATTGTGCAAGTTCTCTCACTTAAAAAGATGAGAGAGGCCTGTAATTTTCATCATAGGTACACTTCAACTATGACAGACCAAATGAGGAAAAAAAATACAGAAAATCACATTGTAGGATTTTTTATGAATTTATTTGCAAATTATGGTGGAAAATAAGTATTTGGTCAATAACAAAAGTTTATCTCAATACTTTGTTATATACCCTTTGTTGGCAATTACAGAGGTCAAACGTTTTCTGTAAGTCTTCACAAGGTTTTCACACACTGTTGCTGGTATTTTGGCCCATTCCTTCATGCAGATCTCCTCTAGAGCAGTGATGTTTTGGGGCTGTCGCTGGGCAACACGGACTTTCAAAGATTTTCTATGGGGTTGAGATCTGGAGACTGGCTAGGCCACTCCAGGACCTTGAAATGCTTCTTACTGAAGCCACTCCTTCGTTGCCCGGCGGTGTGTTTGGGATCATTGTCATGCTGAAAGACCCAGCCACGTTTCATCTTCAATGCCCTTGCTGATGGAAGGAGGTTTTCACTCAAAATCTCACGATACATGGCCCCATTCATTCTTTCCTTTACACGGATCAGTCGTCATGGTCCCTTTGCAGAAAAACAGCCCCAAAGCATGATGTTTCCACCCCCATGCTTCACAGTAGGTATGGTGTTCTTTGGATGCAACTCAGCATTCTTTGTCCTCCAAACACGACGAGTTGAGTTTTTACCAAAAAGTTCTATTTTGGTTTCATCTGACATTCTCCCAATCCTCATCTGGATCATCCAAATGCTCTCTAGCAAACTTTAGACAGGCCTGAACATGTACGGGCTTAAGCAGGGGGACACGTCTGGCACTGCAGGATTTGAGTCCCTGGCGGCGTAGTGTGTTACTGATGGTAGGCTTTGTTACTTTGGTCCCAGCTCTCTGCAGGTCATTCACTAGGTCCCCCCGTGTGGTTATGGGACTTTTGCTCACCGTTCTTGTGATCATTTTGACCCCACGGGGTGAGATCTTGCGTGGAGCCCCAGATCGAGGAAGATTATCAGTGGTCTTGTATGTCTTCCATTTCCTAATAATTGCTCCCACAGTTGATTTCTTCAAACCAAGCTGCTTACCTATTGCAGATTCAGTCTTCCCAACCTGGTGCAGGTCTACAATTTTGTTTCTGGTGTCCTTTGACAGCTCTTTGGTCTTGGCCATAGTGGAGTTTGGAGTGTGACTGTTTGAGGTTGTGGACAGGTGTGTTTTATACTGATAACAAGTTCAAACAGGTGCCATTAATACAGGTAATGAGTGGAGGACAGAGGAGCCTCTTAAAGAAGAAGTTACAGGTCTGTGAGAGCCAGAAATCTTGCTTGTTTGTATGTGACCAAATACTTATTTTCCACCATAATTTGCAAATAAATTCATTAAAAATCCTACAATGTGATTTTCTGGATTTTTTTTCCTTATTTTGTCTGTCATAGTTGAAGTGTACCTATGATGAAAATTACAGGCCTCTCTCATCTTTTTAAGTGAGAGAACTTGCACAATTGGTGGCTGACTAAATACTTTTTTCCCCCACTGTATATCCTGCCTGTTTGGCCCTGTCCGGGGGTATCGTGTCTCCTGACCCCTCCTGTCTCAGCCTCCAGTATTTATGCTGCAGTAGTTTGTGTGTCGGGGGGCTAGGGTCAGTCTGTTATATCTGGAGTATTTTTCCTGTCTTATCCGGTGTCCTGTGTGAATTTAAGTATGCTCTCTCTAATTCTCTCTCTTTCTTTCTTTCTTTCTTTCTTTCTTTCTTTCTTTCTTTCGGAGGACCTGAGCCCTAGGACCATGCCTCAGGACTACCTGGCCTGATGACTCCTTGCTGTCCCCAGTCCACCTGACCGTGCTGCTGCTCCAGTTTCAACTGTTCTGCTGCGGCTATGGAACCCTGACCTGTTCACCGGACGTGCTACCTGTCCCAGACCTGCTGTTTTCAACTCTCTAGAGACAGCAGGAGCGGTAGAGATACTCTGAATGATTGGCTATGAAAAGCCAACTGACATTTACTCCTGAGGTGCTGACCTGTTGCACCCTCGACAACCACTGTGATTATTATTATTTGACCCTGCTGGTCATCTATGAACATTTTAAAATCTTGGCCATGTTCTGTTATAATCTCCACCCGGCACAGCCAGAAGAGGACTGGCCACCCCTCATAGCCTGGTTCCTCTCTAGGTTTCTTCCTAGGTTCTGGCCTTTCTAGGGAGTTTTTCCTAGCTACCGTGCTTCTACACCTGCATTGCTTGCTGTTAGGGGTTTTAGGCTTGGTTTCTGTACAGCACTTTGTGACATCAGCTGATGTAAGAAGGACTTTAGAAATAAATTTGATTGATTTGATTGATTGATTACAGAGCTATCTAAAAATCAGACCATAGTCGTTATTCAAGATGTCACAAAGAAAGCTTTAGGGAGAAACAACTGCCATCTGTTAGCTTTGCCAACTCTGTGACAACCAAGTCTCGACATATCCCAAAATAATACCACCTGAAAATATTGAGCTGGCAAAAGCCCACAAGTGAGTCACACAGTATTACAGTATCACCACCTCCTCCACCACCAGTCAACCTCTCATGATCTCAAGTCTCTATCTCCAGTCCCTACTGTACCTTTGCATTGCAGGCCTTGACGGAACAGGCCCTTGAGTAGCTTCTTGCAGTGCTGGCAGACTGTGGGGCGTGTGTAGGAGTGGACGACGAAGGTATGAGGCACCTTGACTTTGGACAGGAGGATTTTGTCTAACTCTATCGGCCGGCCGGTGTAGGAAGAGGACCTTCTTTCTCTGCCAGGAAAGACGTCTGACTGTGCCTTCTGCTGTGGAGGGTAGTAGGGCAAGGCACATGGTAGGCATGGAGGTAACAGATGACAAGCAACAACTACGTAAACTACAATTATATTATTCAATCCCCTTTCTTTCTCTTCTTTGTCTTATTTTGGCAAATGACACTTTAGGGAAAAACAGAGAAAGAGTGCTTCTGGTGAGAATAGGTGTATTGACACTGCCGTAGGTGATGGCAGGGTTTAATACAGGAGGAAATGGGGACAGGGTATTGGGGTACCTACCTCCATACCGGAATTGACAGAAGACTGAGCATGCAGCGAGGAGAGGACAGGGACACACACAGGGAGGAGAGAGTTCAGAGTTAAACCTGACAGATATTCACACACACATGACTGACTGCTGCTTGAGTAAAGAGCTGCTCCTACAGAATTCATCACGAACACAACAAGCAACAGGCCTTTCAGAATCACATCAAGTCCTTTATAGTAGGAACATGACTCTCATTGTAATCCAACAATTTGACATTGGGAGGTTGGGAATGCATAGGGCATGTAGCAATCGGTGGTGTGTGTGTGTGTGTGTGTGTGTGTGTGTGTATCTGCTGCTGTGCCCGTGTGAGCTTGGGCATGTGTGAGTGGCTCTTCCTGATGACCCACAGTAACGAGGAGTAAACTCACCAGTAAGGCTTCGTCGGAGGTGAAAGGTGAAGGCTCATTGGACCGTGTGGTGGTCAGGGTGGTCAAGCCGGTCAGAGAGACATTGGACAACCTCCGCTTGCGAATACCACTGCAGTTATTTGGGATTTTAAATGCACAGCGCTTGTGATAGTTCAGACCACAACCTTTGGAGAAAAGCAGACGGTTTTCAGAGCAAAGGTGAGTTCACGTGTAATGTGGTCATTTTTATATATGCATCAAACTGGTGAGACTCTCTTTATGGAACTAAGTAGGAATCATTTCCTTCATGTTTCCCTCATGAGCTGGCCACCATTCCAGTCAGACACCACAGAAGTACTTGCTAACTTTTATACATGCTAGGCTACTGTGTCTGTCTCCATCCACTCTATGCACTACCTATCCAACTCCTTTCCAACTATCACTTCAGAAGACATATTGTTCTCAAGCAGGGGCTTTGCTGCTCATCACGAGCCCTGAGGAGACCTCTTCAGACTAGAGTACACCTGGGTGGCCTGTATCCCATGTAGCCTAATTCTCTCTTACAGAGTTCCGTAGCGGTGTTGGAGTGGCTGGAACTTAAAGAAATTTGTTCAAATGGGCCTAGGGCTGCTTCCCAAATTGTATCCTATTACACTACAAAGTGCCATACTTTTGACCAGAGCTCTGGTCAAAAGTAGTGCACTATATAAGGAATAGGGTGCCATTCGAGATGCAGTCCAGGGCTCCTACTGTACAGTACCTACCTTCACACTTGAGGCCCTGTCTCACCAGGCCCCACAGCATCTCTCCACAGTGGTCACAGAAGGCAGGGGCTCGGTAGGAGTGGACAAACAAGGCATGGGGACGGATCTGGAAGTCCTCCACTGTGGCAGAGGCTAGAACAGGTCAACAACAATAGTCAATGGCTCTATTTCTACAGTTCCTCACATTCCCAAATTGAAACAGTACTTAATTGCGGAGTTGTATTCTGTGAAAAGTGATATAGTAGTGAAGTAGGTTAGTGGTACCATGTTTCCAATGGATGTAGAATACAAAACATTATTGGCCGTTGGCTGGTACAGTATTTGTATATTTTGAGGTAAAGGCTTTTTGCTGCAGTTAGAGTTGTGGTTTTTGGCTGATGCTGCATTGGGCAAATGGGATAGAGTGGAGAGCTCAGCATGAGACTGCCTCATCAAACTCACACATCTTCCCACCAACATGCTTGTCTCAGCAAGCAGAATACATTCTGATTAGCCATTCTGCTTGGTAAATTAGTTACATTTATTCAAATTATTGTTTTGCCTATTGTTTAAAAGCTAAATTATGATTGGAAGTTGAACAACCTGTAACTGTCTGTACATATTTCAGAAGAGGAGCGTGTAGATGTGAATGTGGTACCTACAGTTGAAGTCGGAAGTTTACATACACCTTAGCCAAATACATTTAAACTCAGTTTTTCACAATTCCTGACATTAAATCCTAGTAAAAATTCCCTGTCTTAGGTCAGTTAGGATCACCACTTTATTTTAAGAATGTGAAATGTCAGAATAATAGTAGAGAGAATTATTTATTTCAGCTTTTATTCCTTTCATCACATTCCCAGTGGGTCAGAAGTTTACATACACTCAATTAGTATTTGGTAGCATTGCCTTTAAATTGTTTAACTTGGGTCCAACGTTTCGGGTAGCCTTCCACAAGCCTCCTTGCTCACACACAATTTTTCAGTTCTGCCCACAAATGTTCTATAGGACTGAGGTCAGGTTTTTGTGATGGCCACTCCAATACCTTGACTTTGTTGTCCTTAAGCCATTTTGCCACAAAGAAGTATGCTTGGGGTCATTGTCCATTTGGAAGACCGATTTGCGAGCAAGCTTTAACTTCCAGACTGATGTCTTGAGATGTTGCTCCACATAATTTCCCCTCCTCATGATGCCATCTATTATGTGTAGTGCACCAGTCCCTCATGCAGAAAAGCACCCCCACAAAATTATGCTGCCACCTCCGTGCTTCATGGCTGGGATGGTGTTCTTCGGCTTGCAAGCCTCCCCCTTTTTCCTCCAAACATAACGATGGTCATTATGGCCAAACAGTTCTATTTTTGTTTCATCAGACCAGAGGACATTTCTCCAAAAAGTACAATCTTTGTCCCCATGTGCAGTTGCAAACCGTAGTCAGGGTTTTTTTGGCGGTTTTGGAGCAGTGGCTTCTTCCTTGTCGATATAGGTCTCGTTTTACTGTGGATATAGATACTTTTGTACCTGTTTCCTCCAGCATCTTCACAAGGTCCTTTGCTGTTGTTCTGGGATTAATTTGCACTTTTCGCACCAAAGTATGTTCATCTCTAGGAGACAACGTGTCTCCTTCCTGAGTGGTATGATGGCTGCATGGTCCCATGGTGTTTATACTTGTGTACTATTGTTTGTACAGATGAACGTGGTACCTTCAGGTGTTTGGAAATTACTCCCAAGGATGAACCAGACTTGTGGAAGTCTACAATTTTTTTTCTGAGGTCTTAGCTGATTTCTTTAGATTTTCCCATGATGTCAAGCAAAGAGAGTTGGAAGGTAGGCCTTAAAATACATCCACAGGTACACCTCCAATTGACTCAAATGATGTCAATTAGCCTATCAGAAGCTTCTAAAGCCATGACATCATTTTCTGGAATTTTCCAAGCTGTTTAAAAGCACAGTCAACTTAGTGTATGTAAACTTCTGACCCACTGGAATTGTGAATAAGTGAATTATAAGTGAAATAATCTGTCTGTAAACCAATTGTGGAAAAAATTACTTGTGTCATGCATTCCAAAACTATAGTTTGTTAACAAGAAATTTGTGGAGTGGTTGAAAAATGAGTTTTAATGACTCCAACCTAAGTGTATATAAACTTCTGACTTTAACTGTAAGTAGGCCTAATCTAAATAAATACCTATGTCTAATTAGTGGTTCTAGTGACATTTCTGCTTGCTGAGTTCTGCTTTTACCGCTACACAATTTTAAACACTAAAAGAAAACAAACACTGAATATACAGATACACTGCGATGGTAAAGACAGCTCACATGATACACAGTATATCTGCATTCCAGCAAGGCACAGTATTGATCATTTTACTGTTTCACAATGGCAAATGGTGTTAGAGTATTACATTTCAGTGTACAAACCGTTTCAGTGTACAAATCATTGGATAGAGTTAAAGTTGACTTCTTCCTCACTCCCATTTTTCTGTTTACAGATTGGTGTGCACACCTGTTTTGCATCAAGTAGCATCCATCCTGCTCCAGCGTAACAAATTGACATTGTTCACACCCTCATGCTGGTAACAGCAAAAGTGTTCTTGGCATCCTATCCACCTTCACACTCATTAAGTTGCTCCAGAAGTCGAAAAAGATCAAACGAGGGAAAGACAAATTGTGAGATCTTTGACAGGAAGACTGGCTGGTGAAAACAACTCTCTGGGATAGTGTAACACACGGTAATGTTCATTTACCAACCATTACCATTTTTCTTTCTGTGAAGGGAATTGATGATTTTATTGATGAGTTCAGCGGAGCACAAGTGTTCTGGCATTTGGCCCTTGTGGTGAACCTCCTATAGTAGCTGCTCTATGTTAGCATGACGCTCTCTCCACTCATAATTCCTGAGCTCATCAAGAGTCAAGAACGGAACAAGGTTATAACTTGTTTTGATCTTCTACCTCAAATGTGAGTGCGAGCATAAGCTGAGATGAACTGAACAACGAGAGTAGTACAAAACAATACTGCAGACAGACAGTCACAGTGTTAGCAGCATCTGTGCAGTAAGACATACCCATGTGAACCTTTATAACATGTGACCTCTAATAACGTAACACAATAGCCACACATTAGAATCCACGCAGTTCTCTGTTAGGATTCACCTGGCGCAGCCTCTGATGCTGAAACGGTAAGAGAACTAGACAACAATTTACACACCACAGTCAACAGAGGACACATTTTGTTCAGAGAAGCCGCACAGTGGGAATGATCACAATTAATAATCACAGACAGTCTAGTCTTTACTGCTTCTTTCTGACAGTTGTAAGGTTCTTCCTGTGTTACTTTTACTCTATGCTCACTGCTCTCTCAGCTGTCGAGTGTGTCATTAAAAAGTGTCATGAGAATGTGTTCATCTGGGCATGTAAATCACTAAATCCCCTGAGCCCTCTCCTTCCCAGCGAGGGGTGTAGCCAGGGGGTAGTGGAGGTGTCAATCTACCCAATGTCTACCCCCGTCTCTGTACCACAGCCACAACTAAATTACCTGCCATACTGTAACACACAGAGGGGAAGAGAAAGCCTGCCAAGCGTTTGTAAAAACACTTTAGCAGTGTCAAACGCGATACTTCGATCACTTCCTACTCCTGGGCTAGGATAAGCACACCCCTGAATTCTTGCCGGGTGCAGCAGCCAAACAACTGGAGGGGTGGAGGGGAGTAGAAAACTGCCAAAACAAAGCAGAGGGACATCACTGGTTCAATACACAAAGATGATTCAAGATTTGTGTGATGACTTACTATTTGGTTATTTTAATAAATGTTTTATTACTTCACAAGAGATGGGCATCTGAGATAGAACTTACAGTAATTGGTTAATTTGCATATTGGCATAGTTCCAAATTTCCAGATCCTGACTTGTATGTTGGTGTTCCTGATTGGCAGCTAACCCTATGGGGATTTTAAGATATTATCTGAATGAATGATCTTTTGTAGCTGGCTACATCAGCTAGACACCAACATGCCCTCTAGCTCTGTATTTGTCATGCAGCCAGTTATCCATGTTCTTATCTGTTGTGATGACTGAGTAAATACAGTAGCTATTAGCTAAGCACATATAAAACATACACGCTTATGCCATTTAGATACTACGAAATGTAACATTACGTCCTCACTATTATCATTGTGTCGTCTGATTATTCCATTAAGCTGGGTAACATTGTATCTCTCTCCTCCTTTTCAAGCTGCTATTATGGAGATGCTTTGTACTCTGTTCACAATCTGTATGAACGTTGAACACGTTCTGCATTTAGAGCAAAAACAAAAAGGAACCTTCCACTTCCTGCTATTATTCAAAATCAAGGGTTCATAGGAGAGTTCACCCCTCTTCCCTATATCAAATGGTATTTTCTAGTGGCTACATAACTAACAGAAAAAACTGCTGAAGAGAAGCAGTGAATGCAATAGGCCTATGTTCTATTGCATTAATACACTGTGTGGAAAAAGGTCATATGAATGTATACAACATAAGCAAACAGAGATTAGCCTATATGCAAACAGAACACAGGTGAACAGATCTCACCTTCAAACACGGGCATGCTACATATTCAAATGCGTATGGCATGGATAGAAACACCTCAATCCAGAGGAAGACATTGTGCCATGTCATTGTGCCATGTGTGACCTAAGGAGGGCCTGGGTCGTTTTAAATCATGGCAGCCGTAACAAAATGTTTTGATGTCTCTAAATTCAAACATTTTGCAACAGAAAACCACAATTAATGTTTCTTATTGGTCAAGTTTAGGTAGTTCCTCCCTATTTCAGTTTATTTTCTTCCATTTGATGCCTAACGAACACAGCCCTGTTCTAGTGTGTACTATTGTCTTATCTGATAGCACCACCTCAACCAGGTAGTGTGTAGTGTGTAACATGTAGTGTGTAGTGAGCACTGGTTATACCTGATCGCACCACCTCAACCAGGTAGCGTGTAGTGTGTAACATGTAGTGTGTAGTGAGCACTGGTTTTACCTGATCGCACCACTTCAACCAGGAGGTGTGTAGTGTGTAACATGTAGTGTGTAGTGAGCACTGGTTTTACCTGATCGCACCACTTCAACCAGGTAGCGTGTAGTGTGTAACACGTAGTGAGTACTGGTCTTACCTGATAGCACCACCTCCACCAGGTCTCCCTCTGTGATGTCTGTAGCACATTTCACCAGCTGGAGGATGTTCTCGGAGTCTGGGACATGGCGGAACAGCAGGATCTTATCATACATCCCATAGAAGCCACACTCAGGTAACTGTGTGAGAGAGAAAAAAGAAGAGTAGCTGGCATTGGTCAACATTTGATAGGCTTTCCTGTTTGGTTGACTAAAGTTCTGTCCAAAACAGATGTTGTTCTATTGCTTGTTGATTGGAACGAAATGTACAATCATTTCCTTTCAGACAATTTAAAACAATATCTTAATAGTCAAATTAAAGACGTCCTTCTCTGCTTTCTTTTCAGGCAACACAAGAAGAAATCTGTCTCCATAGAGACCATTCTGGTGGCATCTCACACAGCAGACTAGGGCAGATTAACCTAATAACATTTAGAGGAACAATGATGTTGTCTCTAAATTCAATTTACAGAGCCCAGGGTTCAACCTTTAACAAATGATGATACAGTACTGATACCCAACTGCCCATTGATAATATAGCTCCAAAGGTTCTTCAGAGAACCTACAAAGCTGTTCATCACAGCCTCCATTCAGTAACAATGTAAATTATAATATGCCTCTTCAAATGGAATTGCATTGGTGCTATGCTGCTGATTAAGGAGCCCCATAGTGATGCAGACTGTTAATAGCCCTTATGTCTTATTTTACATCTTATATGTTATATACAGTTGAAGTCAAAAGTTACATACACTTAGGTTGGAGTCATTAAAACTCGTTTTTCAATAATATTTTTGGAGGAATCTCCTTGCGAATGATTTTGCCGAAGATTGTATCTCCACCGGGCTGGGTAACCTGAGCTTTGTGCATGACAAGTATTTTTCCAACAATTGTTTACAGACAGATTATTTCACTTATGATTCACTGTATCACAATTCCAGTGGGTCAGAAGTTTACATACACTAAGTTGACTGTAGCTTTTAACAGCTTGGAAAATTCCAGAAAATTATGTAATGGATTTTGAAGCTTCTGATAGGCTAATTGACATTATTTTTGTCAATTGGAGGTGTACCTGTGGATGTATTTTAAGGCCTAATTTCAAACTCAGTGCCTCTTTGCTTGACATCATGGGATAATCAAAAGAAATCAGCCAAGACTTCAGAAAAATTATTGTAGACTTCCACAAGTCTGGTTCATCCTTGGGAGCAATTTCCAAACGCCTGAAGGTACCACGATCATCTGTACAAACAATAGTACGCAAGCATAAACACCATGGGACCACGCAGCCATCATACCGCTCAGGAAGGAGACGCGTTCTGTCTCCTAGAGATTAACGGAGAAATGTCCTCTGGTCTGATGAAACAAAAATAGAACTGTTTGGCCATAATGACCATCGTTGTGTTTGGAGGAAAAAGGGGGAGGCTTGCAAGCCGAAGAACACCATCCCAACCGTGAAGCACGGGGGTGGCAGCATCATGTTGTGGGGGTGCTTTGCTGCAGGAGGGACTGGTGCACTTCACAAAATAGGCGGCATTATGAGGAGGGGAAATTATGTGGATATATGGAAGCAACATCTCAAGACATCAGGTAGGAAGTTAAAGCTTGGTTGCAAATGGGTCTTCCAAATGGACAATGACCCCAAACATACTTCCAAAGTTGTGGCTAAATGGCTTAAGGACAACAAAGTCAAGGTATTGGAGTGGCCATCACAAAGCCCTGACCTCAATCCTATAGAAAATGTGTGGGCAGAACTGAAGAAGCGTGTGCGAGCAAGGAGGCCTACAAACCTGATTCAGTTACACCAGCTCTGTCTGGAGGAATGGGCCAAAATTCACCCAACTTATTGTGGGAAGCTTATGGAAGGCTACCTGAAACCTTTGGCCCAAGTTAAATTATTTAAAGGCAATGCTACCAAATACTAATTGAGTGTATGTAAACTTATGAGCCAGTGGGAATGTGATGAAAGAAATAAAAGCTGAAATAAATAATTCTCTCTACTATTATTCTGACATTTCACATTCTTAAAATAAAGTGGTGATCCTAACTGACCTAAGACAGGGAATTTTTACTAGGATAGAATGTCAGGTATTGTGAAAAACTGAGATTAAACGTATTTGGCTAAGGTGTATGTAAACTTCCGACTTCAACTGTACAGTCTTTACCAAGAGGCAGAAGCCTATAGCCTACAAACAGACTTGACAATTGTCCTTCTCTGGTAAATGTAAGGTAGGTGTTTAACCAAACAGGCAACACAGTCCGTTGCAAAAGAGCCCACATTAACAGATGCAGACTAGGGGCCCATTACCCTCTTTTAATGCAGTTAGAAAATGTATTGTGCTTAATTAAATTAAAGACCCAGGATCCTAGAAAACATCCCAGAGCAAAGACACAAAACATACCTGTGGTGTATTTAGTGAGGTTAAACATTCAGAATGTTTCAGAACATATTGGATAGAGCAGCACATTCGGTCACGTTGCACCCACGCTATTTTGAAACAGTAAACGGAGAATGGTCTGTTTCACCATGTTCTGTTGTAGAACATCATTGGATTTTTAACTGTCCGTTTTCACTAATCTATCTAAAGTCTGAGGTCAAACTATGGTGTGCTTTAGGTCAACAAGCACAATGCCAGGGCTGGGCGGTAAAAACGGTGTTTTACTATACCGGTATTGATGCATGGACCGGTTTGGATTTTTGTTATACCTTACATAACAGTATTTCAATGTTTGCTTTGTTAAATGTAATAATTGAAAGATAAAACTCGAACAAGCAGAGCAGGTGCCAAAAGGACTCTAGAAATCTGCACACTGCCCCTTGTGGTGAAAGTAGGAACTGCCAATAAATGCATAAAAAATACCATGCCATTATCAGCCTGAAAACGTCCTGGCACATTTTATCAAAAAGGTTAAATGTCACAGTAGCTGACTTTTTCTCAATACATTGCAGTCAATTGGAAAAGATAAGATTAACTTGATTGATGCTTATGACAATATATTCCAGTCAATGGGAAAAGATGAGTGTCACAGGGTTGATGCCTAAGTGAATACATTGCATCAACGGGGGATGAACACAATATGATTTAGAGCCGGGAGTTGATATGAAGCTAGGGTTAGGGGTAGGGTTGAGGCTAGGTTTAGGGTTGAGCCGTGAGTTGATATGAAACTAGGGTTAGGGGTAGGATTGAGGCTAGGTTTAGGATTTAGCCTGGAGTTGATATGAAACTAGGGTTAGGGATAAGCGTGAGGCTAGGTTTAGGGTTGAGCCGGGAGTTGATATGAAGCTAGGGTTAGGGATAGGGTTGAGGTTTAGGGTTGAGCCGGGATGTGGACATGAAGCTAGTGTTAGGGGTAGGATTGAGGTTTAGGGTTGAGCCGGGATGTGGACATGAAGCTAGGGTTAGGGATAGGATTGAAGTTTAGGGTTGAGCCGGGAGTTGATATGAAGATAGTGTTAGGGGTAGGGTTAGGGTTAGGGGTAGGGTTAGGGTAGCCTAGTCGCGAACCAGGCTTCCCTAAAACAGAAATCAGCTAAAGAGGGGTAGGTACCCGTTGTAAATCAGTTGCGTCTCGCAACACGTCAAACCAATCAAATGACTTGCTTGGCCGGAGCTCCAAAGTTGATCACCGGATTAGTGCCGTAGGAGCAACGGTGCATGAGGAATAAAAATGTGAACAAAACAAGCACTGGTGACATAACATTTTAGAAGTTTTTAAGATTAACTAAAGCGTCAGCAAGAGGGGTGAAATGGTCTACAATGCAATATTGTACGAGCTAGTCCTCTCACAATTATAAAGCCAACAAAATGTTAATAAAAACACCATATTACTGAACTAAAAGGTTAGCTGTGTTAGACCAGTCGCTAGCTTATCCAGGGTCAGTGATACATAGAAGCATGTACTGTCTATATATGGAAACAACTGCAATCATTTAGCAAGCAACATTGCTAAAATGAATGAACTAAAATAAAATTAACCTCATAAAGAGTTACCTGTAATGCTCTTGCAGCCTAATTGTCATCTCCTTATTTTTATGCTATACCTAATTACAAGGGTTGAATTGGCACTGAACCATTTTATGTCAGCAACATCTGGTATATGGTTTGCCTCATATACATTGTCTACTGGTATCATTTTAAATAGAGAACATACAGCTCAACATGTAAACAATATGTGAGTTTAGCTATTCTCTGCTTCAGATGACAGATGCCCAGAAGGCCAGTAATGCCATCATGCTGTAGGCCTATGGCTGTATTGGCAATGCCTGCCATATGATAAGCTGTAAAAAGGATTCACACAGCTGATACACTGAGAGAGAGAGTGACAATCAAATAAAACAGATTGGAGATCTTACAAATCTTAATTTGAGAATAGAACAGACATAGAACCCTTTCCCCTCTTTATTGCAGGACTGTGATATGTGATTGATCAACATCGACACTTGTTAATTCTGAATAATAGTTCAACAATTAAAACAAGTTTAAACGCTTCAATTTCAAATAATCAACACTTCATTACTTCAAACTGTACATATAAGCTAACTCGTAGGTAAAGCTTAGACTTCATAGTCTAAACAACAATAGATCATTGAGTGGTAGCAAGTATGCTAGTATTACTAAAGCATCATTTCAGGTGAAATGTGGAGCAAGGTGGCCAACCTTGCTTCACTTATCGCTGATCTACTGGGGGAGCAGACTTCTATTCCAGCCCAGCAATAGCACACTTGATTATCAACTCACTAGATTTGATAAGTTGAATCATGGTTGGCCTGTTCCAATTGTAAAATGTTTATACATTGTGTGTGATGTTTAATTGTATTTTTGTATACAACATTTGCTAACATACAGCGCCTTCAGAAAGTGTTCATACCCCTTGACTTATCCCACTTTTTGTTGTGATACAGTTTGAATTCAAAATGGATTAAATCTTTTTTTCTCACCCATCTACACACAATACCCCATAATGACAAAGTGAAGACATGTTTTTAGAAATGTAGCAAATTTCTTGAAAATGAAATACAGAAATCTAATTTACATAAGTATTTGCACCCCTAAGTCAATACTTTGTAGAAGCAACTTTGGAGGTGGTTACAGCAGTGAGTGAGTCTTTCTGGGTAAGTCTCTAAGAGCTTTGCATACCTGGATCGTACAATATTTGCCCATTATACTTAAAAACATTCTTCAAGCTCTGTCTGCATTTTTGACCTAAATTGGACACAATGGTCTTACAGTTCTAGAAACTAAGAGCCTTTTTATGAATTTTTGAATTAATACTGAAGAGGATATTGGTCTTTTTTTTGTTGTTGATTGACTTGAAACTTGAAACTGTCTGTGTCTGTCAGCCTGCATGTCAGCCTGTTTGTGTCTGCCTGTCTGTCAACCTGTCTGTGGAAGAGAGGGAGAGATGAGAGGAGGGGGAGGCAGGGAAAGAAGGAGGGGTAGAGAATGAGGAGGGAGGAGAGATAGAAAATTAGTATTGAGGGGGAGAAAGGGGAAAGAGAGGGGAGATGGTGAAGGAGGGATGGCTGAGAGAGAGTAGGGAGGGGAGAGGGTGAAAGAGGAATGGGGAGAGAGTAGAGGGAGAAGGAGCGAGATGAGGTGGAGGGAGGGAAAGAAGGAGGGAGAGATAATGGAGGGGGGAGAAGGGGGAGTGTGAGGGAGGGGGTGAGAGAGACAGAAAGGGTGAGGGAGGGGGAGAGTGTAGAGAGGGTGAAATAACGGGGAGAGAAGAGAATGAGGGGATAAAGAGGAGGTAGAGAGCGAATGACAGACACAAAATAAATTAGAAACACATCAACCCTGTGACACATCTTTCCCCATTGACTGTATTAAGAAAAACGTCAGCTAAAAGGGACCATTTACCCTTTTTGCAATTACGTGCCAGGATGACGTTTTCCTATGATATCATGTTGAAAATACATGGTCATATAGGAGAAGAATTATTCTGAAAAAGAAAAAGTGACTTTGACAAGAATAAGGCATACAAAGACAAAAAACAAATGCGTCTCTGTGTGGAAATGATAACAGTGTGAAGGAGATTCCGAAATTGATGAAAATGCCCCCACCCCCAAAAACTATGAACCGGGTTTGAAATTTAATTTAAATTGTATAAAACAATCCGAAAACAGGAAAGTGTTTTCTCATACAACGCTCTGTACTACTCCCGTCACAGAACAGCGCAAACTGGCACTAACCAGAATAGAAAGAGGAGTGGGAGGCCCCAGTGCACAATTCAGGGATGCTGGCCTTCTAGGCAGAGTTGCAAAGAAAAAGCCATATCTCAGACTGGCCAATAAAAAGAAAAGATTAAGATGGGAAGAACAGAACACAGACACTGTGCCTAGAAGGCCAGCATCCCGCAGTCGCCTCTTCACTGTTGATGTTGAGACTGGTGTTTTTCGGGTACTATTTAATGAAGCTGCCAGTTGAGGACTAGTGAGGCGTCTGTTTCTCAAACTAGACACTCTAATGTACTTGTCCTCTTGCTCAGTTGTGCACCGGGGCCTCCCACTCCTCTTTCTATTCTGGTTAGAGCCAGTTTGCGCTGTTCTGTGAAGGGAGTAGTACACAGCGTTGTACGAGATCTTCAGTTTCTTGGCAATTTCTCACATGGAATAGCCTTCATTTCTCAGAACAAGAATAGACTGACGAGTTTCAGAAGAAAGTTATTTGTTTCTGGACATTTTGAGCCTGTAGTCAAACAAAATTTTTCAGCTGTCCTAACATAAATTATAAACTTGGATTAGCTAACACAACGTGCCATTGAAACACAGGAGTGATGGTTGCTGATAATGTACGCCTATGTAAATATAAAAATATTTTCGTTTCCAGCAACAATAGTCATTTAACACATTAATGTCTACACTGTATTTCTGATCAATTTGATGTTCTTTTAAAATCGATAACAAATTAGCTTTTCTTTCATGAACAAGGACATTTCTAAGTGACCCTAAACTTTTGAACGGTAAATTGCCTTCGAATATACAGTCAAACATTATAAAAATATTGTGATATGATATTTTGGCCATATCGCCCAGCCCTAACTTGCACTATACGTCTAAACACGATGTATGTGGTTACTAAACATGTATGTGGTTACATAACATCCCCCTTATCAATCCAATGTCAAAGAAAAGAGCAACATATTGACTGACCTGTGTACTATGGTGAGGGAACCACTGCTGTGCATCACCCGCTATTGATCTACTCTGCTGAGCTTGGTTACAACAACATGTAGCCAATCCCACTATTTCACCATCTAATTAAGCTCACGTCACACACACACATGCCAGAAAATGTTTGGGGGAGGGAGGGGGTGCAGAAGAAGAAAGAAAGAAATTGCCCGCACTACAGACGTCTATATCATTCTGCTAATACAGGACTAGTAAAAGGACCAGTGCACTACTTAAAAAAATTATAATAATATAGCACCCCTACTTCTCGCAGCTATGCGACACACACACACACACACACACACACACACACGCAGGTTTGACACTGTCGTTTTTCGTCTTTTAATCAAATTAGGACTCGTTAGTAACACTGACAATTGATTTGTATAATATTATTATTGTAATAACTCTGTTTGAGAGATAATTCCTGTTTTTACAAAGATAGCACCTGAGGATAAGAATGCAATAGAAACAGCTATAGGAGAAGACCTAATACATTTTTTACAAATCTATGAGAATGAGCAATGATAATCCCTACCAAATATTGTCTAAGGCAAAAAGAAAGCAAACTTCAGGTGGCATGGAAATGAACATAGCACTATCAAAGCTGATGTATTGCAGTGCAGGCCTCATGTAGTTTTGCTAACTTACCTCTGTAATAGTCTGTCAGCAATGACTCCGTCCACCAATAAATGAGACAGTAATTGATCTGTTAAGTCACATGCTCTAAATCCCCATGAGCCTTTGCTCTGCTCCATCCAGTCAATACAGATCACACATGGCGCTGTGTCTGACAGAAAATGAACACTAACACTCAGTAGGACTAATGGAATAATTATTGCAGGAGGAAAGGTTGTCAGAGTGTTGCGGATCTGTATTTTTCTTTACGTTGAGAAGGCTCAGCTCTAATTCCTATTTATTGATTGTAGTTTGTAATCAAAACATTGATGAGACATTATTCGGTTTTTTTAAGTAAAACATCTCACAATTGTACTATAAATCTAATATTATCTTGGTGTATGGAGCATTCCAACTGAATCCTGTGGTGAATGATACACCTTAATAGCAATGCCAGTAATATGTTGGTCAAGTTGAAATTCAAACAGCTCAAGGAACAGGTATATCTCAATATTCTCTACCTAGTTAATAGCAGTAGATTTCTGCCCTGTCAGCCTCTAATGAGGCCTGCACAAAAATATATACAGTCATAGGCCTAAGTGTGGTACTGACTCTTAGGTCACCATGACAGCAGCCCCACTGTAACAGTAGGGTTGTCATGGCAGCGGAACCCAAGGCTCTATTCCTGATTGAACGCTATTCATTTACTTGACACAACAGATGCACATATATCTGCTGAATGTCATTTCCAGCAAATGAAAAGCAGAGAGACGCTGATCCTTGTCATTTAGCCCCCTATGGGGAAGATATGCTACTTTTAAAAGCACAGGAATTCCACAGGCATTAGTTACTAGTTATATTGCCTCTCTGGGGAGACTGATGAGGCACTTTCAACTAAGATTGCCTTTCAACACTTATTTTCTTGCTATAAGTGCGATGTACAAAGAACATCAATTCGAAGGCCATATTTTCCCTCAAACAATAGGCACAGTCAGTGTCGTAGCTAGCTGACGTTGTGTCATGGATGGTGTAACAAGCAACTGCTTTTAACACTGCTAGAAGCAGCTGTGGCTTGGTCTGTTGGCTGAGTGGGAAATAGCCTCTGAAAGCGCTTCAGCCTGTGTGAATCCCCGATACAGCTGTAACTGCCGTTCTGCCCTTTCACGCCTACGCTATACACTACAATCTTGTTGTGGTGCCCTTCCTTCCTTCCTTTCTGGAACATCAACCTATTCTTTGCTTTCACCCTGATGGCTGCAGCATCCACTCTGTAAAGCATAACATTGTCAGTGATTCCTGACCGAGTGACCCCTGTCTGAGTGACCCCATACTATAAGTGTCTCAGTCGAGTTCAAAGTGCAAGTATTCTCATGGCCAGGTAACTTTATTTTAAAACGTAATACGTATGTGCCTGATAAAATTACATCAACAGAGAAACATGTAAAAACATCAGTAGCACTAGCAGCTACAGCTGAACAACAAGTGTCTTAGGGCGTTTTCACATATGAAATTCGGTACCCTGGTTCGGTTTCCTGGAGCGTTTGTGAGAATTCTACCAAATACATTTTTCTTTCACAAGACCTGAAAATAACTGTTTCAGGGTATGATTAGCAAGACACACATTCTACATGATGTTAGCGAGCTAGCTTGTTTACAGCGGTTACACGTGATCAGCGTCACAATACATGGTACTCTGGTCCTGGATCTTGGACCCACTACTCATGCAGGTCCAGGATTAGTTTCAGCCAGGGTTTGTTTGCATTTCACACATGCTTTATAGCGAGGATCAGGGTACCAAACTTCACTAGTAAAACAACAGCATACTTTCAGAGGTGGACTGAGAGAAGAATATTCTGGTCCTTTGCTGCTAGTGGGGATGTGTATTTGTTGTTTTCTACACCATTTAGTGGTGAATGCACGAGGAATAAAAAAAAAAAACGATGAATTCCAAGGCTAACCACACATTCACAGGAAAATTGTATTATGTTTCTTCACATACATTTTGAAACATCTTATCCACACAAAAAGGTCAACCTTGAAATTATGTTTGGTTTCAATTAGCGTGTAGCCAGAACAGCGCCGTACAACAATATTTTGAGGTGATGGGAAATGTTTTTAAATTACACTGCTTGGACCATGCCTAACGTCAAATTGAAATTAAAAAAGTAGCAGAATTTGCAGTGAAATTCAAGCTTAATTTTGATAAGTTCAGAAAGTTCAGTAACATTTTGTTCTAAGAGTAAACTAATACACTTTGAAGAAGTTTTGCTTTAGTAATCTGGATTATTCAAACCCCTAGTCACCACTTCGCATGAATACACAAAGCAAACAGAACATTTTACGTAAATAATTAGCAGACAACCTCCATGCAGCCTACATCTGCTCTAGGCCCATATCCATGCAGCCTACTTCTGCTCTAGGCCCATATTCATACAGCCTACTTCTGCTCTTATTGTAAAACCATAATTGTGCATTTCTGTCAATGAGCCTCTAGTCTCCAGCCAGGGTATTATCCCTGTGTGGTATGAGCACCGGTTCCTCACATGTCTACCACTCCAAACTGTTTCTCACAGTGCGTTCTGCAGGCTGGCTGTGGTGTGATGGACAACCACTGTTCAATACTGTTAGACAACCATGCTTTTGTTTCTCTGCCTCACTCTGCGCGCACACACACACACACACACACACACACACACACACACACACACACACACACACACACACACACACACACACACACACACACACACACACACACACACACACACACACACACACGGCCATAGAAGAGCTTTTGCTGCAGCTATTGCTATTCTTGTAGCCCTTAGAACAGTACTCAGTACAGTACACATAAATGCTCACAAAACACACAATTGCAAGCCGAAGGCTCTAGTCTAGACTAACCCTGCCACAGTTCATATTCTTAACTTGCAAAATAATGGATTTGATTTAATGAAAGCTTCAGGGATACTGGTGTATTGAACAGAGTTGCAAAATTCCGATAACTTTCCCAAAATTCCTAGGTTTTCCAGAAATACCAGTTGGAAGATTCCTGGAATCAGGAGGGAATAAGCAGGAAATCCAGAATCCACCAACCATTATTTCTGGGAAAACCTGTGGATTTTGGTAAAGTTAACATAATTTTACAACCCTAGAATTGGACGCATGCATTAATAGAGAATGTCTCGTATGAAAGCTAGAAATTATTCTTCTATTAATGAGCTGGGAAATAATTGGTACCATGGGGTATAATGGGTGGGCGTCCATGGCCAGTAAAGAAAGTAAATAATTGTTTATGAATACAAATTAATGGAACAAAATCAATTAAAACGTGTTTCACTGTAACTCAAATTGTAACTGTTATTATGCTGTACTTGCATCTCAGTTTACAGGGAATAACCATGGTATGGAGTGCTCACTCACTTAGCTAAACAAGTACGTATACTGTATGCATACAAAACTGATCTTATGCAGTATACTGTACTCATTAACAAGCATTTGAGCTGTTTAACACCTGAATCTGACATTTACTGTACTCTAATGTACTGTATTCTTGACCAGCTCTCACTCTCACACCTATAGTCGACAAAGAGAATAGGCTCTTTTTGAATAATTTGACTTGTGCACTATATCTAATTATAGTTCTATTTTAGGACTATTAAGTTTCTCATTGTTACCTTAATAGCTGTATGTTCACACTATATTAGAGACTATTTTGCAGCTCGTTGAGTACTGCTGGCATGCCCACACCACCCCAGTGCAGTCTCTCAGTAGCTCTGCTCTACACTGGCTCTGGGAGGCTCTAGTCTACAGTGTGCTAATTAAAAATGGCGGCCACAGAGGGAGGGACAGTTAAGTTCTGACTGTGAAGAAGGTTTACGTCCAAAATTGCACCCTATTACCTATATAGTGTACTACTTTTGACCATGGCTCATAGGGTGTGTTGTGAGCAGTAGCGGCGCGTGGGTAAAATCACTGGAGAAGCCAGAAAAGATAATTGTGTTGAGATAATTAAGTTGTTTGCTCTATAAACTGTTCGTTCATATACCTTGTGACCGTGATTTATAGGCCGAGACAATAAGAAGACACAGTGGCAGAATAAATTCAACCAAACCTTTGTTTTATCACAAAACTGGAGAACAACCTCTGTCCAGTAAAGTCCACAAAAAATATTGCATGTAACAGTTACAGTTGAAGTCGGAAGTTTACATACACCTTAGCCAAATACATTTAAACTCAGTTTTTCACAATTCCTGACATTTAATCCTAGTAAATAATCCCTGTTTTAGGTCAGTTAGGATCACCACTTTATTTTAAGAAAGTGAAATGTCAGAATAATAGTAGAGAGAATTTATTTCAGCTTTTATTTATTTCATCACATTCCCAGTTGGTCAGAAGTTTACATACATACATACACTCAATTAATATTTGGTATCATTGCCTTTAACCCTTTCATGCGTGAGTTCCAAATATCTCTAACGGTCGCCCCAGCGTGAGTTATTTTATGCACGTGGTGATGTTATGACGTTCTCTCCATAATAGAATGTGATTGTTATTCAACAATACATTTAATCCGCACTGCCCTCAAAACGAGGAATTTAGCCTGTTTTTATTTACAGTGAGGGAAAAAAGTATTTGATCCCCTGCTGATTTTGTACGTTTGCCCACTGACAAAGAAATTATCCGTCTATAATTTTAATGGTAGGTTTATTTGAACAGTGAGAGACAGAATAACAACAAATAAATACAGAAAAACGCATATGAAAAATGTTATAAATGGAATTGCATTTTAATGAGGGAAATAAGTATTTGACCCCCTCTCAATCAGAAAGATTTCTGGCTCCCAGGTGTCTTTTATACAGGTAACGAGCTGAGATTAGGAGCACACTCTTAAAGGGAGAGCTCCTAATCTCAGCTTGTTACCTGTATAAAAGACACCTGTCCACAGAAGCATTCAATCAATCACATTCCAAACTCTCCACCATGGCCAAGACCAAAGAGCTCTCCAAGGATGTCAGGGACAAGATTGTAGACCTACACAAGGCTGGAATGGGCTACAAGACCATCGCCAAGCAGCTTGGTGAGAAGGTGACAACAGTTGGTGTGATTATTCGCAAATGGAAGAAACACAAAAGAACTGTCAATCTCCCTCGGCCTGGGGCTCCATGCAAAATCTCACCTCGTGGAGTTGCAATGATCATGAGAACGGTGAGGAATCAGCCCAGAACTACACGGGAGGATCTTGTCAATGATCTCAAGGCAGCTGGGACCATAGTCACCAAGAAAACAATTGGTAACACACAACGCCGTGAATGACTGAAATCCTGCAGCGCCCGCAAGGTCCCCCTGCTCAAGAAAGCACATATACATGCCCGTCTGAAGTTTGCCAATGAACATCTGAATGATTCAGAGGACAAGTGGGTGAAAGTGTTGTGGTCAGATGAGACCAAAATGGAGCTCTTTGGCATCAACTCAACTCGCCGTGTTTGGAGGAGGAGGAATGCTGCCAATGACCCCAAGACCACCATCCCCACCATCAAACATGGAGGTGGAAACATTATGCTTTGGGGGTGTTTTTCTGCTAAGGGGACAGGACAACTTCACTGCCATGTACCGTCAAATCTTGGGTGAGAACCTCCCTCAGCCAGGGCATGACAATGACCCAAAACACACGGCCAAGGCAACAAAGGAGTGGCTCAAGAAGAAGCACATTAAGGTCCTGGAGTGGCCTAGCCAGTCTCCAGACCTTAATCCCATAGAAAATCTGTGGAGGGAGCTGAAGGTTCGAGTTGCCAAACGTCAGCCTCGAAACCTTAATGACTTGGAGAAGATCTGCAAAGAGGAGTGGGACAAAATCCCTCCTGAGATGTGTGCTAACCTGGTGGCCAACTACAAGAAACGTCTGACCTCTGTGATTGCCAACAAGGGCTTTGCCACCAAGTACTAAGTCATGTTTTGCAGAGGGGTCAAATACTTATTTCCCTCATTAAAATGCAATTCCATTCATAACATTTTTCACGTGCGTTTTTCTGGTTTTTTTTGTTGTTATTCTGTCTCTCACTGTTCAAATAAACCTACCATTCAAATTATAGACTGATCATTTCTTTGTCAGTGGGCAAACGTACAAAATCAGCAGGGGATCAAATACTTTTTCCCCTCACTGTATAGGCTGTTTCAACTTCCAATGATTTTCTAAAAAGTTTTTATTTTCTAAGAACAGTTTGAATTGAGCTGTGTTCCGTCTCCTCGTTCATTCACATAAAAATTGTCATTTTTACTTTTGCGGACAATTACATTTTTGGGACATTTTCCCAAAATTCCCCCAAGCACTTTCTAATTGTTTGTGCAGTTCAAGTCTGCAGACATTTTCTCATCTCGCGTCGGAACAGGATCTGCACACGTGTTCACATTTTCCTTCTTTTCCCAGCATCGCAGTCGTTGTTGTTTTCGTTACAATAATAACTTTGGAAATGTGTGCGTTTCTATCAAAGCAAGTGCCTTATTACGTTATAATAGTTTCAGTATGTCGTGGTATGTCGTTTCTATTTTAGCTCACTGTATTTATGGAGCATAATATATTTGTGTATATTCCTTATAATAGCGGACACGTGAGGTAACGTTACTCATTTCATAGCCTTATATTCAAATCTTGCTTAGGTAGCTAGCTACATTCTTCTATCAGCTCTGTAAAACAATGCTAGTTGCGTCAGAGAAGTATTAGCTTATGTTGTATTTTGAAGCTACCCTGACCTTATGCCTCCCAAGTGGCGCAGCGGTCTATGGCACTGCATCTCAGTGCTAGAGGCATCACTACAGACACCCTGGTTTGAATCCAGGTTGTATCACAACCGGCTGTGATTGGGAGTCCCATAGGGCGGCACACAATTGGCCCAATTTTGTCAATGCAGTATTCTATTTTTATAGCAGTGTTTTATTATGTTACTTCTTTGTAATATTGTTTTATTTCTATATCCTGATATTGTATTCTAATGAATAAGTCCTCTTTATTCTGTACTTCCAGAAACCACAAACAGTATTTGCCAATATCATAACTGGAACTGGACATCTTTCGAGCTGAAGATTGAGGCCAGCCTATGTATGCTAGCGTACACTCCTTAACAGCTTTACTGGATGAAAACTCAGCAAGAAAACACAGAGGCCAATATGTAATAGTCGTAAATTTTATTGCAGTATTGGTGGTGGTTGGTTCAACAACAACTTGTTTTACTAGAGGAAAAAAAACAGAATATGCATAACCCATATTTATTATTCATGCAGTGACTGAACAACAACTGCACCTCTGAAGGCATAGTATCATGGCAGGTCACCTGTCAAGCCACCTGTCAGGTCAGTCAGTCACTTATTGCTGCAGATGTGCTCAATAGTGCTTGAGCATATGATACTCCTCAAAGCATGGTGAAACACATAGAGGTGTATCACAAGCTAAACACATGTATTTTGTCAACTTCCTCTGCTTACTTCTCCTAGTGCCAGACAGGCAGACTTTGCAGTGCCTCCGTGTGTGGCTACCTTGAGCAGCAGTTTGAGGGACTTTGCAGGGAAAATGCCGTGCAGTGAGGCGTAGGGGATTGTCCGCAGCAGGGCGACCCCCAGTGGATGGGCGCCAAGGGGTGTGGTGTTCCTCCAGCAGCTCTCTCAGGAGGTTCTCTCTATACTTTTGGTAGGTAATTACTTTACCTATGAGGGAGTGGGGAGGATGAGGAAAGTTAGAGGATGATGAGGCAGTGGGTAGGTGGATGAGATATTGTCACTATAATTGCATAATGTATTTGTATGTGAACTGTTCATCCAATTACAAAAATACCTTGTTCAGTAATCATCTCACCTGTTAGTTGGCGGTGAACTATGCTGCCGTTGAGGACAGCAGTGTCGATCAGATGGAAAAATATCTTCTTATACCACTTGGTTGTTTTCCAAGCGCATTCCACAAAGCTGTTTATCATGTCCGCCTTATCCACTGCCCCCATTTTGAGGTTATAGTCAAGCACACAGTCTGGTTTGATCTTTCTCTCTCCCGTCAGGTGGTCCACCTTCCCTGTGGCCGACATGGTTGCTGTATGGACAGTGGAGAGGACATGGACGTCTCGCTTGTCATGCCACTTTACTGCCAGCTGTTGACCGTTCTCCTTGAACTCCACCTCCCCTCTCTGCATCTTCCTGCATCCGAATGCCGGCATCCCCTTCCTGTTCGACCTGACTGTGCCACAGGCCCCTGTGCTGTTGGAGAGCAGATGCTGGAAGAGTGTGGGACTGCTGTACCAATTGTCCATGTACAAAGTGTGTCCCTTGCCGAGATGAGGAGCCAGCATGGTCATCACCACGGACCCGGACACCCCAAGCCCCTCATAATGTTTGATGTCAGTGGTGGACCCTGTGTAAACTATAATGTCCTGGACAAATCCCGTCTTCACGTCGCACATGACAAAGAACTTGACCCCAAACCTGTGCCTTTTGGAGGGAATATATTGACGGAATGCCAGCCTACCTTTCCATAACATCAGGGACTCATCAATGCATAGGTCCTTGTATGGCACAAAGACCTGACCAAATGCTGATGTCAGGCTGATAAGAACATTTCTTATTTTGTGTAACAGGTCACTTAGGATGGCAGTAGCATTATTGACAAAATGCAGGCATCGCAGCAGGAAGCGGTCTTGGGAAAAGAGGGTGGCAAAGAAGGGAGTTGCAAACATAGGATCTGTGCTCCAGTATTCTCTTAGGGAGTTCTTCTTTACCATCCCCATGAGGAGGACTGTAACCAAGAAAGTATACATTTCAGCTACAGCTTAGCTCACTAGCTACATACATAAACAACAACACTGAATGGCTCAGAGTGGGAGTGAGAGGTTACGTGATTGACTGCCGGCACGTGCCACTTGTATCAATAAATCACTATCAGAAAATGTTTTGTGTGATAATTTTTTAAATATTCACTGTTTTATTCACGTTTTCAATTACAGGTGACAAATCATGCATTCCGATTCTTGCATAGATTGTAATGGGCACATATTCTGTGTGTAAAATATTCCAGCTGTGTAGCCATGTTTGTTGACATACAATGCATTCTGGGTTTCACGTAATCGTCTGTTTGACCAAAGATGTTATAGCAAAATCAGGTGAGTAAGGGTTCACTCATTTTTTGAGGACTTGAATGGTGGGATGTGAACTATGGTAGACGACACATCCCTTCAACGTGCATACTATAAACCGACCAAAGTCATCTTCTCTTATTATCTTTGGTTTCTGTGAGGAAAAGAGCATGGCTGCGCGCTGAAACTATCGTTTACTTTCGACGTCTAGAAAGTGTTTTACCTAATTATTTCGGTCAATGGGGAGCTCACCCGTGATGTGATTAATTATACACAGTAATTGCTATTAACTAATTCATATTGTAGTTTATGTCAGCCGAGAGTTAGAAAATATGACCACTTGTGTTGCGTCAATCTTTCCTCAGTTAGCGCTAGGACAAATGTAGCCTACATTTTCCGGTTAGGGTGATTGTGTTATGCTGTAGCTACTTCTGTGAATGGCTGAACGTTGAATCCCAAAATAAACTGCTCACATTCTGGACATAACTTTGTAAGGCCTGTGTTTATGTAAATAGTTTCTGAAAAAAGTGTGGCCAGCTCAATTGTTGATTGTTGTCATTCGAAACTGGCGTTTTAAATACACATTCTAAACGAACATTCTAATCACAAGGATGAGATCATTGTACACTTGAGGGACCACTGTAGAACGATCACAGCTATGAGATGGTACATGTGAAAGGGTTAAATTGTTTTACTTGGGTCAAACGTTTCGGGTAGCCTTCCACAAGCTTCCCACAATAAGTTGGGTGAATTTTGGCCCATTCATCCTGACAGAGCTGGTGTAATTGAGTCAGGTGTGTAGGCCTCCTTTTTCAGACCTGCCCACAAATGTTCTATAGGATTGAGGTCAGGGCTTTGTGATGGCCACTCCAATACCTCAACTTAGTTCTCCTTAAGCCATTTTGCCACAACTTTGAAAGTATGCTTGGGGTCACTGTCCATTTGGAAGACCCATTTGCGACCAAGCTTTAACTTCCTGACTGATGTCTTGAGATGTTGCTTCAACATATCCACATAATGATGCCATCTATCTTGTGAAGTGCACCAGTCCCTCCTGCAGCAAAGCACCCCCACAACATGATGCTGCCACCCCCATGCTTCACGTTTGGGATGGTGTTCTTCGGCTTGCAAGCCTCCCCCTTTTTCCTCCAAACATAACGATGGTCATTATGGTCAAACAGTTCTATTTTTGTTTCATCAGACCAGAGGACATTTCTCCAAAAAGTATTATCTTTGTCCCCATGTGCAGTTGCAAACCGTAGTCTGGCTTTTTTATGGCTGTTTTGGAGCAGTGGCTTCTTCCTTGCTGAGCGGGCTTTCAGGTTATGTCGATATAGGACTCGTTTTACTGTGGATGTAGATACTTTTTGTTTCCTCCAGCATCTTAACAAGGTCCTTTGCTGTTGTTCTGGGATTGATTTGCACTTTTCTCACCAAAGTGCGTTCATCTCTATGGGAAAGAACGCGTCTCCTTCCTGAGCGGTATGACTATTGTTTGTAGAGATGAACGTGGTACCTTCAGGCGTTTGGAAATTGCTCCCAAGAATGAAGCAGACTAGTGGAGATCTACAATTATTTTTCTGAGGTCTTGGCTGATTTCTTTTGATTTTTCATTGATGTCAAGCAAAGAGGCACTGAGCTTGAAGGTAGGCCTTGAAATACTTCCACAGGTACACCTCCAATTGACTCAAATGATGTCAATTAGCCCATCAGAAGCTTCTAAAGCCATGACATCCTTTTCTGGAATTCTCCAAGCTGTTTAAAGGCACAGTCAACTTAGTGTATGTAAACTTCTGACCCACTGGAATTGTGATACAGTGAATTATAAGTGAAATAATCTGTCTGTAAACAATTGTTGGAAGAATTACTTGTGTCATGCACAAAGTAGATGTCCTAACCGACTTGCCAAAACTATAGTTTGTTAACAAGACATTTGTGGAGTGGTTGAAAAACAAGTTTTAATGGCTCCAACCTAAGTGCATGTAAACTTCCAACTTCCTACAGCATGGTCAAGCGTGATTAATGTTTCAGACAATTTAGGACCACTAAAAAACCTCTGATTTAGAACCACGGAGAGTTACCGCTAGTCGCAAAGAAAACAGGAGCTGCCTGCACTATTCCAGCACCATTTCAACTTCAACATCAAATCACCTATGCTTAGTCTAATATAATGAAAAGATACCAAAAACAGTTTAGTCCAATCAACGTAAGCTAAATCTGGTCGGTCGGTTGGTTGGTTGGTCGGTCTGCCTGCCTGCGTGTTTGTAGAGAAACGCCAATGCCATCCTCCTCTCTTTCATGTTGACGAAACGGTCGATCACTCTGTCATACAGTACACGCTTTTATGTTTTGTTGTCCTAGGCTACCTGGCTAAAATGCTTGCCACAAGTCCAAATCCCTATCTCCATCCATGGCTAATTTAAGAAAGGGGCAATTTTAGCTAGATTGCTAGCCACTGGAGGACAACAACACAACGAGATGCAACAACTCAAGTTGTTTCTGTCAATGATGTACGCTCTCGATGAGATTTGATAGGAGTGACGCCACTCCTGGCTTCCCTTGACACTTTTTTTTGGTGACCCAGAACCATTCACTGTTGAGCTCACTCAGTTTAGCTCAATGCTGATTGAGCTCAATGCTGGCTATTATGTTCCTTTTTTAATCAAGGGAGGCCAGATGCTTGCTGGCTTCTCTTGCATTCAATGCTACGGGCGGCAACAATGTTATACTCTTTTGAACCAGACAGCATCAGATAGATGGCCTACAGATACAGAGACAGAGGGGCGCTGTTTCATTTCACTCTGATGTTTTCTCCGGTGAGATACATTCAGCTTCTTGCAAATTGAAAGAAGATTATGAAACACAGAGAGAATAAATAAGTTATATAATTTTTTTATTGTTCAGTTTTTGGGGTGAAGCCTGGACCTTGGCATCCATGAATACATGCCACTGGATGTGAGAACGGTGAAGAATTATAGTGCCTTCCTTCTGACAGAATGTCATATTCATGATCAACCGGAAATATGCACAGAGATCACTGACATTGTATTATAATTTTGAATAACAAGACAAATATATACCATTACTTTTTACTAAATGTGGTGATCTGTAGAAAATATCATGGAAGTGATTAGATTGTTATAAAACTATTGACGTTATTATTAGGGTTGCAAAGGGTCGTAAACTTTCCGGTAAATTTCCAGAATTCTTCCTTGGGAAGTTAAGCCCGGGAATTTTGCTTAAATTCATCCAAAAAGTTAGCTTATAACAGTGAACCTTTTTTGTGGGATAAACATAAGGCAATTCTAGGTCTTGTGGCATATTTTGGTTAAACTATCCCCAATTCAATCAAATTGCAACCCTCTGCATGCACAGTGCATTATTCCATCACATGTAGAGTGCACTCTTCCATCACATGTACAGCTGATTCTCAAGATCTTGCACACTAATGAGATGCTATTGAGCCCACACTACTACACTGTCTGAGCAAAGGACTACATGCTTTCTGGTAAGTTTTGATTACAATACTGGGTGGGGTGAATATATTTTATATGACATACATTATTTTTTGTTAACTAGTAAATAGTAGCCTACAGCAAAGTGTGTTTAAATCATTTCTAACTTGTTAACAATTTCTGCTAGTTAGTTTTTGCTACCATGTGGGTTTACCATCTGTTTCCATACATATATATATATTGTTTATCTTACAGAGTTGTTTAATCTAACTGCTTAACTATTTATCTGTACATGGAATTGGTATTTATTTATTTTTTTACTAATTGTTTTCTAATATTTACAGGAAAATGCCATGGACACTATCTGATGTGTGGAGACATTTCACTGCAGCTAACGTAGATTTGCAAATACTGTGCCAAATCATATGTGAAGAATGCAACAAAGATGCAGAATCATCTGGCCAAGTGCATAAAGTTCCCTCAGCGCTCTCAACAAGCAAACTCTGACAAAAGTCCCTCTTTATTTGAGGTGAAAATTATGAATCAGTCACCTTATCAATAGCAACAGCTCATGGTCCTCCTGGAATCAGAAGTTTTTTTGACTCAACGGAGGAACGTAGTCAGAGAAATGCTGATGAATGTCTTGCTCGAGCTGTGTATGCAACTGGTTCATCTCTGATGCTCACAGGCAATGTGTATCGGACGAGATTTCTGAATGTTCTTCGTCCAGCATACACCCCTCCAACCAGAAATGCTAATTTGCTGGATGCAGAGTTCAACAGAGTTCAAGTGAAGGTCAAGCAAATCATAGAGAAAGCAGACTGTATTGCAGTCATCTCTGATGGGTGGTTGAATGTTTGTGAGCAAGGAATAATTAACTACATAATCTCCACCCCTCAACCAGTATTCTACAAGAGCACAGACACACCGGTCTTTACATTGCAGATGAAGGCAGTCATAGCTGAAGGCAGTCATCAATGACCTTGGACCACAGAAGGTATTTGCACTGGTGACAGACAATGCTGTGAAAATGAAGGCTGCTTGGTCTAAAGTGGAGGAGTCCTACCCTGACATCACACCCATTGGCTGTGCTGCTCATGCATTGAATCTGCTCCTCAAGGACATCATGACACTGAAAACAATGGATACACTCAACAAGAGAGCCAAGGAAATGTTAGGTTATAGCAGCAATCTACCTCACCAAGCAAAGTGAGAAGAATAAGAGCACCACATTGAAGCTGCCTAGCAACACCCGTTGGGGTGGTGTTGTCATCATGTTTAACAGTCTGCTGGAGGGGAAGGAGTCTCTCCAAAAAAATGGCCATATCACAGTCTGCCGATATGGACAGCCCCATCAAGAGGATTCTGGATGATGTATTTTGGGAGGGAGTGGTAAGCAGCCTGACACTCCTGAAACCTATAGCAGTAGTCATTGCCCGGATTGAGGGAGACAATGCCATCCTGTCTGATGTTCAGACTCTGCTTGCAGATGTAAGAGAAGAAATCCGTACTGCCCTGCCCACTTCACTGTTGCTCCAGGCAGAGGAAACTACAGTTCTGAAATACATCAAAAAGCGTGAAGACTTCTGCCTGAAGTCCATACACGCCGCAGCATACCTGTTGGACCCCAAGTATGCTGGCAAGAGCATCCTGTCTGGTGCAGAAATAAACAAGGCCTACCGTGTCTCACCACCTTGCCCTGGATGAGGGAAAGGTTCTTGGCAGTCTGGCGAAGTACAAATCCAAGCAAGGGTTTTGGGATGGAGATGCACTACGGCAGTCGTGCCAACATATCTCATCAGCCACCTGGTGGAAGGGACTTTGTGGAACTGAGGCTCTTTCCCCTGTTGCCTCCATCATCCTCCAAATCCCACCAACATCAGCCGCCTCCGAGCATAACTGGTCCTTGTTTGGGAACACACACACCAAAGCACGCAACAGGCTGACCAGTACAAGTGTTGAAAAATTTGTCGCCAGTCGGGCAAATTTCTGGCTTTTTGAGCCTGACAACGAGCCATCCTAAACAAGGTTGGAAAGTGACAGTGAAGATAAAGCCTCAGAGTCTGAAGTTCAAGAGGTGGACATTTGTTAGATTACTTGTTAGATACTACTGCATGGTTGGAACTAGAAGCACAAGCATTTCGCTACACTCGCATTAACATCTGCTAACCATGTGTATGTGACAAATAAAATTTGATTTGATTTGAGGAGGTCCAGGGAGAAGACATGGAAGCCTGAGAGGAAGACAACAAAAGCTTTAGTTTATAGATCATTTTACAGATTTTTTGGGAGATGCGATGGATCATTGGGGACCATTCAATATTCCCTTTCTTTTGTTGTTCAGTGAATTCATCCATGTGAAGAGTAAACTCATTTAATTAAAGTTCAATTCATAACTAAAATTGATTTTTATCATATTGGAAGGATTTAATCATTTGCAATTATGTTTACTTATGATAAGGTAAAAGGTTTATGTTTCTGTCTCCATATGATATGGTAAATATAGCCAATGCAAAAAACATCTACATTTAAATGGTATTAATATCAATTTGCATATATTACTGTTCAGTCTCTACATAAATAATATCGGTGATGAGATAAGTGTAAAATTCATTTATATGCTGATGACACTGTCATGTACTCTGTCGCTTCAACGGCTGACCAAGCATTATCACAATTGGAGACACATTTTAAGATATTACAAGGGTCTTTTATACAGCTGGAACTTGTTTTAAATGCAAAGAAAACACATTTTATGATTTTTAATAGGTTCAAAAAGGTTGGTTGAAAATATACTTGCACTTACGAGCTTAGATGGCTCTCGAATTAAATCAGGTCTCTGCATATAAATACTTATGGATATGTTTGGATGATAAACTGTCTCTTAAAATGCATGTTGACGAACTTTGTAAACGGCTAAAAATCAAGCTAGGCTTCCTCTATAGAAACAGGACATGTTTGTCCTCTACAAATCGAAGACAAATTGTGCAAGCTACTTTTATGTCTGTTATAGATTATGGGGATATTATCTACATACATGCTACGGCATCCTCACTTAAATCGCTGGATGCTACTTATCATTGCGCACTTAGGTTTACTACGGGTGCTAGCTACAGAACTCACCATTGTGTTTTATATCAAAATGTGGGTTGGACTTCGCTCTCCATGAGACGAGAACAACATGCTCTCGTGTTGGTCTATAAAGCACTTCTGAATAAACTACCTTCTTATTTATCATCACTCATCAACATTAGAATTATAATTCCTAAAACCAGGTCTCAAGCATGGATTACACTTGAGGCCCTTGTGATTTCCACAGAGTTGGGTATGGCTGCCTTTTCCTGTTACGCTCCTTGCCTATGGAATAGCCTGCAGACTAAACTTAAACTTGAGACTCTTGTCCCCCTTGCCCATTTTAAACATTTATTGGAGGATTTGTATTGTTGTATTGCTTGTAACTGCTTCGGGTAATGCAAGTTCTTGTGCTGTTAGGGGAATAACCTGTGTGTAAATATAACAATCTGCTGCTGTATTTTTTTGTGTTATCTGTGATTGTTTTGTTTGTCTTGTGTAGTTTCTTAATCATTGTACCTAAACTGTATGTGTAAACATGTATACGCAGGGCCCATCTGTAAAAGAGACCTTGGTCTCAGTCTGTGTTCCTTGTTGAAATAAAGGTATACTAATAATAATTCCCATTTATTCCCATATATTCCTGTTAATTCCCATGAAAAGTTTGCACTTCTGAATTTTCCCCAAAATGTGCAACGCTAGTTATTATACATAATCTAGTTGTACTAACACCTAATATGTAGTACAAAAGAAGGGTTACCACCACAACACAAGAAACACATGAATAAAAAAAGTATTACATATTAGACTTTTTGGGGTATTTCCAATAAGCAATGTTTCTTCCTATTTTTCTTATCTAAAAGAGGTTTCACCTTGATTCGTGTTTGTTTACAGCGTTTGACTTTTGCAAACATGAAAACTTCACTTTAGATTTTTTTTTACGAGGATGTTGTTTGTGAGAAAACATTCACAGCATCGCACTGTATTTATATTTGGAATGGCAGCAGTGGCAATATCATTGCCACGCAGGAAAAGATAATTGTGTTTTCAGAGCTTTTGCTTTCCACAGACATCATAATGAGCTAACCTTTCAGCTCACCACGTTAACACCGACAGAAACCACAGCGAATTTTTTGTCATTTCAATAATTGAGCTGTGCAGTGTTTACTTAATCACTAAAGTAATTAACAGGCAGAGGAAGATTCTTTTGTTGTCTATCTCTACCTGTTCTCTCTGGTGAGGATCAGTACAATGCTCTGTAATGAGGGCAACTCTTGCATCTCAGATAGCAACTCTTTTAAAGGGGCAATCCGGGATTGGTACATCTATTTTTGGACAAAGTCGACCCTATAGGTTTATACATCCTACTAGTTGTTTAGCAGATGAGACCAAATATGTTTTTTTATGGTGCTGACACTAAGGAGAGAGCACTCAGTGCTGGGGCAGAAAAGGGCCATGATCCTAAAAGGGAATGGTGATCCCCTACAACATGTATCTTATGCTAATGAAGGTGCATGGTGCTCTGAATGCTTTCCAAAACAGCTGCACCACAATGGCCTATGCACCTTGTACAGCATTCATCTTCTGTTCTGTTCTGCCCAAGGGTGGGTAGGTAGGTGTGTGTTAGTACATGGCTCTCGTCAGGATAATGGCACTCAAATGGATACTTCACAGGCAATCATAATCAGTTGCCAAGCAACTGGGGTACCATTCTATAACTAGGAGACAAACGTTGGGGAGCTGACCACAGAATTTAATATCCGCTAATTCATTTTTAATACCTTGGGGAGACGTACAGTAAACTATAACTTGATAATGTTTGTCTAATGTTTCTCATTTGTAAAAACGCATGGGATAAACCTTCAGAACTATCCAAACGTATACCGTACACAGCCGTGGCGAAAAAAGGAAATATAACTGGTTATTATCATGATATATAATTTACCATCTTTATCTTCATATATATCATATACATTATGTCTGTTTCTCAAACCGATTTCCAAGCAGTCATCTGTATCCACGACACTATGAATGTATGAAAGCATCCCAGTCTTGAATATGATTCAACTTTATAGTGGGTGAAATAATGAAAGGATTGGTGTGAAGAAGAAGAAGAAGAAGAAGAAGAAGAAGAAGAAGAAGAAGAAGAAGAAGAAGAAGAAGAAGAAGAAGAAGAAGAAGAAGAAGAAGAAGAAGAAGAAGAAGAAGAAGAAGAAGAAGAAGAAGAAGAAGAAGAAGAAGAAGAAGAAGAAGAAGAAGAAGAAGAAGAAGAAGAAGAAGAAGAAGAAGAAGAAGAAGAAGAAGAAGAAGAAGAAGAAGAAGAAGAAGAAGAAGAAGAAGAAGAAGAAGAAGAAGAAGAAGAAGAAGAAGAAGAAGAAGAAGAAGAAGAAGAAGAAGAAGAAGAAGAAGAAGAAGAAGAAGAAGAAGAAGAAGAAGAAGAAGAAGAAGAAGAAGAAGAAGAAGAAGAAGAAGAAGAAGAAGAAGAAGAAGAAGAAGAAGAAGAAGAAGAAGAAGAAGAAGAAGAAGAAGAAGAAGAAGAAGAAGAAGAAGAAGAAGACAGAAGACAGAAGACAGAAGACAGAAGACAGAAGACAGAAGACAGAAGACAGAAGACAGAAGACAGAAGACAGAAGACAGAAGAAGAAGAAGACAGAAGACAGAAGACAGAAGACAGAAGACAGAAGACAGAAGAAATGGTGGTGGAAGGATGCGGTTGGTTGAAGGACTTGTGGGATGGATGTGTAGCCTATGGCTCAATCAGGGGAGCTATCACTGAATATCTCACTTGGTTCAAGGAATCAAGCTGGCCATGGGCAAATAGAAACTAAAAAGGAAGCGTGATATTCATGGTCCGGCAGGGCACGGCCCTACAGTGGAAAAGCGCCATAAGTGATCCTAACCCTGCTCACGTCACAGCTCTACTTATGGACTGACACTGACTGAACAAGGAGGTTAGCACTCTCTGTGAGGAACCAAAGTGTTTCCAACTGATTAATAAGGACACTTGAAAGAAAAGAGCGGTAATGCAAAAAGGTGGTAAAACTTCAAACAAAGGCGTCATCCCTTTAATTAGTCCTTATAACGCTTGGCTCTAATGGATTCCAATGAGATGGCATGTTCACAGTCTGTTAGATCTATAAAACAGAATTTTGATGGGAACCAGGACCGTGGTTGAAGAAGTGATAAAGATGTCAAGGGGTTGACTGCAGACAGCCACCCATCCTCGTGTCATTGTCCAACATCAAGCAAATGTATTAAAGGACTGTTCAAAACTCATACATACTGTACATGTCAATAGTTATGGTTATGCTGGTGCATGGTTGCAAGATCTTATTTGGATCAGGACTTGAATGTAAAGTGGAGGATGGCACAACTATCCGTTATACATCTTGCGCACATATACCTGCATATTGTATCGATTTGTTTAACTACAGATAACTACTGTAAATCTTTGTTTAGCATGTAATTGCGTACCTGTAATTATCACTCTACATAATTGAAAAGGCACAGTTTGACAGTATCAGCATCAGACAGAGAGCCATCTCTCTATGTTCTATAAGAAGACCCTTTCCAGGAACTTCTCATTGGACATGGCTAACAATGTCATCATTGCCCTTTGACGATCTAATTCTCTCTTTGCCACAGTAAGATCCTCTATAAATTGGTCAGTGGCGGCTGCTGATTGACTGAATACCCGAGGCGCAAGGTGGTTGGAGTCAACAAAGCAGCATGACAGAAATATGATTCCAAGTTTTCAAACTACAGGTAGTGATGATATATGAAGTGATCTGTGCAATTGAACAGCATCAATACACCTATTTCACCTTTGTATGTCAAAACCGAATGACCACTGCTGCACATGCTGGCAGTGTTATGAACAGATTAGATTCTACTATTTAGAACATGCAGCCAGCTCACGGAAGATCGCAAAAGGGAGAAAACCACAAGCATTCAGATGCAATAAGTGAAAACACATCATCTAACTGGGTATAGCTAGCTAACATGTCACAAAGCATGATGCGCTAGCCAGTTAACATTCATTTTGAAATAACTTCATATTTTCGAGTTAGTCAGATATTAGTTTTAAAAGACTTAAAATTGGCATGCTAGCTGCTTATCCAAAGGTAGATAACTGGTTAATTTGACCCAAACAAATCAATTAAACTATTTCTCAATGTTTCTCAAAATGACTGTAGCTGGCTAATTAATTTGATCATGCTTTGTGATACACCCGGTGCAATGCTGTTTTAGTCAAGACAACATGTTGCCCTGTCACCTACAGTAGAACATGATGAAAAACATGGGGGGAAACAATAAGCCACCGTCATGTTTTTTAGTCCTACCAGATCAGCGATGAAAAGGTTCTAGCTAGTGTATATATTATATAATTCACTCCAACAAGAGTCGAAGGGCAGTTCCTCCTCCTAGTAAATAGCTGGAAAAACAATCCAAGCAATGTTCGCACAGCCTAATTCACCCGTGGAGGCAGAACTGCTGCTGCAGGCAGTCACTGAGGGGCAGATTATTTTTATTTTATTTCACCTTTATTTAACCAGGAAGACAAGTTGAGAACGAGTCCTCATTTACAACTGCGACCTGGCCAAGATAAAGCAAAGCAGTGCGACAAAAACAACACAGAGTTACACATAAACAAACGTACAGTCAATAACACATTAGAAAAATCTCTGTAAAGTGTGTGTGCAAATGTAGAAGAGTAGGGAGGAAAGGCAATAAATAGGCCATGGAGGCGAAATAATTACAATTTAGCATTAACACTGGAGTGATAGATGTGCAGATGATGATGTGCAGGTAGAGATACTGGGGTGCAAAAGAGCAAGAGAATAAGTAACAATATGGGGATGAGGTAGTTGGGTATGCTATTTACAGATTCACTGTACCTGTACACAGCCATCGGTAAGCTGCTCTGACAGCTGATACTTAAAGTTAGAGAGGGAGATATAAGACTCCAGCTTCAGTGATTTTTGCAATTCGTTCCAGTCATTGGCAGCAGAGAACTGGAAGGAAAGACGGCCAAAGGAAGTGTTGGCTTTGGGGGTGACCAGTGAAACATAACTGCTGGAGCGCGTGCTATGGGTGGGTGTTGCTATGGTGACCAGTGAGCTGAGGTATGGCGATGAATATGTAGTGATTACTAAGTTACTGAACAGCTTGTTTAGAAAATATACACATTTACCACACTTTTATGAGAATTTTAAACATAATCCATGAATTATATAATATACAGTTGAAGTTTACATAGACCTTAGGCAAAAACATTTAAACTCAGTACTTCACAATTCCTGACATTTAATCATAGTAAAAATTCCCTGTCTTAGGTCAGTTAGGATCACCACTTTATTTTAAGAATGTGAAATAGAATAATAGTAGAGAGAATGATTTATTTCAGCTTTTATTCCTTTCATCACATTCCCAGTGGGTCAGAAGTTTACATACACTCAATTAGTATTTGGTAGCATTGCCATTAAATTGTTTAACTTGGGTCAAACATTTCGTGTAGCCTTCCACAAGCTTCACAAAATAAATTGGGTGAATTTTGGCCCATTCCTCCTGACAGAGCTGGTGTAAATGAGTCAGGTTTGTAGGCCTCCTTGTTCGCACACGATTTTTCAGTTCAGCCCACAAATGTTCTATAGGATTGAGGTCAGGGCTTTGTGATGGCCACTCCAATACCTTGACTTTGTTGTCCTTAAGCCATTTTGCCAGAACTTTGGAAGTATGCTTGGGGTCACTGTCCATTTGGAAGACCCATTTGCGATCAAGCTTCAACTTCCTGATGTCTTGAGATGTTCTTTCAATATATCCACATAACATTCCTTCCTCATGATGCCATCTATTTTGCGAAGTGCACCAGTCCCTCCTGCAGTAAAGCACCCCCACAACATGATTCTGCCACCCCCATGCTTCACGGTTGGGATGGTGTTCTTCGGCTTGCAAGCCTCCCCCTTATTCCTCCAAAATTAACGATTTTTGGTTCATCAGACCAGAGGACATTACTCCAAAAAGTACAATCTTTGTCCCCATGTGCAGTTGCAAACCGTAGTCTGGCTTTTTTATGGCTGTTTTGGAGCAGTGGCTTCTTCCTTGCTGAGCAGCCTCTCAGGATATGTTGATATAGGACTCGTTTTACTGTGGATATAGATACTTTTGTACCGGTTTCCTCCAGCATCTTCACAAGGTCCTTTGCTGTTGTTCTGGGATTGATTTGCACTTTTCGCACCAAAGTACGTTCATCTCTAGGAGACAGAACGCGTCTCCTTCCTGAGCGGTATGACGGCTGCATGGTCCCATGGCGTTTATACTTGCGTACTATTGTTTGTAGAGATGAATGTGGTACCTTCAGGCGTTTGGAAATTGCTCCCAAGGATGAAGCAGACTTGTGGAGGTCTACAATTATTTTTCTGAGGTCTTGGCTGATTTCTTTTGATTTTTCATTGATGTCAAGCAAAGAGGCACTGAGCTTGAAGGTAGGCCTTGAAATACATCCACAGGTACACCTCCAATGGACTCAAATGATGTCAATTAGCCCATCAGAAGCTTCTAAAGCCATGACATTATTTTCTGGAATTTTCCAAGCTGTTTAAAGGCACAGTCAATTTAGTGTATGTAAACTTCTGACCCACTGGAATTGTGATACAGTGAATTATAAGTGATATAATCTGTCTGTAAACAATTGTTGTCAAAATTACTTGTGTCATGCACAAAGTAGATGTCCAAACTGACTTAGAAATTTGTGGAGTAGTTGAAAAACTAGTTTTAATGACTCCAACCTAATGACTCAAATAAGTGTATATTATAACTATATATATATATATATATATAACTATATATATATATTATATATATATATATATATAATGTGACAGCATGAGAGGTTCCGGATCTTTAAGTTGTGCAAGTTCCCCGTAAACACCACTTCAACAGTCTCTTCAGTATGTAGGTGAGTTTAATTATTAACAAAAGGTTTACAACTTAAATCTCTTCAGCTCAAAAGTAACTTCATCTTCTTTGTTTCACAGAGGTACATGTCCTTTCCCCCCAGCCAACCCCCAAACAACAGTTTCTCACACCCATTATTAGAGCCTGCTACTGGTCTCATTAGCTCCAGCTGTACTCTCAGGCAGCCTGGGTTTTGTAGTCCTTCACAGACGGCCATCTTGCTCCAGCCATCTGAGGGCAATGTATCTGCCCTGTAGAACACGCCCTCTCATGATGCCACAATAACTAATATATATATATATATATACATACACACACACACACACACACACACACACACACACACACACACACACATACACTATGTACCAGTCAAAATTGTGGACACTCCTACTCATTGCAGGGTTTTTCTTTATTTTTACTATTTTCTACATTGTAAAAACAAAAATTTCTTTAACTAGGCAAGTCAGTTAAGAACAAATTCTTATTGACGATGACGGCCTACCCTGGCCAAACCTGGGCCAATTGTGCGACACCCTATGGGACTCTCAATCACGGCCGGATGGGATACAGCCTAGATTCGAACCAAGGACTGTAGTGACACCTCTTGCACTGAGATGCAGTGCCTTAGACCCCTCGGGAGATTGGTAGTGAAGACATCAAAACTTTGAAATAACACATATGGAGTCATGTAGTAACCAAAAAACTGTTAAACAAATCTAAATATATTTGAGATTTGAGATTCTTCAAAGTAGCCACCCTTTGCCTTGATGACAGCTTTGCACAATCTTGGCTTTCTCTCAACCAGCTTCATGAGGTAGCCACCTGGAATGCATTTCAATTAACAGGTGTGCCTTGCTAAAAGTTAATTTGTGGAATTTATTTCCTTCTTAATGAGTTTGAGCCAATCAGTTGTGTTTTGACAAGGTAGGGGTGGTATTCTTGTTTGAAAATGGCGCCGGGGAGAATGGCTGCCATTTTACAGACTCTTAACCAATTGTGCTATTGTGTGTGTTTTTTCGCTTTATTTGTAACTTATTTTGTACATAATGTTTCTGCCACCGTCTCTTATGCCCGAAAAGAGCTTCTATAAATCAGGACAGCAACTTTAACGAGTCGGACGAGAGGGATTTACTCCAGACACCCGACAAAGGCCCTCTCCGTCTCTTTCAGGAGAAAGAGACGGAGATATCGAGGACAAAGGTCGGGGTGCCTTGTGAGGAACCAGCAGCAAGTGGGTAATTTGTCTTTACCATCGGTCCAATTAGCCAACGTACAATCATTGGATAATAAAATAGACGAACTACAAGCACGTATATCCTACCAACGGGACATTGAAAACTGTAATATCTTATGTTTCACTGAGTAGTGGATGAATGACGACATGAATAACATACAGCTGGCAGGTTATACACTGTATCGGCAGGAGAGAATAGTAGCCTGGTAAGACAAGGGGTGGAGGTCTATGTATATTCGTAAACAACAGCTGGTGCACGATATCTAAGGAAGTCTCGAGGTTTTGTCGCCTGAGGTAGAGAATCTCATGATAAGCTGTAGACCACACTATTTACCAAGAGAGTTATCTATTTTCTTTGTAGGTGTCTATTTTCCTAACTGGAAGAAGGCCAAAGTAAGTCCGCTAGGGTCTTGTCTTTGCTGGATTAAGTGATATGACATGCTATTCTATAAAATAATTTCTCTATAATTAATATTACCTGATTAAACTAATCATGTAAATGTAATTAACTAGAAAGTCGGGGCACCACGAAAGAATGTTTATAGAGCTGTTATCTTCCGAATAAACTCTTAAAGACAAAGTAATCTTTTACATCAACAGCAGTCAATTATTAATCTTCACGAACCCTGACTACCAAGTTGAATCAGCAATACAAAATTTGGTTTAATTATTTATTTACTAAATACCTAAATAATCACACAGAATTAGATATGCACAGACTGGATCATACATTGAAAAACGTCCCTGGTGGACGGAACCGATTTGATGGCTGGTTACACAAAGAGAGGGGGTTGGGCTTGAATGAAAGTGCGGCAAGACTGAGGAACAACAGGATTTGGTCTCTATCGGACCTTATGAAACCATGCTATCGTAAATACAGAATCTTATGCATTCTAAATAGACGCCCATTTGGTAAAGGAAAATGCAAGACATATTTACTCTGATCTGCGCCTCGATAGATTGGTCGTAGATGGAAGGCTGGGTTGCCCAGCAGAGATCTCTTGTCCTTTGTCGAATGTCTCTGGTGTTAAACTGGATACATTGTGCATCCTTTCCTAGCCCACGTTCACAGCGGCTAGGAGGTATCACTTCTGGAGTGAATAAGAGTTCAAAGTTCATACCAAGTTGCCATACTTTTAAGCTCATGCTATATTCTGGCTGGTATAGTCGAAATTCCTCCTTTCGGCGTGTCGATCGTCACCTACACTTTGACCAGTATGCTAATTTCGTTAGGTTATTATCTTAGCCCTTTTAACGTAGGACCGTCGTCCTAACGTCCTTGGAACAGAAAGTTAAATTTTTGTAAAGGGGCTTATATAGTAGTGGGAGAAAGAGGCGTGCTTCATAGTTTACAACCAATGTCTGTTCACATGGGCGGGGCCACTGATTTGAGCATAGTTCACTCATGAAAACCAATTCTCTCATTTAGGAGCTAAAATTACATTTCATCTTTACACAAATAGTTTCATATTTAAACATTTAAATTGCACAACAATTCCATGTGAATCTGATAACTAGAATGTGTCGACTTTCCAAGATACAGTTTATGTCGTCCTATCCTCAGTTATAATGTCTCAGACGCCAACTGATCTGACATCATATTCATTAAGTACTAATGCATATTTTCATCTAGTTGGATTACCGAAATATGGTTCCTTTCCCCACCCTTTTGATGTTACTATACTCTCTCTATGTTAATGTAACAGTATAGCTTCCGTCCTGCTCCTAGCCCCTACCTGGGCTCGAACCAGGGACCCTCTGCACACAGCCATTTCACACTGGTTACATTAACAACGGGATTTGAAGAGTCAACTCTATAGAGTAGAGAGAGCGAAGGGGGTTATGGGGGTCATAAACCTCACCAACAGGCCAACGTCATGACACTACCCAAGAGTGGTAAAACGGCCTTTCCTGGTTTTAACAGCAGACCTATAAGCTTGCTGCCAGCTCTTAGAAAACTGTTGGAAAAAATGGTGTTTGAAGAAATACAATGCTATTTCTCTGTAAACAAATTAACAATAGACTTTCAGCATGGTTCAGCATGTACTGCACTGACAAAATTGACTAGTGATTGGTTGAAAGAAATTGATAAGAAGATTGTGGGAGCTGTACTGTGAGATTTCAGTGCAGCCTTTGATATTATTGACCATAACCGATTGTTGAAAAAACTTGTGTTATGGCTTTTCAACCTCTGCCATATCGTGGATTCAGAGCCATCTATCTAACAGTACTCAAAGGGTTTTCTTTAATGGAAGCTTCTCTAATGTCAAACATGTAAATTGTGGTGTACCGCAGGGCAGCTCTCTAGGCCCTCAACTCTTTTCTATTTAACCAATGACCTGCCACTGGCATTAAACACAGCATGTGTGTCCATCTATGCTGATGATTCAACCATATACGCATCAGCAACCACAGCTAATGAAGTCAATGAAAACCTTAACAAAGAGTTGCAGTCTGTTCTGGAATGGGTGGCCAGTGTGACAATAGTGCTAGTACGAACTTGGACCCAGGCGCAGAGGAACAACAGCAGGCAGAGGTACGGGAATATTCTGAATATTTACTTAAGGTCTTCATAGCAAAACAACAAAGCAAGGGCACACGAGAACACTGAACAAAACATGAGACCTGAGCAACTGACCCAGTCCAGAGGAACCTAAATAGTCATCCAGCAGGTGATCCCAAAAAGCACAATCCCGGTCACTTGGATACTAGAGGAAACCCAAGGGTGCTCTCCAGTGGCAACCACAGGTAGTACACTCCAGGAAGAAACCCTGACCTGTGACAGCCAGGATTAAACTGGTCCTGAACATCTCTAAAACTGAGAGCGTTGTATTTGGTACAAATAATTTCTTAAGTTCTAGACCTCAGCTGAATCTGGTAATGAATGTTGTGGCTGTTGAACAAGTTGAGGAGACTAAATTTCTTGGTGTTACCTTAGATTGTAAACTGTCATGGTTAAAACATATAGATTCAATGGTTATAAAGATGGGGAGAGGTCTGGCTGTAATAAAGAGATGCTCTGTTTTTTGACACCACACTCCAAAAAGCAATTTCTGCAGGCTCTAGTTGTCTAATCTTGATTATTGTCCAGTCGTGTGGTCCAGTGCCGCAAGGAAAGACCTAGTTAAGCTGCAGCTGGCCCAGAACAGAGGCGGAGTTCCTCTGTTCAGTGTCTGTGTTCTTTTGTCCATCTTAAACTTTTATTTTTATTGGCCAGTCTGAGACATGGCTTTTGCTTTGCAACTCTGCCTAGAAGGTCAGTATCCCGGAGTTGCCTCTTCACTGTTGACGTTGAGACTGGTGTTTTGCGGGTACTATTTAATGAAGCTGCCAGTTGAGGACTTGTGAGGCATCTGTTTCTCAAACTAGATCCTCTAATGTACTTGTCCTCTTGCTCAGTTGTGCATCGGGGCCTCCTACTTCTCTTTCTAATCTGGTTAGAGACAGTTTGTGCTGTTCTGTGAAGGGGGTAGTACACAGCATTGAGATCTTCAGTTTCTTGGCAATTTCTCTCAGTGAATAGCCTTCCTTTCTCAGAACAAGAATAGACTGACAAGTTTCCGAAGAAAAGTCTTTCTTTCTGGCCATTTTGAGCCTGTAATCGAACCCACAAATGCTGATGCGCCAGATACTCAACTAGTCTAAAGAAGGCCAGGTGTATTGCTTCTTTAATCAGAACAACAGTTTTCGGCTGTGCTAACATAATTGCAAAAGGGTTTTCTAATTATCAATTAGCCTTTTAAAATGATCAACTTGGATTAGCTAACACAACGTGCCATTGGAACACAGGAGTGATGGCTGCTGATAATGGACCTCTGTACGCCTATGTAGATATTCCATAAAATATCTGCCGTTTCCAGCTACAATAGTAATTTACAACATTAACAATGTCTACACTGTATTTCTGATCAATTAGATGTTATTTTAATGGACAAAAAAAAAATGCTTTTCTTTCAAAAACAAGGACATTTCTAAGTGACCCCAAACATTTGAATGGTAGTGATTATATATACGAAGAAAAAAAAACAAATCGGGACCAATCACAAGTGTTTTTTGTTGACCAATCACAAGTGGGGCGCCGCTCCTAATGCCTTAATGGGCTGGCCGCCGCTGACTTTGATCTAAAACAGGAATTCTAATCAGCACACCATACTTCTCTATGTTGGTAAAGAAGACCCAGAGAACTCTCAGAGTAGTACTCTACACTTTGATTGGACATTGAAGATGTCAAACGTGATGAAACTACTGCATATTCAAAGAGTTAATTTAGCCTAGAAAGTGCAATCATCATGCCAAACTAGCTTTCAGTAAAGTTTCAATTTGATGACTAATCTAATTCTAGCCACTTTATCAAAGGGATTAGGGACAAATCCTAACTTCTATCGAGTCGACTCGATCCATCCAGCATATTCTGCTGTATAAATCAAACTAATTTTCTCGTCATCCTCACAGTCTAGCTTTCTCACTTTACACAGCATTACGCAAACAAACAAACCCACACCCAAATTAAAGATTTCACTTTGTACTATTTAAAGTGTTAAGTGTTCTGAGCAGCTATACACAAGATATCCTCTCTGTGATAAAATGTGTCTACAAGGTGTTGAGATATTGCCTCCTATACCTGTAGTTCATATAGGAGCTGTTCGTTACTTAATTAATAACAATCTCATTTACCCTCACACACCAATAACCCTGGGACAGAAGAAGGTGTTTCTGCTATCTAGTATCATGCCAATATTCCTGCTGTTCAGAGGATGACAGAAGTGCAACTCTGGCACTTTGTATGTATCACCCAAAACGTATAATACCAATTAGAATAACCTGAGGGGGGCCTGTAGAAACATGATCATGTGAAACGGAAATAAACAATTTAAGTGAGACTATCAAGATGTTATCCCCAAATGAAACTATGAAGTTACAACATATGTAAGCCGAAATAAAACTGTCTGAGATATAATTTTCCATTTTGGTATCAATGTACCGTGTTTTTAACCCCGAGCCCACATGGTGAAAAATCTGTCGATGTGCCCTTGAGCAAGGCACTTACTCTTAATTTGCTAATGAGGCGCAAGACTACTATGGCTGACCCTGTAAAACAACACATTTCACTGCACCTATCCAGTGTGTGACAATAAAACATACGTTTTTATAGATGGTCATGCATACACAGTATAGGCTACAGGCCTGATGATTATGGGGAAAGGAGGTGGTGTAGTTCCCATGTTGTTGATAAGTGATCAACTACAACTTTATGAAATATGTGGATTCTTAATTTCATTAGCTTATGTTGAAATGTTCCTTTCTCTACATGATACCATATTTGTTAGGCCTACATCTTTCCATTATCAATAAATACAGTAACTTATAGAACTGTTGTCCTGCTTGTTGGCACAAATCATTGAATGTGACATCAATTACTTTTCTGAGTTGCTAATTGCGTGCAACATCAAAATGGAATCGACAGCGATTGAAACTGTTTAGTTCAGACCTAATTTACTGTATGGGTCAGACATAGCCTAATTATCAATCCCATATGGATTGTGTCACACCATACAGTAAACTGAATACCTAATACCCGAATGCAAACATGTGCAAAAGTTTATAAATCACTAAGAACTATATCTGTGCTTAATTTAAAACTAATTAAATCATAAAGATGGCATTACAGAAGTGATAGGATATACTGTCGTTACCTTCTGGTCCACGATGTAACATGCCATCTCCCGGACTTGAGCGAGACTGAAATCGACAGAGTCCAACAGAACGGGCTCGCGGCTCAGCCCGATCTGGATCTGGAAAGAGATGCCATTGGACACCGCGGACAGGGGACTCGGAGGTCGGATCACCGGCGGAGCACTCATATTAATCTCCTGGGAGTCAAAACAATACCGACTCGACATACTGTAGGTGAGTAAATCTACTTGTCTAACCGCAAAACAGACGCCTGTTTTGAATATCAAACCACAACTTCAAATCACCGGTCGTGTCATGAATGCAAATTATGACGAGAGATTATTAGCCTAATAAAACGAATGATAGAAACCAAAGAAATGTTGAAAAATATCATAATTTGAGCGGTGAAAGCCGATAATGATGAAGCCATATACGTCAGTTACGTTTGAACGTTCGGATGTAATCAGAGCCCGCCTCCTGCCTGGCTGATGTTATGCCGCGTTCATGTGCTAGTCGGAACTCTGAAATGTTCTACTTGCTAACTGGTGGTAGTCATACACATGCCGTTTTCAACCAGTTAGCAAGTCATAAATGTTTTGAGTTTCGTAGTTCCTACTAGGACGTTAATGTGGCAATAGCTCTCATCACTGAGACAGGGTGATGGGAGAAGAATGGACAGCTGAGCGGTGACGAGGAGCGAAATGGAGGGTAGGCCTACCCCTCATGCTTTCTTATCGAAAGTTTATTAAGCTTGGATTCCACTGAGCTATCCTGCTCAACATCCGAAATATTGACACAATTAAAATATAATTTCCCACCAACTAGACTTCCATTCTGTTAGAGACAAATATTGAAGTATATTTTATGGATAAGGCAATTGGACAAGCTCGTTTAGGAATTCACCAAAAAAGCTCAAGATTCAAAGTATGGCTAATTGAGTGCGTTTGTAAATTCGAACTGGCTTTCTACTCCGAAATCAGAGCACTATCGTCTGAGTGTGCCAGAGCGCAGAATAGCTGACGAATTTACGAACGGGAAAGGGTGTAATTAAATTGTTGCAAGCTGCAGTTACAACATGAAAACACCCTAATCAGCTCTGCTAGGGGGAGTAAAATGGACAGAGTTAGGTGTACTGTCATTTGTGTCTGGAAGTAGCTAGCAAGCTAGCCAACATTAGCCAGTTAGCTTGGGTGTTTGACTGCTGTTGTGAGGTCAGAACGCTCGGATCAACCCTACTCCTTGGCCAGAGCCTCCAGTGAAACACTCTGAATTTACAAACGGACAATCTGACAACGCTCTGAATTTATGGACGCCCAGAGCTCACTCCAGATTGAATATATGAACACAACCTAATACCCTGACTACACTGCTCATGTCGCGAGCGTTGCAAAATAAATTTAGAAATCTATGTTATTCAATTATTGCATCCACACTGCGTTGCCAAGGGCTAAAATAGAAGTGAGTTCTATTTCTGACCAGATCGCACTGCATGTCCTGCCTCTCCCATCTCCTCATTGGTTTATAGAAGCAGGTACCCACGTGCCATCTCCTCATTGGTTATAGACACGTGGGTGATTGAAAGACGAACTGTGTTGCCGGAACACCATATAAGTTCAAAGAAGAAAAAGCCTAGAAGGAGGAGAGATGACTAGAAACGATTCAGTTGACCGTTTTCTGTGTGGATTAATTGTTGGAGTAGACGACTTTGTGCAGTTCAGGTAAAATAACAACTCAATATTTATATCCCAGGACAAATTAGCTAGCTAAATAGAACAAATTAGCTAGCAAGTGCAAGCTAGCTAACTAAATTGCCATAAATGTTTAATGCTTTTTTTTTGGTTCAGAATTTGTTTTGATATTTTAACCTGCGTGTCGTGATCGCGTTTGGTGTGGGGGGACAAAATACATTTATGGACAATGGCGCACACCCGCAGCCGGTTTGGGTTCCGTGTAAACCTAGCAATTCAACCAACCTGGTCTCAGGGCATTACGTTTCAATTGGTACGTACATTTGTTCATGAATGTCCCATTCACATCCCAACTTTGCAGTCTGTTGCATTGCGCCAGATGTCATTCATTTCAATGGGGACCATCGGCAACAGAGTGGCATCGCAGCAACTTTTCTGCGGTCTTGGCTGATTTCTTTTGATTTTCCCATGATGTCAAGCAAAGAGGCACTGAGTTTGAAGGTAGGTCTTGAAATATAACCACAGGTACACCTCCAATTGACTCAAATTATGTCAATTAGCCTATCAGAAGCTTATAAAGCCATGACATCATTTTCTGGAATTTTCAAAGCTGTTTAAAGGCACAGTCATCTAAGTGTATGTAAACTTCTGACCCACTGGAATTGTGATACAGTGAATTATAAGTGAAATAATCTGTCTGTAAACAATTGTTGGAAAAATTATTTGTCATGCACAAAGTACATGTCCTAACCGACTTGACAAAACTATTTTACTTTTAATGACTCTACCCTAAGTGTATGTAAACTTCCAACTTCAACTGTACAGTGAGGGGAAAAAAGTATTTATTTGATCCCCTGCTGATTTTGTATGTTTGCCCACTGACAAAGAAATTATCACTGTAATTTTAATGGTAGGTGTATTTGAACAGTGAAACAGAATAACAACAAAACAATCCAGAAAAACGCATGTGAAAAATGTTATTAATTGATTTGCATTTTAATTATGGAAATTTGAACCCCTCTCAATCAGAAAGATTTCTGGCTCCCAGGTGTCTTTTTATACAGGTAACGAGCTGAGATTAGGAGCACACTCTTAAAGGGAGTGCTTCTAATCTCAGCTTGTTACCTGTATAAAAGACACCTGTCCACAGAAGCAATCAATCAATCACATTCCAAACTCTCCACCATGGCCAAGACCAAAGAGCTCTCCAAGGATGTCAGGGACAAGATTGTAGACCTACACAAGGCTGGAATGGGCTACAAGACCATCACCAAGCAGCTTGGTGAGAAGGTGACAACAGTTGGTACGATTATTCGCAAATGGAAGAAACACAAAAGAACTGTCAATCTCCCTCGGCCTGGGGCTCCATGCAAGACATCACCTCGTGGAGTTGCAATGATCATGAGAACGGTGAGGAATCAGCCCAGAACTACACGGGAGGATCTTGTCAATGATCTCAAGGCAGCTGGGACCATAGTCACCAAGAAAACAATTGGTAACACACAACGCCGTGAATGACTGAAATCCTGCAGCGCCCGCAAGGTCCCCCTGTACAAGAAAGCACATATGCCCGTCTGAAGTTTGCCTATGAACAGCTGAATGATTCAGAGGACAACTGGGTGAAAGTGTTGTGGTCAGATGAGACCAAAATGGAGCTCTTTGGCATCAACTCAACTCGCCGTGTTTGGAGGAGGAGGAATGCTGCCTATGACCCCAAGAACACCATACCCACTGTCAAACATGGAGGTGGAAACTTTATGCTTTGGGGGTGTTTTTCTGCTAAGGGGACAGGACAACTTCACCGCATCAAAGGGACGATGGACGGGGCAATGTACTGTAATGAATGTAATGATTTGTGCAATTACAAAATCTAAAGGCAGTTGTTAGTTATATCATGTTATACTGTGGGTTTCAACCCTGAAGATGACACTGTGTTGCCAAAACATTATTAGGTTTACCCATTCAATTGTTGGGAGCATATGCTGAATAGGCAAGTGTGTGACTTTCTTTCTTTTGTGTAGGCAGCAGCCTCTCTGAGTTAGTGATTGGTGTATTAGCAGTCTGATGGCCTTGAGACAGAAGCTGTTCTTCAGTCTCTCGGTCCCAGCCTTGATGCACCTGTACTGACCTTGCCTTCTGGATGGTATCAGTGTGAACAGGCAGTGGCTCGGGTGGTTGTTGTCTTTGATTATCTTTTTTGCTAAACATTATTCTTAGAAGAGTAATACATTCTGTGGGTTTGCTAAACAGTGTTCCTAGAACAGCATGTGTGCTGGCATGTTGGTAACAGGCTGGGAGTGCTCAAGACTAGTGGTTGCTAGGAGAGAGAGAGGACAGCTGATGCTTTTCCTCTTACGCTTCAACCTTGTACACATTAATGCTTCAGCTGTAATACATTTACAACAGCAGATATCTGCTTTTACATCATATCAGCTTGGGGTATTTTCGGGACAGCTCGTACCTTACCTGATTAAGGCATAAAGAAATCACAACGGATACATTTACTTAATTTTTTTGTATAGCTCTATCGGGTCTCTAAATAATGCACATTTAATCATTCTCCTATATGTTTAAAATGCAATTTGTATGGCTACAGTGGTAAAATAAAACAAATAAAAGCTTATACCAAATGAATCAAACCACCTCAACTCTGTGTCATGTTTTTTCATTGTTTATATTATTCATGTGGCTGGGGAGATGACAAGTGGGTTAGGAAGACTCATCAATTAATTCAAGAGTGTAGACTGTAGACCCAATGACAATTGCAGAATGTCAATACACTTTTTGGTGTTTTGTAACACCCCAAACCTCTGAATGTGAAGGTATACTTCTCACACTTAAATCAATTGTATTGGTCACATACACATGGTTAGCAGATGTTAATGTGAGTGTAGCGAAATTATTGTGCTTATGGTTCCGACAGAGCGGTAATATCTAACAATTTCCCAACAACTACTTAATACACACAAATCTAAAGGGGTGAATGAGAATATGTACATATAAATATATGGATGAGCGATGGCCGAGCGGCATAGGCAAGGTGCAATAGATGGTATATAATACAGTATATACACATGATATGAGTAATGTAAGATATGTAAACATTATTAAAAGTGTCATTGTTTAAAGTGACTAGTGATCAATTTGTTTCATCACTAGTGGCTAGTGATTGGTTCTCCATGTAGGCAGCAGCCTCTGAGTTAGTGATTGGTGTATTAGCAGTCTGATGGCCTTTTTATAGAAGCTGTTCTTCAGTCTCTCAGTCCCAGCCTTGATGCACCTGTACTGACCTCGCCTTCTGGATGGTAGCAGTGTGAACAGGCAGTGGCTCGGGTGGTTGTTGTCTTTGATCTTTTTTGCCTTCAGGTGACATCGGGTGCTATAATGTGTCATCGAGGGCAGGTAGTTTGCCCCCGGTGATGCGTTGTGCAGACCGCGTGACCCTAGGGTGACAACACATATATTCTAAATTATTTCAATGGGTCTTTCTCCATCCGGATTGTTTTATACTGTTCAATTCAACTTCAATTTAAAATAATCTACTGCATTTCTGCATTTCCTGCACTCATTTGAGATCATTTCCACACTGCCACGATATAGGCAAAAAAACTAGTCCTTATTTTTAACCAAATGTTGCAATTGCGATTTAGATCAAAACACTTGTGTGAACTTTTGGAATCATGGAAATATAATCTTTATTCTAATTTCTATAGTTAGAATATAAATAATAGTGGGCACTTTGAATACAGTGTTTGACATGACAACGAATGAAAATGCCATGGACGAGTTATTGTGACAGGGTAGGAACCAAAGTGATGTTCAGTGTTTCCTAGGGGACCCTATAATCTTTGGCTACATTACATCTTTATTCATATAGCCAACATATTCATGCTTTGCCTATTCCTCTTTTGATTTAGAAGATACTGTTGCACAAACAACATGCTGATTTAAGCCTCCACCAGCACTGGTATCAGGCTGTATTAGCTAGCTACGTTTGCTCTGACTCAGTACTTTTATTAGCAAACTAGCGATTTGCATTAGTGGTTAACACGATTTAGCTTAACATGCTAAGAAAATTTGTTTGCAGATGTAAGAAACACAAACTAATATTGTAATTATATAACGCTTGTGGATTTATATTAAGATCAAAGTGAAAACATCGATTTCATCAACATTGTTGCATGTGCTGCATTGACCATGCAACAACAAATGCGCTCCTTGAGTGACGAGGTGGGACTCTGTCTGTGTGGACGGCGGCATGGAGAGAGAGCGGAGAGGGATGACTCAAGTAGGGGAGTAAACTATAAAAATGGACGTTACACACAGCGTATCACATTTAACAAACCAAACATTCAAATTCATTATAGAATGTAAAGTAAAAACCCAAACAGTCCGTGCATCAATACCGGTATATAGTCAAATACAGTATACCGCCCAGCCCTAGTGGAGAGCCCTGCGGTTGAGGGCGGAGCAGTTGCCGTACCAGGCTGTGATACAGCCCAACAGGATGCTCTCGATTGTGGATCTGTAAAAGTTAGTCAAGGTTTTGGGTGGCGAGCCAAATTTCTTCAGCCTTCTGAGGTTGAAGAGGCGCTGTTGCGCCTTCTTCACCGCACTGTCTGTGTGGGTGGACCATTTCAGTTTGTCGTTGATGTGTACACCGAGGAACTTTAAAACATTCCACTTTCCCACTGCTGTCCCTTCGATGTGGATAGGGGGTGCTCCCTCTGCTGTTTCCTGAAGTCCACGATCATCTCCTTTGTTTTGTTGACGTTGAGTGAGAGGTTGTTTTCCTGACACTACACTCCGAGTGCCCTCACCTCCTCCAAGTAGGCTGTCTAGTCACTGTTAGTAATCAAGCCCACTACTGTTGTGTCGTCTGCAAACTTGATGATTAAGTTGTAGGCGTGCATGGGCACGCAGTCGTGGGTGAAGAGGGAGTACAGGAGGGGGCTGAGCACACACCCTTGTGGGGCCACAGTGTTGAGGGTCAGAGAGGTGGAGATGTCGCTTCCTACCTTCACCACCTGGGGGCGGCGCGTCAGAAAGTCCAGGACCCAATTGCACAGAGCGGGGTTGAGGCCCAGCCATATTCCCAGACCTCTTTCCATGGTTAAATGCGCTGGTTCATGCTTTCAGTTTTGCGCGAATGCCGGCATCCATCCACGGTATCTGGTTAGGGTAGGTTTTAATAGTCACTGTGGGTACAACATCTCCAATGCACTTCCTTATAAGTTCACTAACCGAGTCAGCGTATAGGTCGATGTAATTCTCTGAGGCTGACCAGAACATATCCCAGTCCACGTGATCAAAACAATCTTGAAGCGTGGATTCCGATTGGTCAGACCAGCATTGAATGGTTCTAGTCACTGGTACATTCTGTTTGAGTTTCTGCCTATAAGACGGTTGGAGCAATATTTGTGGTCGGCTTTGCCAAAGGGAAGGCTTTGTATGCATCGCAGAAGTTAGAGTAGCAGTGGTCGAGTGTATTACCCTAGTGCAATCAATATGATGATAGAATTTAGGTATAGGCGCTGTATCCACAGTCTGAACCTCAACCCATTTTCATGGTCAAGCTGTACAAATTTGTAGCATTACATTATTTAATAGCTTACATAATGCATAATAATATATAACATAAGGAGATCTAACTAACTAAAGTATACACCGTACAGTATATGACAGAAGACAAAGTCCTTTTACAAAGTCCTGTTTCCACCATCATGTCAAATGTGAAATATGTCATATGAAAGCCCTGCTGGACTCTCATTGAGATGGATGGATAGATGAGTGGGTGGGTGGGCGGATTCCATCCTTCCAGGCCTGCTCCTGACAGTGGCAGCAAATTACTCTGATTATTTTAAGCCTTTGGAAAAAATAGAAGATAACCATTATGAATCCTTTTAGAGGATGTTTCTGTGTGTTTGTATGGAAGGCTGATACGGTGTGAGACTGTCCTCTTTTTGATGGAAATATATTCTGTCGGTCTATAAATCTGTAAAGTCTGTTGTCTGTAAAGCCTATTGTCTGTTTGAATCCCAGCATCTATTTATATGTTTTTAAAAAATAGTTCACAAAAAAGGCAAAACAAGGAACAGTTAGCTAGAAAACATATTGATCTCATGCATACCTGTGTAAATATTTCAATCAACAGATCGCTAAAGGTGACTGACTGTTCAGATGTTTTAGTTCCATAGGATAACCCTTTTTTGTTTCAGGTAGAACCCTTTTGTGTTCCATGTGGAAAGGGTTCTACCTGGAACAAAAAAGGGGACAGCCAAAAAAACATTTTGGAACCCTTTTTTCTAAGTGTACCCTGATCTAATGGAAATATTAAATAATTTCTGCTGCTTCATAATCACAAATGCCTTTAGATTATATTTATGAATCCCTTTATTGAAATAGATTACGCCAGAAGATGGTAAAAGAGACCAGAGATCTGCTGTTATGTTCAATGTTTTTCAGCCCTTGCACTTTACACAGCGCAATCGTACCTATTTCAAGAGATGGACGTTTCTAATCTATTTCTAGCCATAACTGTGTTATTTTCGGCCATATTAACCTTTGCCAAACAGAAAAGGATCGTTGTTCTTTCTGTTTGTCTGGTGAATAAAGTTATTTATCTATAATTTTGTGTAGTTCAGTTCTATTTCCCCGTCTTTACTCATTGGTTTTTATACATTTCGTGGACATTAAACTTAATATCATTTAGTTTGATCCAAGTAAACAACATGTTTCCATTTCAGGTGGGTAACCTTTGAAATGACTGTACATCATTTCATGTTTGACTCCAAAAGTCTCTGTAATTAGCCCAACAAAGGGAACCAAAATTATTCTACTCAGAAATCTGTAAAATAACATTTTTTTCCAAATAGGTCTAAATTACAGTAGATCAGAGTCAAAAGATTATCTTTGCATGTCACACAGGAACCAAATGCAATGTCAATCACCAACATTTGTCAAAGCACCTCTCAGAGGATAATAAGGCCTCTCTAAGTATGAGATATTACAGGTCAAGACCCCCTGTTGCATGTCATGATGACTCCTAATTGCAATTTATATAATAAGCAGGAGAGAGTTTTGGAAGCATGTAGAAAAGGAGAAGAAATTATTATGGCTTGTCAGGTATGACAGTTTTCAGTCATTTCACTTTTTTTTCAGTGTTCTGTAGCAGTAGGACTACACTCCTCTTACTCAGCAATTAACTTGGCTCTCTCATTAATAAGCATGGTCAGAAGTGACAAGGTAATCTCTACATTGTACATCGGTGGAGAGAAGACATGTACAGATGAAGGATCTTAATTCGATCAGTCTTTTGTTCCTAAGAATTGTATTTGAAGTTTAAAAAGGCTTCTAAAGTTTGTAATTTCCACTTTAAAATGTCAGACTTGATTTGCCCTTATGAAAAATGTATCAACGCCTACAAAACATGTCCATTAATTATAATCCATATAATAATGCACATTTCCTGTTGCTGCAGGATTATTTTCATGCTGTAGCAAACTGGCTCAAATTAAGATCCAACATCTGTAGCCAGTCTGCTGCTGCGAAAATCTATTGGAAAGTTTATTCCATCATTGTAGACGATGCCAACATTTCAAGGTTGTTAGTAGATGAGTTGAAATTATACATCAGCCCCCTTACTAATTTTGGAAATCTGCCAATGTATTTAATTAACACATACTGATTATAACCATGGCATGGGGTAGGTAACACATGAACAGGAAGATAGATAAGATCTGGACCCAGAAATATATTACAACTACAATACCCAATACACCAACTGCCATACTCAGGCTCGGATTACTATAAAATGACAATCGAGGAGAAAGTCACAGGTAATCAGCATTTGCCTCCTTTGGCCATACCCTGTTATTGAAAGGCTGATGTTGAAATGACTTTAGCCTGTACGGTATGTACTATACAGTATTGTATCCTCCTTATATGGCTACATTTTGGCTCTACTTTAAATCCCTATGGTGAAGACACATTATCTGTTATGACACATTGGTGGTAACAGCGCAAACAGTTCCTGTTTGTAAGTTATCACTGTCTGCCATTGTTATTCCTACCCTGGGTGATTTTCAAATCACAATGCGGTACATGCATGTAGGTGTAAAAATGTCACAGCGCTTGATGCCATGTTGTAGGAAAATGTTTTGGGTGAAGTTTGTTTACTTTTTGTCATCAATTCACACAAGAAGCAAAGGGCAGCACAGTAGTGAGGAACACAATACGCAATATCTGTGTACTCTCCATCTCAGATCATGGTCCCATGAAGATAACACTACTTTTGTAGCAGACTTTAATGCTCAACATCAACCACCAAAAAAATTAGACAGCTTTAGTGTGCTCTAGTGACTTGTGTGGGACTAGAAGCCTGATGCTTCCGTATGGTGCATATCCTTCCAGCCCAGTCGCATATGTGCGTGTTTGGAACTGTTGGCTGACTTAATTTGCTGCGCTGGGAATCCTTCTCTGAGATGAACCACAACAATGAATTTGTCCTCCATCCATGGCTGACGCCATACATCTCTCCTAATAAGATCAGTAGTAAAACTGCATACTAAAATAAAGACACTGTTTATTATTATGGAGCAAACCGGGTGGATCCTCACCACTAAACAACAAGGGATGTTTAAACTTCTTATACTTTGGTTTCATTAACGCTGGTACATTGCTCAGCTACAAAGTGGATATGTGGCTAATGTAGCTTTTTCTGAGCACAAAAATGTGTAAAAAATATTACATTAAGGGTGACATTTCCGTCATAAAAAAAAAAACACAGATCTGTGCAAAACTACCATAAAACTCATTAGAACGTATTGCTATTACATGTGCAGACGTTGGTTGAGAGATTGGCTAGTGATACACAAAATTAACAAGATTCAAAATGTTTCTCTTACTTTGAGATATGTGAATAATATTACCAAAATGTAACAAATTAAGGGAACACTCTCAACCTTAATTAAGGTAAATGTACAGAAGTCCCAGATTCAAAATGAGTGTAGAAACCAAACTGCTGTTTCCTGACAACTGACAGCGCCGTTAAAAACGGCACACATAGGACCTCCCGAGTGGCGTAGTGGTCTAAGACACTGCATCACAGTGCTAGCTGTGCCACTGGAGATTCTGGGTTGTCCTTGTCCCATCGCACACTAGCGACTCCTGTGGCGGGCCGGGCGCAGTGCACACTGACACGGTTGTCAGGTGTTTCCTCCGACACATTGGTGCGGCTGGCTTTCGGGTTAAATGGGCATTGTGTCAAGAAGCAGTGTGGCTTGGTTGGGTTGTGTTTCGGAGAACGCACGGCTCTCGTCCTTTGCCTCTCCCGAGTCCGTACGGGAGTTGCAGTGATGAGACAAGACTGTAGCTACCAATTGGATACCACAAAATTGGGGAGAAAACGGGGTAAAAAAATGAATTAAACAGCACACATATCATCTTGCTTACGAACTACACACTCATCACTGTTTACTGAATGTCTGTGTAAAACATAAGAATATTGCTATCGCATCGTACTTCTACATAGATATTTATAAACATTATGCCTTGTTTATCCCCCAGCATAAAGAAGTGTATGATGAAATGTGCTTGGTGTAAATGTAAATAATTGCACCTCTCTCTCACATTAGGAATAACAACAAACTCTCCAGCTTTCATAATGGAAGGCAGTGAACGCTAGAATCCTATTTTTGATACTTAAGGGGGAAATTGAATAGCAAACAGCACAAAACATATTGCAACAGTGAGTGCAGGGGCAGCCCTCATTCAACCCAAATAAAACAAAAACAAAGTGCACCTTTAATTATTTTGTGTCTCCCACAAACATCTTAAATTGGGTTGGAGAAGGCAGTGGAGGGACTGCCAACGCACTGGCTTGTGTTCATTAGGGATTTTAAAGGACTGCTACTGTCCCCTAACGGGTCTTTTCTGTGACTACATAGTCGCAGGCGGCTAATGACCCTGTTGTCACCCCTCTTGTTAGCTGAGGCCAGGCCCCAACAGGCAGGCAGACGCACTTTGCCCAGAGCTACTGAGAACATTAATTGGATGCTATGCTGCCTGGGTGTGGCTACAGGAGGGGTGTTGGTGGTGGGTGCGTGGAAGCCGCCATCATTGCATGGGCCAGCAAACTTGATAATAGACCCCTATGGGACACGCTATATCAATCTACAGTTTCAAACCTGCTAATTGAACTCTTGTGCACTGGAGGGAGGAGGTCTCTACAGAGCTTTTATAATTCAAGCCATTTATAATGCCAGCAAAGGGTTCCTTTAGAAAGGTTGCAAGAAGTAATACATCTGTCTTTTCTCTGATCTTTCCTAAACCATATAGTTACAAAAATGTTGCATTGTATTGTCTGTCGTTTTTTGTCGAGAAACAATCGACCAACTGATTCATACACATTGAACTGAAGCATGTAGTAACGTAAATGCAAGTTGCAGTAGAGAGGATATTTACTGTGATAAACCAGCCAAATGAATGGGTTGGCAGCTGGACCATGAGTCAGGGTCTGCTTGTCCTTTGTTGATTGGATGTTGCCCTTGTGGTTGGTCCTGTTGCCATGGCAACCTGTAATAGTAACAATCAGGTGCAGTATCCTGACAGAGATTTTCTAATGGTGTTGTTAGGCCACTGGCTGCTACTGTGTTTACTCTAGCAACATAAGATAGAGGAGGTGTGCAGTGGAGAGAGAAAGCTGTCTGATCTGATGGTCTCTCGGGTGTCACTCACAGCAGTAACACATGCATCGGTCATGACTACCGTCCATGAGCCTCAGTCACTCTGATATCGTATGATGTATTGTTTCTCTTCCACTGGGCTGTCCACTTAAAGCCACAATCCTGAGTTTGTGTCTCAGCTAAACGGCAGCCCCGCCAGAGGCAAGGGGCTTGGGAAAATGTGACCGCTCTCAAATTCATAGATGGAGCTATTGATGAAAGTACTTAGAGCCCATGTGATCAAAACCGCACTGGGTCTAAGACAACAGAAACCTAACCCTTAGGTGAGACGCACACGGTTATGTATCATGTAAATTCTCCTCAATGGAACACGTTCCCATCTCACCACCTTCCTCCCTCCCTCTGTTCTGTAACCCACCGCCCTTCAAACAGCCGGCACACAAACACATATACAGTATGAGATGTATCTGATTAATTGCAAATCATCTGTGATGTACACGACTGCTTCACTAATTGCTGCTGGAAGCTGTGCTCATTAGCGGTTCTCATCTGGCTTGGAGCAAAAGCTAAACAACCTGCAAACGATCCAGCAATTACTGCTATTTTACCACTCCAGCATCAGGCGAGCAAGTGTAGAATGAAAATAGCTGCAGTAAATAACAAAAGGGCGTTTGGCTTCAAATGTCTAAAACTGCCTCGCTTCACCACCGCCCGCCACAGAGAAAGAAGAGAAGCGAAGGGGTATTTGTGTGGTTTTTAAAGGAGCCACGGTAGGGCACTCCTGACGTTTTTTTTTTACCAAGGCTCTCTTAAGCACAGCAACACGCCCACAGATCATTTAATGACCAAACTAAGTTGTTGTTTATCAATAAAGTGTTGCTACATTGACAATGTGTGGGTATAGAGTAACGCCATGTGAATCAAAAGATATCGCTCTCGACACAAATATCTGTAGTCTACACAGCTGGGTGAGAGATGGAACATGTGTTCGCAGATATAGGGCCTTATAGATGAACAAAACAGACATACGGACAGACCGGTTTGATCTCTCCACATCTCAACAGCTTGGTCAATCACAGATACTTCCTTGTTGTCTCTAACACCATCCAGGAGGGATAACTTATTATTCCTGGCCTGCATGTCTTTTACAGCGCTTTTTCTCTTTGTTTGGCAGTTGTGTCCATTTGACCAATGCAAGTGCATGGTGTACTTAACACCTCAGTTTGCACAGAAAGTCAGCGAGTCTACGTTGTAACACGTCAGACAACACATCAGCGAGGCTTGGTGGTGCATGGTAACAGACACTGCTGGGAGCATAGACTGAATAAGACAAAAGGAGACTACTGCTCATTGATAGGGTCAAGCCATTTCAGACTATGCGATCGGGCTAAATCGTATTCATACCAAGAAATAGCCAAGCTAATACTACTATGTTTACAAAATCATGACTCACATTTAAGGCAGGGAATTATTTTTGAATGCAACTTCATAATTAAATGTTATAATTCTATACGGCCATTGTCATTCTATGAACAAAACCAATACAGTGATCAGACTAGATGTAAGAAAACAATGAAATCAAGCCTCATGAATATTAGAGATGTGGACAACAAAAGCCTGTTTTCTTTGTAAAAGTGTATATCTAGACAGTTATTAACAAGTGTATCATTAATATTTTTGTGTTGGAAGAAGCTCATTGGCAAAATGTCTAAACAGTCAGAGGCTTTGTACTAAAAAAAACAAACAGCTCTCAAAACACATCTACCGTACTAAGCGCAAACGTGTACACACACACACACACACACGCGGTTAATGCTGCTCCCTCCTCGCTTCCCTCCTCTCTTTCCATCCCTTTCTTTCTCCATATCTCTCTCACTATTTCTGTCACATACACACAAACTAATTTTAATGTGTTTATCTAATGTAAGCCGTTCATTTCAAAACCCTACCTCTGAACCATTATTTCCCATTGTAAAGAGTGATGGGGGAGAAGAGATTTTGTGTGGGAGGACAGCAGGCTTTTCTGTGAAATCCTCTTTTAAAAGAGATGAGAAAGAAAAGGTAAGCTGAAATTAATTTCAATAAAGGCACAGACTCTTGAGTATGGGAGTGGTGGAGGCCATTAGTGGGAAAATGATTGGCAGATACAAGGATACTCTGTACCAAAGACCAGGGTAATTATCCCAGGTGTCGCTGAGTGAGTGTGTGTGTGTCTGAGCTTGCATACAAGCCAGTATGTGTATGGTAGAGAAAGTGAAATATAGACAGACTGCCTCTCTCTTGACCTTTTTACTCTTTGGATAGGTTTGTTATTAGTTATATTCACATGTGACTATCCACATGTCCTCACCTTTAGTAATTAGAGAACATGCAACATCATTGCCCAAAGAGCAGGAAGTAAAAGCAGAAGACTGGGGAGTGTGGGTTGAATCTAATCATGTTGGTTCTGTTCTGGGGTCCACACCTGGGTTCAAATACTATTTGAAATAATTTAAATGTGCTGGATTGAGCTTGTCTGACTTAATGGCTCAATAGAGTAGTCCCAAAAGTGCAAACCCCACCCATCTTGCACTCCAGGCATTCTATAGCAAACGCTCAAAGTATTTGAAAGATTTTAAATAGTATTTTAACCCAGGGCTATCTGTGGTATTGCTACCATAGGCATTAGCCAGCCAGGGAGGAGCTAAGCTAACTAAGCCCCTAATGAAGTGCTCCAGGCACCAGGTTGGTTTTACATCTCCACCACCAGTAGCAGCTTTCCCACCTTTCCCCAAAACTCAGGGGAATCAATTTGAACAAATAAAGAACATATTGTAACTGGGCTCGTTGCAACGTTAATGAATGTAGCAGATGCTAAGAACACAGAGTCCCAATTACCAGGGGAACCGGCAAGAGCCCATTTGCCATTTGTTTTATTAAGTATTTGGAATTAGCGCCCGTCCAGGTATAATTAAGAATTGTGCCACTTTCCCCTTCAACGTGTGGAAACTTGTTCATTTACAACTTTTTTTCCTTTTCCCTGGTGATTTCAACAGATGGCATGAGAAAATGTGAAACTAGAGGAAGAAAAATACATTTTTACAAACATGTCGCTGTTGAAGGTAATGTAATGTAATGAAGCTTGTAAATCAGGTTTTGGCAACAGTAACGTGTTTGACATAACAAGACAGGGTAACGAACGAGGATGAGAGGTCCTTCGACACTTACTGCAGTTTGTGTTGAATCAAACAAGTTTTATCCGGAAACAAGTCAATGAAGTATAGACACTTTGAGAACCTTGTTACAGCACCATCTCCTGATCATTATGTTTAATGTATGACTCTGGGTGCTTGTATTTCCTACTGTGATTACCACCACACTATACAGAGGGTTGAGGTGTAGGTTTTTCCATTCTGGACTACTTTGTTTACAACCTACTGGATAGTCTACATGTGATAATCTACGATGCAGGCCTGGTTCAATTGACTTGAGCCCTTTGTATTGTCCAGCAGTTGTATTTCTTGAATGGTCTATACCTGCTCAGTGCAGCCTCAGTGTTTGTAAAAGGGTGATGTACAGTGAGCTCCAAAAGGATTGGGACAGTGACACATTTGTTGTTGTTTTGGCTCTACTCCAGCACTGTGGATTTGAAATTATATTTATGCCTCTAACTTTCTCACTCATCATTACTCACAGTTCATTCAGGATTATCTGTAATCATGGTAGCATCCACATTAATGTAGAATTGTTCAGAAACATTCTATTCTTATTTACAATAAAAGTGACTCCAAAAATACAATAAAAGTGACTCCAAAAATACATTATTTACCATTCATTTCTATTGGGCACAAAATAACCTGAAACACAACCAAAACAAACAGCAAATGCATCCAACAAATGTGTAGAGTCACAAGCTTGATGTAGTCAGTGCGTGCTATGAATATGGGGCCAAATACTAAACTTTTTAATACTTTAATACACATTAGTGATTTTGTTCCAACACTTTTGTACAAAAAGTGCTGTAATTTCTAAACGGTTCACCCGATATGGATGAAAATACCCTCAAATTAAAGCTGATGGTCTGCACTTTAACCTCATAGTCATTGTATAATTTCAGAAGTGCTGGAGTACAGAGCCAAAACAACGTGTCACTGTCCCAATATTTTTGGAGCTCACTGTATGTGGTGGTGATAGAGTAAAACAATTCCATTAACTTTCCCCAAATGTTCAGGTTTTCTAGAAATTATGGTTGGAGGATTTCCTGATGTATTTCTTCCTGATTCTGGGAATCTTCCAACCACAATTGCTGGGAAAACCTTTTTGCAACCTATACTAGGTGGTTGTACGTTTGTAATGACATCAGTGTGACTCAGTGACACTGGGACGTAATAGCAGTGCTCAGTGTTCAGTTCTTAGTGCCTTGTTCTAGGGTCCTTTGGCACAGTGGGCTCTAACAGACAGACTGCTCCTCTGAAACTGTGCAGCCATCCATGAATCAGACCTGGGTTCAAATAGTTTTGGTATTCTTAAAAAAAAACTGAGTGTGAGTCTGCCTGGAGTGTCAGATGAGTTTGGGTTTGCACTTTTGGGATTATTCTATTGTTTCCATTGCGCTAGACAAGCTCAATCAAGCACAGCTAAAGTATTTAAAAGAAAACAAATAGGACCTACTATTTGAACCCAGGTCTGCTCCCTATAGAACAGTAGAACACATTTCACCATCAATCTGTTTCTAGAGATTACATTTTTCCTTTATCTATTATTTGTTACCATTTGGAATTCCTACATGTCTACTCTGTGTAATATAGTTGTATAATCCTCCTCTGAACTGTCATTTCTATCCCTGTGTACAATAAACAGTCCTCCTGTACATGTGTTTCAAGTTAATAAAAAAGATAGTAGAGACATCTTTCATATACTTAAGACAGTTGTTTCAAAACAGCCACACCAGTCTTCTTACATGGTAACTGTGAGGTGAGAATGGTAATGAGAGAAATAGTTAAGTGAAAGACACATTGGCCGGAACATCACACATCTGTAGTGTAGACAGTAGATGATGTTCCTTAGGTCAGGCAACATGAGATTGTTTCTGACTGCTGGGTGTCAAACGTAAACAACAGGGGTGCTATGTACTGTAAATGTGGCGCTCTTGTCAAATCATCACAAATTCTACTCTGACCCTGCAGGCAGGCAGACGGCAGTAGTCTGCCGGTGTCTCTCAAAGGCTGCCTGGCTCTCTCTCTCACAGTAGTGTGTGGACTGACTGGAGTGTGTTTTCCCTCCGTTACCATGACAACGTCTCCCTGTCTTTTAAAGGCTGTGTGTGTGTTCACAATATGTATGTCGTCAGTACAAAGTTTGAATGTTTAGGATCTCGCTCACTGCGCATCAGTATCCACCATAAACACATTTGCATGTTACCTAATTAGCTTGCTTAATTATTGTTTCCTGTCACAAGAGTGTGCATGTGGTATTGAGGCTTTCATGGACTTGTTAGATGAGGTAGTGTGAGATGAACTATAGTATGTCCATACCTGCCTCCTTGATATGCATACTGACAAAATGAAGATACAGTACTGATATTGGACTAAGTCTGTTAATAGCATCATCATACTGTAGCTACTAACTGGCAGTGGTGGAAAAAGTACCCAATTTGTCATACTTAAGTAAAAGTATAGTTACCTTAATAGAAAGTTACTCAGGTAAAAGTGAAAGTCAGCCAGTAAAATACTACTGGAATAAAAGTATTTGGTTTTAAATATACTTAAGTATCAAAAGTAAATGTAATTGCTAAAATATACTTTAATATCAGAAGTAAAGAAAGTATAAATCATTTAAAATTCCTTATATTGAGCAAAGCAGGCGGCACAATTCTTGTTTTTAAAATGTATGAATAGCCAAGGCACTCTCCAACAGACTCCGACATTATTAACAAAATATGCATTTGTGTTTAGTGAGTTCACCAGGCCAGCGGCAATAGGGATGACCTGTGTTCTCTTGGGGTGGCAGGTAGCCTAGTGGTTAAAGCATTGGACTAGTAACTGGAAAGTTGCAAGATCAAATCCCCGAGCTGACAAGGTAAAAATCTGTCGTCCTGCCCCTGAACAAGGCACTGTTCCTAGGCCATCATTGAAAATAAGAATTTGTTCTTAACTGACTTGCCTAGTTAAATAATGGTAAAAGAAAAAAAAGAAGTTTGTCAAATTCACAATTGTCCTGCTAAGCATTCAAAATGTAAGGAGTACATTTGGTTGTCAGGGAAAATGTAGGAAGTAAAAAGTACAGATACCCCAAAAAAAGACTTACAGTTGAAGTCGGAAGATTACAGACACTTAGGTTGGAGTCATTAAAACTCGTTTTTCAACCACTCCACAAATTTCTTGTTAACAAACTAGTTTTGGCAAGTCTGTTAGGACATGTACTTTGTGCATGACACAAGTAGTTTTTCCAGCAATTGTTTACAGACAGATTGTTTCACTTATAATTCACTGTATCGCAATTCCAGTGGGTCAGAAGTTTACATACAGTAAACTTTGGACTGTGTAAGTTGGACTGTGCCTTTTAAACAGCTTGGAAAATTCCAGAAAATGATGTCAAGGCTTTAGAAGCTTCGGATAGGCTAATTGACATCATTTGAGTCAATTGGAGGTGTACCTGTGGATGTATTTCAAGGCCTACCTTCAAACTCAGTGCCTCTTTGCTTGAAATCAATGGAAAATCAAAAGAAATCAGCCAAGACCTCAACAAAAAATTGTACACCTCCACAAGTCTGGTTCATCCTTGGGAGCAATTTCCAAACCCCTGAAGGTACCACGTTCATCTGTACAAACAATAGTACGCAAGTATAAACACCATGGGACCACGCAGCCGTCATACCGCTCAGGAAGGAGACGCGTTCTTTCTCCTAGAGATGAACGTACTTTGGTGCGAAAAGGACAAATCAATCCCAGAACAACAGCAAAGGACCTTGTGAAGATGCTGGAGGAAACGGGTACAAAAGTATCTATATCCACAGTAAAACGAGTCCTATATTGACATAACCTGAAAGGCCGCTCAGCAAGGAAGAAGCCACTGCTCCAAAACAACCAATAAAAAAAATCCAGGCTACTGTTTGCAACTGCACATGGGGACAAAGATCGTACTTTTTGGAGAAATGTCCTCTGGTCTGATGAAACAAAAATAGAACTGTTTGGCCATACTGACAATTGTTATGTTTGGAGGAAAAAGGGGGAGGCTTGCAAGCCGAAGAACCCCATCCCAACTGTGAAGCGCGGGGGTGGCAGCATCATGTTGTGCGGGTGCTTTGCTGCAGGAGGGGCTGGTGCACTTCACAAAATAGATGGCTTCATGAGGAAGGAAAATTATGTGGATATATTGAAACAACATCTCCAGACAATGACCCCAAGCATACTTCCAAAGTTGTGGCAAAATGGCTTAAGGACAACAAAGTCAAGGTATTGGAGTGGCCATCACAAAGCCCTGAGCTCAATCTTATAGAAAATGTGTTGGCAAAACTGAAAATCATGTTTGAGCAAGGAGGCCTACACACCTGACTCAGTTACACCAGCTCTGTCAGGAGGAATGGGCCACAATTCACCCAACTTATTGTGGGAAGCTTGTGGAACGCTACCCGAAACGTTTGACCCAAGTTAAACAATTTTAAAGGCAATGCTACCAAATACTATTTGAGGGTATGTAAACTTCTGACCCACTGGGAATGTGATGAAAGAAATAAAAGCTGAAATAAATCATTCTCTCTACTATTATTCTGACATTTCTTAAAATAAAGTGGTGATCCTAACTGACCTAAGACAGGTAATTTTTACTAGGATTAAATGTCAGGAATTGTTATACTTAGAGTTTAAATGTATTTGGCTAAGGTATGTAAACTTCCGACTTCAACTGTAAGTAGTATTTTTACTTAAGTACTTTACACTACTGCTAACAGGTATAGTTACACTAACTAATAAAGTTGCTTCAAAGTTGCTTTCAGTACAACAACAAAAAAGTATGAAACTGTATGCACTCACTACTGTAAGTCGCTCTGGATAAGAGCGTCTGCTAAATGACTAAGATGTCAAATGTAAAAATGTGCATTTCTTCTGCTCAGTAGCCAGGATACACTACATGACCAAAAGTATGTGGACACATGCTTGTCGAACGTCTCATTCCAAAATCATTGGCAGTAATATGGAGTTGGTTTCCCCCTTTGCTGCTATAACAGCCTCCACTCTTCTGGGAAGGCTTTCCACTAGATGTTGGAACATTGCTGCGGGGACTTGCTGCCATTCAGCCAAGAGCATTAGTGAGGTTGGGCACTGATGTTGGGAGATTAGACCTGGCTCGCAGTCGGCATTCAAATTCATCCCAAAGGTGTTCGATGGGGTTGAGGTCAATGCTATGTGCAGGCCAGTCAAGTTCTTCCACACCGATCTCGACAAACCATTTATGTATGGACCTTGCTTTGTGCACAGGGGCAGGAACGGGCCTTCCACAAAATTGGAAGCACAGAATCATCTAGAATGTCATTGTATACTATAGCGTTAAGATTTCCCTTCACTGAAACTAAGGGGCCCAACCTGAACCATGAACAACAGCCCCAGACCATTATTCCTCCTCCACCAAACATTACAGTTGGCACTATGCATTGTGGCAGATCACATTCTCTTGGCATCTGCAAAACCCAGATTAGTCCATGGGACTGCCAGATGGTGAAGCGTGATTTATCACTCAGGAGAACGCGTTTCCACTGCTCCAGAGTCCAATGGCAGCGAGCTTTACACCACTCCCACCGATGCTTGGCATTGCGCATGGTGATCTTAGGCTTGTGTGCGGCTGCTCGGCTATGGAAACCCATTTCATGAAGCTCCCAATGAATAGTTCTTGTGCGTTGCTTCCAGAGGCAGTTTGGAAGTGAGTGTTGCAACTGAGGACAGACTATTTTTACGCGCTTCAGCACTCGGCGGTCCTGTTCTATGAGCTTGTTGGCCTTCCACTTTGTGGCTAAGTCGCTGTTGCTCCTAGATGTTTCCACTTCACAATGACAGCATTTAGTCAATCGGGGCAGCTCTAGCAGGACAGAAATTTGACAAACTGACTTGTTGGAAAGGTGACATCCTATGACGGTACCACGTTGAAAGTCATTGCGCTCTTCAGTAATGCCATTCTTCTTCCAATGTTTGTTTATTGAGATTGCATGGCTGTGTCCTCAATTTCATACACCTGTCAGCAACGGGTGTGGCTGAAATGGCCGAATCCACTCATTTGAAAGGGTGTCCACATACACTATATATACAAAAGTATCTCAACCCAGTATTTGACTTGGTCTAACCTTAATTCATACTGCAAGCTGCATCCCTTTTTATCCCTCAGTCTTCCCTCCCTCCATCAGTCTAGTTTACACTGCACTTCTTGCCCTAAAGCAACTTCCATGGGCTTTTCATTCGGATAACACAATGGGGGGAAATAGAGCAACTTAATTACTGTCCAAAATGTATGCCCCGATGTCTGAAAATGTATGAGTAGCTGTCTAGTAGGGGCTGAGTCTGAGTGAGGCTGGGAAAGACTTATGACTGACTGCACACTGCTCATGAAAACCACTGACCCTTGGCTTTGTGTATCATTTCCAGTTTCATTCCAGTATTTGCATGTTCAACCATAAATAGCTACGCATAGGTAAGCCATGCACGATACAGTGGTTGTAGGTGCCTATGTAGCTTTGTTTAAGCCAAGAAGAAAGTTCTGTCCATAGAATTAGAATGAATTCTATTTATATGCTTCTGTGAAAGCTCCATCTACAGAGCAGACAGGATTTGAAGGTTCAGCCATCCAGCCATTAGTGACTCACGCCACACAACTAAAATGGGTATTTTGGGGATATTTTCGACTGAGTTAGTCATCTGAACTTATTTACCATCTATACCTCCACCACACTGTGAAAGACAGATGTTATTTAGAAGATAACTACCTTTAAGTGAGTCTCTAGTTCCCTTTTAGATGTTCCAGTTCTTATTCCACTCAGTGATAATAGAAAGTAATTAATCAAATGAATGGGGAAAATCATTTCATTAATTCATGTGTTTTTTCAGATGACATTGTTGCAAATAATTTTGTTTGATTTTGTATCCTTTAAAAAAATATATAAGCCATAGTGAATGACTGTCGCTCAATTTGTGTTCTGCACTGCCATCTACAGTCTGTTGTAGAGCACATACACTACTGTGGGTTTCACTCTATCGTTCCTATGGTAATAATGTATGCCATTTATCAGACGCTTTTATCCAAAGCGACTTAGTCATGCGTGCATAAGACATCTTACGTGTGGGTTGTCCCGGGAATCAAACCCTCTATCATGACGTTGCAAGCGTTATGCTCTACCAACTGAGCTACAGAGGACCACTGGTGATGCCTACATACTAAACTGGTCATACCTAGATACTTAATTCCAATTTTTGCACAAAAACAGATTAATATTATTTGGATGGTATCCTCCTGTAGGCCTAGTGTAAAACATTGATAAAACAATCGAATTTCTAAGAGAAATCAGATAGTAGGCTAAGCTGGTTTGTTGACAGTTTAGATGTTGAATATGCTTATTTAGTAGAGACCAAAGGCAATATCCAAAAAGCCCAAACCTCTTCTGACAGTTCTCTCACTGTGACTCTGCTCTGAGGCATCCTCTCCAACAGGGGGCACTGTTTGCCTAGTTCATTTATAGGCTCTTTTTTTTGGTTGGAAGCTGCCATTTACTTATTCATTCCATAGCAAACTACAGTGAACAATCAATTGGTGAATGCTAATTTTATAGTATGTATGTGCAAGGTTGTAGAGATGTTGTTCTTTAATCAGCATGTCCAACAAAAATAGGCAAGGCTTCATGCCTGTTTGGCACATTGATAGTCTGGTCAAAACTGTAGAGGAATCTAGAGATGATATAACTTGTGTGGTTTGCATAGCATTTATAATCATGTGGCCATACATTGTTATGTACACCATATTGTCTCTCAACCTATGTGACTTATTTAGGTTTGAGACCACTTGAGAATTTAGCCCGCCTCCTACATCTCAAGATACCATCCCTTAGACGCAGCTGTCACAGCTCTGTCCTTTATGTAGGAAACGACAATTAATGTATAGAAATCTATATGTGAAAAAACACAATTCCCTTTTGTCAGGTCCTGTGAAGTCCCTGTGGCAAAATGTGACAATGTGCAGGTGTCTAGGAAGAAGGGCAATTCCATGGTTCCTGGAATTGCGCTGAGATGGAAGTATAGCGCGAAACAAACATTTTAACTTTGTGCATAGAATTGTATGGTTTGATTTCAATGACTACATAAAAAAAATGTACACTGAACATTCTACAAAACACATTTACTGGAAGAACTGTGCAGATGCAAGGTTTGGTAAAATAATTTTTTCCCAAAAACTCTGAAGTGTCTACTCCGAATTAATATTTATAGATTTCCGCAATAACATTTATTTTGGTTATTGAACTACATTAAGTGAAGTGGATTTAAACCTGGTAACAGAATTGTGGTAACGGAATTTCCTCATGGGTTCCTGATATGTACTACACAGAAATGCATAATTATGGATATGAATGTTATTCTATTTATGGCGATCCATTGTGTACAACACAGTAGAGCTCAGTAGAATACAGTAGAGTTGGAGTACTCAACTCTACACTAATGTACTTATCTATACTCTACTTGTCTTTACTGTACTGTAATGTGCTCTACTGAACTGTGCTGCCCAAACTTGTGAACATAGAGGTCTATGATTGGTTCAGATTTGGTCTGGTCCGGAGTTTGTGATAGGGAACTAGTGTGGAGCCCATGAAAACACACACTAACAAGACAGAAATGTCTTATTATTAATTGTTAACCATTAATATCAAATAAACCAGGTAAATATGTAATTTTTCTATCACAGGTTACGATCTATACGATCATACCAAATAGAATGAAGCACAGGACATGCATTCTAATAGCTATGCTAGTGTGGATATTAGAGCCATTGCTTACATGCCTGCCATGTTAGCATGTCAACAGGACTCATGCCCTGAGGATTGTCAGCTCAGGTCAGGTGGGTGCCTGTTCAGAATGTGGACAGCAGCCATCAGCCACTCAGTCTCTGGAGGGTGTTCCGCAGTGGGACAGCAGCTGACCCACACCCAGGCCCACGCGCACATGCCTGAACTGTACAAAGGCACGCATGTACACACGCACACACACACTGTACGAAGGCATGCATGCACACACACTCACGTACTGTACGAAGGAACGCATACACACATGCACGTACTGAATGAAGGCATGGATGCACACACACAGAGTAACCTACCAGGCAACAGAGAGTCAGCCACAGCTGGGGCCACAGCCACCCATACACTGTAAGATCACATTGCTCTGACAAGGGTTGACCCAACAACACACAATGTGTAAGAAATTGCAGCACTGTACACAGCACGGTAAGTTTACAATGGTTAGAATATTTAGAGTAGAATATTTGGTTGACCTATGTAGCCAACTGACTTTGTTATTATGTAAACATGTACAGTATAAAAAAGGAAACTATGTAGAATTACAATATACAGTGGATGCCTGATAAAACCACCGGTTGGTTTCAGTCCTTGCTGATTTGTGATCATGGCATAAAGTTGGAGATTATGGAATTATTTCTAAGCAGCACAATTTCACACCCACTAAATGGCTTATGTGCTTAACAGAGCAAAAGTGCTTCCACCCAGATTCAGGTGTAGACCTTACAGTGAAACTTACAAGCCCTTAACCTACAACCAGTGTAAAAGGGGGGGAAGGGGGCAATGCAAATAGTCTGGGTAGCCATTTGATTAGCTGTTCAGGAGTCTTATGGCTTGGGGGTAGAAGCTGTTGAGAAGCCTCTTGGACCTAGACTTGGCGCTCCGGTACCGCTTGCTGTGCGGTAGCAGAAAGAACAGTCTAAGGTGCCTGGAGTCTGTCAATTTTTAGGGCCTTCTTTTGACACCACCTGGTATAGAGGTCCTGGATGACAGGAAGTTTGGCCATAGCACTACCCTCTGTAGTGCCTTGTGGTCGGAGGCCGAGCAGTTGCCATACCAGGCAGTGATACAACCAGCCAGGATGCTCTCGATAGTGCAGCTGTAGAACTTTTTGAGGATCTGATGACCTATGCCAAATCTTTTCAGTCTCCTTTTGGGGAATAGGTTTTGTTGTGCCCTCTTCATGTCTTGGTGTGTTTGGACCATGATAGTTTGTTGGTGATGTGGACGCCAAGGAACTCAAAGCTCTCAACCTGCTCCACAATAGCTCCGTCGATGAGAATGGGGGCGTGCTCTGTCCTTTTCCTGTAGTCCACAATCATCTCTTTTGTCTTGATCACGTTGAGGGAGAGGTTGTTGTCCTGGCACCACACGGCCAGGTCTCTGGCCTCCCTATACACAGACCCTATTATCATCTTTCTCTGCTAGTTGATGGTAGATTAACACATCAGGGTTATAAAATGCACAATTTTTGTGAACTTCTGTTTATAGAGAGTAAGATGCCATTTTGGACACACACTGGTTTGGGATTGGAATCTCTTTATTGTATAAAATAAATCAAGCTTTGAACTGGATTTGACATCTTAAAGATTCCGCCTTTTGATTTGTGATCAGTGTGTACTGCAAGTCCCCCAGTAATGAGAAAAGGAAATGAAACATGTAAGGAAACAGCAGATAACAAAAGTCCAGCTGTGAGCCTCTAGAATCAGAACCAGGAAAACGCTGAAGATGGAAAAAGATCTTTAAAAGAGAATGTGTCAGTGTCAAGATTTTAGATTTCCATTTGAATCACTACATCTACAATAACACACACACACACACAAAGCCTCTTTTTCTAGTTTGTAAAATGATTATTTTAATGAACTTATTCCCTGGTTATTTATTTCTTTATTGATGTTGTATATCTTGTACTGTGAATGACAGACTGAATGAAAACAGGCACAGAAACAGCAGGTGGTGCCTCGGATAGATAGAGCTACAGTACTGAGCACACAGGCACATTCATGTCCCATAATACACTCTGCTTCCTGTTGCTTCCTGGGGGAAACATCCAACAACAGGAGAGCAGGAAGTTCCTTTTGGGGGGATTTTAACCTCCAATAAAAAATAAATAAAAAATGTCAAATCTGTGAAAACATGGCTTAGCAAATTTGTTATCTGATATACAGTATGTTGTCTTTTGATTTGTATTCTGTTGCGTGCCAAATACATTTCAAGATGAGATATTTTAGAGCTCGATTCAATCCGTATCTTGTAAGATCTGCTCTATAGCGCAATGGAAATTTAAAGGCAATGTTCGCATAAACTGCATTCACAGTAAACCCAGCACATGTCGGCTCAATCGTAAATTACCTTGAAATTTGAATCGCGCTATACTTCCACGATACAGATTTAATTGAGCCCTTAAAGTATGCTTATTGATTCATTCATTAAAAGTGTATGCCTTTATCTGCATGCATTCCACAATGGGAATTCAGCTATTGACCTTGTGAAAGTTGGGGAGGAGTATGGTTATTATGGTCACATGATGGATTTCAGTCCTAATTCCTCTCCAAAATGTATGTTTTTGTTTCCAATCATACAGCAGCGTGTGTGTGTGTGAGACAGAAAGAGAGAGCTTTCGTTTTGCTGGACAGAGAGACGGTCAAACTGAGGGATGGAGCCGGAGGGAGGGAGGATGTTATGCCTTTCACCAGGACCTGGCTGGCAGTGACAGCTGACCCCAGGCCCAGAGTGATGCATCATCCAATAGGTTATGTGACGTGTGAATTTCTCTCCGCTCCATCACTCACATAAATCCTGTCCAGTAGGCCATTCGACCCACCAAGATCTTACCATGGAAAAGCCTTTTTCAAATCAGAAGATGACTAAGATATTAGCCCTTAAAAGCAATAATGTGTATGTGTTACAATAAAGCACAAATATAGCAACAGAATCTCACAATTTTACCAATTTGACTTCAGATTCTGCCGTTTATCCACGTTTATCCAAACGTCAAATTTCGAAGTGTTTTTAAGTTAAGGTTTGGGATAGGTTTAAAACATTAAAGAGCCTGGCTCTGCCACAGCATATAGTCATGGCTATATTAACAACATTACATTTTTGTCATAAACCTAAAAATTATCCAAACCACAAGCTAGAACGAGCGCATTTTCATTTCACTGGTAGAATCGAGAAGTTTCGACTTCCTGTGTATTTGGTTGCTCATAGTGAACCACCGGGTCCGGCATTAATAGCGAATGCAGATACCACCTTGCTAGCTAGATGGGGCGTGCCCACAAATTGGATGCTGGCGACCAACACACAGTAATCTCAGAACTTCTCTTGACACAATTATTTTGAAAACATTTGTTTTCACTAACGTTTGTTATCATGTCCATGTGGTGTTCTGTGTCTGGCTGTGTTGATTACGAACAAGCGTGTTCTACCTACCAGAGATTTACCCCAATGCTGCCAATGGCTTGTGGCTATTAAGAATTATGCTTACAGTGACCAAATATTATCAGAGGGATTTTCAGGCTGAGCTGATGGGAAATCTATTTCAACGACAGCTGAGAAGTGATGCGATACCTTTTGTTTTTTTTCCCTTCAAAACAAAAGATTCTCTATTAGACAGAACATAACATTAGCAACCTTAGCTGGACTAGGTAAATTATCTAGCTAGCTAACGTTACAGTCCTGTATAGAACTCTGAATGCCATCAGCTAAATCATATAGCTAACAAGCTGTATTTTGGATACACACTGTCAATCAATTTTGACCTATGCCATGGTAGTCACTGCAAGACTGGTACCTTCAGCAGCTAAGCTAATGTTAGCAAATAAGAGTAGCTCAATCTGATAGCCATCTATTCCACCCTTGTCTGGAAAACACTCCTTTACTAAAAATAGAATTGTCGATATAGCTAACTCACTCTCTGTATGTTGGTAGCAATGATAAGTGTGCATAAATCTATAGTTGGTTACTTGGTTCTCAGCTGGCTAGCAATCTTGCTGCTAATTTAGTGACGCTAGCTAACAACAAGCTGACAATATTGAAATGACCATGTTAGGTGTGCAAAGCTAGCCAGTCTAATAGAGATCAATACAATTAGTGGGGTTGTTAAATAGTGTGTTTTGTTGTAGGTGGTACAGAATCTGATTCCACTAGCATGTGCTCCCAGGTAAGTTGGAAAAAATATTTACAAGAGGATGGCTAAGATAGCTGAATTTACAGTCAGCATGGCATAAACATGAACTGGGTAGTGTTTGTGTTTAAGGGCCACAGAGTACCTTCCGGACCATGTAATCAGTTTAATGTACCCCTTTTCTCTTGATAAAACTCTGGAGACCTTCCACAGTGCCCTGATGAAAAATACCCCATACCGTGGGCTATTTGTTCGAAACATCATCATCGTCACCTATTTGTTTGAAACATCGTCATCTCCTGGCCAGTGGAGGTTCTAGACCCTTTCAACTGGGGGCAAGATGGGGCCAGTTGTACTGTTAGAGGGGCCAGTTACATTAGACGTTATTGTTGTCATATCGTTTTCTTCACTTCATTGCAGGCATTAGTAGGCAAAAGACCATGTCCCTCTAGTAAATGTGTGGGTTTAATTAGAGTTCCACATTGCCACTGTCTAATAACGGATGTAAAAAAAGAACGATAGCAAAAATTCGTTATGCAAAAATTATTTCATACTCCACATTTAGGGGGGCCACAAGGGGGTCCAAAATTGTTGTCACAGGGGCAACCGCCAGTGCTCCTGGCAGCATTTACCCTCCAGCTTCAGAAGCTTGAAAGCCACATTCAGAAAAACTTTAACTTTAACACAATTCATTTTATTTTTATTTTAGTTTGTTTTGGAGTCAGAGTTTCAGTATAGTTTGTTTTTCAAAACGTGTTTGTTAACTATTTTGTAAACTGAAATAAAATATTTTTTTCATGATTTAGTTTTCTTTTTAGTTTCAATTTCAGTTTACTAATAACCTTGGCATACATATTACACTAACCATAAATGGACCTCTTCAATTTGGTGCCAAAATAAAAACAGTATTACCATACCTCCTTATGTCCAGAGGGCTTGTGAAACTCAGACTACTGAATCCCACCTTTCTTCCTCTGGCTAGTGTAGTTTTAGGCTACCCTTGAAAAAGCAACTGATTGTGTCTCCCTTCCCTTTCTCTCATACCCCGTTTGTCAGTTGGGCAATTTCTGTGCCTCAATCTAGCAGCAGGGGAAGTGTGGAAGAAAGCGATGGAACGTTGGGTGTCAAACCCTGTTTACAACAGGGTTTGCTGTGTTTAGTCTCTTCATTCCAGAATGCCTTCCATCATTCTTTGGAATTTACTGTACCTTTTTTAAAGTTGTTACTGTATATTTTATGCTGCCATTTGCAATACTGTGTAAAAGTTCTGAGTGAGTCCCTAATATATTCAGTCATTGGTAGCCTGTAATCCGGTTTCTCTTTATCTGCTTGAAATTGATAGTGATGTTATTGCCACTACACATACCTAGACATAATGTACTGATCTTCAACATCTCATATTTTTGCTGCTTCTTACAATAAATCCTTGTGACATGTTAACCGTAAGACCTCTCCTAACATGTCATCATGCTTATCCTCCAAAAGCCTTATGGTAGATTTCTTCAGTTACATCCTGACGTGATCTCCAAAGATACTGTTTATATGTATTATTGACCTGACATCGGCTAGTCGGTGGGTTGTAAATTGTAAATGCAAATTACTCTTATGGAATTTATTTTTGTTGCTTGTGGAGTGCTTGAACCAAGTTCAAATGTTGAGAAGACAAATACATTTTTTGGACTAATTTGTTTCATGCCTTTTTATGGCTTCACTCAGTGGGGATAGGGCCTTTTGTCTTTGTCCCACAGACCTGAATCTACAACTCCAATCCTGAAGCCTCTGAGAACATGATCATATATCTGAAATTACGTTATATTAATGCATTGAAATTGCATTCCATGACATCAAACGCACTAATGTATGTTCTTTTACCATTACTACTATTAAGCAACAGAGTATATATTGTCCATATGGAGGTTGTCCATGAATATAGAGCGAGCTGAGAACCCACCCAACCTTCTGGAGGAGCCATGACGTGATGTCACTGCCATGTGCCATGAGGCCAGGTGTGGCGGTCACATAGATTGAGACAACCAGAGACTGTGAGAAAAGTGGCCTGGGGTGTCAAGGATTAAATGGAGACAGAAATGCTCCGTCAAATGAAATGACTAATTATAACCTTCCCCTCCCAATTTGATTTCCCACTGTATGGAGAACCGATGGTCCCCCTGTAAATGGGACTCAGACCCAGGGCCATAATGAGGGAGAAGAGTGCCTAAAAAAAGGGTAGTCTCTCGTTGAGTGACACCTTTGATGCCGAAAACCAATTAGATTGAGCAGAATGGGTGCTGGAGGACTTGGCTCCCATGCACTTTCTAGTTGATTATATTCTGTCACAGACACAAGACTTGATTTGTCAATTCCATATCAGGTTGTAAAGCGGGGGGGTGGGGGGATTGATGGAGTGGGGGTGGAGGGTGGAGAGCCAGAGAGAACAAATGACTGTCTGATAATGGGCATTCCGCACACGGTGTGACATTTCCTACCCAGCTGTCCATCCGTGGGGCTGTCTGGCATTTAAGAACGAGGGGTCTTTGTTTGGCCCTGGTCTGAAAGGAGGCCCTGAGCAGTTTCCCAGAGAGGAAACTGAGAGGCTAATAGACTAAGTGGGATGTGTTGCCAGGTTCTTTCATTATGTCTGTGTATTCCAGGAAGGCCGTGTTAACGAGCCTCAGCCTCAGGTTGAGTGTAACAAGCTGTCTGTCACACCACAGAGAAAGGACCTGTCGCTAATGAGGGACAGAAGCACGATTGACATCCCCCTCCATCGTTCCATGGTGGGACTCTCGAGGAGAAGGAGGAGGAGTGAGAGGAAGGAGTGGTGATGAATGAGGTTGTGGCCGAACACTGTTTTATCTTACATAGCCTACACACTGTGCCATGTCAAAGTTTCAGCCACTTTCTTTCTACAGATGAATTATATTGACCATTTTGCCACTTGGACATGGTTAGACAGTAAGGGCTTAATCCTATGTTAAATTCAAGACAATTTTGGTACAAATGATGCGCTGGTGTCAATGAGATAATTTCACAAAAACTATGTTACTTACATCACAAACCTTTATTTAACTAGGCAAGTCAGTGAAGAACAAATTCTTATTTACAATGACGGCCTACGCTGGCCAAACCCGGATGACGCTGGGCAAATTGTGCGCCGCCCTATGGGACTCCCAATCACAGCCAGTTGTGATACAGCCTGGAATCGAACCAGGGTGTCTGTAGTGACGCCTCGAGCACCGAGATGCAGTGCCTTAGACTGCTGAGCCACTCGGGAGCCCACAACTGCATGCCTATCAATTGCAAATCCAGGACGACTGAAAAATACACTGAGTGTAAAAAACATTAGGAACAGCTTCCTAATATGGAGTTGCACCCACTTTTGCCCTCAGAACAGCCTCAGTTTGTCGGGGCATGGACTCTACAAGGTGTCAAGCGTTCCACAGGGATGCTGGCCCATGTTGACTCCAAAGCTTTCCACAGTTGTGTCAAGTTGGCTGGATCTCCTTTGGGTGGTGGACCATTCTTGATCACACTATTGAGCGTGAAAAAACCCAGCAGCGTTGCAGTTCTTGACACACCCAAACCAGTGCGCCTAGCAGCTACTACCATACCCAGTTCAAAAGCACTTAAATCTTTTGTCTTGCCCATTCACCCTCTGAAGGGCACACATACACAATCCATGTCTCAATTGTCTCAAGGCTTAAAAATCCTCAACTGTCTCCTCCCCTTCATCTACACTGATTGAAGTGGATTTAACAAGTGACATCACTAAAGGATCATAGCTTTCATCTGGTCAGTCTGTCATGGAAATAGCAGTTGGTCCTAATGATTTATATATTTAGTGTATATTATAAACCAACCAAAAAGAGACTAAATGCCAGATAAAGACAGAACCATTTCACCGGTCACTTCTGGAATAAGAAAACATGGGCGCGGCTGCTGCCATCACGTTTCTTTCAGGTTTTTCCAAAATGAAAGAATATTGTATCAATCAATAAAGACGAATTTTTAAACTGTGGATCAGCCTCCGTTGTATGTTTCCCCTGAGTGGAAACGACACGTCTGTGATTTTAAGAGTTTTTCCTTGTAGTGGTGTAATTTTAATTGGGTATGTTGATCTCTTCTCAGGTGAGCCGATGAATCCACCCAGAAGAGTCCATACTACTTTCTCCACTCTCCTCTCAGATCGTTTAAAGGAGCTGGTTCAAGCCAAGGGAGGTTTCTAACAGTGATTCAGCCATGTAGTATTAAAGAGACTCATACTTCAGATGCTAATGGTTTTTGTGCATTGCCTGTATGAATTATGGAAAAGGATATCAGAATTCTCTTTGTCCAACACTGGCCTTTCCCCAGATGGACATCTAGCTAGGCTGCTTTTGGGTTAACAATGTAGAATACAAATTATAGATTATATATATATACATTTTATTTTTTTTATTTTAATGCGTTTCTGAACATATTACATTGTTGCCATAAATCTTACATTGTTGCCATAAATTAAGCTATTTCACCTTTTTTCGATTTTTGTGTCTCCCTGACATAATTGTTACCTACAACGAAAACAGTCCCATTTCAGTGCAAACTAAGCTGAACTCCGTGCCCCCACCCCCTCCATCCAGTGTGTCACCAACAGGCCACCGCCCAGGCCATCTTAGCAGTGCCCTCGTCCATTATTGTCCTTAACAAAACAGACAAAATGAGCCTGTGAAAAGTAGTAGCTACTGTAGTGTGTGTCTGGATCCCCTTACAGAGCTACACAGTGTTGATGTTGTAAAAGGACCCAGCAGCAGCCAAGCTGGCATTGATTTTCAGGTCAGGTCATTCATCCATTCAGAGGGAGCCGGGCGGCTGCTCTCCCCATGCTCTCTGCTCTCCCTCCTGCCTGGCCTAACCGACTGGGTGGGTGGTGAGGCACCCAGGACAGCCCACAATACCACCAAACAAAACTCATAACTATCAAATCAGAATACAGTCTTTAACAGGAAATCATTCGGTGTGAAGATGATATAGCTGTGGCGGATGAACTGGCTGGATTTAGCCGCTGTTTGACTTTGAGGATAGACTATTAATTGTACTGTACATCATTGGAAAATGGATTGTGTGCTGGCTGGCAAATCAACAGTTTTTGGTTAGGCCTGTGTCCATCATTTCTATAAGAGGGAAAGTAAAATGGGTAGGGGACTCGGATGAACAATGCGTTTTCACAAGCACAATGTCTTAAATATCAACCCATGCTTTTCTCTAAAACAAAAAATCGTTGACCTTGTGCTTCATCTTAATCATTATTATAATAACTGAAAATCTGAACACAACTGACAATTTTATGCATGTGGAGTCGTATGCAAAAACATTTAACCCAAAACACGTTTTCTGTGACCCCTCGGAGCAGGTGACAAACACTGACTAAATATTCACAGTGTTGGGGAGTAGTGCACTACAAGTAGTTTAACTAGTAATTTAACCAAATGTTGCAGTAGCTTGGTGGTAGTTGAACTAAATGCAAATCTAGGTAGTGTTTTCAGTAGTTATTTTCTTTTTTGCCATGTAGTGGTGTAGCTACTCGAACTACACACTACTTTTTGTGCAAAAAATTAAATGAGTGAAGTAACCAATAATTTACTCTCTTTTTCAGCATCAGACCTCTTTAATTCTCAAATTACACATTCTGTTAACATTTGACTCCAGATTGCTCTATTCTTGCAAATTGTAGTCTGACATTTTTGATATGATAATTGATCACTAAGTTGTTTGAACTACTTATTCAAAGTAACTTTAGTTAAGTCAAATATATTTTTCTTAAGGGTAGCTTTAGTGTAGGTTAACTTCTTCCAGTGTGAAGTAATTGATAGCTTGGTAAATTATATTTTCAGAGTAGCTTCCCCAACACTGCTAATTTGTGTTGCTTGTCATGCCTCCATATTTTAACTTTAACCTCCATTATGTTCTCTCTTTGTATGGCAACAGCCTCCAACTCACATCAAGTCACATCAAACATGAACACTTGCACTGAGGCAACACATGAACTAACACATCCCCCATGCACTGAGGCAACACATGAACTAACACATCCCCCATGCACTGAGGCAACACATGAACTAACACATCCCCCATGCACTGAGGCAACACATGAACTAACACATCCCCCATGCACTGAGGCAACACTTGAACTAACACATCCCCCATGCACTGAGGCAACACTTGAACTAACACATCCCCCATGCACTGAGGCAACACTTGAACTAACACATCCCCCATGCACTGAGGCAACACTTGAACTAACACATCCCCCATGCACTGAGGCAACACTTGAACTAACACATCCCCCATGCACTGAGGCAACACTTGAACTAACACATCCCCCATGCACTGAGGCAACACTTGAACTAACACATCCCCCATGCACTGAGGCAACACTTGCGATGACAATCTGCCACAGTTGGGTAACCCACGTAAACTGTAGCTACTGTTGAGGAACACTTTCAACAGAGACAATATTCCATCTAAACAATTTTAACAATTTTATTCAAAATTAATTTAAAAATGATCAACTAACATAAGTAATACACTCCACTGTTTACATTATACTGAACAAAAATAAACAACATGCAACAATTTCACATTTTTGGGATCTTTTATTACAGCTCATGAAACATGGGACCAACACTTTACATGTTGTGTTTATATTTTTGTTCAGTATAGTTTAATGCACTACATTCTAGAGAAAATATTGAAAACTAGAGGAATCTTTGCTACTTATTGGATCCCTCTTTTGAATCCATTTAATCTCCTGTACACACAAAAATGTCTGACACTGTATGAGTGAACAGGACAACTCAATGACATTCAAACCTCGATGGCTTAGCCCTATCCCAAGTGACTAGTCTGTAGTCTCCATCCCCAACTTGACGACGAGTTTCAGGTTGTATAAATACATCCAGGAACAACCAAACCACATGGCTGTTTACCCCACATGGCCATACCCCTCCTCACCTCCTTCCCTAAACAGCATGATGCCAGATTTAGGGGCTCTAAGAGGGGCTGTAGGTGGGTCACACGCCATGCTCCCTCTCCCCCTGACCTTTAAGAACCTCCGTCCTTGTCACAGCACATTTACTCTGGGCTATGACCTATTAAACTAATCAAATCACATACACATGGTTAGCAGATGTTAATGCGAGTGTAGCGAAATGCTTGTGCTTCTAGTTCCGACCATGCAGTGGTATCTAACAAGTAATCTAACAAATTCACAACAACTACCTTATACACACAAGAGTAAAGGAATGAATACGAGTATGTACATATAAATATATGGATGAGCGATGGCTGACCGGCGTAGGCAAGATGCAGTAGATGGTATAGAGTACAGTATATACATATGAGATGAGTAATGTAGGATATGTAAACATTATACAAATGGCATCGTTTAAAGTGGCTAGTGATACATTTATTTCATCCAATTTTTCATTATTAAAGTGGCTAGAGATTTGAGTCAATGGCCGAACGGCATAGGCAAGATTCAGTAGATGGTATAGAGTACAGTGTATACATTTGATATGAGTAATGTCGGATATGTAAACATTATATACAAAATTGTTTAAAGTGGCTAGTGATACATTTGTTACATCCAATTCCTATTATTTAAAGTGGCTAGAGATTTAAGTCAGTATGTTGGCAGCAGCCACTCAATGTTAGTGGCGGCTGTTTAACAGTCTGATGGCCTTGAGATAGAAACTGTTTTTCAGTCTCTCGGTCCCAGCTTTGATGCACCTGTACTGACCTCGCCTTCTGGATGATAGCGAGGTGAACAGGCAGTGGCTCGGGTGGTTGTTGTCCTTGATTATCTTTTTGGCCTTCCTGTGACATCGGGTGGTGTAGGTGTCCTGGAGGGCAGGTAGTTTACCACCGGTGATGCGTTGTGCAGTCCTCACTACCCTCTGGAGAGCCTTACGGTTGTGGGCGGAGCAGTTGCCGTACCAGGCGGTGAGACAGCCCGACAGGATGCTCTCGATTGTGCATCTGTAGAAGTTTGTGAGTGTTTTTGGTGACAAGCCACATTTCTTCAGCCTCCTGAGGTTTAAGAGGCGCTGTTGCGCCTTCTTCACCATGCTGTCTGTGTGGGTGGACCATTTCAGTTTGTCTGTGATGTCCTCAAAGCGAACAAAGAAGTTGTTTAGTTTGTCTGGGAGCAGGACATCGTGGTCCGCGACGGGGCTGGTTTTCTTTTTGTAGTCCGTGATTGACTGTAGACCCTGCCACATTCCTCTTGTGTCTGAGCCGTTGAATTGTGACTACTTTGTCTCTATATTGACACTTAGCTTGTTTGATTGTTACACTGTTTGTATTCAGTCATGTTTCCGGTCGCCTTACCCTGGTTAAAAGCAGTGGTTCGCGCTTTCAGTTTTGCGTGAATGCTGCCATCAATCCATGGTTTCTGGTTGGGGAAGGTTTTAATAGTTGCTATGGGTACAACATCAACGATGCACTTGCTAATAAACTCGCTCACCGAATCAGCGTATACATCAATGTTGTTGTCTGATGCTGTACAGAACATATCCCAGTCCACGTGCTCGAAGCAATCTTGCAGTATGGAATCAGATTGGTCGGACCAGCGTTGAACAGACCTGAGAACGGGCGTTTCCTGTTTTAGTTTCTGTCTGTAGGCTGGGAGCAACAAAATGGAGTCATGGTCAGACTTTCCGAAAGGAGGGCGGAGAATAGCCTTGTATGCATCACTGTATTTGGAATAACAATGATCCAGGATTTTGCCACCCCGGGTCGCACATTCGATATGCTGATAAAATTTAGGGAGCCTTGTTTTCAGATTAGCCTTATTAAAATCCCCAGCCACAATAAATGCAGCCTCAGGATATGTGGTTTCCAGTTTACATAGAGTCCAATGGATTTCTTTCAGTGCCGTCGATGTGTCAGCTTGAGGGGGGATATACACAGATGTGATTATGATCGAGGAGAATTCTCTTGGTAGATAATGCGGTCAGCATTTCATTGTAAGGAATTCCATGTCAGGTGAACAAAAGGATTTGAGTTCCTGTATGTTGTTATGATCACACCACGACTCGTTAATCATAAGACACACACCCCCGCCCTTCTTCTTACCAGAGAGATGTTTGTTTCTGTCGGCGTGATGCGTGGAGAAACCATGTGGCTGTACCGACTCAGATAACGTGTCCTGAGTGAGCCATGTTTCCGTGAAGCAAAGAACGTTGCAGTCGCCGATGTCTCTCTGGAAAGCAACTCTTGCTCGTATTTTGTCTACCTTGTTGTCCAGAGACAGGACATTGGCAAGTAGAATACTCGGGAGAGGTGCGCGATGTGCCCGTCTACGGAGCCTGACCAGAAGACCGCCCCGTCTCCCCCTTCTCCTGCGCCGCTGTTGTTTTGAGTCGCCGGCTGGGATCCAGTCTATTGTCCTGGTTGGTGGACCAAACAGAGGATCCGCTTCGGGAAAGTCGTATTCCTGGTCGTAATGTTGGTAAGTTGACGTTGCTCTTATATCCAATAGTTCCTCCCGGCTGTATGTAATAAAACATAAGACTTCCTGGGGTAACAATGTAAGAAATAATACATAAAAAAAACAAAATACTGCATAGCTTCCTAAGAACACGAAGCGAGGCGGCCATCTCTGTCGGCGCCGGGAGTCTCTCCACCCTCCCGTCCCCTCTCCATCCTCCCCTCCGTCCCCTGTCTCAGGCAGACTCTCTCTCTCTCTGCAGCGACCAGGCCGGGATGATTAGGCCAGGCAACACAATACCCAACACACACACACACACTTGGCATGGATAGAATTAAGGCTCCTATTGTATTTGGGGCAAAGTTCATCCTCTCTGTGTATCTCAACATGGAGCATGTATCGAGGGGGGGTCAGGTCAATAAATACCCCAGTTAGGGTTAACGGTCTAAGACCCAGGGACACCATGTTAGAACAGTCTATCCTCAACTGCAAATGGTAGGTTTTTGATTATAAAGATGCCCTGAAAATGTATTTGATGGCTAATTTCTTTACTCCCTGTAGAGAGGAATTAGGATTTTTAAAACATGATCTGGGTATATACAGTACCTATGAGGTCATTACATCCCTACCTGATACTATTTCCTTAATTGTATATATAATTACTCATAGATATGGACAGTTGTTTTGGGGGCTGTATTTCCAGCATTATCCACTAGGTTTGCTGCAGGTAGAAAATCATTGGAATGTTATTTTAATTGACACAATCTGTCTCCAATCAACTAATCAAAGTCTGGTTGTGCGTGAGTGTTGGGTGTGGGGGGAATCATCTAAGCCAGGGGAGGTGTAGATCTACGAATCTTAATTTCACAAAGCTTATTATTTGGCAGGAAACACCATTTGTTGGAGAATGAACTTGAGCAAAGTGAGGTGTAGAATCACTATTATACAAATAGTATTCAAATCCAATTGTATTTGTCACATGTGCCGAATACAACAGGTGTAGACCTTACTTACAAGCCCTTAACCAACAATAATAATAATTAATTAAAGAGCAGCAATAAAATAACAATAGCGAGGCTATATACAGGGGTACCGGTACAGAGTCAATGTGCGGAGGCACCGGTTAGTTGAGGTAATTGTGATAATATGTACATGTAGGTAGAGTTATTAAAGTGACTATGCATGGATAATAAACAGAGTAGCAGCAGTGTAAAAAAAGGGGGGGGGCAATGCAAATAGTCTGTGTAGCCATTTGATTAGATGTTCAGGAAGCTGTTTAGAAGGGGCTAGAAGCTGTTTAGAATACTCTTGGACCAAGACTTGGCACTCCGGTACCGCTTGCCGTGCGGTAGCAGAGAGAACAGTCTGACTAGGGTGGCTGAAGTCCTTGACATTTTTAGGGCCTTCCTGTGACACCGTCTGGTATAGAGGTCCTGGATGGCAGGAAGCTTGACCCCGGTGATGTACTGGGCCTTACGCATTACACTCTGTAGTGCCTTGCGGTCGGAGGCCGAGCAGTTACCATACCATTCCCTGCCCAATAATAGGTTTAGTGTGATTAAGATTCCTAGAGCTACGCCTCCCTTGGCTTAGGCGATCCTCCCACCCAAACACTCACCAGACATAGATTGATTTATTGGAGAGAGCTTGTGTAAATGAAATAACATTTCCTTGGAATTTTTGCAGCAAACCTAGTGGATAATGCTGGAAATACAATCACAATAAATAAAAACAACTGTCCCTAGTTATACAACTTAAAACAAGTAAACAAAAAACACTGTACTGCACTCAAATAAGGACAAAATTTCTTTCCCTTTAAAAGTGTAGTTTCCCTTTAAATATCCAAACATCCTTAATACATCATCCTCATGGTAGACTTCCTGTAGTCTGCTGAAGAATGGTTATTCAACATCCTGGCACCCCAGTCAGTCGTACTGTAGAGTTACATCCCACATGGTTCCCTATTGCCTATAACCTGCATTACTTTTGACCAGACCCCTATGGGCCCTATTCGAAAGTTGTGCACTACATAGGGAATAGGGTGTAACTTGGGACACAGGCTGAAACTGCTCTCATAACCATCATCTGTGCTGCAGTGAGCGTTCAGGAGGTCATAGTGCTGTAGGGAATGTGTCACTACAGTAACTTTTAGGAAAGTAAACATACATTCATGGTTTATCTACAGTGAGGGAAAAAAGTATTTGATCCCCTGCTGATTTTGTACGTTTGCCTACTGACAAAGAAATGATCAGTCTATAATTTTAATGGTAGGTTTATTTGAACAGTGAGAGACAGAATAACAACAGAAAAACGCATGTGAAAAATGTTATAAATTGATTTGCATTTTAATGAGGGAAATAAGTATTTGACCCCTCTGCAAAACATGACTTAGTACTTGGTGGCAAAACCCTTGTTGGCAATCACAGAGGTCAGACGTTTCTTGTAGTTGGCCACCAGGTTTGCACACATCTCAGGAGGGATTTTGTCCCACTCCTCTTTGCAGATCTTCTCATTAAGGTTTCGAGGCTGACGTTTGGCAACTCGAACCTTCAGCTCCCTCCACAGATTTTCTATGGGATTAAGGTCTGGAGACTGGCTAGGCCACTCCAGGACCTTAATGTGCTTCGTCTTGAGCCACTGCTTGGTTGCCTTGACTGTGTGTTTTGGGTCATTGTCATGCTGGAATACCCATCCACGACCCATTTTCAATGCCCTGGCTGAGGGAAGGAGGTTCTCACCCAAGATTTGACGGTACATGGCCCCGCCCATCGTCCCTTTGATGCGTGAAGTTGTCCTGTCCCCTTAGCAGAAAAACACCCCCAAAGCATAATGTTTCCACCTCCATGTTTGACGGTGGGGATGGTGTTCTTGGGGTCATAGGTAGCATTCCTCCTCCTCCAAACACGGTGAGTTGAGTTGATGCCAAAGAGCTCCATTTGGTCTCATCTGACCACAACACTTTCACCCAGTTGTCCTCTGAATCATTCAGATGTTCATTGGCAAACTTCAGACGGGCATGTATATGTGCTTTCTTGAGCAGGGGGACCTTGCGGGCGCTGCAGGATTTCAGTCATTCACGGCATAGTGTGTTACCAATTGTTTTCTTGGTGACTATGGTCCCAGCTGCCTTGAGATCATTGACAAGATCCTCCCGTGTAGTTCTGGGCTGATTCCTCACCGTTCTCATGATCATTGCAACTCCACGAGGTGATATCTTGCATGGAGCCCCAGGCCGAGGGAGATTAACAGTTCTTTTGTGTTTCTTCCATTTGCGAATAATCGCACCAACTGTTGTCACTTTCTCACCAAGCTGCTTGGCAATGGTCTTGTAGCCCATTCCAGCCTTGTGTAGGTCTACAATCTTGTCCCAGACATCCTTGGAGAGCTCTTTGGTCTTGGCCATGGTGGAGAGTTTGGAATCTGATTGATTGATTGCTTCTGTGGACAGGTGTATTTTATACAGGTAACAAACTGAGAATAGGAGCACTCCCTTTAAGAGTGTGCTCCTAATCTCAGCTCGTTACCTGTATAAAAGACACCTGGGAGCCAGAAATCTTTATGATTGAGAGGGGGTCAAATACTTATTTCCTTCATTAAAATGCAAATCAATTTATAACATTTTTCACATGCGTTTTTATGGATTTTTTTTGTTGTTATTCTGTCTCTCACTTTTCAAATAAACCTACCATAAAAATTATAGACTGATCATTTCTTTGTCAGTGGGCAAACGTACAAAATCAGCAGGGGATCAAATACTTTTTTCCCTCACTGTACATGTAAATTATACACAAGTAACTCTAGTCATGTATACAGTAAGAACACATATAGAGTGCATGTGTTCAACTAATACAGTATGATCAGTGTGTAGATTTGGCCCAGACAATGTGAACTAGAATTTCTTAATAGAAATATGCTACGCCAGTACCCAAAATACCATAAACAATGATCTTAAATGGCCCCCAAAAATAGCACTATAGACTGTACATTATCCAAAATGGTTTCACTATAGATCAAACATATTGAAGATAAATACAATGACATAAAATTACACACAATTCTAGTGCTCATAGAACCACATTCACTATTGAAATACATACCAGGCTAACTGCAGCTCCCAGATTGTGCTGTTCCAGTTTATGGACAATTTTCACTGTTACAAATCAATCTATGATGCTTTAACCAAATGTATATGTGCAAAATTACAAACATAAACATAAAAAAAAAAAAAAAACTTTATTTAACCAGGTAGGCCAGTTGAGAACAAGTTCTCATTTACAACTGCGACCTGGCCAAGATAAACCAAAGCAGTGCGACAAAAAACAAAACAACACAGAGTTACTCATGGGATTAATAAAAGTACAGTCAATAACAATAGAAAAATCTGTATACAGTGTGTGTGCAAATGAAGTAAGGAGGTAAGGCAATAAATAGGCCAATGGTGGCGAAGTAATTACAATTTAGCAATTAACACTGGAGTGATAGATGTGCAGATGAGGATGTGCAAGTAGAAATACTGGTGTGCAAAAGAGCAGAAAAACAAAAACAAATATGGGGATGAGGTAGGTAGTTGGTTGGATGGGCTATTTACAGATGGGCTGTGTACAGTACAACTTCAGCGATCGGTAAGCTGCTCTGACAGGTGACGCTTAAAGTTAGTGAGGGAAATATAAGTCTCCAACTTTTTTTGCAATTCGTTCCAGTCATAGGCAGTTGAGAACTGGAAGGAAAGGTGGCCAAAGGAGGTGTTGGCTTTGGGGATGACCAGTGAGATATACCTGCTGAAGTGCGTGCTACGAGTGGGTGTTGCTATGGTGACCAGTGAGCTGAGATAAGGCGGAGCTTTACCTAGCAAAGACCTATAGAGTACCTGGAGCCAGTGGGTTTGGCGACAAATATGTAGTGAGGACCAGCCAACGAGAGCATACAGGTCGCAGTGGTGGGTAGTATTTGGGGCTTTGGTGACAAAACGGATGGCACTGTTATAGACTGCTTCCAATTTGCTGAGTAGAGTGTTGGAGGCAATTTTGTAAATGACATATCGCCAAAGTCAAGGATCGGTAGGATAGTCAGTTTTATGTGGGTATTGTTTGGCAGCATGAGTGAAGGAGGCTTTGTTGCGAAATAGGAAGCCGATTCTAGATTTAACTTTGGATTGCAGATGCTTAATGTGACTCTGGAAGGAGAGTTTACAGTCTAAACAGACAGCTAGGTATTTATAGTTGTCCACATATTCTAAGTCGAACTGTCCAGAGTAGTGATGCTAGTCGGGCTGGTGGGCGCGGGCAGCGATTGGTTGAAGAGCATGCATTTAGTTTTACTAGCATTTAAGAGCAGTTGGAGGCCACGGAAGGAGTGTTGTATGGCGTTGAAGCTCGTTTGGAGGTTTGTTAACACAAATAGATCAAGGTGAATCATATCTAGTGTAGTATATAGAGTAAATATACTACTGAGGGATACAAGTCTGTGTTATTGCTGTGCTCTAGCCAGCTCCTGTAGTCTCTCAGAGCCCTCCTTCTCCCCAGCCTCCCTCTCTCTCTGAATGGCAACACAGTGATAAAGCATGCAGCCAGGCTCCTGCAGCTCTGGGTCTTCCCCGTGCTGTGCTTAGCTTTTTTTCTTTCTGTCAGAGTTTGCGTGCCGTTTTATAATGTTTTCATTGATGTCAAGACCTTGGTATAAAACATGAATAGCACTGCACTAATTCCCCTTGCAGTCCGCTGTGTCCTATCCTACCTTCCTCCATCAGCAACGGACATAGCTGCAGGACTATTTACTCTACACCTTATTTCCTCTTTATCTTAGATGTCAAAGGCTGTGAATTTAATATTGATTTCATAAAGTACTTTTACTGTAACATGTCAGTTTGGATTAGGCTCAAGAGGCAGCCAGGCTCACGCAGTGAGCTGGGTTTGCACGCAATGTGGCTGTGCTTGCCCTCATGGAGTGGCTAGCTGGAGCGAGCGCTTTATTTATTGAAGTGACAGTCTGCTGTGAAAGCAGGGACAGCACACAGCTCCCAGCTATCTCCGTGTCTTGTGTACACAACGTTCATGTTCTGTGTATACATTATGCTATGAGACGAGTGGATTGGAGAGATGTATCATTTGCTGATATGTAAACAGACATGAGTTTATAGATTGTATTAAACCCCAGTGGCTCTACGTGGACTGGCGATGGAAACAGGGGCCATGCAGGGTGGCATGCTGTGTGACCTGGGCCCCAGTGCTTCCCCCTCGTCACCCCACTGTGAGCTGTTGGAGTGGGGGGATATTGTGTGTGGCAGCCATCACGTCCCCACACCCCTGATATACACCGATGTCTATTGGTGGGAAAGGCTGCTTGTTACAGCACTGACCATTCAGTATCAACACACCCTCATATCCAAAACAAACATGATATCCCCTGGGCTCACAGACCAAAAAGGTTATCTGGGATTCAGGAAAACACAACTACACGTTCCAATTGCTATAGTACAGTACCCTTCAATGCTGCATGCAGCAGTTATTGGAATGAAGCTAAATGATAACTGAGTGAGCATAACTACAAATATACATTGATACTCTTAATATAAGGTGTCACAAATTAACTTTTTCAGGATTTGTAAGTCTGTGTAACAGTCGAATAAAAGACTCATGTGACTGGCTGTTCGCTAATTGCTGGTGGTGTTTGCCCACCCATTAAGTGAACTTTCCTCTGCAAGTTCAAAGATATTTCTGGGAATCTGGGTTGAGGAAAAGGCGGTAAGAAGCAGCTTACTAGGCCATACTGCCACCAGCCAACACTCTTTAAATCATATTTTAGACATATTTAAGACAAACTGACAATTTCTTTATTAACTAACATAAACCTAGATAGAAAAATAAAAAGTAAATGTTCAGTTGTTCTAAAGTCTAAGATGCAATGTTTTACAAGGGAGGAAAAAAAGGGTAGAAGATAGAATAACATGCATAATGGGGTTGATGATGACAGTGTTGCCAGAAAATCCTCCCTCAGCCACCTCTGGCCCTGAACACAAATACTGGGAATGCATGCTTATGAAATATGCTTAATTTATTGCATTTAAAATTCAGCCTGGTTTATACACCGCATCTGTCCCCGGGACTCCGATAGCAAACATCCTGTACAGAGGCTGCATGGGAGATGGTTAGCATCCTGCACTCTAGCTATTAGTGCACAAATACCAAGCCAGAACTCTCAAAACGCTTGTTTCTATTCAATTGGCAGTTGCGCTTAACCAAATTGAGACTTTTTAAAAGGAGCCCTTGTCTTGTGTCCCTACCTCTTTAAAGGCTACATGATATTCAAAAACCGATAAAGAATAGTTTGTCAATTTTCTGACAGAGAGAAAATACTGCATAGCTCTGTCTAGTCTAAGTGTTGCATATTTGGAGGGAAGAGGACCTATACCCACATTGCGAGCCATACAACTCTACAAGCTCTTCTTGGAGGAAATATTAATTGACAGACACCATCAAAACTAAACTAATTGTGTTTTCTAAAGCAAGAAATAGACCTCTGAACCTTTCACCTATTACTACCTGTCAGGGCAATAAGACTGTAACCTCATAAATATCTTGGAATTTTAATTGAAATTGCATATTCAACAACTTACAAAAAAATTTAAGCTGAAGTTGGGATTTTTGGGGGGGAATAAGGCCTGTTTTTCTTTTGAAGCCAGAAAGAGGCTAGTATCAGCTACATTTATGCTTTTACTAGACTATGGGGATATTCTATATATGAATGCTTCCGCTCAGTGTTTGAGATCAATTGACACCCTTTACCATGGCGCGTTGAGATTTATTTTAAACTGCAAAACCCTTACGCACCACTGCACTTTGTATACCAGGGTTGGCTGGCCTTCTCTAGTCACTCATGGGCTCAGTCACTGGATTACTTTTATTTACAAAGCCATTTTGGGTTTACTACCATTTTATTGGGGAATTGTCATTGTTCAGTAATGTGGTGGGTACTCTCTTCGTTCGCAGGATTTTATCCTGCTAACTGTTCCAAATGTCCAAACTGAATTTGGTAAAAGGGCTTTCATGTACTCTGCGCCATCGGCTTGGAACACCATACAAAATACTTATAAGCTGGAAGAACTTCTCCCGATTTTGTGTTTTTAAATCACTGATGAAGGATTTTGAGGCTGATTCCCTGACCTGTCAATGTTTTTAATTTGCTGTTTTATGATTTTTGTTATACTCTTGTGAATTCTATGTTTTTTTACAAGATTACTTGTAGTTTTTCATGTTGTCTGTCTGTAATTGTGTAATGACTTGGTGCTGCCTATCTTGGCCAGGACGCTCTTGAAAAAGAGATGTCAAGTCTCAGTGAGCCCTTCCTGGTTAAATAAAGGTTAAATAAAAAATTTATAAATCAAAGAGAGGAAAGAGAAAATAAATATGTCCTCTTGCTCTCTCCCTCCACTGTTTGTTCTCTAAAGTGTTGTATCATAAACACATGTCAATTTGTAGTGGGAGGGAGTTCAGAGTAGTTGAGTCCTGCGTCTCTGCTCTTATCCATGCTTCATTAAGCTGCAGCCAAAACTGCTCTGTGGTCTGCTCAGCCATGAATGTCCTATTGCAGGCAGGGGAGATAGCAGTGGTAGGAAAGAGGAGACATGCAGGGGAGGCAATGGCAGTCAGGTGGAGGCAGGTGAGACCGGTTGAGGCAGGCAAGAGGAGAGGAGGGGAGGCAGGGAGAGACCAAGGGGAGAGCGGGCCAGCCCAGCCCAGCCTAATAAGGTCTGGAAGCCATGATGTTTTTTAATCCAGAGAGGAATTCCAGCAGAGCATTAGACAGGTTGGGCAGAGCAGTTGAGGTTCGTACACTTGCTGGCAGAGCTCTGATCCGTGTTCTTCCCATCATTAGCACCAATCCAGGCCTGCAGAACCTGACCTGGCAGAACAAATTAGTCCACCTGCAGGCCCCCTGCCAGGTTAAGACCTGGGCTCCATCCTGTCAGGGGCCCCCATGGTCGGCTTATTAATGAGCGTGTCTTTTCATCCAGGAGGGAGAGATTCTCTACATATTCTCCCCCAGAGTCCTTACGGATTCCAACACTTTTCATAACTACACTAACGGTAATGCATGTACAACAAATTGTTTAAGTGTCAAATCAGATTTGGTTATGCATCAGTATGTTTCATTTCAGTGCAGGAGGAGCAGCTGTGTATGCTGGTTGGTGCAACAGTAGTGTGAGTTGGGTTAGGCTTCAGAATACCTGGGTTGTATTTATTAGGCACTAAACGGAAGAAAATGGACTGAAAACAGAATGACTACCTAGACATGTCCAGTAAGAAGTGCTTGTTTCACTACGTTGTGCCCCAATCAATACAACCCTGCTTACCCACTATACTGGACCCCCTCCCAGTATTTGATCGAGACCCTAAGTGTCCCGGATGCTCGATGGTCCCACCACAACCCTCTATATTTCATTAAAGCAATTAAGAGGGCCGGCGCAGACGCTCCCCCGTTGACAGAATCACTCACTGTTGAGAAACGTCTGCGCTATGATGTGTTGCCTGAACCAAACCATTAAAAGAGCCATTAAAAAAAAATCCTGTTTGCACCAAGTCTACTCCTCAACCACAGCTCAGAGCTATTGATGTCAAGTTATATTAAAAGCGCAGCACTGCGCTCTGGGGCCCGGGTTGGCATGTTTTTGCAGGTGAATTTACTAACATTGCACATGATAAGGCTGTGGTTCACAAATCTCCTAAAAGCTGATTAATAATACAGAGGAATTCAATTGAACGAGACAAAAAAGACAAGTCCTATACTGTGCGTTATAGGGAAATAATGCACGCTCTAGAATGCCCTTCAAGCCAATCAGAAACGAGTATTCAACAATGCCATGGTATAAAGCATAAAAAAGGCTGTGACCCAAGGTTGGGTCATGGAAGAATGGCGCTGGAGGGGATGTCTGCCGTTTTAAGGGCTCCTAACCAATTGTGCTATTTTGTGTGTTTTCTCGCATCAACTTATTTTGTACATAACGTTGATGCTACCATATCTTATGACCGAAAAGAGCTTCTGGATATCAGAACAGCGACTACTCACCTTGAACTGGACAAAGATTTTTTCTTTAATGATTACGATGCAAAGGAGATAATGTTGCTCCCAGACGAGGTCCAAATTCCCGTCATTCGCATGATAAAAATAAGGAAATACAGGGGGCGGAGATCAGGGTGCCTTGTAAGAATTTTTCGGCGAGTGGGTAACCCGCATCAAGAACTGATCTACTGGGCAACGTGCAATCACTGGAGAATAAACTGGATGAGCTCCGTTCGAGACCATCCTTCTAACGGGACATGTAATATCTGTAATATCATATGTTTCACCGAGTCGTGGCTGAACGACGACACAGATAATGTACAGTTGGCTGGGCATCGGCAGGACAGTACAGCTACTTCCGGTAAGACGAGGGGTGGGGGTGTGTGTCTATTTGTCAATCACAGCTGATGCGCGATGTCTAATATTAAGGAAGTCTCTAGGTATTGCTCGCCTGATGTAGAGTACCTCATGATAAGCCGTAGACCACACTATCTACTCAGAGTTTATCTATATTTCGTAGGCCATCTATTTACCACCACAATCCGACTCAACGAGCTGTTTAAGGCCATAAGCAAACAAGAAAATGATCATCCAGAAGCGGTGCTCCTAGTGGCCGGGGACTTTAATGCAGGCACTTAAATCCATTTTACCTAATTTCTACCAGCAACCAGAGAGAAAAAAAAAACGACCACCTTTATGCCACACACAGAGACTCATACAAAGCTCTTCTTCACCCTCCATTTGAAAAATCTGACCATAATTCTATGCTTCTGATTCCTGCTTACAAGTAAAAACTAAAGCAGGAAGTACCAGTGACTCGCTCAATACGGAAGTGGTCAGATGACGCAGATGCTACGCTACAGCACTGTTTTGCTAGCACAGACTGGAATATGTTCCGGGATTCATTCAATGGCTTTAAGTGCATCGACAAAGTCGTCCCTACAATGACCATACGTACATATCCCAACCAGAAGCCATGGATTACAGGCAACATCCGCACCGAGCTATAGACCAGAGCTGCCGCTTTCAAGGAGCTGGACACTAATCCAGAAATCCTGCAATGCCCTCAGATGAACCATCAAACAAGCAAAGCGTTGAATACAGGACTAAGATTGAATCCTACTACACCGGCTCTGACGTTGTTGGATGTGGCAGGGCTTGCAAACTATTATGGACTACAAAGGGAAACCCAGCCATGAGCTGCCCATTGACGTGAGCCTACCAGACAGGCTAAATGCCTTTTATGCTCGCTTTGAGGCAAGCAACACTGCAGCATGCATGAGAGCACCAGCTGTTCCGGATGACTGTGTGATCACGCTCTCCGTAGCCGATGTGAGCAAGGCCTTTAAACAGGTCAACATTCACAAGGCCGCGGGGCCAGATGAATTACCAGGACATGTACACAGAGCATGCGAGGACCAACTGGCAAGAGTCTTCACTGACATTTTCAAGCTCTCCCTGACCGAGTCTGTAATACCTACATGTTTAAAGCAGACCACCATAGACCATGTGCCCAAGAAAGCGAAGGTAACCTGCCTAAATGACTAACGGCCCATAGCACTGTTTTGAAAGGCTGGTCATGGATCACATCAACACCATCATCCCAGACCCTAGACTCACTCCAATTCACATACCGCCCCAACAGATCCACAGATGACGCAATCTCAATCGCACTCCACACTGCCCTTTCCCACCTGGACAAAAGGAACACCTATGTGAGAATCCCGTTCATTGACTACAGCTCAGCGTTCAACACGATAGTGCCCACAAAGCTCATCACTAAGCTAAAGACCCTGGGACTAAACACCTCCCTCTGCAACTGGATCCTGGCCTTCCTGACAGGCCGCCCCCAGGTGGTAAGGGTAGGCAACAACACATCTGCCACACTGATTCAACACAGGGGCCCCTCAGGGGTGCGTGCTTAGTCCCCTCCAGTACTCCCACGACTGCGTGGCCTAGTACGACTCCAACACCATCATTTGCTGCCGACACAACAGTGGTAGGCCTAATCACCAACAACAATTTTTTCATTTAACTAGGCAAGTCAAGTTAAACAAATTCTTATTTACAATGACGGCCTACCAGGGAACAGCGGGTTAACTGCCTTGTTTAGGGGCAGAATGGCAGATTTTTATCTTGTCAGCTCAGGGATTCGATCCAGCAACCTTTCAGTTACCGGGCCCAACGCTTTAACCACTAGGCTACCTGCCGCCCCAAATAAGACCGCCTATAGGGAGGAGGTCAGAGACCTGGCAGTGTGGTGCCAGGACAACAACCTCTCCCTCACTGTGAGCAAGACAAAGGAGATGATTATGGAATACAGGTAAAGGAGGGCTGAACACGCCCCCGATTCCCATCGACGAGGCTTTAGTGGAGCGGGTCGAGAGTTTTAAGTTCCTTGGCGTCCACATCATCAACAAAGTATCATGGTCCAAACACACCAAGACATTTTTGAAGAGGGCACGACAACACATTTTCCCCCTCAGGAGACTGAAAAGATTTTGCATGGGTCCCCAGATCCTCAAAGTTCTACAGCTGCACCATCGAGAGCATCCTGACCAGTTGCATCACCGCCTGGTATGGCAACTTCTCGGCGTCAGACTGTAAGGCGCTAGAAGGTAGTGCGTACGGCCCAATACATCACTGGGGCCAAGCTTCCTGCCATCCAGGACCTGTACGAAGCGGTGTCAGAGGAAGGCCAAAAAATTGTTAGACTCCAATCTCCCAAGTCATAGACTGTTATCTCTAATATCGCACGGCAAGCGGTACCGGAGAGCCAGGTCTAGGTCTAAAAGGCTCCTTAACAGCTTCTACCCCCAAGCCATAAGTCTGCTGAACAATTCATCAAATGGCCACCGTTCCCATTTGCATTGACACCCCCACCCCCCTTTGTTTTTACACTGCTGCTGCTCGCTGTTTCGTATCTATGCATATTCACTTTACACCTACCTACATGTACAAATTACCTTGACTAACCTGTACCGCCGCACATTGACTCAGTATGGTACCCTTGTATATAGCTTCATTATTGTTATTTTGTGTTACTTTTTTTTTTACTTTAGTTTATTTAGTAAATATTTTCTTAACTCTATTTTATTAAAATAGCATTGTTGTTAAGGGCTTGTAAGCATTTCACCTGTTGTATTCGGCACATGTGAAAAATGTAATGTTATTTGATTTGAGAGGAGGAAGGGGAATATTTTATTCCATTACAGTAGTGGGGATCCAGCTGTGATTCAGACCGTCATTTCTCACACGCGTGACGTTCATGATTTCATTAGCTCCTCTCTGAAGAGTTTTTGACATAACTGGTTACATAAAAAGTATTGATGGTGTATGTCCCCAAAAAATCTAAAGAAATTAGAAATATTGTATATAGATCCAACACAATTCTCTAGATTTGACCCATTGTTTTTGTAGATACAGTATTTGAAAAGGAATGGTATTGGTGTTGGAAACAGAATCTCAAATATGTGTTTCCCGTGGCATTCCCAGTGGATGAGATTACACAAGAATAAAGGTATTACCATTTCACTGTAAAAGTTTATAATCTTCCTGTTGAGCACGACCCCAATTGCAACAAGAAACAACTTACAGAGAACTGTAAATTGTAATTGTGTGGCACTGTTTTCCACTGGTGGGCATCTAGCCTAAGCTGTGGGTGTTGCTAGTTTTCCAATGTTGTCAATAAACACATAATGCCTTATTCTGACAGCCCAGATAATCCAGGGAATTGCTTGCCAACTAACAGGCCCAAGTGGAGTGAATTTAACCTAACCCCGCCACTTCCCTCTAAGCACCCCTTGCTTCACCCAGCTGTGTGGAAGAAGGAACGCTTGGAAGACAGAACCCTGGTTAATTATGCATTGCTATGTTGGTACTGTATTTATAGAGCATTTACGCAAATGGAAAGCAGAGAGTGCGAGAGAGATGCAGTGAGCCTTTTGGCTCTGAGTGTTTTAAGTTTATAATGAACAGGCTCTGGTTCGAGCGAGAGAGAGACTATTTTTCCTGGCTGGGGCACATTCCCTATTCATTAGATGGCTGAGCGATGGAGGGCTAGGCTAATAGGGGTGCAGCTATCTGGTAGTTAATGAATTACATTCTGATTGGTGCTCCTCAAATAATGCTAGTCTTGAACAATGACCTTGGAATTACCTCAATCTAAGAATATAGCAAATGTGTTATTATAATAACTAGTAGTACTACTGCTTTAGGTGATTTTGAAGAGTCTCACAGTCAATCGATCAATAATATAATACTTTTAGCAAAAAAAAAACATTAATTTATAATCTGATGAAACTATGAGAATAAAAAGGTTCAGAACTTTTGTGAAACATCACACCACAATAGAAAGATACATGGCAAATAGAAATCCAATATGGATGGTGTTAAACAATAGATGGGAGGGGTTGAATGTAGATGAAGGTTGAGACTAATAACAACAAGATAGCAAATGTAAAATATACTGTGTCTGTAAAATGTATATAGTTTCAGAACTGTTATGAAATAGCACAGTTAAAAATATTGCAAATAGAAATCAAACTGGATGGAGATCAGAAATAGATGGGAGAGGTGGAGGTTAGAGGAAGGCCAGGACTAAAAACAAACAAAATAGAACTATTGTAAAATAGATTGTGTCTGTAAAATGTATATAGTATGTATAGGCTGGAAGTAGAAGCCTAAGTGTTGTTTATTAGTTTACTCCAATTAGGGGAGGGGTGGTAGGGTTTGCGGGAAATAATAAAGGAAAATATATTTTTAAAAGATGTATGTATATTTATATGTGGTTGTGTGTTTATGTGGGTGTGTTTGTGTGTGTGTGTGTGTGTGTGTGTGTGTATATATATATGTATGTGTATATATATATATATATATACACACACTACAGTTCAAAAGTTTGGGGTCACTTAGAAATGTCCTTGTTTTTGAAAGTAAAGCACATTTTGTCCAGTAAAATAACATCAAATAATCAGAAATACAGTGTAGACATTGTTATCACCAACCATCACTCCTGTGGCCTATTAGTAGAAGCCTGTTATGAAATAGGCCCATTATCAGTCCCATTATCAGCAACCATCACTCCTGTGTTCCAATGGCACGTTGTGTTTGCTAAACCAAGTTTATCATTTTAAAAGGCTAATTGATAATTAGAAAACCCTTTTGCAATTATGTTAGCACAGCTGAAAATTGTTATGCTGATTAAAGAAGAAATAAAACTGGCCTTCTTTAGACTAGTTGAGTATCTGGAGTATCAGCATTTGTGGGTTCGGTTACAGGCTCAAAATGGCCAGAAACAAAGAACCTTCCTCTGAAACTCGTCAGTCTATTCTTGTTCTGAGAAATGAAGGCTATTCCATGTGAGAAATTGCCAAGAAACTGAAGATCTCGTACAACGCTGTATACTTCTCCCTTCACAGAAGAGCACAAACTGTCTCTAACCAGAATAGAAAGAGGAGTGGGAGGCCCCGGTGCACAACTGAGCAAGAGGACAAGTGCATTAGAGTGTCTAGTTTGAGAAACGGACGCCTCACAAGTCCTCAACTGGCAGCTTCATTAAATAGTACCCGCAAAACACCAGTCTCAACGTCAACAGTAAAGAGGCGACTCCGGGATGCTGTCCTTCTAGGCATTCCTCTGTCCAATGTCTGTGTTCTTTTGCCCATCTTAATATTTTATTTGTATTGGCCAGTCTGAGATATGGCTTTTTATTTGAAACTCTGCCAAGAAGGCCAGCATCCCGGAGTCGCCTCTTCACTGTTGACGTTGAGACTGGTGTTTTGCGGGTACTATTTAATGAATCTGCTAGAGTCAACCAATTAAGCTCAACACACTATCACAGCTTATTGTGAAATAGACAAATTACTTATTAGAAATTTGTGACAGGCACACACACAAAAAAGGAAAATGTTGTGTGTGTGTTACACGATTTTCTTTCTTCATAACGCATTCGTGTACATTGCACAAATTCTAATTTGTGGCTAACGTTAACTGGGCTAGGGTTAAGGTTAGTTAACATGCTAGCTAAGTAGTTAAAGGGTTAGGAGCTGGGTTAATTTAAGGTTAGGGGAAGGGTTAGCTAATATGCTAAGTAGTTACAAAGTAGCAAGTAGTTGCAAAGTATCAAAAGTGCTAAAGTTATTTGTGATGAGATTTGAACACACAACTTTTGTGTTTCTAGATGTTTGCGTTATACGCCAACCCATCCTCCCAGACCAACTACTGTCTTTATCTGTGATTGAAATTCACTGTATAGAAAATTGTGTACTGCAAATGTGTACTGGTCACAAATTTCCAATAAATTATTATTATTTCACAATAATCTGTGATACTAAATTGTTGATTCTATAGATAAAGTATGACATTTAAATAAAAGGCAAATGTTGCCCATGTTAATGACTTGAATTTCAATAATTTAACAAAACATTCAATGTAGAATAAAGACATGTTTTTCTTTTCAATTGATTTCCTTTATTCATTTTGTCTCTCCCTCCCTCTCACAACAATATGACTATGCATTCTGTACTAGTAGATTGAGCATAATAGCTATGTGCAAGAACAATCCATTCAATAAAAATGTACATATACAGTATACAATATTGCTTTTTTTGTGACTTACACAATGCTGTGCCTCACAAAAGTAAGATATTGTCAAAGGAGCGCCCCTCATCTGTAAAATAATACACAATAGCTGGGAAATATTTTGCTGTTGCCAATGGTTACCTTCAACAGTTCAAACAGGGGCACGTTGGGTTTCTCATTCCTCCATTAGTTTCTAGGCAACATATTGCTTCACTTCCTCTTTCATACGGTCACACTGACACGCTAGTAAGGCAACACAAATAAACATCCTGTTTCTCAAAGAGACTACTGAATAAAAATATAAATGCAACATGTAGTGTTGGTCCCATGCTGAAATAAAAGATCCCAGCAATTTTCCATACACACAAAAAGCTTATATAGTGAGCATTTCTCCTTTGCCAAGATAATCGATCCACCTGATAGGTGTGGCATATCAAGAAGCTGATTAAACAGCATGATCATTACACAGGTGCACCTTGTGCTTGGGACAATAAAAGGTCACTAAAATGTGCAGTTCTCACACAACTCAATGCCACAGATGTCTCAAGTTGAGGGAGTGTGCAATTTGCATGCTGACTGCAGGAATGTCCACCAGAGCAGTTGCCAGAGAATTTAATATTAATTTCTCTACCATAAGCCGCCTCAACGTCATTTGAGAGAATTTGGCAGTACGTCCGACCGGCATCACAACTGCAGACCACGTGTATCCACACCAGCCCAGGACCTCCACATCCGACTTCTTCGTCTGATGGTCTGACACCAGCTGATGAAACTGATGAGTATTTCGGTCTGTAATAAAGCCTTTTGTGGGGAAAAACTCATTCTGATTGGCTGGGCCTGGCTCCCAAGTGGGTGGGCCCATTGATGCGCCCATTCCCAGTCATTTGAAATCCATAGATTAGGGCCTAATGAATTTATTTCAATTGACTGATTTCCTTATAGGAACTGTAACTCAGTAAAATCGTTGAAATTGTTGCATGTGTCTGTTCATATTTTTGTTCAGTATATTATTGCAATAGTTACTATGTGCAAGACATCCTTGGATTGATTATACAGTATGCATACAATTCAGTAAATATGAGTAAGTATTGTCTTGACTTAAATATGGGAACACCGTCAACATCGCTACATGAAGCTGTTCCAAATGTATTAGTGTAACAGCTCCATTTGTCAATGTTGTTGAAATTACCACATCAAGACATTACTTATCAATACTGTATGTCATTGTTCAAACAGCTAAACGTCTGCTAAGCGCAACAGGATTTTACTGTACATCTGTTGGGAAAGGAAAACATCTGCAAAGCTTAAAATCTCCCCACAAAAGGCACTGTAGTGAGTGCAACCGTTATAACAGTCATGTCATTATGAAAACATAAGCCTAACAATTACAATGGGTGGTTTAAAATCAGCTTTATTTATGGCAAACAATTCCTTGTTTTTCTCCACAGTTGAATATGAAACTATGTTCTTGTAGAAAAATTCCACTGTGCTCCAAGATAAACACTAATGGAGGACTTCTGAAACAAAGGCTGTGCCATGGCTCCAACTATATTGTATGTCTCGGCCACAGTATTCTTGTTGCTTGTTGTATAAACATACAAATATTGACCTCAAAACAGAAAATCAACATTGTTTCTGAAATTAAAATGGGCTAAATAATTATACTACCAGATTATCCTGTCCAACTTCATGATTTGCTGTGGGGCAGACAGGCAGGCAGGATTTTAATCACATTAACCCGGGAAAGCTTTATCAATAGGGATAATGATTGTCCATGCTGGTTCATATGCAGACCATGTGCTGATCTCCTTGTGGATGTCAATTGTGGGGCCAAATGCTCAAGGAGTCATTACCCTGAACCAAAGGGGGCTTAACCAGGACCACATGGTAGCCGGAGTTTGGGTTAAGCAGGTGGCGTGGAGTACCGTAGGATCGCAAGGTCTGGACAATTGTAGTTCGTCTGTGGATGATTGGCAGTTATGAATGAATAATAAACACTCATGCATGGGGATAGTAGATTACAGTCAGTGGTGGAGAGGAGGGTAGACGCACTGAAAATATATTGAAACTATAAGGAGCGTTACTTTATTCATTGCGAACAGCGATCACCCAACTATTTTAACACCACTACATCACTGACACTGTACATAGTCTGGAGATATGCGTGTCCAGGTCTACTGTATTACGAAAGACCGTCTGCAAACCTTAAATTGAAATACATCTATGAAACAGGGTCACCACCCCGTGAAGATGATCCATCCTACGGTTGGATGAGGAGTCTGGAGTTGTCACGCCAACCAACCCCACCAGGGGGAGGATGTACACCATAGTGAAGATCAAGACCCCTATGACTCAGACTAAACTGCTATTCCAAAACCCTTCCCCATTGGCCAATCCAGACCCAGCTCTCCGCTGCAGGGTAAGCAACCCCACGACTGATCCTCTGGATATCTAAAATATGGACAAATGATTTACTAACACTGTCTTATGGTGCATGTGTAGTGCGTACAGCCGTGCTCTGCACTCTCCTCTTGTCGCCAGACAGCAGGTTCAGCTGGCACAGCAACATGGATGGATATGCTACAGACGGCCCCACAGCTGCTGTCTATCCAGAATGATAGCACTGGGCATGTTATGTATTTTGAGGGACTACACATATGACGCATGTCACATGCAGTGTACATTTAACAAGCATTTTACAATAGCCCTCTGTCTTTTCCGGGGGAAATAGTGTATCGTGCATTATTTGATGATGTAATGCAATGTAGACATAAATCTACAGCTATTGTGCATTCTAATGTTGAAAAATTCTGATTAAACTCTAAGTTTGTAGCGTTGTCTTTTCCCTATATGTTACAATAAATGTATAGCAAGTTCTGTATTTTCCCCAGAGGCTACTACCCACTGCAGTTCAGTCTAACTTTTGAGAGCTGATTTGTTTCACGATTCATGCTGTTAAATTAATAATATGTTAACCATTTGACACCTTAAAGACTTTGACAATAATACATTACGGCTTTGAATATTAATTTGGGGTCCTTAGAAAGTGTTTTACTCCTTTCTCTTTAGGGATTGCATAGGTGTTAACATATATGGCTAATTGACAAGCTGAACCAATTAAAACTCGGCAGAAATGAATAGTAGCCTAATACATTATTCAAATGACTGCTATACCTGCAGCACTGCATATGTGATGTTTAAGTGTGCAGAGAGTCACTTCAATTATCTGCATTGAAATACCTTTTTCTTTACCTACTCACAGTCTAAAGATTGTATGTATCTTTACTAACTTAAAAGTTCTAGCTGCTATCATGAAGGGAACTGTTATCATAATTCCTTACTGCCAGGAGGACCTAGTCTTAGTGAGTGTTAAAGCTTCAATAAATATGTTTTAATATGCAAGGATTGTCTATTGTTTTTAACTGCTCTTTGTCTTATTCCATTTCCACACTATGGAGCCAACCAGCTCAGTACAGCTCCGCTTGGCCTGCCTCAGCTTGGCTCAGTACTGTGAAAAGGGCATTACAGTCCTGTCTGTCTCCAAGCCTGACCCTGTTTGCCCCCAAACCCACCAATCCCAGCGCAGCTCCTCCCTCGGCCTGGCTCGGAGCGGTTGCTATGAAACAATCTTGCATAATTAATTTACCCAACTGCATGCAAATATGTGGACAATTAACCCCTTTTGTTTGCATAATAAATTTGGATATTTAATGGGAGCTCATCTGCACGCACGCTGCTGGCAGGAACAACACAAAGCAGCGGCATTGTGTAAGAGAGGCGGAACACACACCCCTTCCCCATCCTCTCTCTCTGCAATCATTCCCCCCCCAATACCTGAGAGACGCGCCAGATAGAGACTGTAAATTACCCCTAGCACTGCCACACTACTGTAATTACAACCCTGCGTGATGCACCAAGAGGCCCATTGATGTGCAGATGAAGATGGACTATGTGTGTTGCGCTGAAAGAACCCATGTTTTGGTTTTGCTCTGTCAAAAGAACAGCTGGGTTGCCATTTTCTCTCAAATTAGATTTCCACTGAAGCACTGTGCTGTTAAATTCAAAGGCGCATTACAGAAATGTTCCCTTAATTTAATTCAAAGAAGAGTCATGAGGGCAGAGCGACAAGTCAATCTCGAGCGATTCAAATTGGCAAAAAGAGCTATATCCTCTTTATAATAAAGTTGAAAGGTTGAAAAGGTAAATGGTGGCTTCTATAAGTTTCCCCGTCATACACAAAGCAGCTGGTATGACTCTCGCGATTTGGACCTGAACTGAAAACGATATTAGTTTGAAGTGAACTAGTATAGCTGGGTAAATTATTTAAAAAATAACCATGAATGACAAATGTAAAACCTACTGCTAACATGTTCAATTGCTATTCTTCAATGTGAGGAAGAAAACACCATAAACTGATTAACTGCCAAACCATTAACTAATCAAGTGTTTCTCCAGTCTTCTCCATTGAGATGACATACTTGAATACATTCCCTCACACTATCTCAAACCATAATACCAAAATACTTCAACAGAGGAAATGTGGATATCTTTTCTTCACAACTGAGTAAGTAGTGAGTGATAGTGTAAAGCTCAGGTAAAGGTAGTACCTCTCTGCAGTATCCTGGGCTCTCAGCAGCCTGTGCAGCTCCTCTCACTCGCTCTGTTTGTTTTCATATGGCAGTTTTAAAAAAAGAGGGTGTTTCTCCTTTGTGGGGAAACAGTGGTCAGTGATACCCCTGCCATGTGGAGAGACACTGGAGAGCCCAAACATAGGCTCCACCCTTCTTGGAACTCAGTGCCCTGAGGATGACATGCAGGGTTAGGGCTAGGGGAGAGCCCATCCGGCCATCCCAGTACCAACCCTGCCTGTCACCCAACCCTCACATCCAATCATAACATCACAGTAATCTATAGAACCATGGATGTGTGTAGTATAGTCCTTCACGTCCAATCATAAGACAGTCATCTATCTAATACTAACGTGTCTCTAATTACTTGTTTATTAGGCTACATTTATGGGTCTGACGTGAGCTTTCACCCCGACTTCAGAGTGCGGTATAACCTTTACTAAAATAAATGCACACAGTATCTGTGTGACCCTGGGTGATCGAATATCTGTGGAGAGGATTTTGCTATGGGAAAATACATTTATATCTCATAAAGTGGTACAGTAGATGTTTCTGGAAAAATTATCAAAACTAGTTACTGTTATTTAAACAATGCTACCTTATTGTCTTGTGATTAACCACAGATATGCCTACATGACAGAAACCATAGACAGGTTGTAATAAGCGTTGAGTTTTGAAAGGAGAGTCAAACAGTGTGACTGCCTTTAGCCCAGTGTGATTTAGATTTATTCAGTGGAAATAAAGAGAGCGAGACAGTGGCTGTGCCAAACAACCTGGCTTATTTGACTGCCTCTGTCTCAGGGCTCAGAGCCTTTTCACATTTCTGATTAGCAGTCACATTTTATCACTCTGTAGACAACTCAATTTTCGTTGAGGGGAGAGGGAGGGGGTGAGGAGGCAGGAAGGGCTGGAGAGATGACATGGGGACCCCAGTGAGCTGAGAGCTGAAGCTGATAATTAGACTTGGGGTCAAAGAGACAGAATTATTTGGCTTGTGTAGACAGCAATTTCCTCAAGCCACATGAGATGAGATATCACAAGCTGTTACAAATGTGCACCGGGAAGCCATGCGAGTGGGGTCAAAGTCAATCTTATATTCCCCACAGCAATCCGAATATTGAAAGCACCAACTAACTAGGGACCGAATCATTTAATTTGACTCCTTACAAAAGGGAAAGACTGTCCCCTCAGTCTCAGCTTTCAATTTCAGGGGCTGGTTGAGTTCACAGCTCTGACATAGCCTGATAATCATGTCTGAATACTCCTCGCTTTATTTCAGACGAGAGAGAGTTGGATTCTGGGTTAAGGTTGGTAGTCATATGACCGTCTTGTCCTTCTAACTCATCAAACGTGGTAGAATTTAATGATGGGTTTGAGGTCTCCTGTGTATGCCCTCCCACTTGGCTCATAAAAAGTGCATCTCAGTGAGCTATGCCTTTAGACTACAGTATGTGTATATGAGTGGAACCCTGTGTCCATGCAAACTCGGAACAGACTAATAGATTATGGAATCACAGGTACAGTGCATTCGAAAAGTATTCAGACCCCTTGACTTTTTCCACATTTTGTTACGTTAACAGCCTTTTCTAAAGAAAACATTTTCCCATCAATCTCCGCACAATACCCCATAATGACAAAGCAAAAACAGGCTTTTAGACATTTTTGCAAATGTATTAAAAATAAAAAACTGAAATACCATACCTTTGGCAACGATTACAGCCTCGAGTCTTCTTGGGTATGACACTGCAAGCTTGTCACACCTGTATTTGGGGAGTCTCAAGCTCTGTCAGGTTGGATGGGGAGCGTCACTGCACAGCTACTTTAAGGTCTCTCCAGAGATGTCCGTTCGGGTTCAAATCTGGACTCTGGCTGGACCACTCAAGGACATTCTGAGAATTGTCCCGAAGCCACTCCTGCGTTGTCTTGGGTGTGTGTTTAGGGTCGTTGTCCTGTTGGAAGGTGAACCTTCACCCTAGTCTGAGGTCCTGAGCGCTCTGGAGCAGGTTTTCATCAAGGACTTTCTGTACTTTGCTCCGTTCATTTTTGCCTTGACCCTGACTAGTCTCCCAGTCCCTGCCGCTGAAAAACATCCCCACAGCAAGATGCTGCCACCACAATGCTTTACCGTAGGGATGGTGCCAGGTTTCCTCCAGACGTGACGCTTGGCATTCAGTCCAAAGAGTTCAATCTTGGCTTCATCAGAGCAGAGAATCTTGTTTCTCATGGTCTGAGAGTCTTTAGGTGCCTTTTGGCAAACTCCAAGCAGGCTGTCATGTGCCTTTTACTGAGGAGTGGCTTCCGTCTGGCCACTCTACCATAAAGGCCTGATTAGTGGAGTGCTGCAGAGATGGTTGTCCTTCTGGAAGGTTCTCCCATCTCAACAGAGGAACTCTGGATCTCTGTCAGAGTGACCATCGGCTTCTTGGTCACCTCCCTGATCAAGGCCCTTCTCCACTGATTGCTCAGTTTGGCCGGGCGGCCAGCTCTAGGAAGAGTCTTTTTTCCAAACTTCTTCAATTTAAGAATGATGGAGGCCACTGTGTTCTTGGGGACCTTCATTGCTGCAGAAATGTGTTGGTACCCGTCCCCAGATCTGTGCCTCAACAGAACAGGTCTCGGAGCTCTACGGACAATTCCTTCGACCTCGTGGTTTGGTTTTTGCTCTGACATGCACTGTCAACTGTGGGACCTTACATAGACAGGTGTGTGCCTTTCCAAATCATGTCTAATCAATTGAATTTACCACAGGTGGACTCCAATCAAGTTGTAGAATCATCTCAAGGATGATCAACGGAAACAGGATGCACCGGAGCTCAATTTCAAGTCTCATAGCAAAGGATTTGAATACTTATGCAAATAAGGTGTCCGTTTTTTTATTTTATAAATTTGCTAAAATGTTGAAAACCTGTTTTTTCTTTGTCATTATGGTGTGTTGTGTGTAGATTGATGAGGACAAAAATTATTTAATCAGTTTTAGAATGAGGCTGTAACGTAACAAAATGTGGGAAGGGGTCTGAATACTTTCCAAATGCACTGTATCCCAATCTATGAATCCACGACAAAGACAATTTATAATGAAGAGACCTCCTTTTCACTATTGTTTTTCATATCAATGTACTGCACTTTGTTTTTGATGGAAGCTACAATCTGCAACCCACATAACTAACTACAGCTCCCTAGTTTGTTGACACAAACATGTATTTCTGTGTTAGGTCAGAAATATACATGTGTTGATGTGTGGTTTCGACTAACTATTTTGCCATTGTTATGTATATTCATAGTCAAATTAGCTTGTCTTATAGACACTTCTGCACATTAGTTGCACATGGTGTGAACAATGTAGCTCCTGCTATTATATATATCAAAATGCTGAACAGTATTACAGTACCAGGTAAGCGTATTCATCTGAGTAAATCTGTGTCTATCATAGAAAATGTATTGAATCCTCCAAACAAAAGAGAAACTGTAACATTCCAGCACACAACAAACCAACTCCTTCCTCTCCACAGGCAGCATTGTATTTTGTGAGTCCAATACAACAAAACGGTATTTTCATATGAAAAGGTGTTTTTCAAATGAGACAGAAGCTAGTGAAAAGGCACAGGAAGCTAACAGGACAGATGTGTAATTATACTATTTTTACTGCCAGGAGCTGAGTATGTGAGAGGAGAATTAGCATCACACCTGTGTATAATTGGCTAAATTAGCTTGTATAACGCCAGCTCTGAATAGTGGTGGACTTCAGGGGGAGGAGGTGTGTGGTGTTGGAAATCTAGGTTGTTGTTTAGACTCCCTTAGGAAACTTGTCAGGGGAGGAGAGGAATAGTCTGTAATCTTGGAGCTCATGGCAAAGGAACACTTGTGTGTCTTCACAGTGCTGTTGACAAACACAAGGCAAATTAGGTAGTTCAGATAGCCGTACAGTACTGCTTATATTAGAGAAAACGTGTGTGGCTATTTAGTTTATAAATTCCACTTGTGTTGCGTTTAAGACGCATAAATTGAGTCTCATTACAATGTACTGTGCCTCCTTGCCCAATGAAATTAAATCAGACTGTCCATAGTCCTCCTGTAGGATTCTCATGTATTTATGGTTCAAGTTACTGTGTAAGATGGCTACTGTACATCATCAAGTCAATGAAATCTGGGATAAACTGAAGAAGTGACAGGGAGGGAATATCATTGTAGTATTATTTTATATTAGAATGGGATTTATTTACTTTACATATGGTGGTGCTATGAGCCTGACGATGGCATATCATAGCTCTCCGTTGTTCATGACAGCTGTTAGGTCCTCTGTTCTGAGACTAGTGTCTGTGCAGATGTTGTCCACATATGTTTCATGTGGTCTTCACGCAAGCTAGGGTACCCAAAGAACAAGACTGCTGGTGGCCAGCTGGGAATGAGACATCAAAGGAAAACTTTTGTGAACAGTGCTGCAGTATGGATATGTCTATGACTTTCATCTGCATAGTGTGCAACTTTCTTTATATACTGTATGCCAGATGAACATGTCAAACATCCAAAAATATGGACCTTGACACTTTCAAAAGCCTGAACAAAGTAAATATTAAAAGAAATTGATTGTCTATTAGCGCCATCTATTGGTGAGTCGCTGCAATGATACCAAAATATTTTCATTTCTTTGTCCAAAAGATGCAGAACATAGCCTAGTGTACATACAATGAATTTAATAATGAAGAAGTTATGGAGCTCTATAAAGCAATGTATTTTTTAAAAGCATAGGGAATTTTGGTTTTATGTAACTTGATGCACGTTTTTGTGATTTAATCATATGCTCGAATTGAGTGTGAGTGACATTTTCCTTGACATTCGCAACCCACCATTCATTTTTCACAATACAACAGCACCGGTATTTCAGACAAATAAAATATATCCGAATAAGACTAAAAAGATCTGAGTATGCCTATGAATCAAGCATACTTGGAACATTTTATATGCTAGATAGAAAGACATATCAGTCGGTTATTTATTGACTTACTCATGTATTGCAGAGGAAAGCCCATAAAATTGTCAGAGACTCCGGGCACCGGTACCGAGTCAGTGTGCGGGGTACAGGCTAGTTGAGGTAATCTGTACATGTAGGTGGGGCAAAGTGACAATGCATAGGTAACAAACAAACGAGTAGTAGCAGTGTACAAATGGGATGGGGGGGGGTCAATGTAAATTGTCCGGTGGCGATTTTATGAATCCGGTGGCGATTTTATGAATTGTTCAGCAGTCTTATGGCTTGGGGGTAGAAGCTGTTGAGGAGCCTTTTGGTCCTAGACTTAGGTGAAAAAACAGTCTATAACTTGGGTGACTGGAGTCTCTGACAATTTTATGAAATCGCCACCGGATTCATAAAATCGCCACCTGACAATTTACATTGACCCCCCCATCCCATTTGTACACTGCTACTACTCGTTTGTTTGTTACCTATGCATTGTCACTTTGCCCCACCTACATGTACAGATTACCTCAACTAGCCTGTACCCCGCACACTGACTCGGTACAGGTGCCCCCTGTCTATAGCCTCGTTGTTGTTATTATTGTGTTTCTTTTTATTATTACTTTTTATTTTAGTTAACTTGGTAAATATTTTATTTTTCTTCAACTTCACGGAAAAGTCTACACTTGTTGTATTCGGCGCATGTGACAAATAAAGTTTGATTTGATATTTCAACATGACGAGAATGAAATTAAATCAAGTAGCCTACTTTACAGTCCCCTCCAAAACTTTTTTAACCTTTATTTTACTAGGCAAGTCAGTTAAGAACAAATTCTTATTTTCAATGACGGCCTAGGAAAAGTGGGTTAACTGCCTGTTCAGGAGCAGAACGTACCTTGACAGGTCGAGGATTTGAACTTGCAATCTTACGGTTACTAGTCCAACGCTCTAACCACCAGGCTACCCTGCCTCCACATGAATATCAGTGGACTATATGCATACATTTATCTCTTTGTGTTATTTTATATATTTGTTTATTTTAAAACATTTTCTTGCACAGAAAATCAAGGGACAAAAAAATTGTATAGCACCTGTAATGTAGTTGACTTTTAATTGTATTTTTCAGATTGGCTTTTATTTTGAAAAGGTTTTGACAATTCTACCGGAATAAACGTTGACTCCTCCCATTTCCGAATGTTTTGGTTCGGTTTGAAATTTAAACACCAAAGTCAGAACTTGAAGAGCGACGAGGGAAATTTAAAATATTGGAAAAGCTGACAAATTTGATTAAGATACAAATCGAGTAAAAGTAAGATGCACGTTTGCAAGACACGAATATACTCAATTTGTAATGTAGCTAGTTGGCTAGAGTTTAGCTATGCACGTCTAATTTAGTTTATACATTTGATAACGTTAGCTTGCTAAAGTTAGCCTATGGTATGCATTTTTTTGCATGAACTAGCTAGAATATACAGCCAAAGCTAGCTAAATAACGAAGACGAGATAGTAATTGGGTCATTCCACGAATTCGTAAATCTCGTTGCTACATGTATAATACAGATACAATTTGCCTATATAATATAATGATAGTTTAATCTAGTTAACGTTTGTACATTCAGATAACAGTTAACTACCTAGCTACATACCCATAGCTCTGGGGTGTATTCATTCATTTGGTTGCAAAGCGTGTCTTAAACGGAAGTCCAATATAAGCTATTTTAGTCGTTGTTTGGACAATGACTGTATGTGTTTATGTATATATGTAACAATGACTGTATGTGTGTATGTATATATGTACATGTGTACATGTGTGTATCTATATATATTTGTGTGTGTGTATGTGAATATACAGTTGAAGTCTGAAGTTTACATACACCTTAGCCAAATACATTTCAACTCAGTTTTTCACAACTCCTGTCATTTAATCATAGTAACAATGCCCTGTTTTAGGTCAGTTAGGATCACCACTTTATTTTAAGAACATGAAATATCAGAATAATAGTAGAAAAAATGATTTATTTCAGCTTTTATTTCTTTCTTCACATTACCAGTGGTTCAGAAGTTTACATACACTCAATTAGTATTTGGTAGCATTCCCTTTAATTGTTTAACTTGGGTCAAACGGTTTTTGTTTAACTTTGGGTCACACTTTTTCAGTTCTGCCCACACATTTTCTATGGGATTGAGGTCAGGGCTTTGTGATGGCCACTCCAATACCTTGACTTTGTTGTCCTTAAGCCATTTTGTCACAACTTTGGAAGTATTCTTGGCGTCACTGTCCATTTGGAAGACCCATTTGCGACCAAGCTTTAACTTCCTGACTGATGTCTTGATGTTGCTTCAATATATCCACATCATTTTCCCTCCTCATGATGCCATCTATTTTGTGAAGTGCAAAAAGTAAACAATGGAGCCAATGCATTCCAATACATTTTCACATGCAAATAGCACTTATTGGTATGATGTATCTGTAGTGCTCAAGGAATTACATTCCATGCAACAGTAGGGTATTTGAGGTGGGCTTGATTCAGCTGGGCGTTTGTACTTTTGGGACTATTCCATTGGCTCCATTCTACAAAGCAAACTAGCCTAGGCCAAATAAAATAAAATAAATGTCACATGCTTTGTAAATAACAGGTGTATACTAGCAGTGAAATGCTTACTTACAGGCCCTTCCCAACAATGCAGAGAGAAAATAATATAAATAAATAATAGAAAAATAATAACACAAGGAATAAATACACAATGAGTAACGATAACTTGGCTATATACACAGGGTACCAGTACCGAGTCTAGTGTATGTGATGAGTCAAACAAGTTAGTGCAGAAATTGTCAATTGGTTAACTATTTAGCAGCCTAATGACTTGGGAGTAGAAGCTGTTCAGGGTCCTGTTGGTTCCAGACTTGGTGACTGGAACCAACAGTCTTTGACCATTTTTATGGCCTTCCTCTGACACCACCTGGTATAGAGGTCCTGGATGGCAGAGAGCTAGTATCTTCAAAGTTTTCTAATACAGCTATGAAATTCATTTTTCAGGCAATTTCCACGTGAAGAATTACGTTTTGGTCTGACTATTAAAAATGAAGAGGAGGATTCGAAGATCTGAGCAGGAATACTCAATAGACTGTGAGTGATCAGTATGAAGGCCATTATGTTGTTGTAGTATAAAACACGTGCATGATAAAACCATCCTAGCAGAAAGTTATGGTATTTCTCTCTATTTTAAGGTTGTGCACTTTGTAAACTCAATGAAAATTGTCCGGACAAATATGGCGAGAAGATCACACTTAAGTCACATGAACTCACTGTGCACTACTTTTGCCTGGTAAGAGAGAGAGAGAGAGAGTGTGTGTATGTTAGAATTACTCATTGTTAAAATAATTGATTATGGCCTAGCTTGAACCAAAATATTTTCTCATTGTGGAATATCATTATTCAAACAGTAGCAATCTATTTGTTTTATTGTTCAGTTGTTTACTAAAGAATGTTTTCGGTGTCTGATTTTTTAAATATTCCAGCTGATGTCAAGTGGAGTGTATCAGCGTGGCGAGGAAAACGAAGGCATCTATGGCTTCTTGGTGGATGATATTAAACAGGAGGTCAGCAGATCCTACAGACTAGTAAGTCAGTGTGTTCATTCATATTGAGTGAGTATTTATATAGCCTCCTTTACTGTTTCTTTATAGGCTAGGTACCATTCTCCCTCTTCAGCTGAGCAGGCACTTTTGACGCTTGCTGCCATAGAGATACGGTACAAAACACACACAAACGTGTTCTATTTAACTCTGTGCTTGCCATGGCCCGCATGGTCTCAGAGCTGTTTCAGTAGAATAGAGTTTTACAGAGTGGCTTGACACACCAGGTAGAGGTCAGGAGCTTGATCACTCACCGAGCAGAAACGCTGCTCACCCCTGCTGAGAGACCACTGAAAGTAGTGAAGTCTGTTCAAGTTGTTTAGTAGGGTGTACGTTTGTATCAGGGTTAGCCTAATCCTAAAGTGTTTGTCCACTCCAAGCCTAAGAAGCACCTTTATTACAAGAAACATTCTGTACATATTTTAGATTTAGCCTTGAATAGTTTGTGGTTGCTTGGATTCTTGTTCAAAAACATTATTGCGTCATAAATGTACATTTTTGCTTTCTGTGTACCTTGTGTTTTAGAAGTGTGCAGTCTGCAAGAAGAACGGTGCCTCAGTTGGGTGCTACGTCAAAAGCTGCCGGAAAATGGTCCATTTTCCATGTGGCAAACAACACCAATTCATCTTTCAATTCACAGACCCATTTCCGTAAGTGACCGTGATTATATATTACCAGTATGTTGTGCCTAGAGATTCTAAACATAATCCACAGCAGCCATGGCAAACGTAGTAACAAGGGGAGAACTCTGCTCAATTCTTGTTTTTGAGATTAGAAATATATCCTTCAAAAAATTGTTAAGTCATATTGGTCTTCATCAAAATGAAATGAGCACTCTTATCTCACAGAAACAGAAACCATGCTTAATGCTTTGGTGCACCTCTGATTGTTTTTCCCCAGCTCCTACTGCAAGGATCACAGTCCCACCCAGTCGTTGCCAGTGTCGTCCTGTGTCAGTGAGCCCCTGTCATGCTCAGTGTGTCTGGACCCCATAGAGGCCGTTCTCTCCTACTCTGTCCTCAAGTGTCCTGCCTGCCATGGCAGCTGGTTTCACAGAGACTGTGTGCAGGTACTTACATCCAAACTAGCAGTGACCCTCTTGAGTGAACGTGTGAACACATTATTTATAAGCAACTTCATACTATATAGAAGGTGTTGTAACAGGGCTTTACATAATGTGGAATAACCCTTATTCCAACCTCTATCTAGCATTGCATTGGCATATAAGTGATTTGTGAAGCAGCTATGGAGGTCTTGCAGAGGGGTTAATGAATGCTTCATAAAACCGTGAATTGTAAGTGACTGCATGCAGTCTCTTATCTATTTTCTATCTATTCCACCAGAACCAGGCTCACAGTGCTGCCATGTTCTTCTTCAGATGCACTCTGTGCAACAACAAGGACATGTTCCAGCAGGAGATGCTCCGGGTGGGAATCCACATACCAGAGAGGTATTAGTCACCTTCTAGAACATTATTCATTCCTGTCCTGTGCCTTTTCCAGGGTCTACAGTATGTGTGATGTGTGGGGGTTGTTGAAAGCAGAGCAGAAGACTATTAGTGTTGTGGCATTATGAGTTTTAGCTAAAGTATTCTGTATCTGTGTGCCATAGAGATGCAGCCTGGGAGTTGGAAGAAAATGCCTATGGAGAGTTACTGCAGGTGTACCAACACTGTGATGCCAACAAATGTCTCTCCCACAGTGGTCGGACAAACTCTTCACGCACTGGGTAAGCTCTCTTGAAGTGTGGGTTTGGCTGAAATGGTTGACTGGGAAAAATGTGTTTATTACTCAAATAAATTTGAGTCTCATATGTTTTTGGTTTTCAGATCGTTTCAAATATTGCGTTGCATGCTCTGTGGCTCAAGAGGTACCCACCGAAAGTGTGCTTCCCTCAACGCTTTTGAGACTGACTGGGCTTGTGAGGACTGTGCAGCAGCTGTGGATGCAACAGGTAGTCTATTTGCCGTACTGTTATTTGTTTTGGTCTAACTGGACAGTGAAGTTATGACCAGACCAGTTATGATAGGAATGAAGAACTGATTTTATTATGGTGTGTATGAAGTCTCTACATCTCTGTTATAATCAGTCTTCTTTGTTTAGCTTCACTACCCAGACACACTGACTCTCCACAGCCCGCTGGGCAGAGAAGAAGCAGGTCCTCTAAACGGAGTCTTATCCTGACCCCACGCCAATCACCCATAGTCTGTAAAAGGTACTGTACATTATTGTCTAGCATTTCTTTCAGACAAAAATCCATGGTGTCCTTCAGTCAGTGGCTGGTCTATTGATAGTGCTATCGGCCCTGGATCACACATTGTCCCTGGAGGCATGGGTTCAAATCCCGACTGCGCTACTTTCCATTCTATGTCCCTCTCTCCATATCTCAATAACTACTTATTCACGGTATCTATCAATAAAAACAAAATACGTACAAATAATAATCATTATTATTGGCAACATAGACCAAGTCCAGATGTTTTCCAGGGGAAATGTTTAGTCTTTCCTTACATGCTGTGCTGAGAACACATCAGCCATATTGGAGATAAACAGATCATTTTTAATGATGGGCAGGCCATCGTTGTCGGGAAGCTCTGCTAAAGAGATCCTACAGGAGCTTGCCAGTCAGATATCACAGCACCACCCGTCCATGCCAGTGGTGGTGAGTGGGAACAAGGTCCTGGAGGCTGCCATGGAGTTAGTGAAGAGGAGCGACTTTAAGCCGTCCCATGCCCTGGCAGTGAGATTTACAAGCAGCAAGCACATTCCCAGCCCCGGCAACACCCGACGCTTCCTCAGCCTCCTGGTGCAGCAGCTGCAAAACACCATCTTTGAAGGTCCCGATGGTGCCAAGAACCTGACCCTCGACGCACAAGGTAGGTAAATAATCCCCCTCCCCCTTGTACAAAACACGCTCCAGCTCTCTATCATAAACTCACACTACCACCATCCCTTGCTGAGTCTGGGGTCATAAACTCACATTCGTAGTTACATTTTGGTCGTGCTGAGCGATTAGTGCTTTTTGTGTTCAATTATAAAAAACAATCACAGATTTTGGTTTCGATTATTTGGATTGAATGCTGTAACAACACAGAATATAACAATTAATACAAGTCCCATGATGGTAGTGACTGCCCATTACTGCTAATCACTTAATGACCATTTATTCACTTTAATTTAATAAATGATTTCAGTTGTGTATTTTACATTTGTTGTATTTGATGACTTTATTATTTCATTCCAAGTCATCTTATCTCTATAAAGCTGCCTATGCTGTCTGACAAAATCACTATTTTGTCATTCTTGAAAGTAAATAAAGCATACTTTTATGACTGCTGAATACCAACTATCAATCACTTAGATTTTGTATTTTCAGATGGAGATACATATGGAAGCAACAGCTGCTCTCTATATCCCCTCACAATCTATCTCTGTCTGCTTTACTGTAATAGCTGTACTAGGATCTGTCTGTGTTACTGTAATAGCTGTACTAGGATCTGTCTGTGTTACTGTAATAGCTGTACTAGGATCTGTCTGTGTTACTGTAATAGCTGTACTAGGATCTGTCTGTTTTACTGTAATAGCTGTACTAGGATCTGTCTGTGTTACCTGTAATAGCTGTACTAGGATCTGTCTGTGTTACTGTAATAGCTGTACTAGGATCTGTCTGTGTTACTGTAATAGCTGTACTAGGATCTGTCTGTGTTACTGTAATATCTGTACTAAGATCTGTCTATTTTACTGTAATATCGATCGTGCATTTTTCCATCTCTTCTGTAGCAGACGTAAAAGAAACACAGACCGGACAAGTAGATGCGCAATGGATTATGGTCATTGTTTTTTTAATTACCATGTTTTATGCGCTAAACTATGTACATCGTACAGTTCAGGCCTGATCTGATTTATCTCTGGAGAAACTGTACCGTGTGCGCATTGATCTCGCACCAAAAAAACAAACGTTGTTGAACCAACGTCGGTCAATTAGTTGTTTAAAAACCCCAAATAAACTGAAAATGTGGTTAATCGCTCAGCAAAACATTTTGGAGTTATTTTGTTAGCAAACAAGGGGATGTGGTTTCTATAGGTTCTCATCTTCTATGTATTGTCTCATTTCTATGTCCTGTTTTTCCTAGCTCTGAGGGAGGATGTCTACTTTGACGTAGGGTGTCTGCTGTCCCTGAGTCTGATCCACGGGGGGTCCTCCTCTGGGCTTCTTCTCCAGGGCTCTATACCAGCATCTGTTCAACTTCCCCAGGGATACTCCTCTCACTGTGGAGGACATGGGCAACACTGGATTTGCAGACAAAGTCAAGAAGGTACTTTTACCTTTTACCATGTCTCTTTTTTCTCTTAGATGCTAAATAGATTATAGATAGATTTTTTTCAAATGTGGGGCAGTCGCACTTCTCCCCCCCAAAATTGTTAATTGGATAGGACAGATAGGGGAAAGATAAAGATACTGCTGCTGCAGTATATGACCGCTGAACCACCCTATGACTACCTAATTGGCTATTCATTGCTAAATCATTGCCACTCAAAAAAATATTAAGTATTTTCAGTGTAAACTTAAACGACTAAAACCAAATATTAAGTATGTAGAAAACATAATGAACCGAATACATTTTTAAATAAGATAGTCTTTGAGAACTAATAATCGACAAAATTAAAAACTAGACAGTCAGGTAGAATAAAAAATTCCCCAAATGTCATGGTTTGACATTGATCTTGTTATAATGTTTGAGTCACTCAGATTGCATAAGAACACAACATAAGCCATTTCAAAATGTGTTGAATTGCAGGAAACTAGCTTTAAAACCATAGTCTTCTCCGCCCTGTGGCAAAATGTGTAGAATTGCAGGAAATTGTCTTTAAAACAGCAACATTTTGTCTCTGCGGCCAATTGGACGGCCTATAAAATGTTCCGTCGGATACCATGCCATTGGCCACGGCCACTACCACGCCCCCATCATGCCCACCACCTAAGCCCCGTTTTGATCCAGAAAAAACCCTGGCGTGACAAGTTACAATGTATATTTGTAGCGTTTGATGCATTGAGTCTTGGGCATTTTCAATTAGGTAAATGCAGATGGGCAACCCCATGCTTCAGCATATTTATTTAACGCAGCTATGCTGCATCAGTTAGACTACAGGTTATATTATTATATTATAAATTTTTCTTGGAGTAGAATGTCCATTCAAAATGTCAACAGAAGTGACCTCACAGTCATTCTCATAGAAAGAAAGAAATCCTAGGGGAAACACTGAAAAGCTTTAAATCATTTTCCAACTCTTTTGCTTCAGATTCAGGAATCTAAATCCTTGGAGGAATTGAGAGAGGCAATGCAGTCAGCTTCAGAATACCTGGAAGTGGCTGGGTGCATGAGACCAGTTGACAGCCTTTCTGACAAAGACGCACTTGTTGAAGATATTGTGAGCTTCCACCTAATCACAAGAATGCAGTTACCCTTCCAAAGGTTCGTATGTCGATGTTTTTACGAGTACATTTTTGACCGATGCACCGATATGACATTTTTTGCCGATACCGATATATATATTTTCCCTGCCAAAATAATCGATACCGATATAAAAATAATTATAGTACAGTTAAATAGTTAACACACACACATGGACGTAGCGGTCTAAGGCACTGCATCTCAGTGCAGGAGGCGTCACTACAGTTCCTGGTTTGAATCCAGGTTGTATCACATCCGACCGTAATTGGGAGTCACATAGGGCGGCGCACAATTGGCCCAGCATCGTCCAGGTTTGGCCTGGGTAGGCCGTCATTGTAAATAAGAATTTGTTCTTAACTGACTTTCCTAGTTAAATAAAGGTTACACACACACCACACTGACCAAAAAGTTATTTTGTTGGCATTTACATACACTACCGTTCAAAGGTTTGGGGTCAGTTTTGAAAGAAAATCACCTTTTTGTCTATTAAACTAACATCAAATTGATCAGTGTAGACATTGTTAATGTTGTAAATGACTATTGTAGCTGGAAACGGCAGGTTATTTTATGGAATATCTACAGTTGAAGTCGGAAGTTTACATACACCTTAGCAAAATACATTTAAACTAAATTTTTCACAATTCCTGACATTTAATCCTAGTAAAAATTCCCTGTCTTAGATCAGTTAGGATCAGTTCTGCCCACACATTTTCTATGGGATTGAGGTCAGGGCTTTGTGATGGTCACTCCAATGCCTTGACTTTGTTGTCCTTAAGCCATTTTGCCACAACTTTGGAAGTATGCTTGGGGTCATTGTCTTGAGATGTTTCTTCAATATATCCACATCATTTTCCATCCTCATGATGCCATCTATTTTGTTAGGTGCACCAGTCCCTCCTGCAGCAAAGAATTATGGTCATTGTTTTTTTAATTACCATGTTTTATGCGCTAAACTATGTACATCGTACAGTTCAGGCCTGATCTGATTTATCTCTAGAGAAACTTTTTCAGTTCTGCCCACACATTTTCTATGGGATTGAGGTCAGGGCTTTGTGATGGCCACTCCAATACCTTGACTTTGTTGTCCTTAAGCCATTTTTCCACAACTTTGGAAGTATGCTTGGGGTCATTGTCTTGAGATGTTGCATCAATATATCCACATAATTTTCCTTCCTCATCATGCCATCTATTTTGTTAGGTGCACCAGTCCCTCCTGCAGAAAAGCACCCGCACAATATGATGCTGCCACCCCTGTGCTTCACGGTTGGGATGGGGTTCTTCGGCTTGCAAGCCTCTCCCTTTTTCCTCCAAACATAACAATTGTCATTATGGCCAAACAGTTATATTTTTGTTTTATCAGACCAGGGGACATTTCTCCAAAAAGTACGATCTTTGACCCAATGTGCAGTTGCACACCGTAGCCTGGCTTTTTTATGGCGGTTTTGGAGCAGTGGCTTCTTCCTTGCTGAGCAGCCTTTCAGGTTATGTCGATATAGGACTTGTTTTACTGTGGATATATACTTTTGTACCTGTTTCCTCCAGCATCTTCACATGGTCCTTTGCTGTTGTTCTGGGATTGATTTGCACTTTTCGCACCAAAGTACGTTCTTCTCTAGGAAACAGAACGCATCTCCTTCCTGAGCACTATGACGGCTGCGTGGTCCCATGGTGTTTATACTTGCGTGCTATTGTTTGTATAGATGAACGTGGTACCTTCAGGCATTTGTAAATTGCTCCCAAGGATGAACCATACTTCTGGAGGTCTAAAAATTGAAATCTTGGCTGATTTCTTTAGATTTTTCCCATGATGTCAAGCAAAGAGGCATTGAGTTTGAAGGTAGGCCTTGAAATACATCCACAGGTACACCTCCAATTGACTCAAATGATGTCAATTAGCCTATCAGAAGCTTCTAAAGCCCTGACATCATTTTCTGGAATTTTCAAAGCTGTTTAAAGGCACAGTCAACTTAGTGTATGTAAACTTCTTACCCACTGGAATTGTGATACAGTGAATTATAAGTGAAATAATCTGTCTGTAAACAATTGTTGAAAAAATTACTTGTGTCATGCACACAGTAGATGTCCTAACCGACTTATATAGTTTGTTAACAAGAAATGAGTGGTTGAGAAACAAGTTTTAATGACTCCAACCTAAGTGTATGTAAACTTCCGACTTCAACTGTAAATCTCACCCAATGTCTTCAGTGTTTCTAGTGAGGGTGATCAGGCCTCACCAGGAAGTCAGAACACAGGTCATAGGTCAGTCAGCCCTATTAAGTATTTTCTTTCCCTGTTCTTCCAAACCCATTTGTGACCCAAACCCATTTGACCAAGAAGGAGAGTGATGGAGTGCTGCATCAGATGACCTGGCCTCCAATCGCCCGACCTCAACCCAATTGAGATGGTTTGGGATGAGTTGGACCGCAGAGTGAAGGAAAAGCAGCCAACAAATGCTCAGCATATGTGGGAACTCCTTCAAGACTGTAGGAAAAGCATTCCATTTGAAGCTGGTTGAAAGAATGTCAAGAGTGTGCAGGGCTGTCATCAAGGCAAAGGGTGGCTACTTTGAAGACTCTAAAATATATTTAGATTTGTTAAACATTTTTTGGGTTACTACATGATTCAATATGTGTTATTTCCTAGTTTTGATGTCTTCATTATTATTCTACAATGTAGAAAATAGTAAAAATAAAGAAAAACCCTTGAATGAGTTGGTGTGTCAAATGTAGACAGGTTCTGTATATACAGTACGTAAAACGTAGACTGCATTTTAAACTGTTAGAAATCTACTATACAGTGCATTCGGAAAGTATTCAGACCCTTTGACGTTTACCATATTTTGTTACCTTACAGCCTTATTCTAAAATGGATTTAAAAAATAATAATTTCCTCATCAATCTACACACAATATCAAAGCAAAAAGATACTTTACTCCGTACTTTGCTGAAGTACCTCTGGCAGCGATTACAGCCTCGAGTCTTCTTGGGTATGACGCTGCAAGCTTGGCACACCTGTATTTGGGGAGTTTCTCCCATTCTCTGCAGATCCTCTCAAGCTCTGTCAGGTTGGATGGGGGAGTGTCGCTGCACAGCTATTTTCAGGTCTCTCCAGAGATGTTCGACTTGTCCCGAAGCCTCTCCTGCGTTGTCTTGGCTGTGTGCTTAGGGTCATTGTCCTGTTGGAAGGTGAACCTTCGCCCCAGTCAGGTCTCTCCAGAGATGTTTGATTGGTTCAAGTCTGGGCTCTGGCTGGGCCACTCAAGGACATTCAGAGACTTGTCTCAAAGCCACTTCTGCATTTTCTTGGCTGGGTGCTTAGTTGTTGTTCTGTTGGAAGGTGAACCTTCGCCCCAGTCTGAGGTCCTGAGTGCTCTGGAGCAGGTTTTCATCAAGGACCTCTCTGTACTTTGCTCCGTTCATCTTTTCCTTGATCCTGACTAGTCTCCCAGTCCCTGCCGCTGAAAAACATCCCCACAGCATGATGCTGCCACCACCATGGTTCACCGTAGGGATGGTGCCAGGTTTCCTCCAGACGTAACGCTTGGCATTCAGGCCAAAGAGTTTGATCTTGGTTTAATCAGATTAGAGAATTCTTGTTTCTCATGGTCTGAGAATCCTTTAGGTGCCTTTTGGCTGTCATGTGGCTTCCGTCTGGCCACTATACCATAAAGGCCTGATTGATGGAGTGCTGCAGAGATGGTTGTCTTTCTGGAAGGTTCTCCCATCTCCACAGAGGAACTCTGAGCTCTGTCAGAGTGACCATCGGGTTCTTGGTCACCTCCTTGACCAAGGCCCTTCTCCCCCGATTGCTCAGTTTGGCCGGGCGGTCAGCTCTAGGAAGAGTCTTGGTGGTTCCAAACCTCTTCCATTTAAGAGTGATGGTGGCCACTGTGTTCTTGGGAACCTTCAATGCTGCAGACATTTGTTGGTAGCCCTGCCCAGATCTGTGCCTCGATACAATCCTGTCTCAGAGCTCTACAGACTATTCCTTCGACCTCAATGCTTGGTTTTTGCTCTGACATGCACTGTCAACTGTGGGACCTTATATAGACAGGTGTGCCTTTCCAAATCATGTCCAATCAATTGAATTTACCACAGGTGGACTCCAAGTTGTAGAGACATCTCAAGGATGATCAATGGAAGCAGGATGAACCTGAGCTCAGTTTCAAGTCTCATAGCTAAGGGTCTGAATACTTATGTAAATAAGGTATTTCTGTTTTCTGAACCTGTTTTTGCTTTGTCATTATGGGGTATTGTGTATATATTGAGGAAAAAGTCAAGGGGTCTGAATACTTTCTGAATGCACTGTAACTATGTTTGAGACATTGTGAGCCTGGTTTTTGTTAACTATATGTTAAAGGTCCAATGCAGCCATTTCTGGGTAACAATTAAGTACCTTACTTGTTTTCAATTAAAATGGTAATAAAGAAACCAAAATAGCTTCTTAGCAAAGAGCAATTTCTCAAGCAAGAGTTTTGCTAGAACTGTCTGGTACTGGTCTTGTGGGGAGTGGAAAATGTAAAACTAGCTGTTATTGGCAGAGAGGTTTGGAACTCTCTTTCTTATTGGTTGATTAACTAATTTACCGCTTGGTGATGTCACCAGGCAGGCCAAAACTGGCTGAGATTTCAGGCGGTCTTTTCAAACAGCTCTTACACTAAAAGGGCATTATCATAATTTTCACAGTGTTATTCCAACCTCCTAGTGTTGATGTGTATATATATATATATATTTCCACACTAACACAGGAAGATCACAATTTGTATTTTACTGGGCCTTAAACTATATTTTGTTGAACCTTTTTGTGTTTTTAGGTTCTGTGAAGGTTTGAAAACCCTTGGTGTGTTTGATCAGGTCCAGATGTTTCCGGGGGCCTTTGCCAGTCTGTTCTGTTCCTCTCCTGACAAGCTGACTGCTGAGACCATGTCTGCCCTCTTCACTGTTAAGTTTTCAGAACAGGAAGAGACCACGGGGAAGGAGAGTGCTGTGGTCACCTTCTGGAGACACTACCTAGTGGAGTGTGAAGGTACTTAAAAATACACACTCAAAGGCCATTCAGACAGTGTACACTACTATTACAAGTCTATTCAGTAAAACTAACACAAGCACATGAATGTCCCGGTCTGTCTCCATATATTACCCATCCTCACCAGTGTCTCTGTTCACTGGTTTCAGTTGGCAGATGTGCAACATCGCTAGAGGACGTGCTTATCTATGCCACATCCACTGATGTGGTGCCAGCCATAGGGTTCAGCCCCAACCCTACCTTATCCTTCCTCAACCCCCTGGACCCTGCCGGGGCCTTTCCCGAGAGCCAACCCAGCTCTAACCACCTGGTGCTGCCTGTGGTGCCATCCTACCAAGTCTTTAAGAAGAATATGGAGTATGCAGTGTGCCAGCTCACAGTGATGCAGGCCATTTGATCACAGAGTGTCTTGTTCTATATAAACACAGCTTTAACAGACTATTACTGAACTTGAGGGACATGTTTCATTTGGATTTTGGACTTCAATTAAAAAGGACTCACCTCAGACTTTAATAGAAGATTTAGGTAGGGTATTTCCATCATGACAGATATGCATTTTCTATTATAGACTTCAGCTGTTGACTTTCAGGAACAATTTTACACTACTTTAATAATTAGACGGATCATGATAGGTGCTACATTTGTTTGAATGGTAATGTTTGTTGCTTCGTTTGGGATTCTTAGATTTATTTTATGTTGTACATACTGAAGTGTGTGTATCAATGTTTTTTGTAAAGTTAATTATGCTACATTTGATGTTTTTGTGATTGTTTTAGCTTCTGTTTGTCTTTTGTGTTGGCTTTGTATTTTATATTTTTTAGTAACTTTACTCATGCCAAATAAAATGTTTGCATGTTATATACTTGGGGTAAAAATCTCAACCATCACAACAGTATTCAAAATGTATTAGGGCATGCTGAATCCACTGATATGCACTTATCTATCATTTTGCAGGCATCTCTATATATATATATATAACTATCACATCACTGGTAATATACACTGCTCAAAAAAATAAAGGGAACACTTAAACAACACAATGTAACTCCAAGTCAATCACACTTCTGTGAAATCAAACTGTCCACTTAGGAAGCAACACTGATTGACAATAAATTTCACATGCTGTTGTGCAAATGGAATAGACAACAGGTGGAAATTATAGGCAATTAGCAAGACACCCCCAATAAAAGAGTGGTTCTGAAGGTGGTGACCACAGACCACTTCTCAGTTCCTATGCTTCCTGGCTGATGTTTTGGTCACTTTTGAATGCTGGCGGTGCTTTCACTCTAGTGGTAGCATGAGACGGAGTCTACAACCCACACAAGTGGCTCAGGTAGTGCAGCTCATCCAGGATGGCACATCAATGCGAGCTGTGGCAAGAAGGTTTGCTGTGTCTGTCAGCGTAGTGTCCAGAGCATGGAGGCGCTACCAGGAGACAGGCCAGTACATCAGGAGACGTGGAGGAGGCCGAGGAGGGCAACAACCCAGCAGCAGGACCACTACCTCCGCCTTTGTGCAAGGAGAAGCACTGCCAGAGCCCTGCAAAATGACCTCCAGCAGGCCACAAATGTGCATGTGTCTGCTCAAACGGTCAGAAACAGACTCCATGAGGGTGGTATGAGGGCCCAACGTCCACAGGTGGGTGGGGGTTGTGCTTACAGCCCAACACCGTGCAGGACGTTTGGCATTTGCCAGAGAACACCAAGATTGGCAAATTCGCCACTGGCGCCCTGTGCTCTTCACAGATGAAAGCAGGTTCACACTGAGCACGTGACAGACGTGACAGAGTCTGGAGACGCCGTGGAGAACGTTCTGCTGCCTGCAACATCCTCCAGCATGACCGGTTTGGCGGTGGGTCAGTCATGGTGTGGGGTGGCATTTCTTTGGGGGGCCGCACAGCCCTCCATGTGCTCGCCAGAGGTAGCCTGACTGCCATTAGGTACCGAGATGAGATCCTCAGACCCCTTGTGAGACCATATGCTGCTGCGGATGGCCCTGGGTTCCTCCTAATGCAAGACAATGCTAGACCTCATGTGGCTGGAGTATGTCAGCAGTTCCTGCAAGAGGAAGGCATTGATGCTATGGACTGGCCCGCCCGTTCCCCAGACCTGAATCCAATTGAGCACATCTGGGACATCATGTCTCGCTCCATCCACCAACGCCACGTTGCACCACAGACTGTCCAGGAGTTGGCGGATGCTTTAGTCCAGGTCTGGGAGGAGATCCCTCAGGAGACCATCCGCCACCTCATCAGGAGCATGCCCAGGCATTGTAGGGAGGTCATTCAGGCAACGTGGAGGCCACACACACTACTGAGCCTCATTTTGACTTGTTTTAAGGACATTACATCAAAGTTGGATCAGGCTGTAGTGTGGTTTTCCACTTTAATTTTGAGTGTGACTCCAAATCCAGACCTCCATGGGTTGATACATTTGATTTCCATTGATAATTTTTGTGTGACTTTGTTGTCAGCACATTCAACTATGTAAAGAAAAAAGTATTTCATAAGATTATTTCATTTATTCAGATCTATGATGTGTTATTTTAGTGTTCCCTTTATTTTTTTGAGCAGTGTATATACACACATAAAGAATCCAAGAGTAAAGTGGGGCTACTCTTCATCGAAAGTTGTGGTAGCAACGCCCACAAGTACAGTAGATGGCGATAGTGTGCGATATTTAGGAGACTTTAAAAAAAAGAATACACCTGTTTTCTCCCCAATTTCGTGGTATCCAATTGGTTGTCTTGTCTCATCGCTGCAACTCCCGTACGAACTCGGGAGAGGTGAAGGTCGAGAGCCGTGCGTCCTCCGAAACAAGCCAAGCACCCCTGGCTGCAGTGTGCAATTCGGGGCCAGGCTCAATGTGGGCAGTCAAACGTTTGACCCTGCCCGCCTGTTTTGGGGTCCATCTGAGGTTTGACAGACACACTGAAAACAACACACATTTGCGCAAGGCCCACGTTGAATACAAACGTATTTCATTTTTGAAGATCGTAAGAAATATGATGAAGTGGTACCAGCAGATGTGTTCTAACACGTTTTGCTTCATGCTTTATTTGATACAAGCTACTGATGTGGCTGCTGTGAACAGACTTATGTAATATACTGTTGAGGGGAAAAGGGAAACCGCACTCTGGTCTTGATAGTATCACTGATCTTTAATAAGCTTACGTATCGGCCTTCGTCAGAGCCACCCACATCCGTTCCACGCATCGAAAGGGGTTGGAGGCGAAGGGAAACAAATAAGTGCTACCAAATATAACTACATTTCATTATTATTCGAATAAAGGATTTAAAGACGTATTAAACATGTCTGTAAAACCACAATGAGGACATCGACCTACCGAGCAAGTTTTTATAAATCATTGGGTACAGCGTAAGAAAAAAACGTTCAAAATCAACATAAAATTCATAGGCATTTCATCATTAAGACCTTTAGGAAACAATGAATGGAGGGTGAAAATCCAAAAACATATTTTACTCAGAGTATTATTAATATCACCTCCCCTGTCTGATATCTTAACTTTCCTGCAGGGACGTGCACAGGGGGGTTGCTCAGGTTGCCTGGGCAACTGCCCATATGCCCTTCTCGACTCACGTTGCCCTTCCGAGGGAAAAAAATAAATAAATAAATCGTACAATGGATGCAGAATTTCACGTAGGCCTAGATAAAAAAAATCGCAAAGTCTCATTCACTTCCATTCGGGCACCGAAAGTGAAAGTCAGTAGGGGAAGGGCAAACTCTGTTTACTTGGCTGCAGCGCTGCACGCGACCGGCACCTGAGCTGAGCCTGCATGAGCGGCCCTAGATGGAGATTGTCGCGGTTGTCGGGTGAGACGACTCAACGTTGTCGGAAAAGGTGAGTTTGTGATGTATAACAAACGAACGATCATTATCATCAAGTTTTATGAAATGAATTAAAATCTTCATAAATCCAGCCTGAGTTTGCCACGTTTAGCCTAAAAAATCAGACAGATAGCTTGCAGACAAGCAGCCTAGGCTACTCTTTTTTTTGTAGGCATTAGGCAAACTAAGCTACATGTCTGCTGATAGTTAGTTTCTCACATTTCGTTTTAGCAAGAAGAATGAATGATGGAAGTAATGCATCACATTTTATTTTATTCAAAATGGTTAAATGCCTAAATCCTATCACTATTTTGGGTATTGTTTGAAGCCAAGATGCCCACTGAAAAGAGGTGGATTCAGGAGAGGGAGAGACAATTCAGGAGGCAGCAAAGGGCAGCACATCACTGCAGGGTTGGCTGCGAAAGAGCCAACCAGCAGGTGAGACAGAGACTTTGCACTGTGATAAAGATGACATGACATTGTGTAGGCGAATTGATTAATTAATCAGACTCATATTTTAGCCTACTAATGGCAATGTTTCATAATTACATCACATTTAAGATGAGGAGGAGCAGTCACAAGCCTCCAGACTATGTGAGGAAAATGTGGACCAGGAGGAGGCACATAGGGCAGGTAGGCTTAAGTGATGATCACCAAATATGAGATGAGAGGACCATGCTAGAAAGTACAGCCAGGGTTAAATAATTGTAATCTAAAAAAACATAGGCTATTTTAGAGGTCATTTCAAAGATCTTGCCTGAGCAGAACATAAATACCATTAGTGGGCATTAAAATAATAATGATAACGGCAATAAGAATAATATGTAATTGGACAGATGATGAGCCCAGTGCATCAGCTGCATTCAGAGAGCCAGAGCCAGAGCCAATCCCAGATGAGATCAGGACAGACTGGCAAAATAGGGAAATGATAGATGAGATGAGGGAGACGAGAGCATCAGCAAGGGAAGATATTGAGATGACGAGTGGGGCAGAGTCAACAGATTTAGATTTTTGCTGAGGTTGGCTAATCCCACAGATCCAGCTCATGTACAAAGCAGCAATCTTAAATACGATCAGACCTTCATCACATTTTCCAATTCAGTCGGGCCTTGCCGTCCTATGGTAAAGTTCCCTAAAAATCCAGATGGGCGCTCTTTTCAAGCCCAATGGTATAACGATGACCCCTGGCTGGAATATTCTCCACTGAATGATGCCATGCATTGCTTTAGCTGCAGGAATTTTATGAATGAGGAAAGATTTCAGAGCAGGACAGGATGGAAGTCTGTAGGGATAAACTTGTGGAGGCAGGCCAAAGTGAAGATTAAGGAGCACCGCAGCAGTGAATTGCATATGCTAAGCATGATTAGGTGGAATGCCTTTACAAAAGATACACTGCAGAGGGCTTTTGCAGTAGCTGATTCTCAGATGGAAGCAGCCAAAGAAAGAGAGAGGCAGAAAAACAGAGATATTATGTTCCGTTTAATAGACATCACATTATATCTGGCAAAACAAGCTTTGGCCTTTAGGGAAATGAAGAAGGCTTGTCAAGTTCAAATAGAGGACATTTTCTGAACATGGTGGATTTGCTTGGCCAATATGACAGCGTGCATTTCGGGCTTCATCTTGATGCAGTCAAGGAAAAACAAGCATCAAACCAAAGGTGCCAGGTGTCTCTCCTGTCCAATAGGACACAAAACGACCTCATAAAAGCACTTAGTCTTTATGTGAAACGAATCATACAGAAGGAAGTGACAGAAGCATCACAATTTTCTATTTTGCTGGACGAGACCACTGTGTCACATATTGAGCAGGTGTCCTTTGTTGTGCGATATGTCCACAACATGACTATAAAGGAATGCTTTGTCCAACTATGTGATGTGGCATCAACAATGGGAGAGGCACTGGAGAATGTAGTGATGAAGCTACTTGAGCAAAACAACTTCAACATTCAAGATGTCTGTGGACAGGGATATGATGGAGCTGCCAATATGAGTGGACGCTACAATGGGCTGCAGTCCCGGATTCAGAGACAAAATGAGAGAGCATTATATGTGCACTGCCATGCACATTGTTTAAATCTCGTTTTAGTTGAGAGTGCAAAATCCAACAAGCACTTTGTGGATTTCTTCACAGTCGTTGAGAGGCTGTACACATTCATTGCCAACTCTACAAAGCGCCATGCTGCATTTGTGGATACTCAAAAAGCCATGAATCCAGACCAACGTGTCCTTGAACTACAGAGGCTTTCAGACACCCGGTGGAGCTGCAGGGAAGATGCTTTAAAGACAATTAGGAAGGTCCTCCCTGCTGCCCTACAGTACTTGAGAGATCTGAGAGAGTGTGACCCCGATCTGGCTGCAGGAGAAGCTAAAATGCTGTTGAGCAGCATAGATTTTGAATTTTGCTGTGTCTTGAAATAGCAACACCAGTGTTCATGGAGACATCAGTTGCCTCAAAAGTACTCCAGCAGGATGACCTGGACTTGGCTGCTGCTTACTCTGTGTTAGATGGTGTCTTGAAGCAAGTAGTGGAACTGAGGAGAGACAACCAATTCTCACAAATATACAACACTGCCACAACAATTGCAGAGGAAAATGACATAAGCATTCCCACAAATATTCCAGGTAGACAAAGAAAAGTCCCTGCAAAGCTGAAATACACTTCCAAATCAGCAAGAGAAGATGATGCAGTCCAGACCTTGGAGGAATATTACAGGGGAAGGACATACTATACCTTTCTGGACAGATTGAGACAGGAGCTTGAGAGAAGATTTTACGGGGAAGGGAAGACTCGGGACATTGTGATGTCACTGCAGAGACTCACTGACCCAGAGCAGTGGAAGGATATTGGCCAAGGTGTTGATACAGCACATTCACTATGTGAGTTTTATGGACTTCAGGGGGAAGAGACCAACCTTCAAACAGAGCTGAGAGTCTTCCATGCATCTTACAAGTGTCCCAAGAGGACAGTCAAGTCTATGCTCGAAGTATTCAAGGAAAACAATGCTAACGTCATATTCCCCACACTATTCAAACTAATCAAAATATATGCCACTCTACCCGTGTCCACTGCAGCGGTAGAACGTTCCTTTTCTAAGCTGAAGCTGGTCAAATCAAGGCTCATAAATCAGTGTGGTCAAGAGCGGCTGTCTGACCTCCTCCTGCTGGCCATAGAGAAGGACATAGGAATCGACAAGAAAGAAGTTCTGAAGATTTTTGTTGAAATGGCCCCTAATAGGCGGCTTCTCCTTTGAAGCTTTGCATGTTTAGTATGTAAATCTGAAGAAACCTATCAGTGACTTGATAGGATATTGATGTAGGGATTTTCATGACTCAAGTCATGTTTTTCTGTGTTATTATTAGTAGTAGTTAAGGTGATTGAGTGCTGTATTTCAGTGTTTTACTTCTTTGTGTATATATATTTTAATAAAGACCCTGTTATTCTCAGTCTTTCATATAGCCCGTGAGTTTGTTTTGTGTTTTTTTGGGGGGTGGGAGGGGTGCCCTTTTTTTCAGGTCAGAGCAACTGCCCCTCAAAATTCCTGTGCACGTCCCTGCTTTCCTGTATGTGGGTGGCAGAAATATTCACACTTCATCATATTGTTGCACTGTGCGCATCCTCTGCATTTATAGCTACCATTTGGAAGAGGGCGTAAAAGAGTCTGGCTGATTTTCTTTTGTGGCTGGCAGTTGGCATGAAACAATTTATCGCGTAAATTGCGACCTCTCCTATAAACAATAAGTGGTGGATTTTTAAATTCAGCCGGCAAAGCTGGGTCCGATGATAAAATATGCCAGTGTTTCTTGACGGCATCTCCCACTTTCATGTACTGTTAAAATTGTGTTGATAAATGTTAACTTTAATATTATTTCATTGAGCATATATACACACAGTTACTACCTATCCTGATTTATGCCATTTACTTTCCTCATGAGAATGGAGACAGACTATACCTTATAGACATACTGACAAGCTGGATGTGCTTTGTACATTAAGTTATACCAGCTCCAGTAAAGAGATCAGAGACTCGGGTGAATTCTACATCTTTACTAAACAACATAACACAATTAACAATAGAAACAATTAACACCGCAGACAAAAACAAGGTTTGACCACTCCTCAAAATTGGCTTCACTCCTGCTCCTCAAAAGAGGCAAAGACAATAATTCTTGTTGTCAACTGCCTCCACATAGAACATCTCATAATCTCTCTGTAACATGAATGGTTCCTTGAGGAGAATATTTTCCTCTTCATCCATGCCATCATACAACCACAGTTCTTTAAGGGTTGTAATGCGGTATTCCCCGTCCATCCAAATTACACTAGGGAGGGAAACAGTGCCTTTAAAACTTTTGGAGTTCACACCACCTTGCTGCCTCTAGGATGTTTCTTTTTTTGCTGAGTTGATATACTGTGTAGACTCCCTGTGTGTAACTAAGGGAATGGCATCAAGGATACACATTTAGAGTCAGCCAAACACAACAAGGCATACATTGAACACATAAAAATCAATGATCAAATCGATTACATAACTGTACATGTAAACCTAGGGACACATTATTACATTTCTGTTAGTCACATGTCACACTGCTCAAGTAGGCAAATTTGTCCAAATAAGATTCCCTCATTGTGAGCAATTAACTAACTCATGTGCAAATGGGTGCTAATAAACGCTATGCTAATTAACGCTGTCCACATTGAGCCCGGCCCCGACGTTTCACTCCGTCCACATTGAGCCCGGCCCCGACGTTTCACTCCGTCCACATTGAGCCCGGCCCCGCTTCTCAACCAAGCCGCACTTGGCTGCCACGTCATCTGTTGCCCCGTCACTGCATAAACAGAAAAGATGGCCGCCTCCGTCCGGGAAAAGCAGGCAGGTCTGTCAATGGTTTCGGTAAAATATTTTTGCTGAACATAGGTTGTCGAATTGTTGATTCACATTGTAAAACGTACTATTTTCTCTGACCCTCGCCTCTTGAATAAAATACGAACTACCAGGATGGCCACCAGCCATTTTCACGAGAAAATCTATGCTAAGCTAACTTATTAGCTAGCTAACGTAAACGCGTTACAATAATATTATAAAGCAGCAACAAGTCGGATGGCTAAACTACACTTACCACTACTCTTGATTTCACTAGACACTTTGATGTGGTTGTCATGTCAAGGAACAGGAATGCTACGCAGTGAATGACTGACAGATCTAGTTAAACCGACTGCAGTAGCGTTCCTTTGGATGAGTGGCTAACGCTAGCTAGCTAACTAGCTATTTCACTCATCAAACAATTTCACTCGTTGATTGACGGAAATGGTATGGCAAAGTCCCAGTTCCCCCAGTCCTGTGCCATGTTTAGTATGGCAAAAGTGGTGGTTGTGCCAAGGGTGTGGTGGGATGTGCAGCACATATTGCACAAATATTTCCAATTTACATAATCTTAAACATTGGCCAAGCATGACTTTATACAGTATTCTTCTGTGTCCCCAGCTGCCTTGAAGCGCATGCTGAATTTCAACGCTCAACCGTTGAAAAACACTGCTGCTGAGCCGGTATGGAAGGTGCTGATCTACGATAGGTTTGGCCAGGACATAATCTCCCCTCTACTGGCTGTCAAAGAACTACGGGACATGGGAATCACTTTGCACTTGTGAGTAACTCACAATTTGACATCTCTGTTAATAATCTATTAATCCCCTTCACAAAAGGTGAATGTAGAGATCTAATATCATGATGCACCAGACAAATAATTAATGAGGCTGTATAGACTTTGAACTTGAGTAATGTAACCCATCAACTGGTCAGTATCTATTGAAAATGAAGGCTCTACCAGTGCAGTATATTTCAAAGGACAACAACAGCAAGTTGAATTGAGCAATTGCAAAGAAGTCCACAAACACAGCATTGACTTGGTGTCAATCAATGGAGGACACAGTCATCTAGAAAGGTCTTCAATGTATTTGATCATTCTCTATAGGTTGCTTCATTCAGACAGAGATCCCATCCCGGATGTGCCAGCCGTCTATTTTGTTATGCCGACAGAGGAGAACATTGACCGGATATGCCAAGTAAGCATCCCTCACTCAGAATATAAACATTACATCATCAGATATGATTAAACTCAGGATGGGTCTAGAGATGATCAGAAACAATTTATTGGGCCACTGAGCCTATACGTTTGGTGGCCTTGGCCAGATACAATTATTTGTTGTCCAAACATTACATCCCAGACATGTAACATCCTACTAGTCAGTATATTGTTACATTCCATTGTTTTGTTTATTTTTCTCAGGACCTTCGTAACCAGCTGTATGAGTCATACTATTTGAACTTCATCTCCGCCATATCCAGAAGTAAACTAGAGGATATTGCCAGTGCAGCTCTCTCAGCCAACGCTGTCACCCAGGTTACCAAGGTGAGTCCACCACACACTAGTTCACCTCTCTTCCAAACTGTGTCTCAAATGGTACCCTATTCCCTATATAGTGCACTATTCTTTTTCCTGTAGGGCTCTGGTTAAAAGTAGTACATTATATAGGGGATAGGGTGCCATTTGTGACTCCGTCCTAGTCATTTTCTAAAAGTCATCACATTACAGGGTATTGAACAGCCTTGTAACAATAAGGTATTTTTTGCTTTTGTAGGTGTTTGATCAGTATTTGAATTTCATCACACTCGAAGATGATATGTTCATCCTCTGTAATCAAAATAAAGAGCTCATCTCCTACCACGGTAAGTTCATTGGATTCAGAAACTGCTAGATTGCACTTTGCCATTTTCATCAGATCTTATTCATGATTAGCTGGCATGATTGTATTTGACTTCCTGTTTTCTTATTCCCTTTTGATTAGCAATTAACAAACCGGACATCATGGACACAGAGATGGAGGCCATCATGGATACGATAGTAGACAGTCTTTTCTGCTTCTTTGTCACTCTGGGTGGGTCTTTCAACATAATATTATTAGTGTCACAATACTATTGAGACTCCTTGAGTGAACGTTGCTTTGGTATTTCAAAGTACTGTAAGATTGTTTCATTTACTCAGGTGGTTTGTGGTCGTACCGTTTTCTCCCTGCTAGATGGCAGCATCACCTTTGTTATTACTCACTTGAATCGAAGCAATACCAAAATCATATTCCCTAGAGAGGAAAACTATTTGAAAGTAAAGGCCAATGGTGAAAGTGTGACTATATGATGCATTGAGCAAAGTAAACTCACTGCATGCCTACCTTGCAGGTTGTATACGATTCTCAGTTTTCATGGGATTCACAGCACATCCTCATATTCTCTATAGACAAGCTCTGCTAAAGTCGTCAATGCCCTCTATTGGCAGTTAACAGATCTGTTTTGTTTTCTTAGGTGCTGTCCCCATAATCCGCTGTCCAAGAGGGAATGCTGCGGAGATGGTCGCGGTGGTGAGCATCATCCTTCCTCATTTATATCTCTCTGAATTCTCCTCAGCCGCTGTCAGGGGCCCAGTCTGTCTGTCAGTCTGAATACACTTTGTATTATGTCTTGGCAATGCAGACAGGACTGGGAGAGGGAGAGTAGTACCCATCCCCAGTGGGTACAGTGAAAGAGGAAATTAGGAATTTGAGGACGACATCCAAATCCACCCACCTCCAAAATCTCACTGTTTGCAGACAGTATTTGCAGGTAGATTCTTGATGTGGGGAGGAATGTTGATGCAGTCACTGTGGAAGCTGATCCTCCAAGAGCCTTAATGGATGGATGCAGTGTTTCTCCTCCAGTCACACAGCACTGCTCTTTGTTCCCTATACTATACTGCTGTGTTGTGGTGAGGGTCTATAAACTCTCAGTGAAACGCTGCAGGACTGTGTGCTAAGCGTATATCCGGTTAAGAAGATGTAAGGCTTCTTACCTAGCTACAGAAGAGGCAGAACTATTTAACCCTGTTTCTCGGTTTGTTGCAGAAACTTGACAAGAAGCTGAGGGAGAACCTGTGAGACGCCAGAAACAGCCTGTTCACTGGAGACAACATGGGGGCCGGCCAGTTCAGGTGGGTCAGGGTGCAGACTAGTACACTGGGTATGAACCATAAAGAGAGCAGACTAGATGTAGACATTAATATCATGATTCTGTACTGTACCACGGAAGGCCTACTCCATTCCCTAAGACAAACACATAACATGGCTACACACACACACACACACACTGTGCTACACAATATCTTTGTCTAACTCTGAAGTGGAAATGTGCTATCCTGCTTTTCTCCTCTGCTCTCCAGACTCACTGAGTGGTTAGCTAGGCCTTCGCTAAGTGGTGGTTGAAGTGAAAACAGTCATGCCTCTGGGAAGCTCTAAGTAGGATCTATTTCACGTCTTCTTTTGTTTCAGCTTTGGTGGAGCAGAGAGAGAGCCTAGCCAGTGGGGAACTATGGGTACATTTATCATCCTCTCGTTTCATCTCTCTCTCTCTCTCTCTTCAGCTTCCAGAGACCCCTATTTGTACTCGCTGACCGCAACCTGGATCTTGCCACCCCCCTCCACCACACATGGACCTACCAGGCCCTCATCCACGATGTGCTGGTAAGACTAACAGGAAGCCAGGGATACAGGGAGAGAGAGAGAGGAGAAAATGTGTCTGTCCTACTCCCACCACTCTGTTATGATGGACTTAACAGACACATCATACACTATGACAAAAACTAAGGGCTTCCCATGAGAAACTTCCACTCCACAGTCTTGAGTAATTTATGGTGAGTGGTGTTGGGTGTATGGTATTTTACGCTCTGTATAGGATGAACTCTGAAAATGAATGGCTCAGTAGTGTGAATTGGGATATATGCTTTTTCAAGGTAGCGCTACTGAAATTACCTTGTGTGTAAGATGAAGAAAAGGGTAAATGCTATGGTTTGTGCTCAGTGCAGTGACCTGTGCCAGAGGTCATAAATATTTGTGAGGAATCATTTCCCAGCATCCCTGCCTTAAAATAATTTCTGGTGTAAAATGTACAATCCCGTCTCCTCTCTTATCCTTAGTTTTCAGTATTCCAAATCCTTTGTTTTAGCCTCAATATATTTATGACAACGGTTGGTATTTTGAATGTAGATATTATGATGATGTAAGTAGATAACAATGTTTATCCCAGAGGTATCTATGGACCAGTCTTTTTCCGATGACGTGAGCAGAAATATGACCAGACTACACATCCAATAGGATCTCTGCCAGCCGCCAACCACCACCCCAACACTATAAAACACAATCACTCAGAAATTACTCTATTTTCAGGAAAACTACTATCCGTAGTGAAAATGATTTTCCTGTGTGTGTGTGTGTGAGACTAATGTATTTCTCTGTGTGTGTGTGTGTGTGTCCTAGGACTTCCACCTGAACAGGGTCAGTATGGACGAGTCTGTGGGGTCAGAAGCTTCCCCTTCCGGAGCCAGACCCAAGAAGAAAAATAAGAAGAGTTATGACCTCACAGCCGCAGACAAATTCTGGCAGAAACACAAGGGCAGGTTAGGAACTCGGCTGATGCTTTAGAACTAGGTAGCAACAGTATATTCCAAGTTTTGCTTGTTAGAAACTCCATTCCATTGGCTAAAGTGTGATTTAAACTACTGATTTAGAAGGTAGTCTGCGTTTGATGCTTTAAAACTCAATAGTAACAGTATATTTAAAAACAAAATATATATATGTCTTGCTTCATAACTCAGTAGCAACAGTATATTTCAAGCTTTGCTGTAGTGAAGTTCTTCTTGGCTGAGGGGTTGTTTTGACTCTTCCAGCCCGTTCCCTGAGGTGGCTGAGTCTGTACAGGAGGAGTTAGACACGTACCGAGCCCAAGAGGACGAGGTGAAACGCCTCAAGAGCATCATGGTAGGAAGGCGACACAGGAGGTTTTCTAGAGCTGTTCAATGAAGTAGTCTCACTGAAAACAATGGATGACACTCACACCTGCGTATTCCCCACTAAAATAACACTTTTGGTATTCTCCAGGGGTTGGAGGGTGAGGATGAGGGCGCCATTAGTAGTATTAGTATGTCAGACAACACCGCAAAACTTACCTCAGCTGTCAGGTGAGCATCATTGTACAATTTTTATTTTATTATGCTAGTGAATTAAGAACAGATTTACAATGACTGCCTACCCGTATATGTAAATATACAGTATTTCTGTATTATTATTTATTCAATGCTACGGCGTTATTGACTGTGCTCAGTCTGTACCAAAACTGTTCTGTGTTTCCTCTACTAGCTCCCTGCCAGAGCTTCTGGAGAAGAAGAGGCTGATTGACCTCCACACTAACGTAGCCACCGCCGTTCTGGATCACATTAAGGTTAGTATTAAACCCGGTCATGGCCAGACAGTGTGTTTTCTATGTCTAGATAGAGGGGGTTCTCTCTGTTCTCCCTATGTCCATAGTGCACTGCATCCAATTAACACTTTTCTCAGATATTAAACATGTATGGAAGACTGCTGTGCAGTCAATGTGAGTTCTAACATCTCAGAGCACTCACTATAAAGTTGTGACTAAATCTGCCAGTAAGGACTGCTGAACCATCCTCTTGACTTTAACTAAATTAAGTGTACCTATTAATCCCACTTTCATTGGATTAAGTCTGTTTCAACCAGTTCATGTGGTGTTTTTCTTTATTCTAAGCAAATTAAATGTTTTCTTATTAAGTTATTGACAGTTATGTGTAAGTTCCTACTAGTGGCCAATTTCAAAGCTGCAAAAATATTTTGGTGTGGAGGCGACTCAGTTAAACATATTTTATCTGAGTAAGCAACATAGCTTGGTGAACCACAACAATATATTAGATCTCAAGCACGCTCAGCTCATATTTCTTTAATGCATTTTGTCTTATTTAATTGTTAAATTAACCTTGCATTGTTATACATAGATGCTTTTTTTGTAAATTGGACATTTATCTTAAAGGGTACAGTAGCACCAAAAACACCCCCTCTATACAGAATGTAAAGAAATATTGATCAATACTGACTTTGCATACTATTGTAGTATATAGTGTATATTTATACCCCAGACCATTGGTTTCCAGATATTTTGTGAGTAAACTTTGCTATTTTGTATGTTTCACCGTAAATTATTGATGTTCCAATTAATCCCAGTATGCTCCTACTAAGCCTGGTATGCTCCTACTAAGCCCGGTATGCTCCTACTAAGCCCAGTTTGCATTGAAACACATAGGGATTGTGTGTTGATATAATATTTAATAAACCTGAGCATAAATCGTTTTTTTCTTAAGATTTGAAGTTGATTAAAAATAGTGAAACTACACGATCCATGGTTCCTTTAGCAAAATGTAAAACAATGAAAAGCCTCGGTACTCTGTCCAAGACGTTTGGAGAGGACAGGTAGTCATTGAAGCAGAGAGAGAAGAATCGGATCAGATTTGAAGGATTTCAGGGATAGAAGACCTACCAGTGTGTGAGACTAATGTAGGACATCAACCACCCGAGCCACTGCCTGTTCACACCGCTACCATCCAGAAGGCGAAGTCAGTACAGGTGCATCAAAACTAGGACCGCGAGACTGAAGAACAGCTTCTATCTCAAGGCCATCAGACTGCTGAACAGCCATCACTAACTCCGAGAGGCTGCTGCCTACATTGAGACCCAATCACTGTCCGCTTTAATAAATGGATCACTAGTCACTTTAGACAATGCCACTCTAAATAATTCTACTTTAATAATGTTTACATATCTTACATTACTCATATCATGTGTATATACTGTATTTTATACCATCTATTGCACCTTGCCTATGCCGCTCGGCCATCGCTCATCCATATATTTATATGTACATATTCTCATTCACCCCTTTAGATTTGTGTGTATTAAGTAGTTGTTGGGGAATTGTTAGAGTACTTGTTAGATATTACTGCACTGTCGGAACTAGAAGCACAAGCATTTCGCTACACTCACATTAACATCTGCTAACCATGTGTATGTGACAAATAAAATGGGATTTGATTTGTGGTGGATAAACATGAGGGACAAGAAGATGACTATTGGACAACTGATAATGCAGTTAGAGCTGGGAGATATTCATATTTCTATATTTTTGTTCACCACATGTACCTTTTGTCATACAACAGTAGAGGGAGATTTGAAATTGTCTTCAGACAGGCTTTAGGAAGACAAGTTGGAACTAATTAACAAGAATAGCAGTACAGAACATGTTAAACCAGCTTTCAACTAATTCATTACAAGTTGTGTGTGTTATGGTCTTTGTTGCATGGCTTCTTATCCACAGAGGGCCAGTGTGGGTGCAGGGTTGTGTTCTAACCAAGCAGTAACACACCTTATTCAACTAATCAAGTCTGGATTGAAGTCTATGATTAGTTGATCAATTGAATCAGGTGTGTACTGGTTGGCGAGAACAAAAGCCTGGGCCGAAATTGATCTCTGTGGATACGATTGGACAACCCCTGTTATGAATGCTGCTTCCATGATGAATAGTAATGATCAATTGATTTTAACTTCAGGGGAGATTATTATAATTTTAGTTTTCAACATTTAGAAATGAATTAAAAATTATTATTTAAGAGGTGGGATTTTTTTCGAACACCCATGGGCTTAAAGGTACATTCGGGTACCCATTAAACCCAGTCCGCACTTTTCACACATTTTATCAAATATTTTTCTCACAGACGAGAAATGGTCAAAAAAGTTCACATGAGAGATGAATCTTTCAATTGATATATATATATATATATATATATATATTTTTTTTTTTATATATATATTTCTTTTTGTTGTGTATTTTACGCCCTTTTTCTCCCCAATTTCGATCTTGTCTCATCGCTGCAACTCCCCAACGGGCTCGGGAGGCCAAGGTCGAGTAATGCGTCTTCCGAAACATGACCCGCCAAATCGCGCTTCTTAACACTCGCCCACTTAACCCGGAAGCCAGCCGCACCAATGTGTCGGAGGAAATACCAATCACCTGCAGATGCCAGGTCCGCCACAACGAGTCTCTAGAGCGCGATGAGCCAAGTAAAGCCCCACCCGGCCAAACCCTTCCCTAACCTGGATGACGCTGGGCCAATTGTGCGCCGCCTATGGGACTCCCAATCACGGCCGGTTGTGATACAGCCCGGGATCAAACCAGGGTCTGTAGCGATGCAGTGCCTTAGACCGCTGCACCACTCGGGAGCCCTTCATTTGATCATTTTACCCAAAATATCTCATCTTAGATTTTGGTGGCACTTACTTATAGGTACACTTTCCCTAATGTGTAACTTCTGTGACCCATCCACAGAGCCGTAAACTGGATGTGTACTTTGAGTACGAGGAGAAGCTGATGAGCAAATCCACCCTGGATAAGTCTTTACTGGACATCATCAGTGACCCTGACGGTAGATGTGCCACTGTGCTTATCTTTTCCAGAAATAACATAAATCATACATGTGCTATCTCGTGTTCTTTGTCAAAGGTCGGAAATACCTGAGATGCCTGTTGATGTAAGGTTTGTTAAACAACTTTGTTTTTGTCTTTGTATCAGCGGGAACACCAGAGGACAAGATGAGACTGTTTCTGATTTTCTACATCACAGCCCTGCAGCCCCCTTCAGAGGTGAGGCCTGTCCCCCACTTAACCCTTACCCTATCAAACACATGCATACTAGTCTTAACCCTGTCCCTATCAAAAACATACTAGACTCAAATCACACATTCTCTCACCATCAAACACATGCCAAACTGGACTCAATCACAGGTCAGGGAGGAGCCACAAGATACAGGCCCCTTTGTTAGGGAACTCTGTTGATTTGTCTGATTCACTACGGTCATATGCAGTACCATGTCCAATGGAACCAAAAACGGCACAATAGCAACCTCAATGGAGACACTTTGTGGTCTCACTGGATGTGGTAGTCTTAGTAACAGCACAATATACAATATGAAAAACCTTGGCCCTGGCTTGCATTTCATTGTTTAGAACACCAAACATCAATTCTCAAATAATTTTTCGTATGATATTCAAACCAGCTTTTCTTACAACATTCAAAAGCTTTATTGTTCGATATGACACGTTAGAGCAGATTCCAGGAACATCGATACCCTTTGAAGCCAAGGCCAAATGTCATTACTCCAGAAGTCCAATAATGCTAGCTTGTTCTGTTCTGAGCATCTCAAGGCCCTCTGTATAGGAGGACACCCAGCTCTCCACTATGACTGGGTTCTACGTCGGTTTTCTTCAGGGAGTTGGCGCAGCTCAGGGACTAGCCTCTTAGGGACCCTGCTAAGACTTGGAAGACCCTAATACTGTCTCTGCTTCAAGCCCTGTCACCACCACCTCAGTAACCACAGTTCACCACAGAGGAGTGAAGTCAAGTCCCTCCAGCCGCCAGCTCCAAAGAGCTGGGAGGATGCCAGGGGCCGTATTCACAAAGTCTCTGAGTAGGAGTGCGGATCGAGGATCAGTTCCCTGCTCATCCATATAATCGTTTTCATTATCATCTAAAAGACAAAACTGCTCCTAGATCAGCACTCCTGCTCTGAGGAGCATTAATATGGGCCCAGGTTTCTGGCTGCGGCTGCAGGCTGGGATCAGCATCAGGATCAGGCTGTCCTGGAGCATCATGTTGATCAATGGTCTTCCTAATAGCCCTTCTCCTCTGAGATGTCATTCTGTTTTCCCGGCCTGACAGCTGAAGTCAAGCAGGAAATCTTTTTCCACCGCCAAAGTCTTGTGGTATTCCTCCTTTCATCTCTGTCCCCCCCTTAAACTGAACCCGTCCAGGGCCGATTATTACCATGGGATTACCATCTCCTCTCTGGTCCGTTCTCCAGTTGGTCCAGTATGTACATTTCTAAGGTTATTTGTTTTCTCTGGATGCTGGGGTCAGTTTAGTTACATAAAGTACTTGTCTCTGCCATCATAATGTACTGATGATACCAACATGCACGTGTATGATGGTATCAGGATGGCTAGGTTTTTATTTCTTCAAGCTTTTTTTAAGTCCCTGGTTGGTAAATGCCCTACTAATACACGAATGCCTGCTCAATCACCTGTATGTTTTACCTTGGTGGAAACAGGTATACCGTTATCTTACTGGGGTTTGTCTGTATTTCAGAGTGATCTGGACCAATACAAGAAGGCTCTTCTAGAAACTGGCTGCGACCTGTCCTCTCTCAACTACATCAAGCAGTGGAAGTAAGACATTACAAACAAGCTTGCATTTTCATCATATAATGTTTCATACATGCAGAACCAAACAGACAATAAAACACATTGTTTTGGGTTCTTTCAAGGAGCTTATTAGGAATGTTTTGTTTTGCCAGGGCTTTCACAAAGATTGCTGCCACACCATCTAACTATGGGAACAGCGGTGTGAAACCTATGGGGTAAGAAAGGGAGCGCACTCTCTGTGTGCGTCCCAAATGGCACCTTATTCCCTACATAGTGCACTACTTTTGACAAGGGTAGTGTACTATGTAGGGAATAGGTTGCCGTTTGGGACATTTCAGAGTTTCCCTTGTTTCAGGGGTCCCATAAACCTAACCCCCGTGCCGACCATGTCGTCCTCCTGTCTCTCTATCCCACAGCCTCTTCTCTAGAGTGATGAACTCTGGCTCCCAGTTTGTCATGGAGGGGGTGAAACACCTGGTGCTTAAACAGCATGTGAGTAGCTTTACACACACACACACACACACAGATATACACGCACACAGAATTATGCACAGAAACACACACATGCAGAATGAGTGATACTGAATGTTTCTTAATAGACAGAAGAAAGGAGCAGTCTCATCATGATACTGTCTGTATATGTGTTTTTAAAATGTCCACATGTCCCTTGGCTTTGATGGGAAGGTTTTGCCTGGAGACATGTATGATAATATCTCACGCTGCTGCTCTTTGGAGACAGTCTGTAGTGAATAATTACCTGGTGAGAAAGAACAGAGTTCTTAAAGTGTTTTTCTTTCAGAACCTGCCAGTCACGCGTATCCTGGACAACCTGATGGAGATGAAGTCCAATCCGGTGGGTCGTCTCCTCTATTCTCTCTCCTCACATCCCCCTCTACTGTGGACATTCCTCTATGTTTCTGCTTTGTTGCACCATCACATTCAGGAGGGAAGCATGCTAATGAATACAGTGGCAACAAGATGAACAACCCGATGGGAGTCTCATGTCTGCAGTCTGAGACTTCTCCAATCATGCCCCCTTCTGATTAGATCACTTCTGAATATGTGGGGGGAAACTAGTCATCACAAATTGTGAAGACTGACTAGATTTTTTAATAAAGGCAGCAACTATATCTAAGCTACTTTGTAAAATGTCAAATAGCTGTCTGCAGTCGTACATACAGTACTAGTCAAATGTTTGGACACACCTACACATTCCAGGGTTTTTCTTTATTTTTACTATTTTCTACATTGTAGGGAAGACATCAAAACTATGAAATAATACATATGGAGTCATGTAGTAACCAAAGAAGTGTTAACAAATCAAAATATATTTTATATTTGAGATTCTTCAAAGTAGCCACCCTTTGCCTTGATGACAGCTTTGCACACTCTTGGCATTCTCTCAACCAGCTTTATAAGGTTGTCAACTGGAATGCATTAGCTACAGTTGCTGCCCTTATTAAAAAATATAGTCAGTCTTCACATTTTGTGAAAAATAAAGTATAACCCGTGAATGAGTAGGTGTGTCCAAACTTTTGACTGGTTCTATACCTGCGGATGACCTATGCTCCTCACAGTGTAGTAGTGTTTAAGTCAAGTAAGTCAGTCATGTGCATAACAATATAGAAATGCCAGGAAGCTTCTGCTACAGCAGACATAGGGTATGTGTCCCAAATGGCACCCTATTCCCTATATAGTGCACTACTTTTGACCAGAGCCGTATGGGCCCTGGTCAGAATTGGTGCACTATGTAGGAAATAGGGTGCCATTTGGGATGCCGCCCCAGTGATTAAAAACAGCTCTGTGTGATGGTGGTCTGGTCTGCTCTGGGGGCTCCATGGTGGTGCGAAACCCTAGCCGCTAGCTGGCTGCAGGGCGTTAATGTGTGCTGCCTGCCAGGCTGCAATAGAGCACATGGGCAGCACTGTGGACTCTCAATCCTCTCTCAGGGAGGGCAGGTGCACACTGAACCTGGAGATTAGGTTACAGCTAACCCAGAAGCTCTCTCTACACTCCCTCATCTCTCTCTCAGCTCCTTACCAGCTTACCCTAAAGCAGAGGGAAGGTCCACTTCACTGAAAATCATTCACAAGCCATCCTCTGTGTACTCAACACTACACTTGTTAGTGTAGGCCACCAGACATGAGGGAGGTCCCCTATTCCCCTCTGTGGTCCATGTCTAATGTTCCCTGGATCAGCTGCTACATCTATAGAGGTGTTACATCAACTTAGTCCCTTAGTGATTACCATCTCTCACAGGTCCATAAACATTCGAGGAATGATAATATGAACAAATGCTTTTCAATTTCCATTAGCTCCGTTTCGTCTTGTCAGCGTCCCATGTGGCACCCTACTCCCTTCAAAGTGCCCGTAGGGCTATGCTTAAAAGTAGTGTGCTTTATAGGGAGTAGGGTACCATTTGGCACTCATACTGAGTCTACAGCCAGAAGGGAGCAGGGATTACAGGATTCTGTTACTGGCTCTAGATGCCCCCCAACCCCTATCCCCACCTCTCCAAACACTGAATTGGACATAACAATATTATCATTTTCTCAGCTACTGGAATTACAGTGCACTGTACAAAGCGCTTCTTGTTCGGTGAGCCGAGAAGGAGAGGGGCACATCAGTCCAAATTCAACAGCCTCCATCCTCCTCTCCCCACCCCTGTCCCGCATCCGATGGCCCTCTTGGACAGGTGTAATCTATCGGTGGTTCTTCTGTGTGAACACAATGCCATTCCTCTCCCAGGCAGGTTTAGCAATGTGTTCAGGTTTGATATCAGAAGCCCTCTGCTGAACTGCCGCTCTCCTGTGTGGGGAAAGACGATAGCACAAAAATCTGGAGCATCTAGTCAGTTCAGAGAGACAGGGAGCTCCTCTTTCACCAGCCTGACTGCAAAGTATTTTCTCCTCTGGTGAAGAATGTGAGTGGGCCACGGCCCTGCCAGATAGAGCTAGATGCGTTCGGTCCATTGGGAAGAGAGGAGAGAGACTAGGGATGCATCCTAAATGACACCCTATTTAGTGCACTACTTTTGACCAGGGAAATAGGGCTTTGTTGTGAATTGTTAGATATGTTGTGAACTGTTAGATATTACTGCACTGTTGGAGCTAGGAGCACAAGCATTTCACTACACCCGCATTAACTTCTGCTAAATATGTGTATGTGACCAATACAATTTGATTTGGTCAAAAGTAGTACACTATAGGGAATAGGATGTCATTTGGGACACAGCCTAGACTAAAGACTTGGTTCTGGGTTTAAGGAGGATGTATGAGTGAGAGAGAGGGAGGAAACTCCACTGATCCTATTTAAGACTAGTTCTGGTAAATGTGACGTTTCTGTTGATAGCAAGCAGGTGTTGTCTGAATCTGAATTCAGCCTTAACTGATCGTACTTGAGTCAATTGGTTGACTTTGTCTCACAGGACCCATGCTTATGCAGGAGTTGTTTTTAATAAGAGGAACTGGGTGACCTTGAGCAATGGGGGGGATTTTGGGGTTTCTGTCTTGTTCATGTGATGTATAAGTTTGTTGGTGTACTGATTTTTTTTTTTTGTGATCTGCAGGAGACTGATGACTACAGATACTTTGATCCCAAGATGCTGCGCGGCAGTGAGAGGTAAGACTTCAAGAGCTCCAAGGATAGCAGTTAAGGCCTCTAAATAGTAACGTGCATTTTCTGTCTGTAAGATCTGTGTCTAAACACTCCTGTTCTCCCAACAGCTCAACCCCAAGGAACAAGAACCCATTTCAAGAGGTGAGTCCAGCCATGGTCAGCAGACAGACACACAAACAGGGCCTCCACTAAATCCAGTAACTGCTGTGTGTTCTGGTGCCTACCTTGGACTCACTGTGTGTACATGAACCGATCAGATTCAAACTGTCACTGACATCCCACCTTCTGTTTTAGGCTATCGTCTTTGTGGTCGGAGGAGGAAACTACATAGAATATCAAAACCTAGTGGACTACACAAAGGTAAACTATCACTCAAAATTGTTTTAGTTTTTATTTTATTCATGTTTTATAAACATGTCTACATGTAACATTGTGACAAGTTTTCATTGTATTTTGTGAAACAATGTGTATTTTGTGGCATCCTTTTAGGCAAAGCCAGGGAAGAGGGTGCTGTACGGATGCAGTGAGCTCTTCAATGCAGGACAGTTCATCAAACAGGTACTCCTATCAGCCTTTGGCTGCGTCCCAAATGGCACCCTATTACCCATATAGTGCACTACTACCCTATGGGGCCCTGGTCAAAAGTAGTGCACTGAATAGGGAAACTGCATTGTTGGTTAAGGGCTTGTAAGTAAGCATTTCACGGTAAGGTCAACACCTGTTGTATTTGGCGCATGTGACAAATACATTTTTTTATTGATTTAAAAAGGGTGCCATTTGGGAAGCAGCCTTTTGTTGAGTAATATCAATCATTTAAGCCCGAATCATAATATGGAATGATGACACCCATATTGTGGGTTTGTTTCAAATCACCTACACTGCTAATTTGATTTTAGATTTCTTGTAGTGAGATTTTTATTGTTTCTCCGTGTTTGTCTCCACAGCTATCCTCACTCGGCCAAAAGTAAAAGCAAGAAAACATATGAACACTTTTTTTTCTTGGATTCCATTTCTCCTAAATACTCACAACTGCAATCAAGACCTCTCTAATCATTGATGATCGTTTCAAGTTCCTCTAGATCCTGTCTCTCTCTCTCTCTCTCTCTCTCTCATATTCCATGTGTTTTATAATGTGTGCTATACTTACATTGTTTGTTTTAAGGCCCATTGCAGTCAAAAACATGATTTTCCTGTGTTTTATATTTCCATACTATGAGGTTGGGGAAAATATTACGAGAATTCTGATAATGCCCTTTTAATGTAAGAGCTGTTTGAAAAGACCGCCTGAAATTATTGCCTGTTTTGGTGGGATGGAGCTTTGGCCTGCCTGGTGAGATCACCAGGTGGTAAATGAGTTAATAGACGAATAAGAAAGAGTTCCAAACCTCTCTGCCAATAACAGAAAGTTTTCAGTTTTCCTATCCACACTCAGACCACTCCCAGACAGTCCTACCAACATTCTTGTTTGAGAAATTGCTCTTGCTAAGAAGCTATTTTTGTTTCCTTTTTGACCATTTTAATTGAAAACAGTCGCAGTAAGGTATTTAATTGTTACCCAGAAATGATTTGATATTGATATAAAAACGTCTGCATTGGGCCTTTAACTAATTTGCTTTGCACTCTCAACAAATAAAGTTGAATAGTCTTACTCAACACGGTTGCTGTGTAGTGTATCAACCAGAGTTTTCCAACTTGTCCTCTGTTTAATCTTATTCAAGATCAGGACAGGGTGTTTTAGTAGAGACTTCCTCTTGCAGCGAACAAGGATACAAATAAATAATATTTACAGTCTACAAATAACCCCGTTTGTCTGTGTCCGTTCCCATTAGGCGAGTTGGAGCTGATCTCGTATGAGCCAAGAAGCCAGTGTCAGTTTAGTTGCTGATCTAGAGTTGTAGCATGGAGAACTCACCACTATTAAAGAAGGTGCTGCTGTTTATTTTCTATATTGCCCAACACCGTAGACTAAGACCTCTACCTTGACCAGCTTTAGTTGTCACCAATCAAAGTATGTATCGAAGTGTATTATTAGCTGACCTGACTTCCGTCGCTGGTGGCTAGTGTTGCATCAGACACTCTCATTAACCGGATCAAGGGATTAGGCTAATGTATGTAGGACACAACCATGCCTGTTCTATTACTGTACACCTGCCTTGCATACACTGACAGGGTCATTCTATGGAGAGACTGAGAGGGGGATTCTCAACTCTGTCTCAGTTGGAATTACGACAGAGAATGCTACCATCTACCTGAGGGGTACCTGGGACACCACTCACTTCAGCTGTCCTGGATCAGAACAGACCGGGGTCTTCAGACGATGAGTGTTTGAAATGAGACCGTCATAAAAGCTTGGATCTTGGCCGTGAGGCGCTCAGAAGACGAGGGTGCTGATGGAGGACACCAACATATTCCGTCCTAATGTATCTGTCTACAGGTTGTCAGCTGAGGGGGAGACTGCCATTGGTGTTTACTTGTTGATACTAGGTAATTATTCTGTTTACCTTGCCAAAGTGCTGTATACCCATATTGTTGATAATATAGAGTAGATAACTTTCACAAAATAAATGTGTTGAATCTTATGTTAGTGGACTCGTGTATGTTGGGTAGGTCACTTTCTAAATGTAATCAGTTACTAGTTGCTTGTCCATAATTGTAATCCGTAATGTAATTTTTGGATTACCCGAACTCAGTAACGTAATCTGACTACTTTTGGATTACTTTCCTGTTAAGAGGCATTAGAAGAAGACAAAGGATCCATCAAACTCTGACTTGCTCAGGTGGAACAAACTTAAACTTGCACTTTAAACAAATTCTGAATTGAATGTCATTGAGAAAACAAAAAGGTGTCATGATGTATTTTTTTTCGCAAATATCCTTTAACAGTATGGGTACTACCTGTTCACTCATGACTGCATGGCCAGGCACGACTCCAACACCATCACTAAGTTTGCCGATGACACAACAGTGGTAAGCTTGATCACCGACAACGATGAGACAGCCTATAGGGAGGTCAGAGACCTGACCGTGTGGTGCAAGGACAACAACCTCTCCCTCAACGTGATCAAGACACAGGAGATGATTGTGGACTACAGGAAAAGGAGGACCGAGCACGCCCCCATTCTCATCGATGGGTCTGTAGGGGAGCAGGTTGAGAGCTTCAAGTTCCTTGGCGTCCACATCACCAACAAACTAACATGTTCCAAGCACACCAAGACAGTCGTGAAGAGGGCACTACAATTCTATTCCCCCTCAGGACACTGAAAAGATTTGGCATGAGTCCTCAGATCCTCAAAAGGTTCTACAGCTGCACCATTGAGAGCATCCTGACGGGTTGCATCACTGGCTGGTATGGCAAAATGCTCGGCCTCCGACCGCAAGGCACTACAGAGGGTAGTGCGTACGGCCCAGTGCATCACTGGGGCCAAGCTTCCTGCCATCCAGGACCTCTATACCAGGCGGTGTCAGAGGAAGGCCCTAAACATTTTCAAAAACTCCAGCCACCCTAGTCATAGACTGTTCTCCCTGCTACCGCACGGCAAGCGGTCCAAGAGGCTTCTAAACAGCTTCTACCCCCAAGCCATAAGACTCCTGAACAGCTAATCAAATGGCTACCCAGACTATTTGCATTGCCCCCATGCTGCTGCTACTCTCTGTTAATATCTATGCATAGTCACTTTAATAACTGTACTTACATGTACATATTACCTCAATTACCTCAACACCAGTGCCCCCTCACATTGACTTTGTACCGGTACCCCCTGTATATAGCCCAAGATATTGTTATTTACTGCTGCTCTTTAATTATTTGTTATTCTTATCTCTTACTTTTTTTTGTATTTTCTTAACTGCATTGTTGGTTAAGGGCTTGTAAGCAAGCATTTCACTGTAAGGTATAAACCTGTTGTATACAGCACATTTGACAAATAACATTGGATTTGATTTATGAATTTAAAAGTCATCCAAGCAGTAATCTAGTTTTTCAAAGTATCTGTAATCTGATTACAATATGTTTTTCCAGGTAACGTATCTGATTACAGTTCCTATTTTTGTAATCAGATTACATTTAACTGATTACATGTCATTAGTTACTCCCCAACCCTGTGGGTGACTTTGTTGTGACATTGTTATAATAATGTTATACGTTATTTTATTTTTTTTACAATTTCAGGGTGGCTCTCCTGTCTAGGTAATGGAGTGGTGATTTTACTGTTGGTCAAGCAGAGACACAATCTTGAGCCACAGGACTACCTCACTCTCAATCTGGCTGTGTCCGACGCTGGCGTCGCTATCTTCGGCTACTCCAGAGGCATACTTGAAGTCTTCAACTTGTTCAAGGACGATGGCCTGCTGATCAAGACCATCTGGACCTGCCAGGTACAGTAGGGACGTTGGTTGGTTGTTTTTTGTGTTTGATTCATATTACCCATATGGACTATAAGAAGATTTGTAATTCTAGTTGTCGTTATTTAATTAATATTTTAACGCCTTGATTGAGATTCAAGAGCACTTCATATATTTACATTGAAAGCATTTTTGACATTATCCCAGATCTTGGGAAATACAATAATATCTTTGAATTTCAGGGAGAAATCAAGAGGTGATTCTCTGATCTGAATAAGCTCAAGGACAACTTGTACAATAACATATTCTATATGGTATTGTAACTTGGCATTTTTCAACTATTAAGAAGTAAAGTATCAGTTTAACAGGAAATTAAAGCAACTTCCCTTAGTACTGTTACCGTGGCTACCCAGGACTCCCACCACTCCACTTGACAGATGACTGGAATAAATGACAGAAAGAAAAACATCACATTCCACCAGAGAAGAGTGTGTGCTTTTATCCTGCATTAGCCAGTCTACCTGGCTTGTACCCTGAGAGTCTGGATAGAGGGTGATGACACAACATGGTTTGGAAAGATTCCTTCCTCTCCCTCAGGTTGGCAGAGAGCTGCAGGCACTTCATCCTAATCTGTGTGTGTGTGTGTGTGTGTCCGTCAGGTGGACGGCTTCCTGATCATGCTCTTTGGGCTCATCAGCATCAACACACTGACATCCATCAGTGTCATCCGCTACATCAAAGGATGCCAGCCCAGCTATGGTATGTAGTCTATGCTGTGGCCCTGCCAAGCCTGAGGGCTGCTGGCTAGTTCCCATGACAGGGCATGCAGGGTTGGGGCTGAAGCTTCCCCTGGTCAGGTTGCTCAGGGCAGGGCACCCTGGCTCAATGGCAGCCACTCTACACTCATTATTCTGCTGCTCCAGGTCAAGGCCTTATCCTGTTCAGTGCTCCCTGACCGCCGGCTGGCAAGTTGGCTAGATGGGACTATTAGAGAGAGAATCACCAAATAATATGTTTCTTCCCCATGTTTAGTCATATAATACCATCTCTGTTTAGTAACTACATGTCTTGTCTTTCAGCTCATTATAATAACCACTGTAACGTTGCCGTGGTGATTGTGGCAGTGTGGCTGTGTGCCCTCTTCTGGTCTGGAGCGCCCCTGGTGGGCTGGGGGAGTTACACAGGTAGGACCCTCTCAGTGTAGTCTCTGAAATCCCAGACCTAGGGAAACAGCATTAGAACATTGGTTACATTGTGGGCATCTCGTTCACCTCTTTGATAAAGTAGATACACTACATGACCAAAAGTATGTGGACACCTGCTTGTCGAATGTCTTATTCCAAAATCATGGGCATTAATATGGAGTTGGTCCCCCTTTTCTGTTACAACCTCTTCCACTCTTCTGGGAAGGCTTTCCACTAGATGTTGGAACATTGCTGCGGGGACTTGCTTCCGTTCAGCCACGAGCATTAGTGAGGTCGGGCACTTGAGATTAGGCCTGGCTCGCAGTCGGCATTCCAATTCATCCCAAAGTTGTTCCATTGGGTTGATGTCAGAGCTCTGTACAGGCTAGTCAAGTTCTTCCACACCGATCTCAACAAACCCTTTCTGTATGGACCTCGCCTTGTGCACAGGGGCATTGTCATGCTGAAACAGGAAAGGGCCTTCCTCAAAGTTGGAAGCACAGAATTGTCTAGAATGTCATTGTATGTTGTAGCGTTTAGATTTCCCTTCACTGGAACTAAGGGTCCTAGCCCAAACCATGAAAAACATCCCCAGACCATTATTACTCCTCCACCAAACTTTACAGTTGGCACTATGTATTGGGGTAGGTAGCTTTCTGCCAGATGATGAAAGCGTGATTCATCACTCCAGAGAACTCGTTTCCACCACTCCAGAATCCAATGGCGGCGAGCTTTACACCACTACACACACTTGGCTTTGCGCATGGTGATCTTAGGCTTGTATGCGGCTGCTCGGCCATGGAAACCCATTTCATGAAGCTCCAGACGAACAGTTATTGTGCTGACGTTGCTTCCAGAGGCAGTTTGGAACTCAGTAGTGAGTGTTGCAACCGAGGACAGATGATTTTTACGCGCTACGCGCTTCAGCACTAGGCAGTCCCGTTCTGTGAGCTTGTGTGGCCTACCACTTTGTGGCTGAGCCACAGTTGACCGGGGGTAGCTCTAGCAGGGACGAAATTTGACAAACTGACTTGTTGGAAAGGTGGCATCCTATGACGGTGCCACGTTGAAAGTCACTAAGGTCTTGCCAATGTTTGTCTATGGAGATTGCAAGGCCGTGTGCTCAATTTTATACACCTGTCAGCAATGGGTGTGGCTGAAATAGCCAAATCTACTAATTTGATGGGGTGTCCTCATAATTGTGTGTATATATAGTGTCTATTTGTTGTAATATATGAACATCCAAAAATATGTGGTTAAAAGGAGTTCAACCTGGTCAATTCTTTGTTTTCCACCTTGCAGCTCGTAAGTATGGGACGTGTGAGATAGACTGGGTCCAGGCCAGGTTCTCTGTGTCGTACAGACTCTACGTCATCCTCATCTTTACCTTCAACTTTTTCATCCCATTCGTGGTCATATGGTTCTCCTACGTGTCCATCATCCGGGCGGTCAACAACAGCCACAAGTCCAGCAGAGGGGGAGCGGTCAGCGAGAGAGAGAAACAGATGGAGCGCAGTATAACAACAGTGAGTGAGGGAGCCCCCAGTCTACAAACAATTAATAGCTGCAGGATTTGGTACATGTTACATACTGGTGAATGCTGTGGGATTCAAAGTACAAATGTAATCTAGCATTGTGTCTGCTGATGCTACTGATGGTCTGCTCTTTTAGCTATACACTGCATTGAATTCATTATAATTTTTGTCCAATGCAGTGTTATGTCTTCAGAAGGTATTGGTTAGGTCAGTGTTTGTGGCTATGCATGTAGTGTACACTCACAGGCCAGTTTATTAGGTACATCACCCCGTTCACGAACATGGATCGCTCCTACAGACACTGAGTCACGTGGCCGTGGCTTGCTATTTAAAGCAGACATCAAGGCATTCAGTTACTGTTCATTTGAACGTTAGAAGGGCCAAAACGAGTGACCTAAGCGACTTTGAGCGTGGTATGATCGTCGGTGCCAGACTCACCAGATACAGAATCTCAGAAACTGTCGGCCTCCTGGGCTTTTCATGCACAACAGTGTCTAGGGTTTCCAGAGAATGGTGCGACAAACAAAAAACATCCAGTCAGCTGCAGTCCTGTGAGAGAAAATAGCTTGTTGATTAGAGTTCAAAGGAGAATGTCAAGAATCGTGCAAGCTAACAGGGGGGCCACAAACAGGCAAATAGCGGTGCAGTGGTGTGCAGAACGGCATCACGGATGGGCTACTGCAGCAGACGACCACACAAGGTTCCACTCCTATCAGCTAAAAACAACAAGAAGCAGCTCCAGTGGGCACGCGATCACCAGCACAGGACAAATTGAGGAATGGAAAAATATTGCCTGGTCCGACTAATCCCAGTTCCTTTTGATGGTGTACCACCATCCAATCTGCAGCAACTGTGTGATGCGTCAGCATGGACCTTCATCCCTGTGTAACGTTTCTGACTTATAGAATCCATGCCCCGAACAATTCAGGATGTTATGTAGGCAAAGGGGGGGTCTGACCCGGTACTAGATGGGTGTACCTAATAAACTGTCCTGTGAGTGTATGTTATACCAACTCCTTCCTCCTCCCCCAGGTGTCTCTGATCCTGTGTTCAGCCTTCCTGCTGGCCTGGTCTCCCTACGCAGTCATCTCCATGTGGTCTGCCTGTGGTCACCAGGTGCCTCCTCTCCACAGCATCTTGGCCAGCCTGTTTGCTAAGTCAGCCAGTTCCTACAACCCCTTCATCTACCTGGGCCTGAACTCCAAATTCAGACAAGACTTCAGAGCCCAGTTCCACTGCCTGCGCCCCAACCCGGACCTCTCCCACAGGCCTGACGAGGTGCAGATTGACCTGGACATTATGGAGGTGAATGGAGGGGTGGATGACCTGGACTCTGGGGTGGAGCTGGGTAGTGAAAGGGGTGGGGAAGAAAGGGGGGAGAACCAGAAGGGTCCTCTTATGCCCCCGATGATAGCCACCGCTCCAAGTCATCGTCTGTTCCTGAGGAAACTCAGTGACTCTGGACGCCTGTGAGCTCTGTCTCTTTGTTTCTGTCTATGTCCCTCTGTTTCTATCTCTGTTGCTGTCCCTCTGTTTCTCTCTTTCTGTCTCTCTCTGTTTCTGTCTCGCTGTCTCTCTGACTCTGTTTCTCTCTTGTCCTACGTACGGAGCTCAGCTTGTTAACTGTTCACCTCCACAGCACTCTGATCGCCTGTACACACGTACATTTTACTTACAGTACAGCAACCCTCTGGACTTATTTTTATTCATTTTTTTATCAAGAGAAGACATTGGTTTTGGCCTCACCTGAATTGTTTGGAATCACTGATATTGAAGGATTTACAGTATGTGGCGGCACTATCAATTTAGGGTCTGAATTAAATCATATTTGTTTTACTCTTTTACATGTTACTCTAAAGCTGTAAATACTTAGTTGTTTTTTAAAATAAATCCTTGGTTTTAGGTTTGTCCTCCGTCCAAAAAATAACTTCCAATAGCTCATCAATCAACGATGACTTGACTCAAAGGGGTTATATCAGGGGCTGATGTTGTACATTAATTCTCAGTCACTCACAGAGGGCTTGTGTGCAGAAATAATGAGGTGGAGAAGTGAGAAAAGGCTCTGCCTTGACCTGAAGTTGCTAATCTGGGTTTTGTCCCCCCTCTGCCCTGTGGGAGCCCAGAGGGAGCTTGGGAAACTGGGAGAATGTGAGCCAGCCCTCACAGGGAGACTGGCTGGTGCACAGCTGAATCTGTGGGACCAAGAGGAGAAAGCAGGGAACAACACAACAACCACAGAATGGAAAGAGGTTACTGTTCAATTCAATACAGCTTTATTTGTCCCCTTATTGCAGTGCATCAACACACAGAAACAAGAGCCACATTCCATAGACATGTGTAACATAAAAACAATGACTGTGAAAGAAGAACTGCAATAAATATCAAAGAGTGTAAAGTCATGTGCAAATGACAAGCAGGATTACTGTAGTACTGTACTGAGGCCTGGAATTAGGAAGCAAATAGGATATACTGTATGAGGGTAACTCTACTCCAGAGGCTGTGGTTTTATTGGTCAGCTAGTGAGTCTGCTGAATAAATATTACCAAGTCTCACCTCAATAAAACAAACACAAGCCACTGTAATCCAGTTGGGTTCAACAATGGAATTATAACCGAACAAGTTAACAATAGTCTCCCTTTGTAATAACAGCCTGTCCCAGATAATGACAAGGTAATGGCTGCCGTAAGTCCCCTTTCTCTTCTATAAGTAATTATAAACCACAACACAGTGGCTGCGTCCGAATGGCAACCTATTCCCTATTTAGTGCATTACATTTGACGTAGGCCCTGGTCAAAAGTAATGCACTTCATAGGGAATAGGGTGCCATTATGGACACACAAGTGTCTTCAGAGTGAAAGTTACCTCAGGACTCCACGGCAGCTGGAATTTCAGCAGGACTAATGACATGGGACAGGCACACAATAACCCATCAGGGGTCCCCATAACTGACCAAACACAGCTACCACAGCCCTGCCAACACCACGAGCACACAAAATAAACCAATCCACCCCTCCAAGAAAATACCACAAAAACATCAGCTTGTTACTGAAATCCCTCTTACTGGAAGAAAGAGCATCTCTAATCTGTTTGTTTAAATGTGATATTCAACTTTTTAGATTATAGTTTCGCATTCATTTTACTTTGACAATATTTAAACAGAAAATTACCATATATTTTCCCTCAGACATAGGACCATCAAGGTTCGAACTTGAAAGCAGTCTGCATTCACAGTTCTAGGCTGAATCACATCCGTCCCATAGGGCGGTGCTCAATTTGACCCAGCGTCGTCCGGGTTTGGCTGGGGTAGGCCGTCATTGTAAATAAGAAGTTCTTCTTAACTGACTTGCCTAGTTAAATAAAGGTTAAATAAAAATAAATAAATGTACACAGGACGTTGAATTGTTTAGAATGTGCATACCAAAATGAATAACAATCTGATGTGCCTTATTGCTTGTGTCTATGGCAAGGAATATAAATGCATTTGATATTCCTTGGTCTATGGTGACATGGTCAGAGGATGAGCCTTGAACTCTGAGTAGGTTGCTGTGTTTCTCCCATCAAGTCTCCCATTATTCTAAATACATTACAGTGGCCCATTCTGCTTGGCCCATGCTGAAACAGCTATGTCAGTTCTCTTTTAGTCAGCTTCTCAGTCTCACCCCACATGGCTGAGCATGGAGTCACAGGCCAAGTTCTCCTTGTGACCATCACCTGCTTGCTTAGAAACACCCAGCCAAGCCTACACTCTCCATTAGTGTTACAGTATCATAACTCATACCATGCTGAAATGTTTGTTGGTGTTTTCAATTAGGTGGAGTAATGTACTGGAAATACATGCACCAAAAGGTTTATATGTAGTGCTGGAGGAGTAATGAAATGTGTGGAATATGTGTCCCAGTCCTCAGAGAACAACGCATTCTGACCTGCCTCTCGAGGGAAAGTTCCCAGGTCCAATCAGACCAAATACTAGTTCAAATACTTCACACTGAGCTTGATTGAGCGTACACAGACACCATAGAACAGGTTTCAGATACTCACCTTCTTATGGGATCTCTTTCTTTCTGAATGTCACCCCAGGTGATTTATGTGATCGTAGCCTTTTTGACATAACTACAACAACTAAAGCTGACATTAGCACAATCACTGGCTACACTGATGCTGTGATGGTAAAAGGCCATACTAACACCTGGACAATGGTGTCCGATGGCACTCTAGTGGCTTTGGCTTCAACAAGAGGAGAGGTTCGGGTTATCCCTGCTTTATCTGTCTAACATTGATCTCACTGAGCTCCGCTGGGACTCCAGAAGAAAATATTTAGAGGATGGCACATGAGACACTGTTCTTCTGGAGGACAGAAAGACATGAGGAGAATATCAAGCAGCTGTAGGGGTTGTCATGGTGACCTCTTCCTTTTCTTTCTGACAGTGAAAGGGATGGGGATTTTTATAACAATGATGCACATGTGTATCTATGGAGCATGTACAGTGCACATAGAAAATACTCACACCCCTTAACTTATTCCACTATTTGTTGTCTTACAAATGGGATTAAAATTGATTTAATTGCATTTCTTTTGTCAACGATCTACACAAAACACTCAAATTCTAACATTTGAAAAAAAATGAACACTAGAATATCTTGATTACATAAATATTCAACCCCCTGAGTCAATAAATGTTGGAATAATCTTTGGCAGTGATTACAGCTGTGAGTCTTTCTGGGTAAGTCTAAGAGTTTTCCACACCTGGATTGTGCAACATTTGCCCATTTATTCTTTAAAAAAATTATTCAAGCTCTGTCAAGTTGGTTGTTGATCATTGCTAGACAACCATTTTCAAGTCTTACCGTATATTTTCAAGTAAATTTAATTCAAAACTGTAACCAAGCCACTCAGGAACATTCACTGTCATCTTGTAGATTTGACCTTGTGTTTAATGTTACTATCCTGCTGAAAGGTGAATTCATCTCCCAGTGTCTGGTGTTTTCCTTTACAATTAGCTTATCCTGATTACAAGCATACCCATAACATGATGCAGCCACCACTATTTTTGAAACTATGGAGAGTGTTACAAGTAATGTGTTGTATTAGATTTGCCACAAACTTAACACTTTCTTTTCAGGACTAAAAGTGAATTGCTTTGCTGCATTTTTTGAAGTATTACTTTCTTGCAAACATGATGCATGTTTTGGAATATTTGTATTCTGTAGTTTCCCTCTTTTCACTCTGTCATTTAGGTTATTATTGTGGAGTAACTACAATTTTCTTGATCTATCCTCAGTTTTCTATCACAGCCATTAAACTTTGTAAAGGTTTTAAAGTCACCATTGGCCTCATGGTGAAATCCCTGAGCGGTTTCCTTCCTCTCTGTCAACTGAGTTAGGAAGGATGCCTGTATCTTTGTAGTGACTGGGTGTATTGATACACCATCCAAAGTGTAATTAATAACCACCTTGCTCAAAGGGATATTCAATGTCTGCTTTTTAAATGTTTACCCATCTACCAATAGGTGTGCTTTTTTTGAGAGCCATTGGAAAATCTCACTGGTCTTTGTGGTTGAATCTGTGTTTGAAATGCACTGCTCGACTGGGGGACCTTACAGATAATTGTATGTGTGGGGTACAGAGATGAGGTAGACATAAAAACATTACGTTAATTAAACACTATTATTGCACACAGAAAGAGTCCATATAACTTGTGACTTGTTAAGCAAATCTTTACTCCTGAACTTATTTAGGCTTGCCGTTACGAAGGGGTTGAATACTTATTGACTCAATAAATTTCAGCTCAAAAAAATAATTAATGGTGTTTTGTGTGTAGGCCAGTGACAAAACATCTACATTTAATCCATTTAAAATTCAGGCTGTAACACAACAAAATGTGGAAAAAGTCCAGGGGTATGAATACTTTCTGAAGGCACTGCACATAATAGCTTCTAGAAGTAGGTGAAGACCTGAGGGTCAAAACGTGGTCACCAAAGCACATGGCAGCATAGATTGCAGTGTGTGGAGTCTTTATGCCAATTAGCAGACACTTTTATCCAAAGCAATTTACAGAATTGAATGCAGATGTTTTAGTATATGTGATCCCAGTAGTATATATGTGGTAAAATATGATTACCTACTGAACAGTCTTCTACTGCATGTTTAATTACTTTGATTTCTTAATCTACCTTATGATTGCAGATACCTTGTTAGAATATAACGTCAACCTCACTTTATCTGACTCATATTTCATTTCTGGTTAATTTTGAGGCCACCTTATTGTCCTGGCTGCTTGGTTCAGATGTCCTTTCTCAGGTTGAACACAGGTCTCTAGTAGACCCCTCCTCCTCTGATGTCACAGGGAGATGACTGGGAAGTTTGAGGACATTATTTAAGGAGCCAGCTCTCTCTGGATGTTCAGATGTGATCCCAGGAATACTACACACCTCCAAGGAATAGCACCCTTTTCCTTCCCCCTGCAAGAATTTGCCATATGGAATCTTAGATCTCAAGGAAACCGTATTCTACAAATTGTCTGTAAGGTGGATTTTTGTGTGTGTGTGTGTGTGTGTGTGTGTGAGAGGGGGGGGGGCTGTAATTAATGGGTTTTCATACTTTCTTTCATCTTTAAATCCCATTGAGACAGAGATGCTCTGTTGTGTTGAACGCATGACTGAACATCGTCCAAGCTGCAGATATCTAGAGTGCCGTACTTTTCTATGAATTGATAACCAAAAACTAAAACCTGTTTTATTGCATTGTTAGTTGATGTGCTTTTTTCTTATGTGTTTCGTCTTATCAATTAGTAGTAATTGTATGTCTATAATTATTGAAGAAATGTAAAATGTTTACCTGGTTGCTTATTTCATGGTAGGTGTTAGGGTCATCATGCAAATTTTGTCTGCTGTTCTACACCTGTTAGGTAAGCACTGGTTGATGCAATTGACACACTGAATGTGCCACATCATCTACCTTGTATGACTTGTCTAGGAAATGTATTTTTCGGTTTCACTCAATATAGTAATGGAATGTAATCATTTAAAACCGGTCATATCTGATCAAAAAGCCATTGTAGAGGTTTGTGTCATAATGATGAAATTAGCACTGTGCAAAAATAAATAATATGTGTGTAATGAACTATAATATGTAATATGTAACTAAGATTTCATGAATGCATATTCAATATTATTGAGGGAACTTTGACATTATTGTAAAGCTTCAATAATCACTTTGTTTAATTCCCACAGGCATTCTGTCTCTGACATGCAGAGCATCTGGATCTGACTCAAGTGGTTAGTGGTTTGAATCTCATAAACACATTGCTGTTTTTTTCTCTGTCAATATTAGGCAGATAAGATACTGTAGATGTGATTCTACTAGTATTCTGGGAATTAACAATGTGTTCATTAATGTTTCTCATCTTAATTTGATCCAATGTATTCCCACAGGGAGACAGTTGAGAACTGCACAGCTCAGCAAGATAGTAACATATTTAGATATGTGAGAGTCTATTGATGAACAGTAGCTGCTGTATGTGGAGAGAAATATATATTTGATCATGTTGTATCAGTGGATTTATTTCGTTTGTTAACCAGTCAGTTTTACTTGGAAGACTTTTAGTTTTACTTGGCAGACTCCCAAACAAAATATGATACTTATTTCATTAAGGCAGAAGTGTTGGGATGTTATTGTTGAGAGCCACTGCTCTAGCCTTGTGGCCTTTGGCTCAGAGACATGTTCTATGGTAAGCCCAGTCTCCGTTTGACTTGGATGAAATTCCTCAAAAGCAAACGGTAATGTTTATGATTTAAAATGTAATTAACGTAGAGGTGTGACTGAGGGTATTTTGTCTTCAGAGTTGTTCTTTATTATAGCCTGCAGGCTTTGGTATCGAGTTGTGGCTCCGAGGAAGGGAAAGCCATACCAAACTAACAGTAACAGGCTACCTGACAGAAAACACATAGAGCTCAGGCAGTATTCAGTATTCTCCATTTATTCTCTCGCTCTATCTCTCTCTTTCTGTCTGTCTGTGTCAGTTACCACCCCCATCACCTGTACGACCCGTGGGGCAGACCTGACGGAGGAGAAGCAGTTGGTCCTCTGTCCGCCTAACTGCACCCTCTGGAGGGTGTCTGTGTTTGGTTCTCGGGTGTACGCCGCCGTGTCCAGCGTGTGTGGAGCAGCCGTGCACCAGTAAGGCTGGAGGAGATCAATAGCAGGGCTAAGAATAAGAGGCTTTGTGTAGGCCAGGAGAGGGATAATGTTTGGCTAATGCACATGCTATAAAGTTTCACCTATATGACCTTCTTTTCTTTCTCAAAGAGTATTGATGTACAGAGAGACGTTCGTATTCAAGAAGTCAGCATAGCTTCTACAGTATCTGCATTCTTCCTCTATCTTCCCTTCCCTCAAATTTTGCAGTGACTGGCCGCTTACTACTCATTTACATTTTTCACTGTATTTTACCACTTCTCTCAGGGGGGTGATAAGGTCCTCGGGGGGACCAGTGAAGGTCCACAAACTGCAAGGCAGACAGAACTACCTCGGCTCCTACTCCCATGGAGTCCAATCTCAGGCCCTGTCCAGGTGGACCGCATCATTCACTGTGGCCCGTAGGTGGCGCCAAATACCAAACATGTTTAATATTGTACATTCCACAGAGGAAAATGTGACTCGAAGGCTGAGTAGGCATGAAGAATGACTCGAATGTTATTTAATGATATTCAATGTTGATGTTTTGAACGATTTGCAATGAAGTGATTTTTCATTAATGACAAAACATTTGATAAAACATTTGACTCTTTGTTGTCAGAATCTGTTCATGTGCCCCAGGAGGTGTCCTCCCAGATAGCCACAACTGTCCTCCCTGCATCAGGACCAGGACTAGGTACAATTCTAACATGTAGATTAAACTGCACATGATGGGCACCAATACTGCATGGGACACGCATTATATTTTATGGACACGTCCTCTTTTGGTCCTCATAACTTACTAGAAGTTGAATTTCAGCGCTGACTATGTATCCAAAAGTACAATTACTTGATATCTTCATTACTAAATGGTTCTGTTTTTAGAACCTCCAAAGCTACCATGAAGTATTCCACAGAGATACCTGTCTTCCTTATTTACATTTTTTTGCAGTGAAGAAAACATTAAAGAAGCCAGTGAAGAAAATAACTACAGGAGGAAATAGAGGTATGCTTGTGTCATGTTGTGCTTTGCTTTGATTCTGTAGAACATTTTATTTTGCTTCCAGAATGCCCATGTCTTGCTCTCTCATTCCAGACTGCCAGATGGAGATAGTCCTGCTGCTGGATAGCAGCAACAACATTGGGCAGCGTCGCTTCAACCTTCAGAAGAACTTCATCAGCAAGTTAGCGGTGATGCTAAGGATTGGACCGAATGGACCACATCTTGGTGTGGTGCAAGCTAGGTGAGTCAGTTCATTTGGTGTTCAATTAGCACATTTTCCAATTAGGTGTTATCATTTAGCCACTAAATCCATAGCAAAACAGTACAGTATTACATGTAGCTAACACAGTGCTCTTGTCCTTCCAGTGACACACCCCGGACAGAATTTCTCCTGACTAACTATACTCAACCCAAAGATGTGGTTTTTGCCATCAAAGAGATAGCATACCTGGGAGGAAACACTAACACAGGTTCTTTCTGATTTGTATTGCTGGTATACACATAGTGCCACATTATGGATTTTCCTACTATACGACCAGTATATAATACTATTTCCCCATTCAGAGGAGAAAGGGATTTGAGAGGAATATGACAAAAATATACACAGTAATACAATACATATCACCAGCTAATTCTTCACATTAGCCAAATGTTGTGGGGATTCCCAACAAAGCTCATCTTAGACCGTGCTGTCTGTCTGGTCCCCACAGGTAAGGCCATCATGCACACGGTGGAGTCCTTCTTCCAGACGGGGGTGAGGAGAGGTCACCCCAGGGTCATAGTGGTGTTTATAGATGGCTGGCCCTCAGACGACTTGGAAGATGCGGCCGTGCTGGCCAGAGAGTCTGGCATCAACGTGTTCCTGGTGCCAGTGGCCAAGCCTGCCCTGGAGGAGCTAGGCATGGTCAGAGACAAGGACTACATGAAGAAGGTGAGCAGGGAGCCAAGAGACATGTGACTCTGTGGTACTCTTATTGGCTGCATCCTGCTCTACTTTAGTGGTTTGAAAAATATATGATGTTCTGGCCCTACCCATAGTCATTAGCAGATCTTGCTGGGCACCACATACTGTGATGCAAAGATCAATTTGCCAGCCTATATCACAGTGATGTCATCACTTATAGTATCCAGCCATATCTGTTGTGTTCTAATCTACATGATGATAAGTCACTGACTGACTGTGTGTGCCATGCCAGGCAGTGTGTAAGGACAACGGCTACTTCACCTACGCCATACCCAGTTGGTTCGGCACCACCAAGCATGTGAAGCCCCTGGCCCAGAAGTTGTGCTCAATGGACCAGCTCCTCTGCTCCAAGACCTGCTACAACTCGGTCAACCTGGGCTTCCTCATTGACGGCTCCAGCAGCGTCGGGGAAGGGAACTTCCGTCTGGTGTTGGACTTCATCACCTCCGTGGCCCGTAGCTTCGACATCTCAGACATAGGGTCACGTGTTGGGGCAGTCCAGTTCACCTACGACCAGCGGATGGAGTTTAACATGTATGAATACCCAGTGAAGGATGATGCCCTCAGGGCCCTGCAGGGGATCCCCTACATGAGTGGGGGCACGGCCACGGGAGACGCCGTTGCCTACGCTACCCAGAACCTGTTCCTGGCCCGCAAGGCTGGCCCTGGGAGGAACTTCCTCATAGTGGTCACTGACGGACAGTCCTACGATGACGTCAGAGGGCCGGCACTGGCCGCCCAGAAGGAAGGTATGTGGATTCCTTTTTGGCAAAAGTATTACCATGTGTCGAGCTAGCATGTAGAACAAGATCAAAATATGTTTGTATGACATAAAAAAAACTGAGCTGAAATGTTTTGTCACATTGAGTGCCATTAGAGAGACATAGGTTTTAGTGACAATGACAGCAGCTATAAGATAATCACACTGACCTAACAGATTTCTTAGATGATGCTCTTCCTACTGTTAGTTCGATCACTTCAAATTACAGCACTCATTTGATCTCATCTCTCCCCCCTCTTCTACAGGGATCACCATCTACTCTGTGGGGGTGGCCTGGGCTCCAATGGATGACCTGCAAACCATGGCGTCAGAGCCCAAGGATAGCCACACATTCTTCACCAGGGAGTTCACTGGCCTGCAGCAGTTCCAGCAGCCCCTTGTAAAGAGCATCTGCAGGGACTTCATTGAGGCCAACTAGGGAGAGGTAGCAGAGAGAAGCTGTTTGGGCTCACTGAAAACCCCAGCCAGAGGAAACATCTAGATAGCACTTTATTTTACAGTACAGAAATTACCAGGTATTTACTGAGAAATAAAATGGTTACTACATAGTAATAACCTATAAATTACTTGATTGTTTCTTTGGGATTCATTCAATCAAGTGCCACTCGGCACCCAATGGTTGTAAATTGTGTTGAATTCTTGAAAGTAACTATCAGTTTTTCCAAATTATTTTCTATTAAATACCAGTGGAAACACAAACAGTACCGTAAAAAATGGTGCTAGCCACTGTTCCAACACAACGAGAGTACAGCAGAAGCTAACAAGGCAATAGCATTGTAGGTTCACAAGTTCTCAGTAAACTATCATAGATCATCAAGTTGGATATTACCTTCCTCAAATAGTCTGATGGTAACTCATATCACTACCATTATTCTCAATAGTAGACAATATTCATTCATAGGTTCTCAAGATGTGACTAGTTTGGAATATTGCACTATTCATGTTTTATCCAATTTGTATCGTAACTATAGTGAAATACATTAAGGTTCATGTAGTTTGTATTTCTTGAACAGTCCAAAGCAGGCAAACCAAAAGCACAGAAACATAAATGTTACCTATAGACCAAGGTATTCCTTCACTTTCCCCCTCATCAACAATACACTTATACAGTATAAACAGTTATCACTTCTCTGCTTGATATGACTTGTAGTCATATGTATGTTAGTTAAAAGGTAAGGGATGATATTTAGGGAATAAAAGTACCATTCATTATTTCCTAGGCCACAACTGCTGATGCTAAGCTTCTATGTACCTACAACAGAACGCTTTGCCAAAGCCAGTTTCTCTTGTATACTGTACCATACTTACAGTGCATTTGCATGTTGACCTGTACTTTATAAATTACGTTTTTTTTTATGATTCTGGTTGATGATTCTATATTTATTACTTTTCTTTTTCTTTCTATAAAAAAAAGTGTTTTATTTGTTTGACAATTTTTCATTAGATGTGTTTATCATGCAAACAATTTGCCCAACAAAACAATGTTACATGCAGACTCTGCATGCATTAAACACAAGACTTTATGTACAGGTACACCATTTAATATTTATTATAGACATTTTATATACATTATTTTTGAACTGTTGTATGTGGTACAATCTTTAAAATCTGCTGATTCATAGTTTGAAAATCAAAAACCGTACAAAACATCAAAATTTGCAAACTGATCAGAACCTTTTTTTTGGAAGACTAGAAAAAATACTTTATTAATCATGCATGACAGAAACAAACAAAGTCTTAGTTACACCATAAGTTTGAAAATAAAACAGTTTTGCAAGATAAAAGGAAACTAGTACAACCAAACAAAACATTGAGTGGTGATTAATCTTACGTTTGCTATTCCAATCCCTTAATAAAGAAAAAGAAACGGTTACACTCCATGCTTGCTTCAAAGCAGTGATTTAACAGAATAAGGCAAACGTATACCTCAGACTGACATCAGATTGCATTTTATATGAACCTATATGTTTCACTTGTTTTGGATTTACTGTTCCACTTTTACTTGAGAGCCCAATCTTCTAGATATAGTAGTTGAACGGATAAGACTAACAGAAAGGGAAATAAATAGCATTATGTCTAATAACCTGTGATAAATAAACTCAAATACAGTAAGGTGTACAAAAATATCACATAGTGATAGGATGCTGCAGTTCATTTAAAAAGAGCTCTCAGGAAGCCATTAATGGGCTTCTTTTAGTCCTAGTCTTCACTGCCGTGACAAGACGGTGTCAAAGCAATGTAAGAGATAGCATCCTAGGGTTAGGAAGGGCGAGATCAACAAGTGTTTTCTGTGAAAGGGGAAAAGTCAGATCAGGGTTGTGGAGGACAGCATGAGTTGTGATGGAGGGTTCAGACCAGGAATAAATATTCAATTTTTTTTTTAAACAATTTTTTCAGTGCTGTTATGACAGACTATATTTATATAAAAAGGATTATAAAAACTATATTTTATTTTTTTTACACAAATATGTCATGTAAGTAATGCTAAAGTGAAGTTGATTGACTTATATTTCATTTCATATAATTGTTCTCTCGCTACATGGTTGTTGAGTGGATGCCTGTGACTCGTGTTCAGCGTGAACTGAATCGACGCCGCAGGGTCTCCCGGTCGGCCCACCAGGGGCTGTGGCCACGTCCTGTTAAATAACCTTTTCACACTAGCAAGCTGAGCTGTACTGGCCTGGTTACAAATCCCCCCATGGTTACTGGAAACGTGGTGAAAAGAACATATCTAAGCCAGTTCAGTATGGTCGAGGTCAGCCCAGTTGTGTGAATCAGGTTAAAAGACATGACCCAGTCCTAACATCTCTCTGACGACCCAGTGTCTGACGCATATGACAGCCACTCCGTCCATGGTCAGTATACCTACAGGACAGATATTAGCTCAGCTCAAACCCAGTCAAAAGGCTACATACACTGGCTTGTTTTACTCCAGCTTTTAACCTACAGTAAATTACAAGTAAATGTTGTTTTGTTTGAAAACAGATACAACGGATTGGTCGCTCCTCCACTCACCACGCCTGGCATAAGTCCCCTTGGCACCTGGTTTCTGCCAAGTGTTGAGTTCAATAGGGATGGAGGGAGGCAGCTTCAATGTAGTGTCATAAAATGCTACTCTCGTTACACAAGGCAGTGAAGCAGTCTATTCTTTCTTCGTGTCTACAGGCTCAGCTCAGTCTGGCAGAGCAGAGCTCGTCTACTACACAAATACTTTGGCCAGGGCGTCGGCCCCTGCACTTGCTATGTATGCCTTAGACGGGTGGAAGGCAACGTCATAGATGGACTCGTCAGACTTCATTCGGTGGGCAGTGATCTCCTGCACACAGGTCTTGCTGTCCAGGTTCCACAGACGGATAGAACAGTCATGGCCTACGGAGGAGGAACAAGGAAAGGAAGGATCAGCGACGTTCTCTCTGGATATCAGCACGACCAGATATAGGGGCATTTTACAGGAGTGGGTTGTCATAGGGTACAAATGTTGTGGAAGAATATTGATATTAGTATGGTCTTAGAATCAGAACGGTACGCTGGTGACCACCGAATGCTGCCTTCCAAAAATCACCCACAGCTACGTTGCTTGTACTTACTTCCTGACATCAGGTAGATCCCGTTGGGGTCCACAGCCAGGCTGGTGACAGCATCCAGGTGGGCCACCATCGCATGGATCACTTTACCTACACAACACGACAGACATACACAAGTCAGTACAGAGGTATGGCAGACAGACCGAGACATAAGTCAGTACAGAGGTATGGCAGGCAGACGTAACAGTCAGTACAGAGATACTGTATGACAGAGATGACAGAACATGGCCAAAACAGTCCTAACTCTCTATATATGACTGGTCTTAGTCATTCTCTCATCTAGGCTCTGATTCACTGAGCTAGTCAGTCAGTCAGAGTAGCTAGCTGAACACTGTCCTCTCCTGTTCACGTACCTGATTTGTTGTCAAAGAACTTGATGTCCCTGTCCTCATGGGCCGTGATGGTGACAGGCAGGGTGGGGTGACTCACTACCTTGTTGATGTGGTTGGCTGCAGGCAGAGCTGAAAACACACAGATGAGAGAATGGCTCACAACACATTCACTACTAATACAACACCCGAAATGAGGACAGACCATTAAAACTGTGTACAAAGTTAGTAGTCTGGGATATACAAGATATGTATATAAAGAAGAAAAAAACAACCATATCATTAGCAGTTAAAATTATTCAGGGAGTCTTATTGATAATGTTAGCCAGTATTTACTTGATTTTCACATAACATGTTTCTGTATACCCATACTCCCCCATAGAAAATGTAATTCAGTAAGTCATTCTATATGTACTCCCCTTTCTAACTGAGCTTATGGCCCAGAGTCTCCCTGGTTGTGTTGAAAGGCTCTGGTCTAGGGTTGCTATGGTCCTCCTGCTAAATGATAGGTGCAGTAGACTTACTGCTCTCCCCCTGGCCGGCGAACACCACGGCAGCCTGGGACGTCTCCAGGTCATAGATCACAGCGTTGCCCGTGTTGAAGGATGCCACCATGTGGGCGGGGTCACAGCCATTGAAGTCCACCGCCGTGGGGATGCCGTGTTCTGTCGTACACACACACACACACACACACACACACACACACACACACACACACCAGTTGAAGAGCCTTTTGCACCTCCACTCTCCGACCTTGGCCATTTGACACAGGGCCGTAGTCAAGTGCCATTGTCATGTCATGTCCGTGTGAAAAAGGAGCTCACCCCACACTACTGGGGAAGTTAAAGTGCGTAGCATTTGGACTGTGTGGTTGTCAAATCAATTCTTACCAAATGGATTTCTCTTAGATGAAGGGAGCAGATGAAAGACATTTGATATAAGATTCACTCGTCATTCACAATTACTTTTTACTCCAACTTTGTTCTTACGCCTGGATCACACCTACAGCGTCGTTATGCAAAATGGTACGCAGCATCATCTGGACAGGCGTGCAACGAAAGTTCAACATTCACCTTCTGTTACCATTTCTGTCAAGCCGTCTACACAGACAGTTTGATAAATCCAACGAACGCGCCATACAGAACGCGCTGCCTCTGCAACGCCACAAAGGCAAACGCAGAGTTCCATTGGAAATGAATGCAGTTCTGGTGTACCAAAACACAATTACGCTGTCAGTGTGATCAAGGCGTAAGAGAAAAGGACATCAGTAAGCTATTGGGCCTTAATAATGTAATACTGTGTTCTAAGCCTACTTCTATGTTCTGTGTTCTAAGCCTACTTCTATGTTCTTCTAAGCCTAGTTCTATGTCCTGTGTTCTTCTAAGCTTGTTCCATGTCCTGTGTTCTTCTAAGCCTAGTTCCATGTCCTGTGTTCTTCTAAGCCTAGTTCCATGTCCTGTGTTCTTCTAAGCCTAGTTCCATGTCCTGTGTTCTTCTAAGCCTAGTTCCATGTCCTGTGTTCTTCTAAGCCTAGTTCCATGTCCTGTGTTCTTCTAAGCCTAGTTCCATGTCCTGTGTTCTTCTAAGCCTAGTTCCATGTCCTGTGTTCTTCTAAGCCTAGTTCCATGTCCTGTGTTCTTCTAAGCCTAGTTCCATGTCCTGTGTTCTTCTAAGCTTGTTCCATGTCCTGTGTTCTAAGCCTAGTTCCATGTCCTGTGTTCTTCTAAGCTTGTTCCATGTCCTGTGTTCTTCTAAGCTTGTTCCATGTCCTGTGTTCTTCTAAGCTTGTTCCATGTCCTGTGTTCTTCTAAGCTTGTTCCATGTCCTGTGTTCTTCTAAGCCTAGTTCCATGTCCTGTGTTCTTCTAAGCCTAGTTCCATGTCCTGTGTTCTTCTAAGCCTAGTTCCATGTCCTGTGTTCTTCTAAGCCTAGTTCCATGTCCTGTGTTCTTCTAAGCCTAGTTCCATGTCCTGTGTTCTTCTAAGCTTGTTCCATGTCCTGTGTTCTAAGCCTAGTTCCATGTCCTGTGTTCTTCTAAGCTTGTTCCATGTCCTGTGTTCTTCTAAGCTTGTTCCATGTCCTGTGTTCTTCTAAGCTTGTTCCATGTCCTGTGTTCTTCTAAGCTTGTTCCATGTCCTGTGTTCTTCTAAGCCTAGTTCCATGTCCTGTGTTCTTCTAAGCCTAGTTCCATGTCCTGTGTTCTTCTAAGCCTAGTTCCATGTCCTGTGTTCTTCTATGTCCTGCGTTCTAAGCCTACTTCTATGTCCTGCGTTCTAAGCCTACTTCTATGTCCTGCGTTCTAAGCCTACTTCTATGTCCTGCGTTCTAAGCCTACTTCTATGTCCTGCGTTCTAAGCCTACTTCTATGTCCTGCGTTCTAAGCCTACTTCTATGTCCTGCGTTCTAAGCCTACTTCTATGTTCTGTGTTCTAAGCCTACTTCTATGTCCTGCGTTCTAAGCCTACTTCTATGTTCTGCGTTCTAAGCCTAGCTCTATGTCCTGTGTTCTAAGCCTACTTCTATGTCCTTACCTTTCTCTGCGTTGTAAGTGCTGATGCATGGGTTCTTCTCCTGGGGGTTCCACAGCTTGACGGTTCCGTCTGCGGAGCAGGACAGCAGGCGGTTCTTGATGCCGCTGTAGGCCAGCCCCCACACAGCGTCTGTGTGGCCCAGCCAGGTTCCAGCCAGGACGCTGGGGTCTGAGGCGTTGGAGGGGACAGGGTCAGTGATACCCATACAATAAGGGAGGAAAAGCAGCTCTTTGACTAATCAAGAGTGCGATTGGAATACAATGAAGGGAGAAACAAAAGGCTACTCATCAATTCAAATAATATGATGGATCAATTAAAGTATTCCTGACTTCTGTTACTGTGGTCAATGTCTGAAGGCACAGAGGCTAGACAGAATATTGGCCACGCTAAAGAGGGGCTGAGGATGTGTCAACCTTACCGTAGGTGTCATAAGGGTCTACGTTGGAGCTGGGGATATTCCACCACTGTATTGTGTGGTCAATCCCTCCACTGTAGCACTGCTCTCCACTGGAACTCATAGCCAGGGACAGCACAGGCCCCCTGAGGAGAGGAAAGGGGATATTTCATGCTGCCTACTAACAATCCTTATACAGTGAGAAAGCCATATGCAAAACAGTTTTACTGATTGATTGAAAATAGTTTTATCGTATTATTATTAAAAAATTACCACAGTTCCTTCTGGTTATTAGATACTTACACATGGGCTCTGAATGTGTAAATGGGCTCCACATCGAAATAGGCACTTCTAAAGAAGAAACAAAGAGTTCTTTAAAAAAGGTTGCTCGGACTGATTTATTTTAATGAGACATTCCATAATGACAAGATAATCCAACAGTGCAAACAGTGTGTGTACTTTTTGGCAGGTACGGTCTTCTGTAGGTTCCACAGTTTGAGGGTGTGGTCCTCAGACACGGTGACCAGGACAGGCTCTACAGGATGGAAAGCCAGAGCCCTGACCCCGTCAAAGTGGCTGCGCAGGGTGTACTTGGGATTCCATGTCTTCCTGAATGTGTCCTTATTGGCTGGCAGCTAAAAATAGACAGGACAGGGGAGGACAAGAGAACAGCAACTTTAAACAACTGTGGAGTGAAAAATAGAGACAGATTGGTGGTGAGTTAGCTAGGGGGGCTAACAGCACTGGAGGATGTAACGCACTAGCACTACTTGAGCACGGCAAGCCCCTCCACTTCCTAATAAAGCCCCTAATGGACATATGTCATTCTGACCAACTGTCAAAGCTAGAGAACCTTCTGCTCTCTCAACGCTTTGTGTGTGTGTGTGTGTGTGTGTGTGTGTGTGTGTGTGTGTGTGTGTGTGTGTGTGAGGTGGTTGAGGCGGAGGAGAGAGGTTCAGGGAGGGTTCAGGAGGAGAGGCAGGGAGGGGTACAGGAGGAGAGAAAGGGTCAGGGAGGGGTTCAGGGGTGGTGGGTTGGTGCTGTTCAGGGGGTCATGGTTCAGGGCTGACAGTTACTTACATCATAGCTGTAGTCAGCCTCATCATTGGAGACGGTGAGGTCAGCCAGGTCTCCCAGGCCCAGGAAACTCTCCAACACGTCATCAGAGCCAATGATAAAGGACTTGCCCCCGCTTGAGGGAAACGGTAAGGGCTCGGCTAAGAATAGGACGGAGAGGAGAAGGTTTAGTAAACAACACACAGGCCACACCTAGACAACGAGCTCAGGCTGGACATGCTTAGTAAACAAAGAGCTCAGCCTCCCAGTGGGGTGCTAAAACACTCACCCGCATGACAAGACTGCAGAGCACACACTAAGCGGATTGACTTAGTGACATGGCTAGAGAAGTTTTTATGTCTAACATCGTAGAAAGTATTTCACTAGGTAGAAGTCAAAACCTTGAGTGAATAACAACGAGACACACGATGAAACAATTTCCTAAACAGACAAAAGAGGAGAAGCAACTACACAGGTTAGGCCCCTTGCAAAAAACACATGAACAATGAGACCAGCACTGTATAGAATGGGGTTAAATTCATTACTAGTGGGTCTGACTGGTGCTCTGTATGCAACCCTTTCTCTCAGCCACTGTGGAGGGTTGTGCTGAGGGTAGTGTGACTGACCCAAGAGGCTGGGATTTGAGCAGGGCACGCAGCAGCGGTGAGGTGTGTGTGGCAGGGCCAGGGGAGGGCTCAGAACATCCTGTGCACAAGTGAGGAGGAATGCTGACGCAGCATTGGCGTGATTGAGATAGCACAGGGTAGGCCTTTCTTGGTGCAGATCAGAATACACACTCCACTACTCTATAGTTCAGTTATAAAGTTGAAGTCGGAAGTCTACATACACTTAGGTTGGAGTCATTAAAACTCGTTTTTCAACCACTCCACAAATGTCTTGTTAACAAACTATAGTTTCCAACAATTGTTTACAGACAGATTATTTCACTTATAATTCACTGCATCACAATTCCAGTGGGTCAGAAGTTTACATATACTAAGTTGACTGTGCCTTTAAACAGCTTGGAAAATTCCAAAAAGTTATGTCATGGCTTTAGAAGCTTCTGATAGGCTAATTGACATCATTTGAGACAATTGGAGGTGTACCTGTGGATCTATTTCAAGGCCTACCTTCAAACTCAGTGCCTCTTTGCTTGACATCATGGGAAAATCAAAATAAATCCGCCAAGACCTCAGAAAACAAAATTGTAGACCTCCACAAGTCTGGTTTATCCTTGGGAGCAATTTACAAATGGCTGAAGGTACCAGATTCATCTGTACAAACAATAGTACGCAAGTATAAACACCATGGGACCACGCAGCTGTCATACCGCTCAGGAAGGAGACGCGTTATGTCTCCTAGAGAAGAACGTACTTTGGTGCGAAAAGGACAAATCAATCCCAGAACAACAGCAAAGGACCTTGTGAAGATGCTGGAGGAAACAGGTACAAAAGTATCTATATCCACAGTAAAAAGAGTCCTAAATCGACATAATCTGAAAGGCCGCTCAGCAAGGAAGAAGCCACTGCTCCAAAACCGCCATAAAAAAGCCAGACTACGGTTTGCATCTGCACATGGGAACAAAGGTGGTACTTTTTGGAGAAATGTCCTCTGGTCTGATGAAATAAAAATAGAACAGTTTGGCCATAATGACCATCGTTATGTTTGGAGGAAAAAGGGGGAAGCTTGCAAGCCAAAGAACACCATCCCAACCGTGAAGCACGGGGGTGGCAGCATCATGTTGTGGGGGTGGCAGCATCATGTTGTGGGGGTGCTTTGCTGCAAGAGGGACTGGTGCACTTCACAAAATAGATGGCATCATAAGGAAAGAATTATGTGGATATATTGAAGCAACATCTCAAGACATCAGTCAGGAAGTTAAAGCTTGGTCGCAAATGGGTCTTCCAAATAGACAGTGACCCCAAGCATATTTTTTAAGTTGTGGCAAAATGGCTTAAGGACAACAAAGTCAAGGTATTGGAGTGGCCATCACAAAGCCCTGACCTCAATCCTATAGAAAATGTGTGGGCAGAACTGAAAAAGCACGTGCGAGCAAGGAGACATACAAACCTGACTCAGTTACACCAGCACTGTCAGGAAGAATGGGCCAAAATTCACCCAACTTATTGTGGGAAGCTTGTGGAAGGCTACCCAAAATGTTTGACCCACGTTAAACAATTTAAAGGCAAAGCTACCAAATACTAATTGAGTGTATGTAAACTTCTGACCCACTGGGAATGTGATGAAAGAAATAAAAGCTGAAATAAATAATTCTCTGTACTACTATTCTGACATTTCACATTCTTAAAATGAAGTGGTGATCCTAACTGACCTAAAACAGGGAATTCTTACTAGGATTAAATGTCAGGAATTGTGAAAAACTGAGTTTAAATGTATTTGGCTAAGGTGTATGTAAACTTCCGACTTCAACTGGCCCACAGATAGGTAGAGGAATACATGTCTAACACACACATACACACTAGTGCTGTCCAAGCCACAGTTCCTCTACCCAACACCCATGCAGGCTAACACTACATTTTCATTGATACAAAGAGCTGCATTTATGCCAAATGTACATGGTGACAAAATGGGGTATAGGCTAGTTCTCATCAGGAGGTATGTTATACCCTCTTACCCCATTCGGTCCCGTCCCCTGAACTCCTGGCCTCCCCTGCTCCCTCTCCATCCTCAGCATTCACCAGAAAGTCAAACTCCTTTAGAGCCTCCTCCGTGTCGGGATCGTCTGGAAGGTCAGAGGCCAGGCCCTCGTTCCCAACCTGGACAGAGGACAAACAGTCAGCCACCAGGTCTGGCACACTGGGATCATCAAATACAGTATACAGTTAATACAATACTTGTATATAATAACAATACTTGTATATAATAACAATACTTCTATATAATAACAATACTTCTATATAATAACAATACTTCTATATAATAACAATACTTGTCAAATAAAAGGAGACCGGTGGTTGGTATTTTCCTTCCACATGCTCTTGTACCGAATTTAAATTGTGGTGAACTCTTTTACACAGCTGGCATTTAAAGGTTCTCTCTTGATGACTATCAACATTCATAATCAGATCTGAGGATACAAGTCTAGTGTCAAGAGCCAAGTACTGCTCTTAGTGAGCCATTATTATAACCCTTTACATAGTGTTGACACCGGCAGTACATTTATAACAACATTAGTAAGGGGCTTTTCACACACGATCAGATGTAATCGTCTGAAGCAAAGAGGTCTTCACCTTTATCTTATGTTTTTTTATTGTGTGTTTGCCGCTGTCTATATCCTCCATCAGGTCTCCCTCCTCATCGTCATCTTCATCACTGTCGTCTGCGTTTTCTAAGAAGTTAAATGTTTCCAGAACATCTCCTGGATTCCTAGAAAAACAGTTTGAAAACAACTATTTAGAGCAATGCGGCACTGCGGATGATTTCGTTAGTCAAATAAATGAAACAGGGCGGATGATGTGGCTAATGCTATTCAGAGCATACTGTTCTGAGCACACAAGGCACAATGTGCAGAATCCATCAGAAATCTGCTCTTTGGGAAGTTGCCAGGAAAAGTGGAGAGCGCGATTTCAGTTTCGTCAGGAAAAGTTAACATTGTGTCAGTTGGATCTTCACTGAAGTGATTGGCAGTGTGTAGGATCAGACGAGGCCTAACAACCTACCTTTTCATATCTTGTCCCTTTGGTTTGGCTGGAGACTCCCCTCCGTTGAGGATCAGCTCCAGGTTCTTGTTTTCCACAGAGCCGTTCTGCTCCGAGCTGGATAGGCCCAGTAACGAACGCACTCTCTGAGACCGTACATCTAGTATTGTGTCCGTGTAACCTACTTCCTGAAGGTATCTGTTGGGACAGAAACAGAATTACACATCCAAATTACTTATCTAACTAAGTAAACCTGGGCCTGTGTACCTAAAGCTTCTCAGAGCAGGATTGCTTATCTAGGATCAGTTTGACATTTTAGAACATAAAGGAGTAAGATTACATGGACAAGGGGGACCAGATCCTTGATCAGCACTCCTATTCTGAGACGCTCTATGAATACAGACCCTGATGGGAATTCCTCTTGATCAATAAACGTGTTAGAATGCTAGCTGGATGTGAGGCTCTATAGGTGTGCTGTGTCAGAGTACTCACTGTCTGAGGAGCTGTCTGCCCTGTTTCCACGTCAGCTGACTGTTCTGGGGTACAGCAGGGACCTCTGTGTCTTTGGTATCTTCTGCAAGGAAGAAAAAGTTATCGAAACCACTGTATGTCAACATATTCTATTAATTTCATTTTATAGCAGTTGAGAGAGGAGAGGTCCATACCTGGTTCAAAGTTAGGCATCTTAACTTCACCTTGATTTAATTCTGTTCCATATTTTAATTTATGGTATTTTGCTCTGGTAGAGAAAAGACAAATGAAAGAGTTTAGTAAATGTGATGAGATAATAAATGATACATTGCAGTCAGTGGAGGCTGCTGAGGGGGAGGACGGCTCCTAGTAATAGCTGGAATGGAGTCAATGGAAGGGTATCAACCTATGGAAACCACATGTTTCATACTATTCCAATGACTCCATTCCAGCCATTATTATGAGCCGTCCTCCACTCAGCAGCCTCCACTGATTGCAGTTACGCACAAAATGTACATGCAATGGCCAATGAGACAAATTGAACTTGGCCTTATATCAAAATTATTGCCTCAAGTTAAAGAGAAAAGCTATACACTCACCTTTCTTGCTTTAATGCATATTCTAACATTTTTATTCTTCTAACTAGATCATTCTTTACATTTTCTTGACCCTTTCTTTCTCCTTGTAGGAATGCTATTCGAGCCTGGAAAAAAAAACAAGGAGAGAAAATGTAGAAGTTAATTTACTCACAACTTTAAAAGCTCCACAAAATGTTAAGGTCATCTTTTGTGGCGTATCAAACACCAATCTTTCCGTGGGCCTCTCGAGCGGCGCACACTGCATCGTAGTGCTTGAGGTGTCACTACAGACCCGGGTTCTATCCTGGGCTGTGACGCAGCCGGCCGTGACCGGATGACCCATGAGGCGGCGCACAATTGGCCCAGCGTCGTCCGGGTTAGGGGAGGGTTTGGCAGGCCGAGATGTCCTTGTCCCATGGCGCTCTAGCGACTCCTGTGGCGGGCTGGGCGCATGCAGGCTGACACGGTCGCCAGGTGTCTGGTGTTTCCTCCAACACATTGGTGCGGCTGGCTTCCGGGTTAAGCGAGCATATATATATATATTTTATAAATAAACAATCCTTCCCACTGAAGTAATAGGCATGTCATGTCTACTGAATTATTGAAACAGATGAATAACAGTGGCAGAGGCAGCAATGACTACTACATCACCTACTACTGCCACAGCACTCTTCTTCTTGTCTTCATATTCCATTCATTAATGACTCCATCAAAGCCTGGTATCAAATTAAAATGGTAATTATGTACACAAACAAACCCCATGTAGGGGCCTACTGTAACAGCTATTGATGCCACACATACAGTGCCTTCAGAAAGTATTCACACCCCTTAACCTTTTCCACAATTTGCTGTCTTACAGCCTGAATTTAAAATGGATTACATTCTGATTTCTTTGTCACTGACCTACACACAATACCCCATAATGTCAAAGTGTAATTATGTTTTTCAAAATGTTTACAAATTAATTAAAAATCTGAAATGTTTTGAGTCAATAATTATTCAAATCCTTTTTATGGAAAGCCTAAATAAGTTCAGGAGTAAAAACAAGTCACATAAGTTGCATGGACTCCCCCTGTGTGCAATAATAGTGTTTAACATAATGACTACCTCATCTCTGTACCCCACAAATACAATGGTCTGTAAGGTCCCTCAGTCGAGCAGTGAATTTCAAACAGATTCAACCACATTGGATGGATCCCTGAGGATGGATCAGCATTGTAGTTACTCCACAATACTAACCTAATTGACAGAGTGAAAAGAAGGAAGCCTGTACAGAATGAAAAAAATATTCTAAAAACATGCATCCTGTTTGGAATAGGCACTAAAGTAATACTGAAAAAAGTTAATTGGCAAAGCAATTAACTTTTTGTCCTGAATACAAAGTGTTATGTTTGGGGCAAATCCAATACAACACGTTACGGACTAACACTCTCCATATTTTCAAGCATAGTGATGGCTTCACCATGTTATGGGTATTTTTTAAATTGTATCTTTATTTAACTAGGCAAGTCAGTTAAGAACTAATTCTTATTTTCAATGAACAGTGGGTTAACTTCCTTGTTCAGGAGCAAAACGACAGATTTTAAACTTGTCAGCTCGGGGATTCGATCTTCCAACCTTTCGGTTACTAGTCCAACGCTCTAACCACTAGGCTACCTGCCGCCCCCATAAGGACCGGGGAGTTTTTCAGGATAACAAACAAATAGAACAGAGCTAAGCACAGGTACAATCCTAGAGGAAAACCTGCTTCAGTCTGCTTTCCACCAGACACTGGGAGATCAATTCACCTTCCAGCAGGACAATAACCTAGAACACAAGACCAAATCTACACGAGTTGCTTCCCAAGATGACAGTGAATGCTCCTGAGTGGCAGAGTTACAGTTGACCTAAATCTGATTGAACATCTATGGCAAGACTTGAAAATGGTTGCCTAGCAATGATCAACAACCAATTTGACAGAGATTGAAGAATTCTGAAAACATATATATATTTTTTTAAATGGCAAATTTTGAACAATCCAGACTTACCCAGAAATACTCACAGCTGTAATCACTACCAAAGGTCATTCTAAAATGTATTGACTCAAGAGGTTGAATTCTTATGTACTCAAGATATATTAGTGTTTTATTTTTCATAATTTCTTTAAAGAAAAAATATAAATTATTTTGAGTATTTTGTGTAAATAAAAATGAAATCAATTTAATCCCACCTTGTGGAAAAAGTCCAGGGGAGTGAATACTTTCTGAAGGCACTGTATTTGAAAGAGACACTGGATGTAAAAAATAAATAGGCTTAAACAAACATACAAAAAGGTATAGGCACAGATGAATTGGGGAAACCTTGGTATAGGCCTGGTGAGTCAAAGTAGGAGCGCAATTAGCAGTGTCTGTCTCTCCTGGGATCAACAAAGCAGCAGGCCCAGGTTGTAACACAGGCCTCTAGTAGGATCACCCCTGTAAGGGTGTTCAGTTCATACAGCACTATTTAGCTGGCCCTCTTCTCCTGCTCAACTCTGTGCTGCTCGTGAGCACTGAGCAGCTGTGACACCCAATGCCGTTTAAAGGGTAGCAGGCAGGGGGTATTTTTAGTCAGCCTCAAACCCCCTCTCGACTGGTGGGGTGTCATGGTGCCCATAGCAACCCAGTTGTTCGGCAGGTAAACTGGAGGCCGACATTCATACCGTAGTCATGGAGACGGAGAAAGTGCCAGACGGGTAAAGTGCCACCGGCTAGCAGCTAGATCATACCGGCTATGAACCACTATGGTGGATCTGAACCACTGAGTCGCCTGGTCCAGTCACTCCCTCACAATAATAGAATGAGACAAAATGTAGTACACATTCAAGGAGTAGGAGACCCAGCTCTCTACATGAAGAACTGTGGTAAAGTTTCAACATAGGATTCACTCAAGTCAACGGAGATCAGTTCTCTTAAATATAACAATTACTGTATAAGAACTAATATTTTGTATATTTTCTAAAGTTTTCCACCTCAGTGTACAAGTCAAAGTGCTAAATGAAGGTCTTGCTGGGACCATAAGCCTGGGAGGTCTCAGGTCTGGCCAGTTCAAGTTGACTAAAGGAGGAGAGTTTCAGCTGAATGAACAGCTGTTTACATTTGTCTTTTGCTGTGGACAAACTGGATCTAGTTCAACAGCCAGGGGACGCAGCAGTCTGTTACACAAGCATGCTACTAGCTACTACCTCAGCAGATACAGCTGGCTACAACATTCAACTAAGCATTTTCGGTTTGGTCATTAACATATGCAGCGGCCATGACTGAAGCCAAACGAGTGTTGTCTTTGGGTGGTTTCATGTGGGTGTGTGTTCGCACATGGCAAGCGTTTGTACATCCACTCTGTCAAAACAATACACAGTTAGTCAGTCACTCATCCTAGATAACTTGAAAAAGCCTAACCAGGGGTGTATTAATTACGGCGATTCTACAACAGAAACTGTTTACTCCAAACAGAAAATGTTTTGCAACAAAAACAAGTTTCTATTGGACAAATTCAGGTAGGTCCCTCCCCATTTCGTTCTATTTGCTTTTTCTTGCTTCCGTTTGGTTCTTAAAAAAAGGTAAAAGGTTTCCGTTGCAAGGCGTAATGAATACAGCTCTGGTCTTGTGTCTTGAAGTCGCCTAGTCTAGCTAGTGCTAGCCAACTTCTTTCGCCAATTAGCTTCAGCCAGCTGGTGTGCGACAGTGGCAAATTTGGTTTGACATTGTCTAGTCTTTCTCTGGGGCTAGATAGGGACAGTCAATAAATTACACAATGTAAATGTGCAACATGAAAATATTGTCCATCTTTAAGTTGTCTCAAATGCTTTCAATATTTGTATTTGAATTTCTAAAATGTATAGTTGGTTTGATGTTAACTCATAGAAATTTGGAGCTATTGACCGTGTACATTGTGTAATTTACTTACGGTCCCCTAACTAGCAACATAGGGATATCAAATGTCAAACCAACTGTACACTTTGTAGCACATTGACACTAGAATACAGTGCATTCGGTAAGTATTTAAACCCTTTGAATTTGTCCACATTTTACTACGTTACAGCCTTATTCTAAAATTGATTAAATATATATTTTTCCTAATCAATCTATACACAATACTCCATAATGACAAAGTGAAAAACGGTTAAGAAATGTTTGCACATTGATTAAAAATAAAAAACAAACACCTTATTTACATAAATATTCAGACCCTTTGCTATTAGACTCGAAATTGAGCTCAGATGCATCCTGTTTCCAATGATCATCCTTGAGATGTTTCCACCTGTGGTAAATTCAATTGATTGGACATGATTTGGAAAGGCACACACCGGTCTATATAAGGTCCCACAGTTGACAGTGCACGTCAAAGCAAAAACCAAACCATGAGGTTGAAGGAATTGTCCGTAGAGCTCCGAGACAGGATTGTGTTGAGGGTACCAAAACAGTTCTGCAGCATTGAAGGTCCCCAAGAACAGTGGCCTCCATCATTCTTAAATGGAAGAAGTTAAGAACCGCCAATACTCTTCCTACAGCTGGCCGCCCAGTCAAACTGAGCAATCAGGGGAGAAGGGCCTTAGTCAGGGAGGTCACCAAGAACCTTCCAGAAGGACAACCATCTCTGCAGCACTCCACCAATCAGGCCTTTATGGTATAGTGGCCAGAGGGAAGACAATCCTCAGTAAAAAGGCACATGACATCCCGCTTGGAGTTTGCCAAAAGGCACCTAAAGACTCCCAGACCATGACAAACAAGATTCTCTGGTCTGACAAAACAAGATTGAACTCTTTGGCCTGAATGCCAAATCTGGAGGAAGCCTGGCACCATCCCTACGGTGAAGCATGGTGGTGGCAGCATCGTGCTGTGGGGATGTTTTTCAGCAGGAGGGACTGGGAGACTAGTCAGGATCGAGGGAAAGATGAACGGAGAATTCATTGATGAAAACTTGCTCCAGAGTGCTCAGGACCTCAGACTGGGGCGAAGGTTCACCTTCCAACAGGACAATGACCCTAAACACACAGCCAAGACAACACAGGAGTGGCTTTGGGACAAGTCGAACATCTCTGGAGAGACCTGAAAATAGCTGTGCAGCGACGCTCCCCATCCAACCTGACAGAGCTTGAGTGGATCTGCAGAGAAGAATGGGAGAAACTCCCCAAGTACATGTGTGCCAAGCTTGTAGCGTCGTACCCAAGAAGACTCGAGGCTGTAATTGCTGCCAAAGGGGCTTCAACAAAGTACTGAGTAAAAGGTCTGAATATTTATGTAAATGTGATATCAGTTTTTTTCGTTTATTTATACATTTCCAAAACAATCTAAAAACCTGTTTTTGTTTAGTCATTAACGGGGTAGTGTGTGTAGATTGAGGGGGGGACAATTTAATAAATTGTAGAATAAGGCTGTAACGTAACAAAATGTTGAAAAAGTCAAGGGGTCTGAATACTTTCCCGAATGCACTGTACATGTTTATGACTCATCGATGCCACATAAGCCTTTTCCAAAAAAAGAAGTTGCTTTTTAAGTGCAGTCGCTCTTTAATGTAGGGAATACTACATTACTACTAATTAGGCTTCGTTAACTTCACTTCAATATCCCTTATAGGAGTGCAGGCAGAGTGGCAAGCCTGACAAATATAGGCTAGTGATGGGGGGTGGAATCGTTCATTACCTTACACAATATTATTTAGATACTTTGACACCAAGTATCGCAAACAAATATATACAGTACCAGTCAAAAGTTTGGACACACTTACTCATTTCAGGGTTTTTCTTTAATTTTACCATTTTAAACATTGTAGAATAATAGTGAAGACATCAACACTATGAAATAACACATATGGAATCGTGTAGTAACCAAAAAAGGTGTTAAACAAATCAAAATATAGCCACCCTTTGCCTTGATGACAGCTTTGCACACTCTTGGCATTCTCTCAACCAGCTTCCAGGCTGCAGCACATCCGGCCGTGATTGGGAATCCCATAGGGCGGCGCACAATTGGCCCAGCGTCGTCCGGGTTTGGTCGGGGTAGGCCGTCATTGTAAATAAGTATTTGATCTGAACTGACTTGCATAGCTAAATAAAGGTTAAATAAATTAAAATTCACGAGGTAGTTACCTGGAATGCATTTCAATTAACAGGTGTGCCTTGTTAAAAGATAATTTGTGTAATTTCTTTCCTTAATGCATTTGAGCCAAACATTTGTGTTGTGACAAGGTAGGGGTGGTATACAGAAGATAGCCCTATTTGGTAAAAGACCAAGTCCATATTATGGCAAGAACAGCTCAAATAAGCAAACAGAAACGAGTCCTTCATTACTTTAAGGTCAGTCAATACGGAAAATTTTAAGAACTTTGAAAGTTTCTTCAAGTGCAGTCGCAAAAACCATCAAGCGCTATGATGAAACTGGCTCTCAAGAGGACCGCCACAGGAAAGGAAGACCCAGAGTTACCTTTGCTGCAGAGGAAGTTCATTAGAGTTACCAGCCTCAGAAATTGCAAACCAAATAAACGCTTCAGAGTTCAAGTAACAGACACATCTCAACAACTGTTCAGAGGAAACTGTGTGAATCAGGCCTTCATGGTTGAATTGCTGCAAAGAAACCACTCCTAAAGGACACCAATGAGAAGAAGAGACTTGATTGGGTCAAGAAACATGAGCAATGGACATTAAACCGGTGGAAATCTGTCCTTTGGTCTGATGAGTCCAAATGTGAGATTTTTGGTTCCAATCGCGTGTCTTTGTGAAACGCAAAGTAGGTGAACTGATGGATCTCTGCATGTGTGGTTCCCTCCGTGAAGCATGGAGGAGGAGGTGTGATGGTGCTTTGCTGGTAACACTGTCAGTGATTTATTTAGAATTCAAGGCACACTTAACCAGCATGGCTACCATAGCATTCTACAGCAATATGCCATCACAGGCTGTGTAAGGGCTATTTGACCAAGGAGAGTGATTGAGTGCTGCATCAGATGACCTGGCCTCCACAATCACCCAACCTCAACCCAATTGAGATGGTTTGGGATGAGTTGGACCGCAGAGTGAAGGTAAAGCAGCCAACAAGTGCCCAGCATGTGGGAACTCCTTCGAGACTGTTGGAAAAGCATTTCAGGTGAAGCTGGTTGAGAGAAAGCCAAGAGTGTGCAAAGCGGTCATCAAGGCAAAGGGTGGCCATTTGAAGAATCTCAAATATGTTTTGATTTGTTTAACACTTGTTTTGGTTACTACATGATTCCATATGTGTTATTTCATAGTTTTGATGTCTTCACTATTATTCTACAATGTAGAAAACAGAAGAAAAAAAAAACTTTATACTGGTACTGGATGTTTTTGTTAGGTCGTGTTAACTAGCACTAGTCGGCTGTTCCTGCGCCACAACTCTGGTATTTTTCATCCTATAGCTTGTTCTCCATCTTCTTTTTAACTAGTGAGTCAACATGTTTTCAGCACTTCTATTTTCTTGACTGATCAACATTTGTTGTTTTCTCATGCTCCATCGTCTCTCTGCAGCAGACACAGTGCTTACAGAAAGTCTACACACTCTGTGGATGTCTTCACATTTTATTGTGTTACAAAGTGGGATTAAAACGGATTTAATTGTCCATTTCTGGCAACGATCTACACAAAATACTCATGTCAAAGTGGAATAATTTGTAAATATTTTTTTTTTTACAAGACACTAATATACCTTGATTAGTTAAGTATTCACCCCCCTGAGCCAATACATGTTAGAAACACACCAATTACAGCTGTAAGTCTTGTTGGGTAAGTCGCAATATTTTCCCATTATTCTTAAAAAGATTCTTCAAGCTCTGTCAAGGTGTTGGGGATCATGGCTAGACAGTACCTTTCAAGTCTTGCCATAGATTTTCAAGTAAATTTGTGTCAAAACTGTAACTTGGCCACTCAGGATCATTCACTGTCTTCTTGGTAAGCAACTCCAGTTTAGATTGACCTTGTGTTTTAGGTTATTGTTCTGCTGAAAGGTGAATTTGTCTCCCAGTATCTGGTGTAAAGCACACTGAACCAGGTTTTCCTCTAGGATTTTGCCTGTGCTTAGCTCCATCCCGTTTCTTTTTTATCCTGAAAAACTCCCCAGTCTTTGCCGATGTCAAGCATACCCATACAAGGAAGCAGTTACTCAGTGATGTGTTGTGTTGGATTTGCCTCAAACATACGGCTTGGCATTTAGGCCAAAAAGTGTATTCCTTTGCAGTGTTTTTTTTTGCAGTATTACTATAGTGCCTTGTTGCATACATATGCATGTTTTGAAATACTTTTATTCTGTATATTTTAATAAATTCTGTATATTCTTCTTTTCACTTCATTTAGGTCATTATTGTGGAGTCACTACAATGTTGTTGATCCATCCTCAGTTTCCCCCCCCATCACATCCACTGAACTCTGTAACCGTTTTAATAAATCACCAATGGCCTCATGGTGACATCCTTTTTCAGTTTCCTTCCGATCCTGCAGCTCAGTTCAGGAGGACAACTGAATCTTTGATATGTCTGGGTGGATGTTTAATACATCATCCACAGCATAATTATTAAATTGACTGTGCTTTAAGATATATTCAATGTCTGATTTGTTATTTTTACCCATCTACCAATCACTGCCCTTCTTCATGAGGCTTTTATAAAAGCTCCCTAGTCTTTGCAGTTGAATCTGTGCATGAAACTCAATACTTGATATATGTATGGGGGACAGAGGAAGGGGAAAGACATTTAACCCAACCCCTCAATCAGGTAGTCATTCAAAAATCATGTCAACTCCTATTATTTCACACAGAGTGAGTCCATATAACTTATGTGATTTGTTAATGTTACTTCGGAAATAATTTAGGCTTCCCAAAACAAAGGGGATTATCTTTTCACTTTGACAGAGTATTTTGTGTAGATCAATGACAAAAAAATCTAATTAAAATCTGTTTCAATCCCACTTTGCCTTGCAACAAAATTTGAAAAAAGTTCAAGGGGGTGTACTGCTTCTATAGTGAGCATTATGTTAAGAACATCCAATCACAATATCGAATAGGCAGTACATATCGTATCGTCACCTAAGTACCGTGATAATATCATATTGTGAGGTCTCTGAAAATTCCCAGCCCATCCAAATACAGTAAGTACACGATCAGAGATCAAATCGCCACAATGATCCTAATTCCTGTTAAAGCACTTCTGCTAAAAGCTTTGGGAATCCCCCCTGCCCTCAGACCACCCTTGCAACACCGCCCTCGGACCAATCCTAGCGCAGCTAGCAAAGCCAGTATAGGCCTAGCTGCTACGTACGTGTGAGGTCACAGGGTTGAGATGTGTAACGGTCAGTCTGGGGATACAGTGAGCTCACAGACCCAAATTAACAGGCTGACTAAGTAATGGACTGTATTGGAGCAGGAATAGGCATGACCAACTCACGACACATTACCCACTGTACAGCTGTCCTGTAAATGGGTGCAGAAATAATGGCCGGCTTTTAGAGCTTTGTCATCACCGACATAACATATACCTACCACTTCACTGCAAAGGAACACTGCTTAGGCCTATTCACACACTTGGATACATTTAGGACTATTTTAGATTTGCCAGTCTGTCTACTTGTTTATGTGGCTTTGTGTACAAGCCATGTTGCTTCAATAAACAACAAATAAAGAGTACAAATCAGTGAAATCCTAATTTCATCAATCAAGGTTTCACAACCATGGCGGCAGGTAGCCTACTGGTTAGAGCGTTGGGCCAGTAACCGAAAGGTTGCTAGATCGAATCCCCCGAGCTAACAAGGTAAAAATCTGTTGTTCTGCCCCTGAACAAGGCAGTTAACCCACTGCTCCTAGGAAGTCATTGTAAATAAGAATTTGTTCTTAACTGACTTGCTTAGTTAAATAAAGGAAAATTTAAAAAAAAAACATAAAAAAATGTCAGAAACTGTCAAATGTTTTCCCAGTTCGGACCGTTTTCAGGAGCCATGGTAGACTATTAAGTGGAACCGCTATTTTCAGCTCATCTACTTATAGTTGTTATGTATAACCAAGAAAGACCTGTGGAAGAACATTTCAGTGGTGTAATTAGCACAGATGTTTTAGGGATAGAGAGTATTGACATAGTGGTGCACCAGTCCTAAGGAAACACCTGACGCCTAGTGGAAAATGACCACCAAATCAAGCACAATGAAAGAATGATGTGAATAAGACACTGACTGCACACACACTAAGGTATGAACATAGGCCTACATTGAGTTTGTGATTTCAATAAGAGAGAACTACATTGGGGAAAAATTGTGTTTGACTAGATACAATGCTATTTTACTGTAAACAAATTGACAGACTTTCAGCACGCTTATAAGGAAGGACATTCACCACGCACAGCGCATACACAAATGAATGATGATTGACTGAGAGAAATTGATAATAAAAAAGATAGCAGGAGCTGTTTTGTTAGACTTCAGTGTGGCTTTTGACATTATCGATCATAATCTGCTGAAGGAAAAATGTATGTGTTACGGCTTTACACCCCCTCTTATACCGTGGATAAAGAGTTACCTGTCTAACAGAATACAGAGGGTGTTCTTTGGAAGCCTCTCCAACATAATCCAGGTAGAATTAGGAATTCCCCAGGGCAGCTGTCTAGGCCCCTTACATTTTTCAATCTTTACTAATGACATGCCACTGGCCTTGAGTAAAGCCAGTATGGCTATGTATGCGGATGACTCAACACGATACACGACAGCTACTACACTTAACAAAGAGCTGCAGTTAGTTTCAGAATGGGTGGCAAGGAATAAGTTAGTCCTAAATATTTCAAAAACTAAAAGCATTGTATTTGGGACAAATCATTCACTAAACCATAAAACCTCAACTAAATCATGCAAAAAATAATGTGGAAATTTAGCAAGTTGAGGTGACCCTGAATTGTAAACTGTCATGGTCAAAACATGTTGATACAACAGTAGCTAATATAGGGAGAAGTGTGTCCATAATAAAAAGTGCTACCTTGCCTTTTTAACAACACTATCAACAAGGCAGGTCCTACAGGCTCTAGTTCAGTCATGTGGTCAGGTGCCACAAACAGGGGCCTTGGAAAACTACAATCGGCTCAGAACAGGGCAGCACGGTTGGCCCTTAAAAGTACATGGAGAGCTATTAATAATATGCATGTAAATCTCATGGCTCAAAGTGGAGGAGAGATTGACTTCATCATTACTTGTTTTTGTAATAAGTGTTGACAAGCCGAATGCACCGAGGTGTCTGTTTAAACTACTAGCACACAGCTCAGACACCCATGCATACAGACTACGGGAGGCGAACAGAACAGACTATGGGAGGCGCACAGTACTACATAGTGCCATGGCTACATGGAACTCTATTCCACATCAGGTAACTGATGCAAGCAGTAGAATTTGATAAAAAAAATATAAAGAAATACACCTAATGGAACAGCGGGGACTGTGAAGAGACACAGACAGGCACAGACACATGACAACACACGCACTCTACCCACATGTACACATGGATGTTGTATTGTAAATATGTGGTGGTGGAGTGGTATGAAATGTAATGTAATATTTTAATACTGTATGTAACTGTCTTATGTTGCTGGACCCCAGGGAGAGTAGCTGCTGCCAGGGGATCCATAATAAAAACAAATACATTGTATCAGTAGGATAACAAACACCAATCCTGTCAAACCTTCATTGTGGTAAAACACTCAGCCTCAACATATAAAAGATAAAACCCAGATACAACAGTCACTGCCTCTCTGTGTTAATAATCGTATTCTTTATTTCCACAGACAGATTCTGAACATAAAGAAAAGGGCCCGGTCAGGCTTCCATTCCTCTGTCGGTCTGTCTTCTACAGCCAGGGCAAAGGAAGAACAGAGCACATAAGAATGGTTCTAAATATGCCCTGGCAGTCTTCGTGACCTATAAAGTTAGATTTAACTCAGATAGCATTTATTTCCAGGGCTGGTGTGATTTGTGCTAACAGGGCAGACTGCTTGACTGATGTGGATGGTCATATTGATCTTCAAATAGGGCCTAACTGTAAAATACACACACACACACACACACACACAATGTAGAAAATAGTCAAAATAAAGAAAAAACCCATCAATGTTTTATATCTATATATCTATATATATATACACATACACACACACTTTTTTTTTTACACAAACACTAACATAACCAAAACTTGCTCATTTTCTGGCCATCTATTGAGACAATCAATTCTCTACAGAGTCATGACATCTAGTTTGTCATTTCACTCGTCCTGGCTACAGGGATGTGGAAGCCTGTGCTGCCTTATATCCATTCCAATCTATTGACTGGTAGGCCTTGAATCAGTGTGCAGAGTGAGAGTCATGCTGAAGGTATGTGTCACTGAGCAAGTCAGTACAAGGGGACTCAACCTCCATCTGCCTCCACTCAAATCAAATCAAATTTGATTGGTCACATACACAAGGTTAGCAGATGTTAATGCCAGTGTAGTGAAATGCTTGTGCTTCTATTTCCGACTATGCAGTAATTTCTAACAGTAATCTAACAAATTCACAACAACTACCTTATACACACAAATGTAAAGGGATGAATAGAATATATAAATATATGGATGAGCGATGGCTTGCGGCATAGGCAAGATGCAGTAGATACAGTATATACATATGAGATGAGTAATGTAGGATATGTAAACATTATTAAAGTGGTGTTATTTAAAGTGACTAGTGATACCTATATTACGTCCATTTATTTAAGTAGCCAGAGATTTGAGTCTGTATGTTGGCAGTAGCCTCTCTATGTTAGTGATGGCTGTTTAACAGTCTGATGGCCTTGAGATAGAAGCTGTTTTTCAGTCTCTCGGTCCCACTTCAACTGTCTGGTGTGGGGTGTGTTCAAACAAAGCAGTACTATACTCTCTCTGGCACTGCTTGCATTTCAACACCTCCACATTCCTTAATACAATGAACCAACATTCACTTTAATATCTGCAAGACTGCCAGGTAGTCTCGACAGGTCACATAACGTTAGCGGATGTCATAACATACATTTGATAAAAACCTGTCAAAATGTCATAAAATAAACCACAACGGAAAAACTTAATTAAATTGACCAATTTCACATCCGTGACACAAAAGTGAATTCTAAAAGTGATGTAGCTAGATTGCTAACCAAGCCTAAAGCGAATTAATTGACTTGTTCGATCGTAAATGACAGTGCAGTGTGTCAGACTGTCTGGGGCCTTGTGACAGTTAGCTAGCTAGCTAACTTTGTTTATGTTAGCTTGCTAACAACATGCACAAACCATTCACATGGCATCAGACTAACGTTACATGTTTATTTTCTGATTTTTTTTTATTTTACTTTTTTTTTTTAACTTTAAGTTAAAAAGATTGCAGACTTGATATGATCAACAATATAGCATGTATCCCTTTTCAAGATAGTTCAGCTAACATCGGCCAGCCTGTGGGTGACTGAGGACCCAGCCAAGTCGCCATAATGACCGAACCAAAATGGCTGCTCTCAGACATTAGTTGACAGTCAGCTGGATTCGGTTCGATTACAGCCTTCTGTATTTCAACGCCTCTCTAAAATGAAACGACTAAATAAGTAGCACAGCAGCAAGAGTGAACGTTATTCATAAAACTACGGGTAAGACATTGCAAACAAATCAGCTTGATGTTCCACTTTATCACAATACTATCTAGCCAGCATTTGTCAGCCGGTGCTAAGCTAATGTTATCCAGCCAGTTAACTGATTCCCGTGGCTAACTAACTATTTGTTATCTAACTGGACACACTATAGTATGACATTCACTTGCTATCGAAGCATGCTCACTGGATGCAAAGAGGCTAAAACAAAAGTTGCACACTATCCAGGCAAAATGCATTGTTGCTCAAGCTTCTGTGTTTTACTCAGTCGGCTGAGCTAACGTTAGTATGCTAATAGCTACCTGAAGTTCGGCCCTCTCCACTTCCCAATGAGCTCTCTCCATTTCGAATCGGGCCCATTCGTGCTGGATGTAATGTAAAATACCGGGGATGGTATATTGCTGTGGCCGTGGTATCTCGTCTTGCTGCTGCTGCCCCATCCCTGAGCCACCTCCACTACCGATTTGGGGGTTACCGTTGTTATTCCCCTGCTGCTGTCTTGGGGCGGCCATTCCAACTCCTCCGCCGGGGTGTTCATCCATTTTTAAGAAGAGGAAAGTCCCAGCACAATTTGCTGCTTGAATTCGCCTTCCCTCCCCCTCTTCAGATCAGTGATCCCGTGTGAATTTGACGATGCCTTTCACTGAAATGGCTATGCGGTTGTAGTGAGACAGGGCTATGTTTTGGATTTCCTCAGCGTCCAGATTTGTTGGCCGCCATTAGTGCAGTCCTTGGAGTTGGATGTGAACGCCTCCTTACTGCCGGGGTGGGAGAGAGAATTGTCCCGCGCTGCATGGTGGGACATACTCACCTTTTTCTTTTTTGGGGGGGTCATCCAAATGCATTAGCCTGGGCATGCGCGTATACAGTTACCGTCTGTACAGCACAGACACATTGTGAACCAGATAAATAATAGAAATCGGATTCTATCAGGGGTTGTTTGCATGACTCAGGGAGCCATCTCATATCCAGCACCATGTTGTTGACTGAGTTGCTGACTGCATTGTTTGCTGACTGCAGATTGGGGATCTGACTGTTGGTTTAGCTTGGCCATAGTCCTTCTGACAGCTGAATGGGATATGTAGTTAACTGATCAGTTACAGATGCATAAACAAACAAAAAAAGGGTATTACAATAAGACTTTGTGCATGATTTGCAATGACACCATTTATTTATATAATTATGTCCTGTTTTGCAGATACACACTTTAGAGGTCACCATGATCAAGTTCCTTCTGATGGTTAACAAGCAGGGCCAGACCCGCCTGTCTAAGTACTATGAGCAGGTGGACATTGAGAAGAGGCCTTCTCTGGAGACTGATGTTGTCAAGAGATGCCTGTCACGCAAAAAAGAAGAGGTCTCTCTCAATCACATTATTAGAAATTAAAAAAAATGATTTACTTTCAGGGGTATAACACAACAATGAGAAGACAATGCATAACTGGGGGGTTAGACAAGGCAATACAGGACAGAAGGAAATCTGGTAGAAATAACCTAGAACTTACAAGTCTGTTATCAGCCTGTTTAGCTATAATTCCAGTCCTTGCCACTCATTGTCATTTTTTTTGTATTTATGGTATTCTTCATGCATAGTTAGTGTGCCACTGAGCTCATCTTGGAATTCACATCCAACTAACTATTATATTCTATCTAGTGCTCTTTTGTGGAATACAAGGACTTCAAACTAGTGTATCGACAGTATGCTGCTCTCTTCATAGTTGTTGGTATCAGTGACACTGAGGTGAGTTCATAATTTCACTGTTATAAGTGTACAAGTATTAGTGTTATCAGATTCAGGTTGAGATTGTATTATTGGGATTATACATTATTCATGGTGTGGGATGTCCTTCTTTCCCACAGAATGAGCTGTCAATATATGAGCTGGTACACAACTTTGTTGAGGTTCTTGACAAGTACTTTAGTCGTGTGGTGAGTCTTTTTATTCTCTACTTCTGCACATTCTTGCTTTATACTAGATTTACTTAATGTTAACTATCCAACCACCTATGCAAAGCTCAGCATTTTAAACCGTCAGTATTTTCTGGGACAAAAACACATTACTCTAAACTGATCGTTCCCCGTTAGAAAAGTAAATGTGCTGTATCCTGGTTTGCCTAATAATCATGTAACTGCTTTGTTTTTCCTCTCCTACCAGAGTGAATTGGATGTATCCTTTACAAATTATTATAACTTGTTTTAATCAGTTTGAGGAAACAAGTCATTGAAACAGAAGCAGGGGCTGTCTGCCTGTCCACCTTTGCATTAGGTGCTTTTCATGTGGCTTGCCAACAGTGCCATTCCAGGCCTGGCATTTAGTATGGCACTGCACAGACTGATGAAGACTACTGTCATTGTCTGAGTCTGGTCTCAGTGGAATTTCAGACTAGCCGGGGTCAGACCAGTCATAAGAATTGGAATGCAACTACAGTCAGTGGTGTTAACGGTTCACTGTTAAGTTGTCAAAGTTGTTCGACCTGACCAGTGACATGTTAATGGTGTAGCCAGAGATAACAAGAACATTATTCTTACTAATGGAGAGGGCTAATTGAGGGGGGAAACAAATTCTCTCCTTTACACTGTGATAGGGAATAAATGTGTATTTAATATTGACTTAGAGATGATTTAATTACCTTAACTCCAGCTCAGATCATGTTCAACCTGGATAAAGTGCACATCATCATTGATGAGATTATCCAGAATGGACACATAGTGGAGACCAACAAGAACCGCATCCTGGCACCTCTACTAGCTCTAGACAAGATGGCTGAGGCACATTGAGCAGTTGTTTGAACCGTAGGCTTAGAAATCACATCATTGTATCTGTCCAATTACGACATCTTTAAGAGCACGGGCAGCGCCATTAAGGCCATCTCCATTATGAAGTGGTCAATTTTCTTCTATGAGTTGGGAAACTGAAAGGGTGCACACTGCCACCTAGAGTGTGTTTGAACAGGAATAAAGCAGAGGTTGGCGATTTACTGACACCTGCAGTTATGGAATGTCTCCTCACAAGTATAATTAATTGGCTGATCCCTTCTGGTAACCTGGATGGAATTATATGGTCCTTGAAGGAAAACCACCCAAAAATGATATTTTGGTATATGCTTCATTAGTCCATTGCTGACATAGTCCCAAAATGTTTTGCTTGTCAGCAATCACATTTTTAAGATTTGTAACTTTCAAACCATCCCCGTATGATGCATCATATGATTGTGTGTTTTGCACCATACAGGGATGATTTCTGTATTTTAATGCCGCATTCTAAACAACTGGGAACTCAAATCATGATGTCAGAGCTCTAGAAAGAGGCCAGAGTCCCCGAGTTGGAATTCTGAGTTGGATGACCGTTCAAATAGCTTTTTCTCCAGTCGGAAACCCCTTTTTGTTTTGAACGCACTGAAGTCCGAAATTCCTGAGTTCCCAGTTGTTTTGAACGTGGCACAAAAATTGCACATCTTGAAAACTTGATTGCTGACAAGCAAAATATTTTGGGACCGTCAACAATGGACTAATGAAACAAATACCAAAATATTGTTTTTTGGTGGAGTTTTCCTTTAAGAATCACATAATTCCATCCAGGTCACCACTTCAAAGTGGTGAAAGTTCTCAATGGCGCTGCCGCCTAGAGAATGATGGAGACCGCTAGTGTCCAACAGGCTGTATTAGCATGGGAAGCGCCATTGAGGGCTTCCACCATTTCAATGTAGTCAACTGGGTGAGGCTTTCAACTTCTTTGGATGATCCCTCCTGGTGACCCTATTGAAACCATATCCAACCAGGTCATCAGGAGGGATCAGCCAATCGTGAAGAAGACAATTTACTACTTCAAAATGGAGAGCCTCAGTGGCGCTGCCCATGAGTTCACAGATGCTATAATGCACAAATACAAAGTCCTCCATCTCCATGAGCTGCCCATGCTAAAACAGGATTTTTGACACTAGAGACCTCCATCTAGCTCTATGGTTTGAACAAACAGACTACAGTGGCAAGAAAAAGTATGTGAACACTTTGGAATTACCTGGATTTCTGCATAAATTGGTCATAAAATGTGATCTGATCTAAGTCAACAATAGACACAGTGTGCTAATAACACACAATTATACATAAATGTCTTAATTGAACACACCGTGTAAACATTCACAGAGTAGGGTGGGAAAAGCATGTGAACCCTTGGATTTAATAACCAGTTGACCCTCCTTTGGCAGCAATAAACTCAACCAAATATTTGATTGCAGATCAGACCTGCACAACGTTCAGGAGGAATTTTGGACCATTCTTTACAAAAAGGTTTCAGTTCAGCAACATTCTTGGGATGTCTGGTGGGAACCGCTCAAGGTCATGCCACAGCATTTAAAAAATATATGTAAAAAACATTTTATTGGGCCACTCCAGAAGGTGTATTTTCTTCTGTTGAAGCCATTCTGTTGATTTAATTGTGTTTTGGGTCATTGTTCTGTTGCGTCACCCAACTTCTTTTGAGCTGCAATTGGCATTCTCTTGCAAAATGTCTTGATAAACTTGGGAATTCATTTTTCCGTCAATGATAGCAAGCTGTCCAGGCACTGAGGCAGCCCCAAACCATGATGCTTTCTCCACCATACTTTACAATTGGATGAGGTTTTGATGTTGGTGTGCTGTGCCTCTTTCTCCAGTGTTGTGTGTTCCTTCCAAACAACTCAACTTTCATTTAATCTGTCCACAAAATATTTTGCCAGAAGCACTGTGGAACATCCAGGTGCTCTTTTGTGAACTTCAGACATGCAGCAATGTTTTTTTGGGACAGCAGTGGCTTCTTTCTTGGTGCCCTCCCATGAACACCATTCTTGTTTTAGTGTTTTACGTATCGTAGACTCATCAACAGAGATGTTCCAGAGATTTCTGTAAGTCTTTAGCTGACACTCTAGGATTCTTAACCTCATTGAGCATTCTGCGCTGTGCTCTTGCAGTCATCTTTACAGGACGGGCACTCTTTGGGAGAGTGGCAACTCTGATGAACATCGAGGCTTTTAGAGATACTTTTGTAACCCTTTATGCAAGTCAACAATTCTTAATCTTAGGTCTTCTGAGATCTTCTTTGAGGCATGGTTCACGTCAGGTAATGCTTCTTGTTTTTTTTATAGGGCAGGGCAGCTCTAACCAACATCTCCAATCTTGTCTCATTGATTGGACTCCAGGTTAGCTGACTCCAATTAGCTTTTGGAAAAGTCATTAGGGGTTCACATACTTTTTCCAACCTACACTGACTGTTTAAATTATGTATTCAATATAAACTAATAAAACATTTTATTTTTGTCTAAGCACACTGTCTATTGTTGTGACTAAGATGATCCGATTTATGCAGAAATCCAGGTAATTCCAAAGGGTTCACATACTTTCTTGCTACTATTACTCTTTGAAAGAAATTGACACATTACCATCCAAATTATTTATGGACTTCATACTTGAGTTTACCAATAATAATCCATTGTATAGAATAGGGATTCTTTTCATACAGTAGCTATAGTAATAGATTGAACTGAGGGATCACGTACATATTCCCTTGGAGCTTTAATGTGCATGGAATGTTATTCAGGTCTTTTTTTTTTTACATAAATAAAGACTTCATACTTTGCAAACATTTTAATGATTATTTTTGGAGCATACACATTTGAAAATATCTGTTTACTTCAAACTGCAACTTGAGTTAAATAAATGTTTATAATATACAAAGAAAATACAAGGGAAAGCATAGCTTGCTTTTTTTCCTTTTTAAATGTGCCTTGCACACAGAACCAGTGTTTTTGTCTCTAGCTTTATTATCAAATTACACAAATGCACTCAGGGACTTTGATCCTTATAGCAGGGCAATAAACATCAAAATACACACAGTAACAAAAGCAAAAGGAAAAATAATAAGCATGTGCATCATGATTGTATGATGTTAGATGAAGTAAAAGGAAGGAACAAGGTAATCCTAATATTCAAACAATGCAGGCACTAGTAAAACTTAACCTGGTAAGGAAATGCCCAAACACTACAGTTAGCTCTACAGAAGCAGCTGCCCTTCTCCCCTCACATCACGCAGGGAAAGGAAGGAGGTTGACAGCCAGGTGGTGGAGAGAAGATGGTGGCAATCTGAAAACCCCAAAATCTACAGAGAACTTGTACACAGATGCTCACAGCCAAAGTATGAGAGAGAGATAGTAAACACTGTAGAACATGAGGAAACTGTCTGCCCCGGCTTCCAGTTGCTCAAGCCCTTAAAGCAGCAGAGTGCCCTGGGGAGGGAGGGAGCTGTGACAAGTAAGCAGGTGGGTCAGAGGAGAGGGAAGGTGGGGTTTTATCTGTATCAGTAGCGATTGCGTTAACATGGGACTGTCTTCCTAAAGTTTTTTCGGGAGAGATGTAAGGTTTTGTGGGGTTGAGAGGAGGGGAGATCTCAGAGAGCACAGCTTGTTTCTTTTTCTGCAACAAAACACAACAGGCTTCACCAGCAGGGGTTGGTCAGTCATAATGGGGCAGACGGAGCATGCTCAGTTGAGGTGGAAGCCCTTCTCCATGGTAGCCGCTAGGAGGCGCTCTCTCATGATGTCTTCAGAGGAATACTCTGGCAGCTTCAGGTAGTGCACACAAGTGTTAACAGATGGATAGCTGGAGTCTGTCGCGTCCACCTAGGGGGAACAATTAGGTTAACTATGTTGCAGTCACAGCCCTGCTCTATAATCCCAGGGGTCTGGAGTAGCAGATACAAGTGATGAGGTAGTGTTATTACAATACTATGATTTAAAGGTGAACAGAGATTTCATTTCAAACATTCCCCAAATTTCTACTGGCAGAATTTCTGAAACATGTCTATATCAACCTCATTAGGATGGCTTACTGTACTGCAAGGTTGACAAAGTTTCCTAAACTCAGCAGTGATTGGCCTCATTGAGAGCCTTACCTTCCGAACGATGGTGAGGCGTGGGTGCAGGTTGGCCAGACCACCAGGGGGCAGAGTGGAGCATCCTGTGGTGAACTGGAGGAAGGCTTTCCTCTCGTCAGACGACATGCCACACAGCACCCGCACAAAACGCAGGAACCCAGGACTGGCGAGGACAAGAAGAGATACAACAGTTAAAAAGGTCTCTCCAGCAAAATATGAAAACAACAAGCTGTTAGATAGTGTCAGTTGATGTACTGGTGCAGCAGTACAAGGTCCCATGTTCCTCTAGGAACTAAGTGACGTTCTGGTCATGTTAGCAACATTGCCATTTGAACCCCTTTTAAATCACGACCAACAGTCAATACAAAGAGATCTAACGTCAAACTTTTTTAAAGCTGGCCAGAGTAAATGATCTAGTCTACAAGCTGTAGTAGTTACGAGGGCCATCATACCTGTCCCGAGTGTAGCCCAGCTTAGGCTCTGTGTAGTTCATGACATCCTCAGATGTCCAGGAAGGAGACTGGTTTCCACAGAGGATCATCTGCACCTCCTTGTGACTGAAGGAGCTCAGCTTCTCCATGGGGAACACTCGGTTAAAACCCTCTGAGAAAAGAAAAGTTCATTTCATTACATTCAAAATGTAGTGCAATTCTTTTTTTTCTATGTGATTACTAATGCTAATCCATGTGTTGTTTCAATAGGCATACCTCTGAAAGCCTCCATTTGTTTCTGGATGCCAGTGTGCATAGAGAAGTCAAACATGAGCTCCACATACTCCTCGGCATTCTCCATGGTCACCATCTGGAAGGATTAACAGAGGGGCACAGCCCGGATTTAGACACCACTCATCTAACCAATAAAACTCAGGGCACAGCCAATAGCGGTGCAGTTCTCTTCCTACCTCGTCATTTCCATTGGGCTTCAGGTCCACTGCTGAGAACCCATGCACTTTGGATGAGGGGCAGAACTGGAAATTCAATCTGGGAGAAAAGGGACTCAAAATTAGCCACGTTGAATGACAACGTTACAGCTGTCAATGATCAAATAATTAATCAGCATAATGGGAAACTGAAAAGGTGAGCAAATTCAAATATCTGATTATACATCGCCTACAAACAATGTAATTAGCAAAAATGTCATTCAAATTCAAGATATTATCCACTGAATTCTTGACTAAATTTAAGAAGCTCTCTCAGTAAGAGTGGTGGTAGGCGCTGTGCTCACCCCAGGTCCTCTACACTAAGCGGTGGTCCAGAGCCCATGGGGTTCTTCAGCATGAGGTCCTGCAGCCTAGTGTTCTTCTCATCCTCAGACAGACTCTTGTTCCCCAGGATCAGCCTCCTCTTCACCGCCAGCTCCTTCATCTCCTTCAGGAACTTGGCCCGGTGGGGGTTGACCAGTTCAAAGTCCTCCCAGGTCAAGATTCCGTGGTACCAGGCCGGGGGCTTGGGTTTAGGGGGGTCCAGGATGAACTCGGACTTGGAGTCCTCGTCAAAGCTGCCGATGGAATAGGTGTCCTGGCTCTCCTCGGTGGACGCCTCCGACTGGATCTCTGAGAAGTGGCGGTGCTGCTCGGTAGGATCAAGGAGGAGAGGGCCCCCGCGGGATGCATAGAGCAGCTTGGACATGTTGCTCTTAATGTCACCCATGCAAAGAAGCTTGAAGAAGGGTCGTGAGATGGGCAGGTCCACCAGGCGGTTGTCCTGGATGCACTTGGCCAGGAAGACACCGAGGAAGAAGAAGAGTTTGCTGAGGCGCTCCAGCTCGTCACTGTCTTGGGGGAATGGGGCCGGGAACAGGCCGCAGGAGCGCTGGACGTAGTAGCCTGGAGGTTTCAGACCCCCACCCAGATCCACCTGATAGTACAACACACAATCCCAAAAAATATTCATTTAAACTGACATGGTTCATAACATCTAAATATACAGTATGTTGTTTGAGGAAAATGAGAACATGGATATTGTCAATTGTGCATTTTATTAGTCCAAATATGACTATTTAGGTCTACGTTTACATGTGACAGTAAAGCAGCACTTGCCTGGCGAGACTCATCGTCTGGGAAGTCGTCATCACAGAGCCAGATACCCAGGGAAGTCCTCTGGAACTCAGCTGCCACCAGAGCATAGAACTCCAGGGTGGGACCGAGGCCTGTACCCTCCTCCCCCTGGAACTCAACCTGGGAAGAGAGACATACTGGTCAGTCACTACGAACTTTCATAGCCATGCCATTCAAAGTAATAGGGGAAGACATCACCAAGCTGTAAAAAAACAACCTGTACAGTAAGCTTAAACAATTGATGACTATGATTTGGATGAGGCCACCATAGCATTACATAGACCACTTATTCATGGAAACCAATGACAACCAATAATCCCGTCACACAGATCCTCCATTGAGTATGCTTTATAGGCCAGGAGTAAAATGGATGTGCTTAAATCTGGTGTAATCTGGCATGGTGTTTTACCTCCAGAACAGACTTCCTGTCGGCGTGGATCTGCATGACGCTCTCAGCCCACTCCATCATCTGGTCTCCGCGGGGGACCTTGATCCTCTCGTGTTTGAGCCGGCCCACCCTGAACTCCCCAGGGTCGTCCCTCCGCACTGTGGTGGAGGGCCGTGAGCGCTCCATGGTGGCCTCCCGCCGATTCTGGAGCCACACTATTGCCCTTGAGGACACAGGCACATACAGGGTCAGTATAGAATAAGGTGAATGAAATGGACAGCACTCAAATAATTTCTCTTCAACAATAGGCCCTGTAATATGTGAGGGAGCACAATGTTCATTATTCAATGCAGTACACGACCATGCACCATCTTCAGGAGAATACAGAGCGTGACAGACACCCATTTTTGTTACATGTCAAGTAGCACTAACCTGGAGGCTCCAAACGCTGTGCAGGTGAAGTACAGCTGCCGGGTCTCGAAGGGGATGAGGAAAGGACACTTGCTGGTAAGCTGCTCACACCACTCTGGGAGGGCCCCACTGGCCAGGGCCAGAGGCTCCTCTATCTGCTGGAGAATCTTTGTTGTGACCTTCTTGCTGGTGAATTCCTCAGGCGATGCATTGAATTGGAGGTCATCCACGTCTAGTCATAACACAGTAGATTAACAACACGTGTCATTAAGAACACAAACGGGAGGGGGTATGAAGGGGTGTAGCCGTAACTTCTTGGTAGTTGTGTTTGTGTGGGGGGGTCCCAATGATGAAGAGGATGCGGAGTGTGTGTGTTCCGAGTTGTGTAGCCGTACCTTCCTGGAAAGTGCGGGCATGGGCGTGGGGGTCTCCCCCGATGATGAATAGGATGCGGAGTAGCTGGAGCACGTCCTCCACTCCACAGGCGCTCTGACTGGAGCCAGCCTTGGCCTGGGCCTGCTCCCTGGCCACACTCAGAATGTCACAGGTCTGCATGACACCCAGAGACCCAGGGCTCAGGCCCCCTGACCTACATCCGTGCTCACAGAAGTCCTGCAAGCAATCATATGGACCGTGGTTTAAACCAGATGTTTCCTTCAGCTCCCTGACTATACTAACTCTGATTAACAGTGACGACAGTAGCATAAAACTGGACAAGGCTATTTTACTGTACAATTACTGTATTCTCGAATGACAAAATAATGAAACGGAACAGATTCACAACAATGACGTACGTCTATGGAAATCATGGTAATGAATTATTTACAGAACAGCCACAAGCCATTTAGCTAAAGAGAACAGCAACAACTGTCTAACACAAGTGGCTACACAAGTGACAGTCAAGCAAGAAAGAAAAGGATATATCAAAAGAGAAAATAGATAGATATATAAGCAACATCTTGATGTCGTTCTATACCTTGTATGCAGCTATGAGCTGAGAACAATTTCTGTTTTTCCTAATACTTTTATTAGTGCCGGTTAATTTCCAGTGGCGCAGGAAAGATGAGTCTGCATTCTTCTGCATGTAGGTTATCAAGTCATTCTTTGGTAATTCATCAGTGCCAAGGTATTGCTCCACATGCTCTACAGACCAGCAACCCTACAACAGGAAGAACCAAATGTTGGTCTTTCCTGATTGTAAAGTCTCAAGGCAAATAGACATGCATTACAGTAGATTGGTTTAACCACTAAAGAGGCCAGTGCAGTTACTCTAGTTACATTATGACTAATAGGGGTTTCAGTCACAGTCTCCTTGCTTCTTTAAAAGGTTAGTGAGGTATGGCTGTCTAGCTATCCAGGAGGAATATTTAGCTACACATTTGAGAACAGCCACAGAAATTCACAGCCAAGATTTTAATGGGCAGGATAGAAAGACTGAAGGGATGTGAAACCTGTCAATTACCATCTTTCTACTTTCCTTCTCTTTGTCTGAATCCTTCATTTCTCTGTACATTATCCTGCAACACAGAAAGTCAAAACATCATTAAGAAAGGAGATCAAAAGGCTATTTTTAGTTTAGGTTTCACCATAGAATCATGAGGAAGAGCTAAAACAACAACCATCCAGACTTACGTGTATGTGGGTTCCCAGATCCGGCGTAGTTTATCTGATTTGATGCTCCCGCTGCAGGAGAGTTGCAGGAGCTTCTGGACATAGTAAAAGATAGTACCCTTGTAGTTGGAGAGAGGTAGTTCAACTTCTCGGGTGGTTCCAAGCCCTGCCACTTTGAGGATGAGGGCGAGGTGGGGGGAGGGGGGACACTCAACCTCCTCCTGGACTTCAGAGCGAGGTGTACCTGTAAGGATGAGGAAAAACATTAAGAAAAAGCTCACCACTGTGCTCTAGAGTTCAACTGAAGTATGTGTGAAAGACTTGCCATTTGTCTAGTAATCATGTACAAAACCAAGTCCATCCACAGTCATACATATTGAACTGAATACTGTTGGTGTTGTGTGTTTACCTGGGGGAGGGATCTCCAGGTCAGTGGTCTGCTGGACGTTGGTCCGGCCTGGTCTGGGGTCGAACGCCGGGACTAAAGCAGAGAACTGGCGTTTGAGGACAAAGTCATCATCCCAGGTTCTACGCCGACCCCCTTTGGTTTCATACTCTTCCTCTTCCTGTTAAAACACGACATGAACCGCTCTCAGCTCTTTGAGAGTGGCAGACAAGGTACTACACCCAACACAAACATGCAACACCGATATTAGACATCTACAGGAAAAAGAAACATTTATAAAAACAAAAACACTAACAAATCACATACATTAACAAATCACACACACTTCACAATCCACAGAATTTACAGACAAACTTACGGGAGGTTCAGGCAACTATTTTTAAAAGGGAGCACAAGCATGCAATCGACAAGTACACTATATGAAGAGAAACTGCAACAAATTTTACCCTATTAAAATGAATGTGGAAACCAAGGTTTACCCTGGACCGTACCAAAACTTCCTCATACTCTTGGTCTTCCTGATTGTCATCCTCGTTCTCATCATCATCATCATCTGGCTCAGGCAGATCCTCTTCATCATCTAACTCGGCCAATAGCGTGTTAGCGCGACAGCTGTCCAGGAAGTCTGCAGGGAGAGGACTCACGTGTGAGGTCTTACTAGAAACAACTGATCATTATGCGCTTTTCCGAGCCAGAAAGCACTAGCCAAATGTATGAGGAGTCAAGATGTGTCAAATGTCAACATGGATGTTAGGCAGTGGAAACACGTTAAATGTTGAAGAAGCTGACGAGTAGTGGAAGAGGAGAAAAGAGATGTATAATATGTATATAACATAGGAATAATAATAATAATAATAATAATAATAATAATAGTAAGTCTAGTATAGCCTACCATAGAGGGAAAACTCAGCTTCCTGACCAGTGTCGCTCTCACTAGAAGTAGAGGTCAGGCTGGTGGTCAGAGTGTTACTGAGCAACTGGCCAACCGACAAACCTGTGGTTGCCGTGGCTACATTATTGCTGCTGGTTACTATGGATGTGGACATTGTAACAGTTGAAGTGGTACCAGTGGTTGTGAGGTTAGGAAAGCTCTGTGCACCCATGAGAGGAGAAGCTGCAAACAAACAAAAACCAAAAATGCGATTAGTTCCCAAACAGAAAAAGAAGCAGGTATTATTTTGACTGATTCCAGTTCAAACAATGCTGGTTGTTCTTCTACCACTACACATGCTTGTCACATTCAAGCCTCAGTCAGCATCTTCTGACCACTGGAAGTCATGTTGAGTAAATAAATGTCAATATTATAAAATGATCAACTGCTCATTATTTCTATAGCTCTATTTAAGGATGACATTTTTTTTTTTTATAAATCTATTTTAGTAATACACGGTCAGCAAAGTAAAAAAAGACGTTAGATTCTCCTTGGTTTAACGAAATAGCTTAATATTAGAGCAAAGACAAACAAACACACATCAGCACAAAAGCAAGAACACCATTCTTATATGTGAAGCCAGTAGTTATTCTTCTTGTCTAGATGAGTGACTGTTTTGTTCCTTCCCTTTGTGTGGTGATCAGATTAGCAATCATATTATCAATATTGAACACAACGTAAAACATTTTACATATTTTTGCGACGTATGCATTCACAGTACTTGTTCAAACAACATTACACGTGTCCTTGCAATGTAAAATTGACAACTACTCCAGGTTGTAAACATTTTATAATTGTACTAGCTGAAGCTAAACTCTACTTTTATGTAAAAGTGTGACCAAATCTCAAACCCAAGTTACAAGGCTCCTTCTACAAGTCATGCCAATCATGTCCATTAGCCGGCTGGACAGTGGTCCCTTTATGTGCACTGAAGGCTGTGTATCCCATGCATCCCTGGCCTGCAGACAGTATAGGCTGAATACTCACTGGCAGTGCTCATGACGTTTCGTCCCAGTGTGTTGGTGTTGTTGTCGCTGCTGCTGCGACTCAGGTTCATGTTGTTGGTGGCATTGGTGCGGGACATGTTGGGAGCCCTCCTCACAAACGATTCCATGAGGCTGGCCTCCCGTGACGACAGGTTGGGCACGCTGGCGCTGGAGCTCATGGGAGCGCTGGCCGCCAGCAGAGAGCTGACGGACAGACGGGCGCTGGCCGCAGAACATAGAGGCCTCTGGGTAGCCGCCTCCTTACTGGAGGACTCTGACACGGAGCTGACGTCGGGCGAGCTGACGCTGACTAGTGCCATGGAGATGGACGTGGCGTCTACAGCCTCTTGCCTGTCAGCGCCCGCTTTCCGCTCGCTGCCCTCAGCGGTTAACGTGCTGGACGCGCATCCAGCCTCAGAGGACAGTACCACGATGGGCTCTTGGCCCTCCGTCCCGATGGTGCCACCACTGACCCCTAGGACCCCCCCCAGCAGGCTCTCGGCCCGGCGCTCTACCTTGGTGGAGCTGAGACTGATATCGCTGCTGCTGGCCACGCTACACACCGAGCTGCTACTGCCCTTCCGGCTTGAAGAGCTGGCCCCTGCAGCCGAGGAGGAGCCGCCCTTGTCCGGACAGTTATTTTTCACCAGGCTGCTCCAGGACTGCGCTGTGCCTGAAACAGTGGATGAGACAGGTTTGGGTGACGGCGCAGACTCAGGGTCGTACCCTGGCGCAAGCTTGAGGTCAAATTTTCCTTCAGCACCCATACGGTAAGAGTTTGAGCCACCAGCATCCCAGGTGACATCAATCCAGCCTGGAAAGGGATATGAATGTTGTGAGACCCAGCAGAGAGCAGACAGCAAGTCAAGACAGCAGCTCAGCTTGACACTGGACCAGATACCTTTGTTTATGACAAATGACAGGTGGGCTGAATACAGCTTCAGACTAATTCAATAACAGCATGCCATTCTATGCAGCTATGCTGAAGCTGATAGTATGTTTAGCATATTGCTGAATAGCTAAATCAATGGCAAGTCAAATTGAGATATTGGCTGTCTTAACAAGAAACTGTATGGTCCAACTGTATGGTCCATTACTCTGGTCCAGGTGAAGCAATCAGATAGAAATCATGAGTTACAGAAAATGACAAGCAAAGTAGAATTTTGCAAATGCGAAGCTAAAAGCCACTTGAGAAAAAGGAACTGAAGAATATTTTTGTCAATGTAAATATAATATAGTTGCAATGGAGTGAGTCTATTCAGTGCTTGCAAATTGTGACATCAACATGCACTTAGTTGATTGATGGAGACAATTAGTCAAAAAGTATTTAAACACATGGCTGCCCAGAGATCTAACAGATAGCTTGTACAAGTACGAAAAGGTTACCTGGTACGTTGGGGGAGAGGGGGGAGGGTTGCACTTCAAAATAACTAATAACAAAAAGGGTATAATGGTAGTGACAGTTTGCAAGTTTAGTGAAATACGTAAAATGATCATGAGAGTGGTTTTAAAAAGACAGAGGTAATATGTGATGCTTTTCAGGCCCTTGTATTTAATAATGGGGCCGGAAGGGCAAGAGCCCAATATAATGCAGTCTAGTCACACAGCAGAGCTGTAGCACTGACTTACCACTAGACTGCTCTGTAGTTCAAGTGCTCTTGAAGGTTATTATTTATCCTTCATTAACATAAAGAACAGCCTTATTTATCCCAATTGAATTGGAGAGGAGTATGTAATAAGCCTAGAGCGTGAGGTCAGAGGCAGAAGAGAAAGTAGGAAAGTAACAGCCTTTAGTGGGAAAGCCATGAAAACACACTGGCCCGTTTAGAACTGTGTAGTAGCGCCGCCCACCGACCACCTGTACAATGTCTCATAAAGACCTTGTTTTTGAAGTTACTGATCAGGGTTAAGGCACAGATGTTATGTAGGCGCAAACATTATATTAGGACATAATGAACACCTGCTGGTTGATTTCTTTCAGATCAACTCGACCCTCAGTATTTAACATACAAAAGTGAGACGGGAGTTAGTAAAAAAGGAGATTTGGGTTAAAGGACAATTCCGCCACTTTCAACCTCCTATTCATAATCTCCAGCACCATACTAGTGTCTACATATGTGAAAATGGCACGTTTCTATGATCTGTAGTTAAAAAGATAAGGTCCTAAAAAAAATGCTTCTTTGACACCTAAGGGTAAGAATAAAGGTTTTAAAAATACAGTTTTTTTCAAAACCTGCAATGCGTTTCAGGCCAGAGGGAGGGAATGTTACCGCCCCCACGTCACCATGAATCTCAGTTTTTGAAAATCACTGTTAAAATGTTTACATTTTAATTGGGTAGAACTTAACTGTATATTTTTCTCGACAAAAAGGTAGAGATGCACCGTTTTTACATATGTAGACAATCGTATTGTGCTAGAGATAATGAAAATTAGGTTGAAAAGTGGTGGATTGCCCTTTAAGATGTACTAAAAGGCTCCTCAAAGCATGTAAATGCACTTGATGTTCACAATTTGTACAACAACAAAAATGGTCTACCATATTTGTTTCAATGACTCCATTGTTCCTAGTTTTTGCACATCCTATGTTCAATAGCCATAGTTACGCAGCCCGATTCCTCTGAGCAACTATTATAACACTCCCCACTGTCTACATGTGATGATGATGGGATGACGTATGGGTTTATTCTGGGATAAAGCTCTGCATTATGTCCTGCTTTAGCAGTTTAAACATGCATCATCATGTCAGTCGACTAAGTCCCTTAAGAATATTTCTTAAACCCATTTTTCATAGAAAAACAAAAGCTTTCTATGCAAGCTGTGTGTGTGGAGATTCAGTTCCACACATACACACACACACAAAGGGACGTTATATTAGATCGTGTGGGCTTAGGCTGTAGTAGAGTTTTACCGTTATGGGCCTCCCCCGTCACCGTACCCTCTCCTGCTGGGTTGCCATCCTGGTCTCTCCACTTCCAGTCGATGCCCCGCACCACGCGCGCCCCTGGCACTATGTACTTCATCACCTGGGAGCGGAACAGACGCCTCTGCCTGCGTAGATTGGCCTCTGCCTCCTTCACTGCTTTACCTGTGGAGGGGAGGAGGAGACGGGTCAGGTTGCTTGGAGTCATTCAAATCAAATGAATAATTATTCATGAACATACTACACTGAACAAAAATATAAACGCAACATGTAAAGTGTTGGTCCCATGTTCCATGAGCTGAAACAAAAGATCCCGGAAATGTTTCTTATGCACAAAAAGCTTATTTCTCTCAAATGTTGTGCACAAATGTGTTCACATCCCTGTTAGCCAGCTTGCCAAGATAATTAATCTACCTGACAGGTGTGGCATGTCAAGAAGCTGATTAAAACAGCATGATCATTACACAGGTCCACCTTGTGCTGGGGACAATAAAAGGCAACAAAAAATGTGCAGTTGTCACACAATTCCACATATTTCTCAAGTTCAGGGAGCATGCAATTGGCATGCTGACTGCAGGAAAGTCCATCAGAGCTGTTGCCAGAGAATTCAATGTTCATTTCTCTACCATAAGCCGCCTCCAACGTCATTTTAGAGAATTTAGCAGTACGTCCAACCGGGCCACACAACCGCAGACCACGTGTATGGCGGTGTGTGGATGAATGGTTTGCTGATGTCAACGTTCTGAACAGAGTGCCCCATGGTGGCGGTGGGGTTATGGTATTGGCAGGCATAAGCTACGGACAACGAACACAATTGCATTTTATCGATAGCAATTTCAATGCACCGTGACGAGATCCTGAGGCCCATTGTCATGCCATTCATCTGCCGCCATCACCTCATGTTTCAGCATTATAATGCACAGCCATGTCGCAAGGATCTGTACACAATTCCTGGAAGATGAAAATATCCCAGTTATTCCATGGCCTGCATAGTCACCAGACATGTCACCACCCTTTGAGCATGATTGGGATGCTCTGGATTGATGTGTACGACAGCGTGTTCCAGTTCCCCGCCAATATCCAGCAACTTTGCACAGCCATTGAACAGGAGTGGGACAACGTTCCACAATCAACAGTCTGATCAACTCTATACAAAAGGACATGTGTCGCTCAACATGAGGCAAATGGTGTTCACACCAGAAACGGACTGGTTCTCTGATCCAGGACCCCTACCTTTAAAAAAAAAAGATATCTGTAACCAACCGATTCATATCTGTATTCGCAGTCATGTGAAATCCATAGATTAGGGCCTAATGAATTTATTTAAAATGGACTGATATCCTTATACGTACTCTAACTCAGTAAAATCTTTGAAATCGTTGCATGTTGCGTTTATATTTTTTGTTCAGTATACAACCAGTGTCAGCCTCAGTAAAAAAGAGTGCTCCTCGCATACACACAGCACCTTCAGGAAGCATCCAACTGTTATTGTTACAGCCTGAACTTAAAATGGATTAAATGGAGATGTTCTGTCACTGGCCTACACACAATACTTTGTCAAAGTGGAATTAAGTTCTTCAAAATGTTTACAAATTAATAAAAATGAAAAAGCTGAAATGTCTCGAGTCAAAAAGTATTCAACCCTTTTATGGCAAGCCTAAATAAGTTTACAAGTAAAAATGTGTTTAGCAAATCACATACGTGATTTTTTAACTACCACCTCATCTCTGTACCCCACACATACAGATAATTGTAAGGTCTCTCACTAGAGCAGTGAATTCAGATTCAACCACAAAGGCCAGAGTACCACAGTATCTGTCATAATACCCATAAAACCTAGCAGTCAAACAGGGAAATGGTTCCAATCGTTTTCCCACCACTCATTTTTCCCATGGGAGGATTTTAGAAACACTTAAAATAAGGGCAATGATCTGGATGAGACTGCCAAACCGAGGCAAAGGTAAAAATCTCTGTATTAACTAATGTTAGCCAAATCTGGTAATTAACAAATTGGCTACATTTCTTTAAATGGACAATTCTGTGAACTGTCTTGTGCAAGTTTTAAATTGACACAATACCTGTTAGCAAAAGAGTCAGCAATAGACGTGCTGGAGCTTGCAGGGATTTGTAGTTTTGCATGATGTCTAATTTGATGCTAATTAGCTATTTAGAGTGAGTAAATAGAGCCAAATATATTGATAAAAGTCACCTTGTCCGAGAGATTTACTTGGTTATCAAAACGTCACGCCAGGGTAAGCCCACAAAAAACACAGCCCTTAAGTGTTTCTAAAATCCCGTATGGGAAGAATTTACAGTGGAAAAACAATTGGAAGCCTTTCCCTGTTTGATGGGTAAAAATAATAAAAGCAGATATTGAATATCCCTTTGAACATGGTAAAGTTATTGATTACACTTAAGATGGAATATCAATAAACCCAATCACTACAAAGATATAGGCGTCCTTCCTAACTCAGTTGACGGAGAGGAAGAAAACCGCTCAGGGATTTCAGGCCAATGGTGACTTTAAAAGGGTTACAGAGTTTAACGGCTGTGATACGAGAAAAGTGAGGATGGATCAACAACATTGTTAAAATCATTAAGTGTTTTGACTGTTCCTTGACAGCACTGGTGAGAGCGTAGACCCCCAAAGAGCTAGCAGAAGTAGCAAGGACCAACTCCCTAGATGGAAGAAACCTTGAGAGGACCCAGGTGCAGACTTACCTAGCTGGTCCTCACACACGCCGCTGACGGTGCCGTAGATCTCCAGGCCTGACAGAGACAGGTAGTGGGTCTGCCCACTGGCATTCTTCCCCATCTGCTTGATGCGGATGTGTCTCCAGCCCTGCTTCTCCTCTTTCGAAGGGTCCAGAGGCCAGGTGGCTGTGGACCTTTGACAGGACAGGACACAAACTCACAGTCAGAATCAGACTTACAGGTTTAGGGTCCTGAGTTTTTCCTGATGAGAGGCTCCTGCCCTATGGGCCATTCTGTCTAGGACAAGGCTTACTTACCCTGGCTCGTTGAGGCTGCAGTCATCCACGTGGGTGTACAGACTCATCCAGATCTGGCCGTCTTTGGACACCTGGAACACCCAGTTCCTGAGGGCGGAGCGGCCGTAGCCACGGGCATGGCGCAGTGTGTAGGCCGAGGGGATGACCCACAGGCCCAGGTCGATGGCGAACCACGCGTTCTTATCGTCGTTGGTGTGGCAGTTGAGGGCAGAGCTGTCCCGACTCAGGATGTCCTCCAGTCTGCCGTAGGGCAGGTTACGACCCTCAGAGGAGGTCACTACCACCAGGCCGTAGGCTGCTGGGTTCACCCATTCATAGGCAGTCCTGGAGACACAAAAGGAAACACTAGATTAATACAAGGTTGTTTTTCTTATATTGGATCATAAGCATTAAGCTTATTATCAGGTCTTCGTACATAAAGACGATGGGAGGAGACTTACTTTGCATTGGTGCCAATCCAGTAAACTATTCCATTCTCGTCAAAGTCATGCTGGTGTCTGAATGTGAAGGTCTGTCCCTCTCTCAGTTTCCTGACGAAGATGAAGGAGGATCTGTCAAAGTCGTACCACTGCTTGGCCACCTGGAGGAGAGAGAGAGAGGAGATTAATCTGAGACCATGTGCATGTTCGAGATGGACTACATTGCAGTCGGAATGCACAGAATCACTGATCTTCAAATCACCTTGCATACTAAATAACTTTATTATGTGATCAAGACTAGCAATTCTGCTCCTCAACTTGCTAAAACTGATCCCCTCAAACACACAGAATGGCAGATAATGAGAGGATGAAACAAGGTTGAAGTAAAGGGGGTGGTACCATCTTGAGGAGGTACTGCTCCAGAGACTCCACGGTGGCTAGAGGCTCCATCTTCAACATGCGGCCTGTACGATCGATCAGTGCCGTCTCCCCAGGGGCACGCTCCAGACGGAAACGCAACCTCCTCGTCAGGATCTAACACACGCACACAAAGAATGACGAATCTGTATTACTGAACCCAAGCAATAAACAGGTAGCTGGAACAAACAAACGACTGGCCACCACGACTAACACTAGTGTGAGGTGCGGCTGGAGGAGAGACTCACCTGCAGGTTATATGTGGAGCCTGGGGTGTCGTACAGGTGCAAAGGTAGCCGCTCAATGGACTCCAGGACTGCTAGTAGTTTGCGGATTAAGGCAACTGCGGGTCGGCTGAATAAGTGGGACAAACCAGGAGATGAGCCACTAACAATTATTATAAAAAATTACAAACCATTTATATTAAAGTCGAAATTAGATTACCTTTCATCATCTTCGTTTTCACTGAATGCAGTTTTAAATACATTTATCCTTTCCATTAATGGTTTACAATCATGTTTCATGTCAAGTTCCACACTCTGAAAAAGAAAAACAGGAATTGAGCAGTTGGACTAGTTGGACTAACGACGCAAAATATTCAGATTCAGAAAGTTTTACTGTCCCAACATTGAGGAAGTTGGATGACCAGACAGTGTTGAGAACAAGGCTAAGAAAGGAAGTGAAATCTGCAGACCAAATGGATTCCTATATAGTGCACTACTGTTGCCCAGAGGGCCCTGGTGAAAAGTAGTTTACTATATTGGAGAAAGGGTACCACTTAGAACACATCCAAAATGCCCCAACCATCCATCGATCCCAACCTACTTACATTATTAAGGACTGTAAAAAGTGCTTGAACGAGGCCACTGCTGCACATTTCATATGGGGAGATGGTGTTTTCATCCTTGAGAACCACAATCAAGTTTTCCAGAGCCGTTTTCATCAGGTCTCTCCATGTGTTCTCTCCCTCGATACACTGCAGACAAAGCAGTACATTTAACTTTCACTGTGTCATCAAACCAGTCGCCTACAGCTTCAGACAGAACAACCAAGAGAACAAAAACTCTGCCATGTCAGAGTAAGTCAAATAAAAATCTACTCAATCTTATTATTGTTTCATTTTCACTGTAAAACAGTACTGAGTGCTGTTGTGCGAGTGGTCCAAGGCAATTCTCCCACCCCTGTCTGTTGGTATGCATAACATTATTGGATTGTGATATAAATTAGGTTAGAGTTGATGTGCTTCTGTGTTAGTACCTGTCTGTTGGTATGCAGCTCCCAAGCAGACTCCAGCTGGGTGGCGATGTTTCTCAGGGTGACCACCACCCCCCTGGGCATGCTCTCTACCGCCTTGAAGTGGTCGTCATACAGGTCTCTGGCCACAGTCTTCACCTACATTTAGATTTGACATTTTAGCCATTTAGCAGACGCTCTTATCCAGAGTCACTTGCAAATCAGTGCATTCAACGAAAGAAGGCATAACGACCACATAGCAAAACATAGGAACAGACAGGGAGGAGCTCTAGTCTCACTGGGCAAAGGAAAGACTGGGGGGTAACTACAGTATCAGAGAACCTAAAAGAATGATATGACGGCTTAACAACTAGATGGATAATATGTCATGCGTTCTAAAGCAAAAGGACAATCTGTGTCCCTGTCAAAACAGACAAAGTTAGCTTCTAAATTCAGGGAGAAGGAAGCTGGCTTTAGAGAAACAAAAAAGACTGGGAAACACTGAACAGCAGACTGACGTCACTGCTAGAAAACAAAACATCCACCTTTTGTTTTGTTTTCTCCAATTTGGATTTGAGCTTCCTTCCTCTCTTTCCAGTCCAGCCAGTAACAAACTCTGACCCTGTACAACGCAAAACAAACAGAAAAGGAACTATTAGAAAGACAATCCCCATAGAATGTAATGGATGCAGACCAGACTAGGAACTGGTGCACTTGATGGCTTTCCCCCAGCCATCACCACCTCCACTCATTCTAGCAGAGGATAGCTTTACTATTGATTTACATTTTCCTTATTTAGAAATATGCATTTGTATTTAGGAACATTTAATTACAGAATGCAATACAACATGAATTCTATGATCTATATGCACCGAAGTATGCACCAAATTAACTGACCTAGTGACGTTTCAGCGGTGAAGGAATGCTTGGTGCCCCTATTGGACTCGAACACGAAGCCGGGCAGGTCCTCCTTGAGGATGGTGGCCTGCTGTCCGTCAGAGTTGTGGATGGCGATCTCTCCCTCCTTCAGGCAGGTCAGGGACCAGTTCCCCACAGTCAGCTTGGTGGGACCCAGGGCAGACAGGATGGGCTGGCTGGCTGTCACAGGCTTCACCTGGCTCCGGGCACGCTGCAGCTTCTCCAGAAACTCACTACGACTCTCTGGGTGGGAAAACAAGGATATGATGATGTCGTCATTAGCACATTAGACGAATTGGAACGGTTCGATGTTGGTTGTGAAATCACAAGTATAATACTGTTATTCATTCATTTATAACTGCATATACATAAGTGGAGGGAGCTCATACTGGCCTTATGTCCCAAAGGAGATGAAGAGGAATAAGTAGCTAGTTGGGGGAAGTTGAAGTCATAACAGTCCAGGTATGTAGCTAGGTCTACCTGAGCTGTCGGAGCCTCCCTCGGGGCTGCCGCTGGAGTACATGGTGGCCAGCTTGCCGTCCAGGATGAAGCGGAACCATCCGTTGGAGCCGTTGGAGAGCTCCAGGGCTGCAGCGTCGCTCCAGATGTACAGGCAGTCCCTCCCCCTGATGACGGACCAGTCACGCCAGTGGTAAGGCTTCCCCTGCTGCACCTCTTTGGCTTCCTCCTGGGGCTCGTCCTCCTGGCAGGACAAAGAGAGACATACATTTACATTTTAGTCATGTAGCAGACACTTATCCAGAGATAGATTTGAATGATATATTTATATAATAATACATTTGTAGAGTGCTTTTAATTAACATACAGACATCACAAAGCTCCATCAGTGCATCTTTGGTCTGACTGCAATGTGGTGTTCTTATTTCACCTTCTCTGGTTTGGACTCCTCCTCGTTCTCGTCGTCTGAGGTGGGTCCGGCCAGAGTGGACACCTTGTTGATGACGCCCAGTCTGGCCAACTGGTCCAGGAAGACGTCTCCTCCCTTGTCCACCAGGTCTCTGATGATCTGCAGGGCCAGCAGGTGACCGTCATCATCATCCTGTGGAAGAGAGACACCACAGTTAACTTAGCCTCCAGACACAAACACTGTGGATGAAACCTGGTGCAACTAGAGAGCTTAACAGGTATCAGATCAGTGGTGGACGGCGTTGTTAACAGTGGTGGGTCACACACACACATCTCCCAATCCAGCACAGTGGAACACACACTCACAAAGGGATGGATGTCGTGTATTGCCTTACCTCCTGATCCAGCACGGTGGCGGTGATCTCCACTAGCACGGTGGGCAGGTTGTGACCGGCGTCAGAGTCACACACCTCCTTCAGCAGCACCTCACAGCTGTAGTGGATCATCTTCCTGATCAGAGCCAGGCTAGCTTTCCTGGGGAGGGACATGTGTTAATGGCGTTGTCAATGTATTTGCATATATCCCTATTGAAATAAAAATAAATTCAGGCATTTAGTCATATAAATAGTGTTATATACACTACCATTCAAAAGCTTAGGGTCACTTAGAAATGTCCTTGTTTTTGAAAGAAACGCACATTTTCTGTCCATTAAAATAACATCAAATTGATCAGAAATACAGTGTTGACATTGTTAATGTTGTAAATTACTATTGTAGCTGGAAACAGCAGATTTTTTTATGGAATGTCTACATAGGCCCATTATCAGCAACCATCACTCCTGTGTTCCAATGGCACGTTGTGTTAGCTAATCCAAGTTTAGCATTTTAAAAGGCTAATTGATCATTAGAAAACCCTTTTGCAATTATGTTAGCACAGCTAAAAACCGTTCTGATTAAAGAAGCAATACAACTGGCCTTCTTTAGACTAGTTGAGTATCTGGAGCATCAGCATTTGTGGGTTCGATTACAGGCTCAAAATGGCCAGAAACAAAGAACTTTCTTCTGAAACTCGTCAGTCTATTCTTGTTCTGAGAAATGAAGGCTATTCCATGCGAGAAACTGCCAAGAAACTGAAGATCTCGTACAACGCTGTGTACTACTCCCTTCACAGAACAGCACAAACTGGCCCTAACCAGAATGGAAAGAGGAGTGGGAGGCCCCCGGTGCACAACTGAGCAAAAGTACATTAGCGTCTAGTTTGAGAAACAGACGCCTCAGTCCTCAACTGGCAGCTTCATTAAATAGTATCCGCAAGACACCAGTCTCAACGTCAACAGGAGTAGTACACAGCGTTGTACGAGATCTTCAGTTTCTTGGCAATTTCTTGCATGGAATAGCCTTTCAGAAGAAATTCTTTGTTTCTGGCCATTTTGAGCCAGTAATCGAACCCACAAATGCTGATGCTCCAGATACTCAACTAGTCTAAAGGCCAGTTTTATTGCTTCCTTAATCAGAACAACAGTTTTTAGCTGTGCTGACATAATTGCAAAAGGGTTTTCTAATGATCAATTAGCCTTTTAAAATGATAAACTTGGATTAGCCAACACAATGTGCCATTGGAACACAGGAGTGATGGTTGCTGATAATGGGCCTCTGTACGCCTATGTAGATATTCCATAAGAAAATTGTTTGTAGTTTCCAGCTACAATGGTCCTTTACAACAGTAACTATGTCTATGCTGTATTTCTGATTAATTGTATGTTATTTTAATGGAAAAAAATGTTGCTTTTCTTTAAAAAACTTTTGAACGGTAGTGTATATCTATGAGCTTAGACAACTCATACAGTAACGAGCATTTTGTCTTGTGTGGGTGGGAGGGATAAGTATCAATGTGTTAGAATCAATCTTCCTAGTCATTGGTAACATTCTAATGATTTTATGTTGCATAGAACACACTGGTAACGTTACAGTTACAGCACATTTATATGGAGCTTGGGTCGATTGGTCAATGGATTCTCAAAGTCACCTAATAGAAGGTAGCATGGTTTGCTGAAAGGTTTGTGCAAATACTGGTAGCAGTCTCTTCAGGTAGATTGGGGCCATCTCCGGGTCTCCTTTGGGTTCGCTGCACTCCTCCTCTTCCTTGTTCGCATCTTTCTTCTTCTTGTCCTCTCCTTTGTTAACAGGGCACATCCAGTCTCCTACAGAACAGAACACAACAGGTTGTCACAACCAATGTCCTTGTTTTCAGATAAAGAACATGATATGGGTCACTCATAACCAAGGTTTTTTACTGGCAGTCGGCAACCCAGCTGCTATGTTCGTTTGTTGCGGTGGTGGAAAAAGTACCCAATTGTCATACTTGAGAAAGTAAATATACCTTGATAGAATATTACTCAAGTAAAAGTAACCCAGTAAAATACTACTTGAGTAAAAGTCTAAAAGTATTGGGTTTTAAATATACTTAAGTATCAAAAGTAAATGTAATTGCTAAAATATACTTAAGTATCAAAGGTAAAACCATTTAAAATTCCTTTTCTTGTTTTTTTAATTTACGGATAGCCAGGGGAAACACTTAGACATCATTTACAAATTAAAAATCAAAAAGGAGAGCGGCACACTCTAGGAGCTCAGATGCAAGGAGGGTGACATGATTGATGCCGATATAACGTAGGGATGAAATAAAGTGGTTTGCTTCCAAAAAGTGGGCCGCAACTGGGTAAGTTGAGGAGTTTTTGCTACGATGCTCTGAGATTCGTACTTTTAATTTGCGCTTTGTTTTACCCACATCATTTTTACTACAAGGACAAGTTATAAGATAAATAACTGCCTTTTTTAATAACAGATTTTTCAGGTGTTCTGCTCCGCTAGCCGGCACCCTGCCTAAGTTGGTGTACATTTGTTTCGCCTCTAGATCAATCATTTCCAAATGAACCTAAATGTGTTTAGTGAGTTGCTAAATCAGAGGCAGTAGGGATGACCAGGGATGTTTTTTCTTGACGAGTGTGTGAATTGGACCCTTGTCCTGCTAAGCATTCAAAATGTAACAAGTACTTTTGAGTGTCACAGAAAATGTATTGAGTAAAAAGTACATTATTTTCATTAGGAATGTAGTGAAGTAAAAGTTGTCTTATATAAATAGTAAAGTACAGATACCAAAAAAACCTACTTAAGTAGTACTTTAAAGTATTGATACTTAAGTACTTTACACTATTGGTTTGTGGTTTGTTCGTTGTTGTTTCTATGTCTATATGAAACTTCGAAATAATTTCCTCCTCAAGGACAATAATAAATGTCAACCAATCAACTCCCAAATCAAATCTCAATCCGACAATCATTGGAAGGTGTGATTATGTTCATAAATTATAACTCACCAGGAGACTGGAGGATGGCTACAACCTCACTGTGGCCACGCTCCCTGGCTTTATCCAAGGGAGTTTTCCCATCTTCATCTCTGAGGTCAGGGTTGGCTCCATGTCGCAGTAGAGTCTAGAAACACAGACAACAATGTTTACTAAGGCAACATATATAGGGTCTAACTGTACACTATTTACACAAAAGTATGTGGACATCCCTTCAAAATTTGTGGATTCAGCCATTTCAGCCACACCCGTTGCTGACAGGTGTATAAAATTGAGTACACAGCCATGCAATCTCCAGAGACAAACAGAGTGGCCTTACTGAAGAGCTCAGGGACATTCAATGTGGCACCGTCATAAGATGTCACCTTCCCAACAAGTCAGTTCGTCAAATTTCCAGTCAACTGTAAGTGCCGTTATTGTGAAGTGTAAACGCCTAGGAGCAACAACGGCTCAGCCGCGAAGTGGTAGGACACACAAGCTCACAGAACGGGACCGCCAAGTTCTGATATTTTTGTTGTCTGTCCTCGGTTGCAACGCTTCACTACCGAGTTCCAAACTGCCTCTGGAAGCAACGTCAACACAATAACTGTTCGTCGGGAGCTTCATGAAATGGGTTTCCATGGCCGAGCAGCCACACACAAGCCTAAGATCACCATGTGCAATGCCAAGCGTCGGCAGGAGTGGTGTAAAGCTCGCTGCCATTGGACTCTGGAGCAGTGGAAACGCGTTCTCTGGAGTGATGAATCACGCTTCACCATCTGGCAGTCTGACGGATTAATCTAGGTTTGGCAGATGCCAGGAGAACACTACCTGCCCCAATGCATAGTGCCAACTATAAAGTTTGGTGGAAGAGGAATAATGGTCTGGGGCTGTTTTTCATGGTTCGGGATAGGCCCCTTAGTTCCAGTGAAGAGAAATCTTAATGCTACAGCATACAATGACATTCTAGACAATTCTGTGCTTCCAATTTTGTGGCAACAGTTTAGGAAAGGCCCTTTCCTGTTTCAGCATGACAACGCCCCAGGGCACAAAGCGAGGTCATTACAGAAATGGTTTGTCGAGATCGGTGTGAAAGAACTTGGTCTACACAGAGCCCTGACCTCAACCTCATCGAACACCTTTGGGATGAATTGAACTGTGAGCCAGGCCTAAATGCACAACATCAGTGCCCGACCTCAATAATCCTTCCCGCAGCAATGTTCCAACATCGAGTGGAAAGCCTTCCCAGAAGAGTGGAGGCTGTTATAGCAGCAAAGGGTGACCAACTCCCTATTAATGTCCATGATTTGGAATGAGATGTTTGACGAGCAGGTGTCCACATACTTTTGTGGATGTTGGTCAAAAACAGAGCATCAGAAGATATTTCCTACGAGGGTTAAAGAGAGCATAGCTACCTTTGCTACTTGAGGCCGTCCGAAACAGGCAGCGTAATGGAGGGAGGAGGACCTCTGACCTCTGTTGACATCAGCACCTCTTTCACACAGGAACTCAACCTGGTACACCAACCACAACAAACAGGGGTTATTCAACATGGTCCAGGCAAAGGAACACTTTTAAAAACGTTTTGTAAAAGCAAACAGAAATGTATGCTTTTTATTAAACTAGTCCACGCAGTCCTTCCTAGTATTTTTTCTTCTGTTTGGAGCCTAATGAATACAAGGTGTTTTCGAGGTGACAAACAAGCAATTATTAAACCAAACCCTAGTAATAAGGCTGCAATAGGCCAGATTATGCATACACAGCATTCATTCATTTTTGTGCTGCTGTTTGTTGCTATGGACACCTATTGTCAGAGCCTTGAGCACTTCCTGGTTGTGAACAGCTTTGTTCTTGCAGCTCAACAGGGAGGAGGTACTGTCCTTAATTTCCTGGGCACAATGAGCCATTCTGTTCTGTTCCAATACATAATGGCCACTATAATGTACAGGGTAAACTATTACAATTGCCCTGTAAAGAGCAATTGTAATAGGAGGGATACAGACTCAAGTCTAAAAATAATAGCTAACATCTTACCATTTCCTGTGTGCCAAATGCAGAGGCCCAGTTCAAAAGAGTCTGCCCAACGTCATCCATGAAATTCACTTCAAAAGCTGCAACACAGGAATCATTTCAGGGAATTGACTAAGCGTGCACTCCATCATAAACATGATATATTTATCATTATGCAAACAAAAGGCTGAAATGAATGAGGAAAAGGGGCACCATTCCACCTGATTGTGGCAGAGGAAGCTTGTCCAATCTCCTGTAGCCTCCAGACAGAAACACCACGTGGTGTTAATAACAAAGGTATCTTTTGGTTATCACTATGGCAACATCCTCCAGGAACAATAAACAACCTGATATTTACATTTAGTAATTAAGAAGAAGAGGAATAAAACATAGGATGTCAGCTTCCCAAATGGTGCCATATTCCCTTTATAGTGCATAACCTTTGACCCTATATCCACCCACCCCCAGTGTCGATGGCGTCGATGAGAGCATCTGTGTCTTTGCTGCGGATACAGTCGATGAGCTGTCGGTGGGAGCGCTCCCCGGAGCTGTCCAGCCGTCGCAGGCCCGGGATGCGTCCTGTGGTACCAGCGGTGGATTTGGGCAGAGCCTTGCGGCCCTCGAACAGCAGCACCAGCAGCAGGTCCACGAGACGCATGGTGTCCAGAACACAGCGTTCATCCCCCTGCAGGGCACTCTCCATTGAGTCAGGCAGCGCAGAGCGCAGAAGATCCTACACACACACAGGAAACACACAGGCAGGAGGCAAAACAAAACCACAGCTGCAAATTATTACCCCAATCCATTATTCTCCTACGCTAGCCATACTCACTTCATCATAGCTCTCATTACAATACAGCGCTCTTCACTGAAATATTCTGAAACAGGATCCTTTCCAAGTTTTTTTTTTGTTATTACCGTTAGCTTTTAAGATATTGCAGTTCATACATTAACATTCTGTGCCAATAAAATAGTTTTGGAATAAATTATTAATTCTTACTAATACAGAAATGTGTCCCAGAGGGCACATAACACCAAATACAGCTAACACTTTGGCAGCAAACCAAACTGCAATAATTTGTCAAGAAGGGTAAGGACTTTATTTAAAAAGCCATCTAATAAAACTCCTCTCAGGGTGTAGTGCCTTTGAGATTTGGGCTGGTCCTTGAAGATTACATTTCAGAAAGGGTATATTGGCCCAATTTGTTTTGTAACTGTGTATTTAAAAAAAACAAGACCAAATGTAAAAATGTCCTTACATGGGTGACGAGGGGAGAACCTCTGCACAGCGTGGAGAGCAGGCTGACTATGGTGGACACCTGGTTGCTGAGTTTGGAATCAGCGACAGTGGGTTGGGCCCCAGTGGAGTTCCGGCCTGGCTTACTGGTGGAGGAGGGGCCGGAGACCGTGCCTCCTGCAGCAGCCATCCGGGACAGCAGCTCTTCTGTCAGCCCGTGCTTGGCCAGAGGCGCCGGGTCCACCCCTCGACGGGTGAAGCGGTCCGCCAGAGAGGCGAAGCAGCGCAGAGCCCCGTCCGACACCTGTGGATCAATGGGTTGCATTTTAAATCAATAACAATGGAATCAACCAGACCTTTGAGCTCCTTTCCAATGATAATTGTCGATTTATATACTACTGTCCCAGAACCTCAAAGCATTTATATAGTAAAGGGAAAACTCATCCATCCACCACCAATGTGTATGGATGCCTCGCCCCACCGATGACTCTTGAGTGGGTGTTCTATTCACCTGGTGGTCCTCGTGTTTGAGTAGGCTGGAGAGGGACTCCACACAGGTCTCCAGAGAGGAGTCCTGGGGCTCCATCTTGCTGCACAGGCGAGACACCACAGCCATGGCAGAGTGCAGGGTGTCCTTATGGACCAGATGACCGCTGTCCCGGATGAAGCTAAGCACACAGTTCAGACCCCCAGCCTCAAACACTGCTCCAGACTCCCTGGTACAGATCAGCTCCAGCACCTGACAAATGACACCACAAACACAAGTTCAGTCAACAAAATAATACATTCATTATTGATTATTTACGGCGTTATTTATGTTGTGTGGTCAATCTCACTATGGACTGTACACAGCACCTACTTTTGAGAGTGAGCATGTTCTCTATTATTCTACAGCAAACATAAGCCCTTCCTCAACCAGATATACTTGTTGTGTACACTACAGATACAGGAAATATGACCTGCATATTCAAGACTTCATTTGCATCTTCTGATTTGAATAAAACGTCTCAGGTAAAAGGAGCCTGAAGCCACCAGTGGATCACATGAAAAATGAAAAAGGCAAGGGGCATAATTGAATAATGCAGAACCAAAAACTAAATCTCCATACTGGTATGATGTTCCCTAATTGAGTCTTCGTCAGGAGCATTTTCGTAATAAAAAAAGCATACCTTGACACACTGCTCTGCCAGGTCTCTGCTGGTCCTGTTGTTGAGCTCCACCACCACCAGGCGGTTACACAGTGCCTTGATAGCCCCCTCCACGCCAACGATCCTGCGGGTGCACTCAGCCGACACGTCCAGGTAGTATGTGATGGCGCGGGCCGTCACCTCCAGCACGTTGTCCGGAGCGCTCTCGTCCAGGAAGATCTTACACAGGGCTGGGAGGAAGGTGCGTGGGGGACACCTGGGAGAAGAGGACAGAGGACATTTTTATTTATTTAACTTTTATTTATCCCATTAGAAGGAAGTTAGAAGACCTCTTATGTACCTCGTGAATGACATGTAAACAAGCAGCTGTGCATGACTCAGTAATCACATAAAAGGAGTTGTTGTTTTGTCATTATACACAGTTTGTATAAGCACTGCATTGTCCTCAACAGTATGACAACAGCTTGGGATGTTTGAGAGATGTTTTGAGCCCAACAGTTGACATTTGTGAGTACAACAGTTGAATGTGTGTGTCTGTGACTCACGTCTCGAAGCAGCGGTCCACATTGTCAGACATGAGCAGCAGCATGCAGAGCTGCTCCAGGGCGATCAGCTGCATGTCCCTCTCATCTCCCTGGCCCATCTGGAGCCACTCCAGCAAGGTGTCTGGGTCCACGTCCGCCATGATCACCCCCCTGCTACAACTCCCTATCTGGCACCTAGCCCAATCACTGCTGTGGGCTGAGCTGGGGACTCATCCGCTGGATGGAGAAAACACTGATAGGTCCAATCACTGCTCCCTCCTGTGTCATGAAGTCCTCCTTCACCTGGGGGAAGAAGGGAGACAGAGGGAGGGATGGGAGAGAGAAGGTAGAAAGAGAGAGAGGTAGATAAAACTGGCATTTAGTTTAATCATGGCTGCTTCAAATGTGCAGTTGCCAATGGGATTATGTTGGGCAAGTCAGAACAACAAAGGTTTGTAGCTAGTTTATGTGTAACAGCTGAAACATGGCAATTGGTATAAAGAACTAAACAACAACAACCGTGACCTTTCCTCTCAGGAAAATAAGTGGGGCACAAAACCTGTTCTCCGGGTACTGTATGTAGACTGGAGGTACCATCTCAACACAATAGTGAGATCAAATATTTTCAGTTGGGGGGTGGACTACATTGATTAGCAGCAGAGCCATCTCCTTTGTTAAAGCCTGGATGGCTACAGGCTTAACAGGCTTGGGGCAGATCTTATCAACAGATTAATCACAAATTGAGTGCTTGAGGTTTCTATGACTCTAGCAACCCAAGAGGTTATTTTAAGCTCTTGTGTAGGATTTAGACCTAGGTTCCATTTCCTTTGAGCTACAAACAGAATGTCCAAAAAAGTATTGTAGGTAGAATTTATCCATCTTTCATTATTTACAGTCTGACAATAGAGACACTAATTAAGCCTATGTGCAGACATCTCTTCACTAAAGTGACATGATAATCATTATTCAAGTACCAAATGTCACAAATATCGCAATAAAGGACAGCAAATATGTTCCAAGTCAGCAGTTCTTTAAATAGGCCCATTATAGCTAGCTAGTTAGATCATGACTTGGTTCATTTTTACTGCCACTGCAGGCCAGCTAACGTTAGTCATGTAGCTAAATTAGCTTGCTACTGTTAGCTTGTCAATTACAGTAGCAAAGATAGCTACTGACGTTGCAGTTGTGACAGACAACCTAGCTAGCTAAAAGGTGGCAGTATAAAAATCGTACTGTAGGTACAAACAAGATAAACTGCATGGTTAACTAACATAAACAAGCTACCAGTTGCTAGCTCTAGATAAGGCCCCACCGTTAGCTAGTTAACGTTACTGACTAGCTAGCTAGCCCAGCTCTATCAGCCTAGCCATCTGTCCACGAAGACACGTCCTAACGTTGACCACTTAGCTACATTGTTATCTGATGTTCTTCCATAAACTGTCTAATAGTACTGTAGTAAGATAGTTACGTTAAGGTTAGTTAGCTAGTTAATGTAGTTCACTTTTGGCTATATTTAGCTAAATTAACTAGCTAGTTAGGGGTTGTTACGTTTGTTAGCAAGTAACTGGTAACCGGTTAAAGGCTTTTGCCAGTAAATTCTAAGGAATTAAATAATAGTTAGCGACTTCCAGATAAGTGTGTGGTGGGAGGGAATCTAAACAAAGCGGACTGTATAGAAGTACGCCAACAGGCAACCTTGTGTTTTTCTGCTTGATCTCTGCATATCAGTTTTAGCCAACTGGCTACAACAAGCTAACGTTGGTCAGAGTAACTAACGTTATCTAGAAACTCCCAACGCTAAAATTAAACAATTACATTACTAGCTAAAAATATTTACTAGCTAACATGAACATTTGGAGAATTGGAAAATACCGAAGAGTTCAAACCACGGTCGTAATAATAGCTACAGTGTTATAATAGACGGCCTGACCATGAACACATAATCCGCGAGGCTCCAGTTCCAGGAGAGCCCGAGGCCGCCTCAGTTCCGGCAGACACAACACGTAGGAAACACGGGGTCGCTTGGTTTACAGCACCCACATATCAGACGATCACTCACCGTCTTTCAGCAGATGACGAGAACAAAATGACGCTCGATCAAACAAAATAGTATGTAGAGGAACAAGCTAACCTAAGAAAAAACAGCTTAATTCCCAGGTATTTTTTTACCGAGACATTAAGGTCAAAGTGGACGGTAATGCAATACACACACAGCCGAGCGAAATGGAGAGCCGTTGCGGTAACACAGTTGGCTCTCCGTCGTATGCATCACGAGGCTACGAAGAGTCCGGGTGTATACTCCATTCCCAGCACGGAGGCGGCGCTACAATACGTAGAAAAGCACAACCTCGTTTCCACAATTACTTTATGTAAACGATGGACCCCACAGTGGCCCCCCAACATTCGAGGGTAACTATCTTCATTGGGCATACTCAAATTGGTATCATTCTTGAATATTACAGTCAGTCAGAAAAGGCTAAATACATGCATAAAGTCATAACTCATGTGTTACAGAGAAATGAATCAATGATTATAGAAATGTAGGCTTTATCCATAACGCTGCCATTAGAAAATGTGTTTATTGCAACCAATATTTTCATTTGTACAGTTTACAAAATAAAATGAACAGGTTACATTACATACAGACTAGTATTTTATAGTATCCTCACAGCTACGGTATGAAAGTGCCAAACAGCCTGAGAAAAAGCCAAGCTGAAAGCAGGACAATGTCCTCTGTACCAGATTTGTTATTGCAGAAACTCTTTCATTTGTAGCGTTAATTTTCTGAACCACCATCCAATGATTGACATCCATTATCATACTGTCAATTCTCTTTTCATTGCATTTGATTGACATTGACACTGGCATCCATTTCATAAATCACCATTCTGAATAGTGTCCCTTTAACCAGAAATGGATTTAACATACATTCTTCCACACTCAGCCATCCAGGATACTTTTGTATTGTAACTTAGCATGAACATTGTTTTTAATCAAAGAGGATTATGATAGTAATGATAAAGTAATGCTGCTGACTGACTGCTTACTAACTGGATCCCTATGCAGCCCTTTAATGTACTCAGTGACCATAATACAGTAAAGATTATGACCATTAGAATGTTAACTTCATAACGTTTTGATTGCTGGCTGGACATGTAGCTACAACATTAAACAGTATGTGAAGTGCAATGCCATTTCAAGAGCATCAGTGCAGTGATTTTATTGTTCTGTGGACACACTGCTCTGTAGACAGTTGGTTTAATCTTAAATAAAAATAATAATAAAACAACTTTTCAGTACATGGTAGTTAACATTGCTTTTCCTGTATATTGCTATGGCAATTCAAACCTAAGTTGTGTTGGAGAATAAAAAGTTACTGGAGCGTTTTATTTTCCATCAATTCTTCCATTATGACAGTAAATGTGTATGTATGCTGCATCTCTTTCAGCTTACGTTGCAGAATGTCTAAAATATACATACATACATACTTTACCTGTCAAAAGTTTTAGAACACCTACTCATTCAAGACTTTTTGTTCTGACTATTTTCTACATTGTAGAATAGTGAAGACATCAAAACTATGAAATAACACATATGGAATCATGTAGGAACCAAAAAAGTGTTAATATAAAACATATTTTGATTTGTTTATCTTCAAAACAGCCACCACTTGACTTGATGATAGCTTTGCACACTCTTGGCATTCTCTCAACCAGCTTCATGAGTTAGTCACCTGGAATGCATTTAAATTAAAAGGTGTGCCTTATAAAAAATGAATTTGTGGAATGTCTTTCCTTCTTAATGCGTTTGAGACAATCAGTTGTGTTGTGACAAGGTAGGGGTGGTATACAGAAAAATACCAAGTCCATATTATGGCAAGAACAGCTCAACTAAGCATCATTACTTTAAGACATGAAGGTCAGTCAATATGGAACATTTCAAAAAACGTTGAAAGTTTCTTCAAGTGCAGTCGCAAAAACCATCAAGCGCTATGATGAAACTGGCTCTCATGAGGACCACAACAGGAAAGGAATACCCACAGTTACCTCTGCTGTAGAGGATACGTTCATTAGAGTAACCAGCCTCAGAAATTGCAGCCCAAATAGATGCTTCACAGAGTTCAAGTAACAGACATCTCAACATCAACTGTTCAGAGGAGACTGCGTGAATCAGGCCTTAATGGCTTCAAAGAAACCACTACTAAAGGACACCAATAAGAAGAAGACACTCACTTGGGCCAAGAAACAAGAGCAATGGAGATTAGACCGGTGGAAATTTGTCCTTTGGTCTGGAGTCCAAATTGGAGATTTCTGGTTCCAACCACCGTGTCTTTGTGAGACGTGGTGTGGGTGAACGGATGATCTCCGCATGTGTATTTCCCACTGTAAAGCATGGAGGAGGAGGTGTGATGGTGCTTTGCTGGTGACACTGTCAGTGATTTATTTAGAATTCAAGGGACACTTAACCAGCATGGCAACCACAGCATTCTGCAGCGATACACCATCCCATCTGGTTTGGGCTTAGTGGGACTATCATTTGTTTTTCAACAGGACACTAACCCAACACACCTCTAGGCTGTGTAAGGGCTATTTGACCAAGAAAGAGAGTGATGGTGCTGCATCAGATGACCTAGCCTCCACAATCACCTGACCTCAACCCAATTGAGATGGTTTGGGATGAGTTGGACCTAAGAGTGAAGAAAAAGCAGCCAACAAGTACCCAGCATATGTGGGAACTCCTTCAAGACTGTTGGAAAAGCATTCCAGGTGAAACTGGTTGAGAGAATGCCAAGAGTGTGCAAAGCTATCATCAAGTCAAATGGTGGCTATTTTGAAGATAATATAAAATATATTTTGAACACTTTTGTGGTTACTACATGATTCCATATGTGTTAATTCACAGTTTTGATGTATTCACTATTATTCTACAATGTAGAAAATAGTCATAATAAAGAAAAACCCTTGAATGAGTAGGTGTTCCAAAACATTTGACCGGTAGTGTGTGTGTATACATACATACTGCCTCTCTACTTAATATGATGACAGCCATTCAAATGATATGTAATCTAACACAAAACTAATAATGTAGACATCCAAGCATGTGGATGCCACGCAAAGTTTAGATGTGAATACAAATTATATGGTTAGAAGTGAACTAATGTTTCCCTCACTGATTGACAGGGGTGTATTCACACAGAAGAAAATGGGCCGAAACGTAGAGGGACCTACCTGAATTTGTCCTTAAGAAACACTTGTTTTTGTTTTCTGTTGCAAAAAGTTTTGCTACACTTTGCACTAATGAATACACCCCAGATGGGCTACGACTCCAACCCCAGACCTTTGCTGTCTGTAGACCTACCAGCAGCATTTGAGCTCCCTGGTTAGGAATCTGTGTCCAATGATAACATTGTCTTTACTCTGTCGTCATTCCCTCATAGAGGTTAAACAGTTAAAATGAACATCTATACCATGAAATTAAACTTAACATCCAAAACTTAATTTTGACTGCGTGCCAAACTAAAATGATGAAATACTGCACTGTCCTATCCTTGATCTGTGCCTAGCTTTAGTGATTATTACAATCTTAATGCGGTAAGTATGCTACTATGACAACGACACTATAATATAACGTGTGGCTGTTTCTGTTTCTTGTCCGCTCACAATAACTATTAATTTCAGTATATAACGGCTCACAGAAAATTGGTCTTGAGTTGAATGCTGGGCGAAGTCTTGCTGGGTACTTGAAGTTGTGTGGCCTTGGCGTTGACACTCTCCTGGTTGCCCTTTACAGCAGCCTCCAGCCTGGCTTTCATGTGGGGCGAAGAGGCCATGAGGGCCTTGAAGACGGACGAGTGCTGGGGGCCGATGCGCATCAGGTCCTGCAGGGCTGACTCATGCAGGGTGCGGGCAGGCGCGGGGGCAGAGGACAGGGCATTCTCATCCAGTAGAAAGGAGATGAGGATGGGAAGGAGAATGGCCACCAGCTGGGGACCTGGAGGTCAAAAGGTCAAAACACAACCCAAATAAGACCTTAATATACATCATCATGGGACAAAGAGACAGAAAAATTGGAAAGGAAAATAACCCAATCCAGATTTTATACTTATGGTCTATCTAGAAAAAGACAAATAATCTTCACCACTCGAATGACCACAGCAGTCAAGGGTCTGAGGTAACCTAGCCTACTCACGGTGCGTCTCGTCGGCAGCGAACACCAGAGCCTCTAGGGCCCTAACTCCATCCTGGATGGCCTGGAGCTCTTTGGAGCTCTGGGGCCTCCTCCTCTCCACCCCCTGCAGGTGTGCCACCACACAGCTCCCCAGGCCCTGGATGAAGGGCACCGCCACCCCTGTCTTGCTCTGGAACACTGACATCAGCAGCTGGTAACTCCTGCTGAGCACCTGAGGAAGCGTAAAGAAGGTGTAGAATCAGCTGTGGATACAGCCTTTACGTATGCTAATTATTGGGAAGAACATTGAATGCTTGAAGAATGTAATACTGAGGAATTTTGAACAGTAACTTGAAAAGTTGAATATTTAAAATACTTTTAGTCATCATAAAGACACTGTGTCACCAAAGAGTCCTAAAAAGGTGCTTTTTGCCTCAGTTTTGTATTACGTTGGAACTACTTAGTGCTGACTTACCACAGGGTCCTTAGACTCCAGGCTGGCTTTAAACTTGTCTATGCAGCGTGTCTGCAATGGCTGGGCTGTGGTGACCTCAGGACTGGCAGTCAGCAGGAAGATGGTGAGAGCTGTCAACAGACTGACCTCATCCACCGCAGGGTTGGGCTTATCTGTCAGAGACCAGAACACAAAGCGAATCATACATCCAGCTGGAATCTTACTTAACTTCTAATTTAATGAGGCATTCTAAACCACATTTTGATTTCTAAACCCAAGGCTAAACTTGGAAAGCAATCGAAGAACTTAAAATCTGATTGCGTATGTGTAGACTTTGAAACTAAAAGGCCATGACATTTGCTGTAGGCTGGTTTCTGAATGAAGTGGCCTCCCGTGTCTTAACTGACTGTGTGCGTGCTTGTGATTATGTTTTCTATGTGAAGTGTCCTCCCGTCCCTGACGCCGTACCGGAATCCCAGAAGTCCAGCAGGGTGTTGAGAGCACAGCGCAGCAGGTGGGCCCAGGCCCCGCGGCTCTTCTCTGAGCGACTCATAGGGGAGGAGAGCACAGCTCTCAGGGCCTGCAGGGCTGCAGGCACCACCAGGCCCAGAGCCTCACCACCCCCACTGCTACCCCCAGCTCCACCACAAGGCTGCTGGACCAACTCCCCTCAGCACCCCCATCAACAGGTACATTACTGTAGGCAGAATGGAAACACTACCTATGGGGGAGAAGAGAGAGGGTAACCATTAACCACAGTGTCATAGAAAAGACGAGAATGTTTAATCAGCCTGAGTGATCATCCTTTAAACAAGATCAAGTTGTTTTTAAAAAAGGGCTTTAACGCATTCATTTGCAAATGAGTATTCTTCCATTTGTGAGTCATGTTTTGACCACAACTGATCAAATAACAATCAATCAATCACTCTCAATGACTCAATCATGATATTGACCTACTCTCTGTGCTGTTGGCAGTTAGCAGCAGTGCTGGGGTAAATTCTATTTTAATTTAGGACATTAACTGAAATTCCAATTCCCTTCATTGGGATTGAAATTGTAATGTCCATTTACTTCCTGACTTGGTTGAATTGAGCCAGTATTGAGCTAAGTCCTGATTATCAGGCCCAGTTTGGCTTACCGTCAGGAGAGCAGATGGATGGCAGGTCAGACAGGATGGCCAGAGCAGCCGCCACTTGTCTGCAGTCACTGTCACTCAGACTCCAGGCTGAACCTCCCTGGCCCCCGCTGGGGCTGCCGGCCAGCTTGGGGCTGAGCTGGGGCAGTTTACGCACCAGCACACACAGGCACAACTCCAGGGCCCCGAACACTAGAGACCTGCCCGGAACTAGGCCGCCGGTGTCCCGGCCCTCCCCAAACTCAGGAACAGTCTCCTTCTCCGCTGCCCCGTCATCCACTGAGAGAGAGTGTGAGAGAGACACGCACGTTTAAAGAAATACCATGTCCTACCTTGCAGTGGTAGAACACGTGCTAAAGTTGGTAACCCCCCCGTCAACAACTGAGAAGGGCCACCGGCAGAGACATAACTTTTAGAAATTGCTGTTACTCCTTGATCGATCACACGTACAAGGCAAGTGTTCCTGCTCCACACTCACCCTCAGCACTGTGGCGTTTCTCCTTGACGTGCTCCTGGGCAGCACACACCACCTGTCTAACCAGTTCCAGCACGGCCAGCTGCACCCCTGGGGCCTCCCGCGTCACTATCAGCCTGTGAAGCACGCTCAGCAGTTCCACACTCAACACCTGGTCATTGCCGACTTTTGACCGGGGCCAGGAGACCTCTAGCAGGGCCTGCAGGGCCTGGAGGCAGGAGGAGATGTTCTCCATCTGGTCATGGGAGTGAGGAGAGCACAGGAACTCCACACTGATGCCTACAGACAGGGATAACACAACGCATCACAACACAGCCCCTCACCAATATCTCCAACTACAAAGACTATCTGCTTCAAAAGCTTTTTTTTGTAAGAAGGATATTCATAGAAAAGTGCCCGTGTGTCAGTGTAACCCCAAAAAGAAATGCCATAAAAATAAAAAATAAACATAGGCCGTAAGCAGAGAAGCCATGGGCATTGACAGGTCCATTGCTTCTCACCCAGGATGAGGTGGAGTCGGTCAGAGCTGATGTCCTCAGGGGACTTGACGGAGGCCAGGGAGGTGGACTGGCCCATGGAGGTGGGGGTGACGGGCCGGGACAGGTTGGCAGGGCCGTCGTCCACCATGATGAAACCAGTGCTGTTGAGCCACAGGGCCGTGGCATGGAGGATGGGAGCCCAGGAGCTGCAGTAGTGGGGTCTGGCCTGCTCCGCTGTCTCTGCTGTGTAGAACGTCCCTCCTGACGCTCGTGCGCACACACACACACAAAGGTTAGATCAATGCAATTTCCCATCAAACGATACATATGTTAACTACAGTGCACACATCAATGAATAAACCACAGCATTAGTGATGTGCCGTTCGCCAATGATTCATTATTTTTGAATGACTCTTTTTCAATGACTCGAGACTCATGACACGCTCTTCCGGTGCGGTCATATATGCGCTAGAGGTCTTCACGGATCCACCTGGACCCGAATACCCGAGAGGGTCCGGATCCAGAATTCTAAATAATGTCCACGGGTCTGGGTTGAATCTGATATGATTGTCACGTGTCTCAGGGTATGTGTAATTTTAACTGACTTGTCCGGAAGGACCCATATAGATCCAAATGCGACTGCTGCAGTAGAGAGAAATTGTATAATTTATGCTGCTGCTTTTTGCTTTTCACGAGTGTGGCGTGTGTAGCTTGTTGTTGGCCAATCATCAGTGATCAAAGTGGTAATAATCAACCTCCTCTCCCTCACGCTTTATTAACCGGAGCTGATAAAGCATCTTAAACAGGTCCGAGGGAACGCAGGCAAAATAGATCCAGCTGCAGGCAGCATAGAGAATAAAAAGTGTGTAGAACTGATAACAGATTGCGTGGCACAAGAATGAATGCAATTGATTATTGAATGTTATGGACACAGCTTTGTAGAATCAAACCATACACAGCCTCTGCTCAACAAACTCCAACACGAATCCTTTGGGGGGCTGCAGTTTGCAAACAATATTGTGCTCATCACCCTCATTGCAGTCAAGTAATGCATTCCGCCAAGAGTCGTACACAATCTAGCCTGGTTTCGGCCACAACTAGACCTTCAAATGTAGCAAGACAATCTTATTTGTATGCCTAGCAATCAACACATGTACATTGTTTCAGTCACAAATGACAGCTCCAATAAGCCCCTTATTGTGATTGACATGTGAACGAGAGGCTTTGTAGAATCATGACTCGAGTTTTCAGTGTATCGTTCACCGGTAGGGGGTCCTGCGTGCTCTGACGTGCTCTGGCATGACTGAATCAAATGAACAAAATGAGTCGAAAGAGTTGTTCTTTTGACTGAACGAGTCGAAAAGATCTGAATCAGTAAAAAGAGCCAAACTTCCCATCACTACAGAGCATCTGCCTACATGATTTACCCTCTTCCCAGTGTGTAACACATACAACCCCACCAGATCTAGAACACGACCTGTAGCCTGCAGTCCTTATGGTGTCCTCACCTGTAGCGGGTAGCTGTGCTGAGTAGTCCTGGGGGAGGGTGAGGAGAACGTAGTCCTGTAGGGCAGCCAGCCACAGACGGCTCAGCGTAGCCAGGTCAGTCTGGACCAGCGTAAGCAGCCCTGGCCCTCCAGCCCCCCCACAGTCCTCCTCTAGCAGGGGAGAACCAGCCTGCTCACCCTGCCTCCCTGGCCCTGGGATGGGGCTCTCCCTCGGTCTACTGCTGCTCTGCACCGCCACAATGTACACCTGGGAGAGGAGACAAACACAGTGTTAATATTACTACATGTGCAGTATAGATATAGCCAGACAACCAATCAGCACAGTCAGGATTAACAAACTGTCAGTAGTCAAGTGTCTGTATGTGTCTGGGATGAACTTTCAACTCTGTTGCACATAGACATAGTAGAGGATATAGAAAGTGCTAAACCTGTACTGGAATGACTGACTTCAACCAGGAGTTCAACTAGTAGAGGATGTGGCTTTTAATGCAGGTGTTGATGGATGACAGCCAGCAATGACTTACCTCAGCCCAGGCCTTGAGCACAGCCAGTGTCTCCATGGTGGACGTTCCCTCGTTGTACAGCTGACTGGGCACCTCCTTCCCTGCCTGGACCTTGACCAGCGAAGAGGCCAGGAGCTGATGCACCCTCCTCAGATCCCTCAGATCACTGACCACCCCACTGGCAATCCACGCACTGCACACCTGTCAGGCAGCACAGTGGAAAGACTATGTATTCCGTGATAGCTCAAATCAGAGGACCACATTCAATCATTATTTGTTAAAAGTAAAGAGCGCTAGATGGCCACACCTGGCAGGCTTTGGCTGTGACATCAGGAGGTGCGTCTGCAGTAAAGGCTGGTCTCAGAGCAGCTCCAACCTACGCATTAAAAAGAGAGATGAGTCTTTGAATAAGCCTAGAACGCTCATTCCCCATCCATGGTAGTAGAATACATGACAGAGACTCACGTTAGCCTGATACTGCTCCAGGATGACGTGGCCAGGGAACTCAGGCTCTGGGACGGCAGCGAACTGGCGGATAATGACCAGTAGAGTCTGTAGGCCAGAGAGCCTCAGCTTGTCACTGTGGTCAGTGGCGGCCATGAAGGCCATGCGGATCAGGTCAGCCAGGTGAAGGACCAGGAAGTCTGGCAGGGAAGAGAGGGTAGGATATATGACGTGTGAACAGACGTTCAATAACACATGGAAACGGCATCTAGATTCTCCACAAGAGGTCATTCAAATGTATGATTAAACAATGCATTGTTTTTGTTAGGAAGAGTAGCAGGTGGAAAAGGACTGAAATTCCATCTGACATAAGTCTAAGCAGAGTTTTAATTTGCTAAGCTTTCGGTCTATAATGACCTTTGGCGGAGCAAGGACACTATTGAAAACAGCTCATACAATAGAAGTGAAGTTCCCACAAAATGGCTTCCCTCACCGGTGGACTCATGCAGGCGGTGCTCCTGGGCCAGGGCCATGTCGAAGTGGGCAGGGTGTCCGTGGCTCTCACACTGGGCGATGATGCGACACACGCACTCCACAGCGAAGACCCGCGTGGACCAGCGCAGGTTGGTGAAGGGCCCGCTGGACTCTGACTTGGCGTGGAAGACTGACGCGTCATCGTCCCTCTCTCCATCCTCCTCCTGGTTGGTCTCTACCGGGGCTGTGGATTCTGACACAACAAACCACACAGCTGGTGTGAAGTAGTATAGCCATCAACTTAAACTACATCCATGCCATAGATTGTATCAGTAAGGAGAATATTTGGTGTCAAATAAAGTCCTTATGACATTGGCCTTGTTGGGTAGAACACCACACCCAGTAGCAGAAAGTGAAGGATTGCACTCTTGAAATTGAAGTTAAAAAGGAAAACGTCTCTTCCATTTGACATCACACCCACCTGCAGAGGCAGACAGGACGTCTTTGCAGAGTTTGAGCCAGTGGGCCAGTTTCCCCGTGGCGATGGAACTCATCATATGGACCAGGGTCTCCTGGATGTCCTGACAGAGACGGGGGTCTGACTCCCGGTCCAGCAGGCTGAATAGAGCCCCCTCCAGGCCCACCTCCTTAATGGTCACATCTGTGGAAGAGAGGAGACTGGTCACAATGGGGCTTCTCTACAGCGTATTAAGCCACTTAATGTATGTTAATTATTCAAAGTCCATTTGCACATGCTGAGCATTACAAGAAAATTATAGATTTGCTGGTGAAGGTGAGTGACCAGACACATTTCAGCTTGTATCTCAGTGTGTTTTTGTCTCACCAAGATGTGTGTTGTCCCTGCGCGGCAGCTCCTTGACGAGGGCCACAGCGTGCTCAGACACTTCCAGGGCTTCCTTCTGCACCAGCTGTCTGAGACAGGCCACCACAGCACGACGCAGAGACAGGTACGAGCTGCACAGGTTCACCTACACACACACCAAGCACATACGCACACGCAGAGACACACACACACTTAAGCAACACAGCATGAGGACTACATAGAGGTACTAAACACAGGTAGAGAGGGTGACCATTTGTCTGTTTTAAAGTCATTGTAGTACATCCCATAATCAAGAAGTGATTAGCACTTTGGTTGAAATATAACTGAATGAATAAACAGGACAGAAGTGAACATGATGACAATTATTTTAACAGTTTATGTGTCAACAACTGAATCCAAAATCATTCGGCCTGCTAACTGGAAAATCATATCAAACCAGGGGGGAACAGAAAATATAACAGTGTGAGAGTTCCAACACAGACAACAAACAACGAGCAATAGAAGTGTTATTAGCTCCCTGGGAGAGGAGACTATTGACCAGTCCCCCCTGGTACCATGATGCTGTTAATCACCCTGTCATATCAAACAAACAGAAGCCTTTTCAGAGGTTTCGCCTGGTCCCAGATCTATCTGTTCCGTATTGCCAATTCCTATGGTCACGGTCACGCCTGAGTTGGCAAGACAGCACAAACAGATCTGGGACTAGGCAAGAGGAGTGTGGGAAAGCAGAGGAACTGTAAAGGATAGTTTTACTTGTGCCAGTGACTACTTTATATTTTATTGCTGCTACTTAGACCCGTGTCATCAGATCAGTCTTTACAGCTTGTATGGTCATTTTGTCAAGGTCATCATTCCTCAGAACTGATAGCAGAACTCACTACTCCGATAAGTAGAGCAACAAGCAGTTGACAGAGGCTCGTGGGGGACTGTTTTTACCCCTTGACCTACACTAGTGATCTGAATAGCCATCCAGTGTGAAGAAAGGAGGATTTTGAGAAAAGAGCCACTGACGCAAAACAAATCCTTGGCACTACCCCTGGAGTAGAGGGCCGTGAGGGAGGGAATCGGTTCATGCTCGCTGTGGATGCCTGGTGGGGTTAGTTCAAACTCACAGAAGAGAACCAAAATGAAAAGAAAAAGACAACCAAAGTGAAAATCAACAGGGTGACAAAGAAAAACACTGCTAAGAAAGTAGGAGCAGTGCCAATAGCAAACACAACTTGATACCGCAACGCCTGCAGGCAGGGGAAAGAACCTACCAACATAGAATAATCCAACAAGATCCCCTGTATGAGAGAGAATACACACGGTCACCACAGAAACACTCACTGGGACTATATGGTTTAACAAGTTTTAAACTAAATTGATCATGTCGTCATTTTCCCTGACTGACATGGTTGAAGACATCTGGGCTACATATCCCGACAGACAGAGAGCCGTGTTGGAGTGAGTGTGTGCATGACTGATTGCTGCCTTCGACTAATAGAATTCTTAGCGCAATAGCTTAGCATTAGCCAGGAATGACATTAGCTAATTACCGACCTAGGTATGAAACAGCTTCTCATTAGCATTAGCTACCTAGAACCTTGGCACAGTTCAGGATTAGCTTGGGCCACTACTCACACAGAGGCTGGGCACCAGGCTAGCCAGGTTGACGTGGCGCGGGGCGAACATGTGCAGCTGCTGCAGACAGGAGATGGCCTGGGCCTCGACTAGACAGTCTGGACTGTCCTGCATCACCGCACAGCCCACCAGGCACGACGTCCGCAGGGCCGACACAGACTGGCCCTCGCCTGGGGCACAAAATGGGTCAGACACTCATACACATAGGGTTAGGACACACCTATTGTGTAGTGTCAGTTCTAATGTCTTGTATAATAATAATAGAAAATGTGAAAGCTGGATATTGAGTGAAATTAGGAATTACATGCAGCAATATTCTTAATATTACATTTTGCAATTACAATCCAAGAAATCAAATGTGTTTTCTCTGGTATCAGATTTCTACTTTACAGTGACTCAGTGTGTGACTATGAGGTGAGTAGTCACCTTGTAGGTCAGGTCCCAGGGTGGTGAGGAGGGCGTTGAGGCAGCGGCCCAGGCTCTGGTGGACCTCTACGTGGGTAGGGGGGATAGAGAGCAGCAGCCTCAGCACCAGGGTGAAGCTGGCCTCCACATGGCCATGGTACAAAGGACCAGCCAGGTCCATCACCATGGACAGAGAGTGCAGCGCCCACCTCTGGTACAGACAAAGAGGAAACAAGAGTCATTGGTTGAGACAACTCTACATGTTGACATGTTTCCTTAGACTTTTTCAACAGCTTTTTAAGCTGTGGAAGTGACGCAGGATCCATTCATACTTCTGGAACGTTTGTAAACAGCTGTTTTGTGTGTGGCGGTAGAAACAAACTCTGAAGTAAATCTGCTTGGTAATCATTACTGTACCTGGACCTCGGGGGAGGTGCTGTCCTGGGACAGGGTGAAGAGGATGCCCACACAGGCAGACAAGTGCTGGGGAGAGCTGATGCCCCCTACATAACGGTACAGGGAACCCAGCGCCAGGGCATGACCCGTACGAGTCACAGCATCCCGGGCTGTCTTCAACCTGGTGGGGGTGAGATGGGATCAATCTGAGGTCCTACGCACTGTGCAACTACTAAACTGATGTCCAACCAATACACAAACATCACAACATTAGCTTAGAACGCACCCTAAAATGGACTCCTAAATGAAGACCATGCAAGACATTGTGCAATATCACTGATCCTGGTTGATCTTTTGAGAATGGTGTTAGTACATTTATATTTTACATTTGAGCAATTTAGCAGAAGTTCTTATCCAGAGATCTGACAATTAGTGCATTCCTATTAAGATACACTGGGGTGAAGCAGAACTGAGATCACTGTGTCCAGCAGGGCTGAGAAGGAGGAATACCACAGAAGACGAAATGTTTAAATGTGTCAAAACTATACTCTTAGACAACCACATCACAGCACCATGAGATTCATTTAAGATACTCCTTGAAGAGGTAGGGTTTCAGACATTTTTGGAAAATGGGCAGGGACTTTGTGGTCCTACCTTGAGGGAGAAGCTGCTTCCACCATTGGGGTGCCAGGACAGAGAAGAGCTTTGACTGGGCTGAGCGGGAGCTGACCCCCCCCATGCGGTGTGTGTGGTATGGGATTGGGAGTTGACCACTCACTTGTCGAAGCTGACCAGGGTCATGGAGACGGTGAACGCAGGGTCGTTGACCACCTGTACCAGGCGAGACAGGCTCTCAGCAGCCATGCAGCGCAGCAGGGGGTTAGAGCTTTCCAGAGCCCCCACCAACAGACCCAGGGCTGGCTTCCGAACCTCTTCTGGACCCAAACCTACCCGACTGGAGCCTAGGTGCTGAACACAGAGAAAGGAGGGAGGGGTTAACTACTGTAGGGATATCCACAAATTGTAATCATGAAAAAGGAAATTGCACAATGACATTGCACTTGTGGCATCACTGATAAAATTTGTGGGGAAAAATTGCATTATCATTCACCTATAGACAACATCTGTAGACAAAAAACAAAACATTCTATCATATAGGCTGGTAATCCAAAGGCAAGGCTAACGGAGCTACCAATATGTCAGAGTTCAGGCTCTGAGTGTATACCTTTACGACACTGCAGAGGGCGGCAGTCACATAAGTCTGGACAGTCTGCTGACGAACACCCTTCAACTGCTTCAGAGACTCTGTGAACTGTTCCAGAATCTGGGTCCTGCAACAATGAGAGACAGGCAATGAAGCACTTAGAGCCACATAGTAAGAACCTTAGGCGGTTGGCATGTCTGTGTCAAAGTAGAGAGTGTGTGTACAAGTTTTACTATACTGTACTTGTGAGCACCAGAAGTCCTCACAAGACTAGTAAACCAACTAAAATTGAGAAGTGAGGACATTTTGCCAGTCCTCACTTGTTAAGTTTAGGGTTAGAATTAGGAGTTAAGGTTAGGATTAGGGAAAATAGGATTTTGACTGGGAATCAATTGTTGGTGTGTTAAAAGTCCTCACAAGTAGAGTAAGACATAGTGAGTGAGTGAGTGAGTGAGTGAGTACCTCAGTGGGACGATGATGTGGGGAAAAATGACTCCAAAGAGCTGTATGGCAGCGGTGGTGAGGGCAGCAGGAGGGGGCAGGGGGGCGGGAACATCCTGGCATTTCACACAGATGGTGAAGGGGTCGTACTCCAGGGTCCCTCCTCCAACACTGCTCCCCTGTAACTGCAACAGACACAACACAGCAAGGTCACACACCTGGGTCTCCACCCACACACACACACTTCTCGCTCTACGCACACAGAGAGCACTACGTTTGAATGGCTGCATCTCAATCCTAAAGGTTTGTTTGCCTCCTTCACAAATCCACAAAAACTATTAGATGCATACAATCTCTAAGGTTTTACAGCACCAAGTGATTGAGTGTGACAGAGATCCAATACATTAGTTCTATTTGTAATGATATGGTGACAACTCCCTTTGGCCTCTGACAGACCTGCTCTTCTATGTAGTGCTGGTCCATGTCCTGCAGAGCGGGGCCCAGTAGTGCCAGGTCATCACTGTGACAGAGGGGTGGTAGTAACGTCAGCTCTGAACACACCACATTTTCTGGCCCAGTCAGGTCTGTCACCAGCTGCTTCAGCACGATGCCAAAACTCTCTGTGTGGATGGATGGGAGACATCAGGGTTACATATCTGGGGTTAGCGATCAATACCACAGCCTTAATGTAAACATCAAGAGCACAATGCCAATTTACATAGACAAGAATGTTGTCAAACTTTGTGTGGAAGGGGAAACAGAAGAGCCAGATGTCTGATAAGATAAGTGATTTTATTACAAATCAAATTATATTTGCCACATGTGCCGAATACAACAGGTTAAGACCTTCCTATGAAATACTTACAAGCCCTTAACCAACAATGCAGTTCAAGAAATAGAATAAAAAAAAAAACATTTACTAAATAAACTAAAGTAAAAAAACACAATAAAATAACAATAACAAGGCTATATACAGGGGGTACAGGTACCGAGTCAATGTGCGGGGGTACAGGTTAGTCGAGGTAATTTGTACATAGGTAGGGGTGAAGAGACTATGCATAAATAATAAACAGCAAGTAGCAGCAGTGTAAGGGGGGGGGGGCAGATAAAGGCCATTATGTTTATCAGGATTTCCTTTAAACCACCAAAGGGCTAGTCTTCCAATGTATAAGCTTCTGTGACTAGCAGTCACAGAGAGTAGCATTGAAAAGAGCTCTCACCTTCGTATGTCTTTGGGGGCAACAGAGCCAGGATCTCATAGACCCTCAGTCTGAAGACTACTGAGGTGTTTTTAATCAGGTTGCCATAGGATTTGATCAGAGTAGGCACCCTGCAATACACACACACATAGGTTTCAGTCTTTAGGTTTCAGCCCCTCAAATAAATCTAGCTTATTAAACAGTCTCAAGTCAAGTATACTCTTGTTTTTTCAGTTTGGTCAGAAATAACACGGTACAAAATCCCCACTCAGAAGGAATGAGAGAAGCAGTTTGGCTGGCTGTGTCCTTGAACAGTGAGCTGTTAAGTGGGGACTTGGCAACGCACCAGAAATGTTCCTGGATATTGATCACCTAACACGGAGGTACTTTTAGCTCTAGTGGTATCCTTCGGGCCAGAACTAAGTGGCCGTCTTCATCAGTGATGATGTTTTAAGTTGAAGGTGAAGTCTCTCTGTACAGGCTCTGGTCAAATATCCATCTACATTAGCATACCACCTCATATGGAGACAAGTATTACGCACATATTCTTTTTAGTATACTAATACGGACATTGGAACATGGCCTATGACAGAGGTCTGGTGTGAGAACTTGGTGTGACTCACTTGGTGAGCAGAGCCACAGCACAGGCCAGGGGGGTCAGGAGACGACCTATGACATCATCAGTCAGGAGCTCTCTGCAGTGAATCACCAGGCTCTTCATGGCTGGGACAAAACAACAACATATCAACATAGGAGACATCAGATCAACCTAGAGGTGAAAGTTAAAGCTTAAACTAACTTACATAAGCATTCAACTGAAACAACCTAGCTTGTGTTCAATGAACGGTGAGTATTAAAGAGTGCATATCTCACCACACAGCGCCCCGGCGCGGCCCTCCAGGGTGACCTGCCAGGTGAAGTGGTCCCCACGGCGGAGCTCCATGTCCAGATCTCTGATGGAGGGAGGGAAGGCACACCTCCACAGCACCAGCATCCTGGGGAGGTGGTGCTCAACCACCGCTGGACCTACAAACGTTAATCAACCTTTATTCACACAGGCTAATCTCACAGAGATAAGATCCCTATTACACACAAAGACAGCAGTAGTTGGCAAGGTGTGAGAAAGTCCCAGATCTGAAGATGACTAATTGCTGAATAAAAACACCAGGTTTTTTAATGAGGCCATTTATTTCCATTGGTCCAGCAAACACATCAGCAGAGGGTGGACGGACATACCTAGGGTATTGAGGGAGGAGAGCAGCAGCCAGCCAGCCTGTGTGCGTTGGATGGAGATGCGGCTGTTCTGAGTGGCTGAACGGAGCAGGTCCTCGGCCAGACCCATCACCACCTGGGAACAGAGGGTCACTTATCGTTTAGATACCTGTACTAATACATCAGCTCCCACTGATTTAGTAGAGCATCTGATTGAACAATGGAAGAGCCATTAGACATAAATCACAAATAGTGTGTGTACAAGGCCTCGACTATAAACAGGCCTATGTGTATTTGTTGCTAGGTCAAGGTTACCCAGATGAAGCCCAGTCCCAGTCCTTACATTGCCTTTAGTGTGGGGGATGCCCAGTGGGCAGTGCTGCACGGCCCCCAGCAGGGCAGCAATAGCGGAACTGTACCCGGCCACGGCCTCGGGGCAGGACTTGAGGGCGTTGAGTCTCTCTGCACAGCGGTCCAGCAACACGGCCCCCTGGGAAGGCAAGGCCACGGCCACACAGCGTAGACACCAGGCAGCCGCTAACCGTGCTGATACACTGGGGTGGAGCAGAACTGAGATCACTGTGTCCAGCAGGGCTGGGAGGGAGGAATACCACAGAAGAAGAGAAGTTAAAATGTGTCAAAACTATACTCTTAGACAGGCACACACAGTATATTGAGCCTTGAGCATTTGTCTATGTGAGACTTGGTAGGTAATATAATAACAAAATGTCTGGCTCTGTTCCACAGTTAGTTAAATAAAGGTTAAATATTTGTTTTGGTTAAAGGTAGTCTATATCTTAAAAAATATTAGTCTAACGTTGTTTAGCACAGAGTCCTGAGTCAGCACAGCAGTCCAGGCGCTGTGACCTATTCACCTCCAGTGTCTCTGCCCTCTCCCTCTTCTTGCTCTGTCACGCTCCCTCCCCCCTCGCTGTCACCGACTCTCTCTCTCCCCATCTCTTATCACTCTCTCTCCCTCTACTCTCTCTGTCATCAACTCATCTTCATTGACCACTGAACACTCCCATGCATTACAGAGACTGCCCACACGGCATAAAAACCACACACGGCTTTTCCATAAATCGACATTAAACGCAGATTCCTCAGGGGACAGAGCTGAAGAGACTAGAGACTGGGAACAAGTGTGTGTGTGTTCCGGCCCCACCTGTGCTGGTGTCAGTGAGTAGCGATGCAGCAGTAGAGGCCAGGCCCTGTACCAGGCTACCCAGCTCCAGCAGAGCACACACCAACACATGCTGACTGGCAGCTACGTCTGTGGTGGTGACCCGCGTCTCCACGTTCCCATCACACATGGCCGCATCTGAGGGGGGAAAAGATCACCATGACCACCAAGGAAAACCACTTCAGGAGTCCCCACCTGTCAATCTGAAAGCCTGACGTGCACATGACGACATCGCCGGGCCTGTATGAGATCCTCATTCTTCTAACCACTCAAACAAAATTGGCACTTTATCAATTCGCCTTTCCTAGATTCCTTGCACCCTCCCCTTTTTCTCCCATCGCATTGGAGGAGAAGGTCCGAAGTCCCTCCACTCTGGCCTTCTCGTCCAATGCGTTTTGAGAAACAGGGAAGGAGAGGACGTGAGAAAAAAATAAAAATAATCAAGGAAAGATGAATTGGGGAAAATCCTATGTACCATTCAAGGAAGTGACATTTCTGAGAACATCTTTCAGCAATCAATCCTTGTCAATCAATGGGTAATGGTGTACTAAAGCTTCCCCTCACCCACGGCCCTCTTCTGTTTGCCTATGGCCAGGCAGATCTCCTTGGCAGCAGCGATCTGGGCCTTCTCCCCCAGCAGAGAGCCCAGTGTGGCCCTGAGGATGAAGGAGATGCAGCGTCTGCAGCACACGGCGTCTGCAGGAGTCTGGGTGGCCCGTGTGTGGGACACCAGCTCCATGAGCAGGACCAGCAGGGCGGAGAAGTTGGCCTCCAGCCACACTCCGCCCAGACACGACACAAACACCACACACGACTAGAGGGAACAATAACAAACTCAAAATCAAGAGAGAAAACAGTAAGTGGTGCCCAATACATATGAGCTCATGTATAGAACCAGGACATTTCCTGACCCATGTGACCAGACCAGGAAAAACTACTGTGCCAAGTGTTTCCTGGTCAGGCCACGTGGTCAGAGAAGCACTCATAGCCTAACATGCAGGATGGAGACAGAGAGAGCTGACCTGAGTGATGCCGATGCGGATGTCTTTGCTAACAGAGCTGGTCCCTTTGAGCTTGTCTCCACTGGCCCTGAGGAAGCCAGCCCCACCACGCAGGAACCCCCCAGTCAGCAGATCCATAACCTCCTCCAAGGAGCTGCGCCTGGAGCCCTGCCTGTGAGCTGGGAGGAGGACACGCAGAGGAAAAGGGTCAATATTGTTTTATTTGTAATTATATTCTATGTTCTTTAATATAGGTTATTCTAAATACCACACTACAATCCCACATAAGTGAGAAACACAGTTAAAAGCAGACAATTTTATCCCAAAACCTCAAAAATCATCCATTGTAGCCTACTGTACCAGTGGGTTGTTTGGGCTCTACGGCTGTGGCCAACAGTGTACCCAGCAGCTTGGAGACGGCCACGCGCACATCGTAGTTGGAGCCCTCGAACGCCCTGAAGCAGAGCGTGGCTACGTTCTCCAACTCTGAGGTCCACAGAAACACAGCCTCTCTCTGCAGCTCCAGAAGACACTGCCAGACATCATACAGACATTTAGAAACATACACGAACGGCAAATATGTTACATGTCTTATCTACATGAAAAACCAACAAAAAAAGACACGCATCAGTGTCAAATGAAGCTCAACTGAATGACCATGGTCTAACAACAATTTGTTGATTCAGTGAGACCAAAATAACATAAAATGACAGTAATGTACTGACTAACTTGATAGTGCCACCAGCCATACAGTGTATGCCCCATGGTTGGAGGGAGGAATGAATGTTTGAATGACATATGGCCTAACACTATGTACAATGAGAACAATGTGTTGTAATGTGCTTAACGTGGTAGCACCAACAGCTAGGCTATACAGTGTATGTATGCCCCATGAGTTTGGAGCAGCAGCAGTTTAGTTGGAGGGAGGAAAGCGGTACCTTGGCGGCAGCACAGCGCACGGCCATGGAGCGGTCGGTGAGACAGGCGCGTGTAGCCTTGTAGATGTCTCTGTGACAGGGCACGGCGCTGACCCCCAGGCCCCTCAGGATCTTCTCCACGCTCAGCATGATCTCATAGCGGCCCTGGGACTGGAGCACGGACAGACAACAGAATTCATCAGTGGTCCCGTGTGGTTCAATTGGGAAGAGCTTGGCAACAGCTATGCCAAGGTTGTGGGTTCAATCCCCACAAGGATCACATAGGCTACACATACTGAAAATATAGGCACTCACTGTACTTTAAGTCGCTTTGAATAAAAGAGTCTGCTCAGTGGCATAAACCTCAACACAGGGGCCCCACAAGGGTGCGTGCTCAGGCCCATCCTATACTCCCTGTTCACCCATGACTGCGTGGCCATGCACACCTCCAACTCAATCATCAAGTTTGCAGACAACACGAAAGTAGTAGGCCTGATTACCAACAATGATGAGACAGCCTACATCGAGGAGGTGAGGGCCCTGGGAGAGTGGTGCCAGGAAAATAACCTCTCACTCAACATCAACAAAACAAAGGAGCTGATCGTGAACTTCAGGAAACAGCAGAGGTAGCCCCTATCCACATAGACCGCAGTGGAAAAGGTGGAAAGCTTCAAGTTCCTTGGTGTACACGTCACTGACAAACTGAAATGGTCCACCCACACATACAGTGTGGTGAAGAAGGCGCAACACTGCCTCTTTAACCTCAGAAGGCTGAAGAAATTTGGCTTGGCACCTAAAACCCTCACAGACTTTAACAGATGCACAGTTGAGAGCATCCTGTCGGGCTGCATCACCGCCTGGTACGGCAACTGCATCCCCCGCAACCGCAGAGCTCTTCAGAGGGTGGTGCGGTCTGCCCAGACTACCTGCCTTCCAGGACACCTACAGCACCCGATGTCACAGGAAGGCCAAAAAGAGGACATAAACATAAACCACCCGAGACACGGCCAGTTCACTACGCTATCATCCAGAAGGCGAGGTCAGTGCAGGTGCATCAAAGCTGGAACAGAGAGACTGAAAAACAGCTTCTATCTCAAGGCCATCAGACTGTTAAATAGCCATCACTAGCCGGCTACCACCCGGTTACTCAACCCTGCATCTTAGAGGCTGCTGCACTATATACATAGACTTGGAATCCCCGGCCACTTTAATAACGTTTAAATATGGCTTTACTCATCTCACATGTACAGTTGAAAGTTTACATACACTTAGGTTGGAGTTATTAAAACTCGTTTTTAACCACACCACAAATTTCTTGTTAACAAACTATAGTTTTGGAAAGTCTGTTAGGACTTTGTGCCTACTTTGTGCCTAACACAAGTAATGTTTCCAACAATTGTTTATAGACAGATTATTTCACTTATAATTCACTGTATCACAATTCCAGTGGGTCAGAAGTTTACATACACTTAGTTGACTGTGCTTTTAAACATCTTGGAAAATTCCATAAAATTATGTCATGGCTTTAAAAGCTTCTGATAGGCTAATTGACATCATTTGAGTCCATTGGAGGTGTACCTGTGGATGTATTTCAAAGCCTACCTTCAAACTCAGTGCCTCTTTGCTTGACATCATGGGAAAATCTAAAGAAATCAGCCAAGACCACAAATTTCCAAACGCCTGAAGGTACCACGTTCATCTGTACAAACAATAGTACGCAAGTATAAACACCATGGGACCACGCAGCCATCATACCACTCAGGAAGGAGACGCATTCTGTCTCCTAGAGATGAACGTTCGTTGGTGCGAAAAGTGCAAATCAATCCCAGAACAACAGCAAAGGACCTTGTGAAGATGCTGGAGGAAACAGGTACAAAAGTATCTATATCCACAGTAGAATTTGTCCTATTTCGACATAACCTGAAAGGCCGCACCACAAGGAAGAAGCCACTGCTCCAAAACTGCCATAAAAAAGCCAGACTACGGTTTGCAACTGCACATGGGGACAAAGATCGTACTTTTTGGAGAAATGTCTTCTGGTCTGATGAAACAAAAATAGTGACCATCGTTATGTTTGGAGGAAAAAGGGGGAGGCTTGCAAGCCGAAGAACACCATTCAAACCCTGAAGCACGGGGGTGGCAGCATCATGTTGTGGGGGTGCTTTGCTGCAGGAGGGACTGGTGCACTTCACAAAATAGATGGCATCATGAGGAAAGAAAATTATGTGGATATATTGAAGCAACATCAGTCAGGAAGTTAAAGCTTGGGCGCAAATGGGTCTTCCAAATGGACAAAGACCCCAAGCATACTTCCAAAGTTGTGTCAAAATGGCTTAAGGACAACAAAGTCAAGGTATTGGAGTGGTCATCACAATGCCCTGACCTCAATCATATAGAAAATGTGTGGGCAGAACTGAAAAAGCGTGTGCGAGCAAGGAGGCATACAAACCTGACTCAGTTACACCAGCTCTGTCAGGAGGAATGGGCCAAAACTCACCCAACTTATTGTGGGAAGCTTCTGGAAGGCTACCAAAAAATTTGACCCAAGTTTAACAATTTAAAGGCAAAGCTACCAAATACTAATGGAGTGTATGTAAACTTCTGACCCACTGGGAATGTGATGAAAGAAATAAAAGCTGAAGAAAAAAAAAAAAAAAAAAATCACTCTCTACTATTATTCTGACATTTCACATTCTTAAAATAAAGTGGTGATCCTAACTGACCTACAACAGGGAATTTTTACTAGGATTAAATGTTAGGAAGTGTGAAAAACTGAGTTTAAATGTATTTGGCTAAGGTGTATGTAAACTTCTGACTGTATATACTTTATTCTATTCTACTGTATTTTTGTCAATACCATGCAGACATTGCTCTATCTAATATTTATATATTTCAAAATTCCATTATTTTACTTTTATATTAGTGCGTATTGTTGTGAACTGTTAGATACTACTGCACTGTTGGAGCTAGGAACACACGCATTTTGCTACACCCGCAATAACATCTGCTTAATATGTGTATGTGACCAATAACATTTGAACATTAAGAACACCTGCTCTTTCCATGACATAGACTGACCAGGTGAATCCAGGTGAAAGCTATGATCCCTTATTAATGTCACTTGTTAAATCCACTTCAATCAGTGTAGATGAAGGGGAGGAGACAGGTTAAAGAAGAATTTCTAAGCCTTGAGATAATTGAGACATGGATTGTGTATGTGTGTCATTCAGAGGGTGAATGGGCAAGACAAAAGATTTAAGTGCTTTTGAACGGGGTATGGTAGTCGGTTCCAGGCACACCGGTTTGTGTCAAGAAGTGCAACGCTGCTGAGTTTTTCCACACTCAACAGTTTCCCGTGTGTATCAAGAATGGTCCACCACCCAAAGGACATCCAGCCAACTTGACACAACTGTGGGAAGCATTGGAGTCAACATGGGCCAGCATCCCTGTGGAACGCTTGACACCTTGTAGAGTCCATGCCCCGACAAACTGAGGCTGTTCTGAGGGCGAAAGGGGAGGGGGGGGGTTCAACTCAATATTAGGAAGGTGTTATTAATGTTTTTTATTCTCAGTGTATATCAGCTATTCAGACGTAAAACACTGACCTTCATATTGCCACTGGCTAGCACAGTGGTATATCAATACACTTTTTGCATTAAATCAAATCAAATTTATTTATAAAGCCCCCCTTACATCAGCTGATGTCACAGAGTGCTGTACAGAAACCCAGCCTAAAACCCCAAACAGCAAGCAATGCAGGTGTAAAAGCATTACAGATCCTGTAAATTTTACACTCACCTCTGCAGACTTCATGGCCTTCAACAAATTTGCCAAAGTCTCTTTAAATGTGTTGACAAGCAAACGGCCAAGCTGTTCATAAAGGGCACCCAGACAGGCAATGGCTGCCCTATAGATGAAAAAAAGGAAATCAGTTACAAAGTTCTTTCAGGTGTTGAAAACACCATTCCTCTTGTCTGCACAGTGCACACACTGTGTAATCCAAAGTCTTCGGGGTGGGATGTTTTGGAAGTTCATTACATACCAGTGTAATGCTACTGTATGAATTTAGCCATTTCGGTGAACAGTAGTTCATCATTAGATTGATTTCAACAACATTTCAACATGGAATGAAATAGAAGCTTTAAGGTATCCTCATGAGTAACAAACATTATAATCATTCATGAGTAATCAGTCTGCTAATTGATATGCACCATCATCCCTCTAAAACTGAAGGGGATTTCAGCTGCAGAAGGCTACTGTACTTACAGTCGGGTTGGCAGGTAGCTGGGCGAGTCATCCTTGCTGCGGATGATGTCATTGCACCTGTCCACTGTGAGGCTGGAGGTGAGTGAGTCTCCCACCCTGTAGAGCAGGGCCAGGCAGTGGGCTAGGAGCCAGCGGGTTGGGGGGCCCGGAGAACCAATCAGAATCACAGTCAACTGTTCGACCAGACACTTCTGGTTCTTCTTTACATCCGCCTGGGAGAAAATACACTCAGTTCAGTTCATTTATTTGGCCTTTCACAGGAATTTGTCTTGCATTCAAGAGCACTGAGTTAAAGTTAACATGAAACCATCAACATTTATTGACAACATGACATAGATGACAGTAACGACAAAACAGATCTCACAGTCAGGCAGCCATAATTTTCAACATTAATTGCATAAACAAAAGCATCAGTCATAAATTAACATTATTGCATGATGAGCAACTGATGTTTATTAAAGGGATACTTCGGGATATTAGCAATGAGACTCTTTATCTACTTCCCCAGAATCAGCTGAACTCGTAGATACCATTTACTAAATGATAGTGGCTACTGGCAAGACAAATCACATCAACATTTCATCTGTAGTTAAGTTTTTCTTCATGACACGGAACCATCAGAGCAGACCATGATTTAGCCTTTACAACACTCACTGCTTTAATCAATCCTAGAAAGTCATACTGACTGGCATCCTGCTGAAAGAGACGGCCCCAGAAAAAGCACTGGGCTTATCGCAGTCCGCTCAAATGGCTCTCTTCTGATCTGACTCTGCTTGGGAATGCACCAAGCTCATTCTGTCACAGGAGAGGCCATTGTCTGCAAGCACCCACTGGGCTCTCCCCTCCTTTCCCTATTCCTCTCCTCTCACCCTGTCTGCAGCAGGGAGCAGCTTCTTCAGGAAGCGCAGCCACTCAAAGACAAACTCAGCCCTCTGGTGTTCTCCCAACTGGCTGCATGCCTCCTCGTTCAGGAGCAAACTGTGGGCTCGTTCCATTCTCCTCCCTCCTTCCCCTCCTCTTGCAGCCGCTCTAGGCCAGTCTCTGCCTCCCTCTGAGCCGGACAAATTCCAAACTTCAGCCACAAACAGAAAAGGATGGCTTCTTCCCTCTCACTGCGGGAAAACACTGCTCTGTTCCATCATGACCTGGAAAACCTGCAAGACATAAATAGAGAGACTCAGAGTTCATACTCCAATGTATGTGAAAGGGGACACTCCTCGTGATAAAATGCACTGCAACCAGGTCACTCAAACAGAACAATTATATTGACGTTGACAAATCTTGATCTCCTGCAAAGTAGGACTGTAAAGTGGAGGGCACGGTTCTTCCTTGTTTTTTCTAGTAGTGCAAAAAGTGTACGCCTATCTGGGACAGCACAGGCAATGAATTATTCAGACAGTCATCCCACAGGATCAGTGCAGAGTGAACACAATGTCAAATAGAGAGCAGGACATATAGCAATAACGTTAGCCAAGATCCGGCCGAATTGTGTAACATTCAAGCCAGCCAGCTAAATTAGATAACTAACGTTACTAGCAAGCCATATTCTCCAGCTTTTCCCAACGAAGTTAGCTGGCTAACGCTAGTTAACTGCCAGTTACAGGCAGAGCAGTATTTGCTAGTTTGTAAAGACAGGCTGCAACTAGCTAGCTAACATATGCATTCCTATAGGAGGTTAGCTAGCACTGCAAGCTAACGTTAACTTTACCAGAGCTAGCAAAATATAGTGACGTTAGCTAGCTAATGCTGGGACGCAAATGTATATATCAGTAAGTCCATCCTAAATAAAGATAAACGTAAAAGTTGTACCTGTGGCGAAAACTTAACCAAGTATTTGACGCAACTTCGGATGAGATGTTGATGTTCCGGTCCAAAATAATATTTATTTTGTAGCTAAACTGGCGAAGTGAACACATCTGCCGCTTTCCAACTAGGAATAATCAAGCGCAGAAACGTCGATCGAAGTGCCAAAGTTGACATTTCAGGAGAATAAATCGATACAGACACCTCCTATGCCTTCAACATATTGTGCCACAGGTTGTACCAGACTGTGAAAAACAGGGTTGATGTTGCTGGGAAGAAATAATTAGACAAAATAATCAGAGGCTACATTCAAAAATGAGAAGAAATTTTTTTTAAATCCCTTGTTATGTTGAGATCACAACTTATTTATCTCATGATCAAGACATAACAACATTTGTTTTTTCGAGATCCCAGATCATTTTCTCATCATCAAGACATAACACATGTTGTTTTGTCGAGATCACTAGATATAAACTCTATAAATAGGAGTGTGGAAGTATGATTGATAGATTGACAATATGGCTGAGCCGGGCAGAGCCCACGGTGGATCAGTGCATACGTTTTTACTGATTGCTACATCAAGGGATGGTAAATTTCATGCTAACATCATGCTTTCGTTTGTGTTTGGAGTTCATTATCAGTTTATAAATTAGAAGGTTAGAAAACTAAATGTCCCTTACCTTGAGCTAAGAGATTAAGATTAAACTATCAACGGGACATTCAATACTGTAACATCTTATTCTTCACGGAGTCGTGGCTGAACAACGACAATATCAACATACAGCTGGCTGGTTACATGCTATACCCGCAGGATAGAACAGCAGCGTTTGGTAAGACAAGGGGCGGAGGACAATGTATTTTTGTAAACAACAGCTGGTGCTGGAGATCTAAGGAAGTCTCGAGCTATTGCTCGCCTGAGGTAGAGTATCTCATGATAAGCTGTAGACCACACTACCTACCTAGAGAGTTTTCATCTGTATTTTTCGTAGCTGTTTACAAATAACCACAGTCAGAGGCTGGCACTAAGACAACATTGAATGAGCTGTATTCCGCCATAAGCAAACAAGAAAAACGCTCACCCAGAGGCGGCGCTCCTAGTAGCCGGGGACTTTAATGCAGGGAAACTTAAATCCGTTCTACCAAATTTCTATCAGCATGTTAAATGTGCAACCAGAGGAAAAAAAACTCTGGGTCACCTTTACCCCACACACAGAGACGCATACAAAGCTCTCCCTCGCCCTCTATTTGGCAAATCTGACCATAATTCTATCCTCCTGATTCCTGCTTACAAGATAAAATTAAGCAGGAAGCACCAGTGACTAGATCAATAAAAAAAGTGGTCAGATGAAGCAGATGCTAAGCTACGGGTCTGTTTTGCTAGCACAGACTGGAATATGTTCCGGGATTCCTCCAATACACCACATCAGCCATTGGCTTCATCAATAAGTGCATCGATGACGTCGTCCCCACAGTGACCGTACGTACATACCCCAACCAGAAGCCATGGATTAGAGGCAGCATCCTCACTGAGATAAAGGCTAGAGCTGACACTTTTGAGGAGGGTGACTCTAACCCGGAAGCTTATAAGAAATCCCACTATGCCCGCCGACGAACCATCAAACAGGCAAAGCGTCAATACAGGACTGAGATCGAATCGTACTACACCGGCTCTGACGCTCGTCGGATGTGGCAGGGCTTGCAAACCATTACAGACTACAAAGGGAAGCACAGCCGAGAGCTGCCCAGTGACACAAGCCTACCAGACAATCTAAACTACTTCTATGCTCGCTTTGAGGCAAATAACACTGAAACATGCATGAGAGCACCAGCTGTTCCGGAAGTGATCATGCTCTCCGCAGCCAATATGAGTAAGACCTTGTCAGAGGAAAGCCCATAAAATTGTCAAAGACTTACTAGCACAAGCCTACCAGACAATCTAAACTACTTCTATGCTCGCTTTGAGGCAAATAACACTGAAACATGCATGAGAGCACCAGCTGTTCCAAAGTGATCATGCTCTCCGCAGCCAATATGAGTAAGACCTTGTCAGAGGAAAGCCCATAAAATTGTCAAAGACTTACTAGCACAAGCCTACCAGACAATCTAAACTACTTCTATGCTCGCTTTGAGGCAAATAACACTGAAACATGCATGAGAGCACCAGCTGTTCCGGAAGTGATCATGCTCTCCGCAGCCAATATGAGTAAGACCTTGTCAGAGGAAAGCCCATAAAATTGTCAAAGACTCCAGCCACCCTAGTCATAGACTGTTCTCTCTGCTACTGCACGGCAAGCGGTACCGGAGTGCCAAGTCTAGGTCCAAGAGGCTTCTAAACAGCTTCTACCCCCAACCCATAAGACTCCTGAACATCTAATCAAATGGCTACCCAGACTATTTGCATTGTATATATATTTTTACCCCCCCCTTTTCTCCCCAATTTTGTGATATCCAATTGTGATCTTGTCTGATCGCTGCAACTCCCGATTGGGCTCGGGAGAAGCGAAGGTCGAGTCATACGCCCTCGAAAAATGACCCGCCAAACCGTGTTTTTAACACCCGTCCGCTTAACCCGGAAGCCAGCCGCACCAATGTGTTGGAGGAAACACCGTTCAACTGACTACCGAAATCAGCCAGCAGGCACCCAGCACACCACAAGGAGTCACTAGAGCGCGATGAGCCAAGTAAAGCCCCCACGGCCAAACCCTCCCCTAACCCGGACGAAGCTGGGCCAATTGTGTGCCACCCTAGGGGACTCCCGGTCACGGCCGGCTGTGACACAGCCTGGGACCGAACCCGGGTCTGTAGTGACGCCTCAAGCACTGCGAACGAGTGCCTTTTATTTAGCAGATATTTTTCTTACTTTTTAACTTTGCATTGTTGGGAATAGACTCGTAAGTAAGCATTTCACGGTAAAATCTACTTGTTGTATTCTGCGCATGTGACCAATCAAATTTGATTTGATTTGAAAGGTCAGACCCTGGCTCCTCTCCACTGATCTGTTGTAGTTGGTACAGCTGTACACGCTACAGCTATACGTCTTGGAGCCGTCCAGCATCCACACACGTCACAGTAGCTGATCAAGTCTGCCACGTCCGGTAATATAGAGCCCCAGTACTAGTGGCACTGATGGCTCTCTGGCACCTGATCAGAACAGAAGTGAGGATAGGTCGGTGGGGAAAAGGGCCCATAAACGGCAGTGTGAGTCCAGAAAAGATTAAAAGGCGGCCTGTATATTGCAGTGAAACTTTAGTTTACTATTCACAAAATTATTTACAAAAATATATTGATAAATGCATGACCAAAAGGTTGTAGACACCTGCTCATCGTTGGCAAGGAAAAGGTGCAACGATTGCTCACCATTAAAAATTATTTATTTTAAGCAAGTTTAAAAGATTGATGTTTCAGCCTTCAATGGCCTTTTTCAGAATAATTACAAAAGAAAATGGACAAGTTCATATAGGGCATGGGGAAGACAATTGGGGGGAAAACTCTCTTCAGCTGGTGGTGCTAATGAGAGACGGTGTGGTAGACCATACAAGGTAGTACTCAGTGTATGGGGTACTGTGCTCAATGTCTCCACCTAGTGTTGAAATACAGTAGTGGAACCAGTAAAAAACTATTGGAAAACTGGGCAAGCTTTTTTCAACTACAGTCGATGTAATTGATTTACAACCATTACTATATAATACATGTTGAATATGTTGGGTATTGGAAAATAAATAACGAGGCTAAGCAAAACTAGTTATAACAACAAACATCAAAAGCTTAGGCAAAGGGGGTTGTCATTGGACCAACAAAGGGATGGGAATCTTCACAAAAGCATACCATAGTTCTTCTCTAGGTTTAGACCTCTGGGGACTAATGTATATAAGGAATGGATCAAGAACGTGTCTCTGAACCTTCGGTGTTTGTCAACGACACCTGCTCGTCGAACATCTCATTCCAACATCATGGGCATTAATATAGATGTGGGCCCCCCTTTGCTGCTATAACAGCCTCCACTCTTATGGGAAGGCTTTCCACTAGATGTTGGAACATTGCTGTGGGGACTTGCTTCCATTTAGCCACAAGAGCATTAGTGAGGTCGGGCACTGATGTTGGTCAGTTAGGTTTGGCTCGCTGTCGGCGTTCCAATTCATCCCAAAAGTGTTCAATGGGGTTGAGGTCAGGGTTCTGTGCAGGCCAGTGAAACTCTGCCACACCGATCTCGACAAACCATTTCTACATGGACCTCGCTTTGTGCACAAGGGCATTGTCATGCTGAAACAGGAAAGGGCCTTCCCCAAACTGTTGCCACAAAGTTGGAAGCACAGAATCGTCTAGAATGTCATTGTATGCTGTAGCTTTAAGATTTCCATTCACTAAAACTAAGGGGCCTAGCCCGAACCATGAAAAACAGCCTCAGACCATTAATCATCCTCCACCAAATTTGACAGTTGGCACTATGCATTGGGTCAGGTAGCATTCTCCTGGAATCCGCCAAATGCCGAATCGTCCGTCGGACTGCCAGATGGTGAAGCGTGATTCATCACTCCAGAGAACGTGTTTCCACTGCTCCACAGTCCAATGGTGGCAAGCTTTATACCACTCCAGCCGACACTTGGCATTGCGCTTGTGTGCGGCTGCTCGGCCATGGAAACCCATTTCATGAAGCTCCCGACTAACAGTTAATGTGCTGACGTTACTTCCAGAGGTATTTTGCTATTTTATTAGGATCCCCATTAGCTGTTGCAAAAGCAGCAGCTACTCTTCTAGGGGTCCACACAAAACATGAAACATAACACAGAATTACATAATACAGAATATTATTAGACAAGAACAGCTCAAGGACAGAACTACATACATTTTTTAAAAGCCACACGTAGCCTACATAACAATGCATACACACAAACTATCCGTAGTTGGAGACTTATATCTCCCTCACTAACTTTAAGCATCAGCTGTCAGAGCAGCTTACCGATCGCTGCAGCTCTACACAGCCCATCTGTAAATAGCCCATCCAACCTACTACCTCATCCCCATATTTATTTGTTTTTGTTTTTCTGCTCTTTTGCACACCAGTATTTCTACTTGCACATCCTCATCTGCAAATCTATCACTCCAGTGTTAATTGCTCAATTGCCACTATGGCCTATTTATTGCCTTACCTCTTTACTTCATTTGCACACACTGTATACAGGCTTTTCTATTGTATTATTGACTGTATGTTTGTTTATCCCATGTGTAACTCTGTGTTGTTGTTTTTGTCACACTGCTTTGTTTTATCTTGGCCAGGTCGCAGTTGTAAATGAGAACTTGTTCTCAACTAGCCTACCTGGTTAAATAATGGTGAAATAAAATAAAACAATAAAAACATGTTTGACATTAGAGATGCTTCCATTAAAGAAAATCCTTTGAGTTCTATTAGATATATAGCTCCGAATCCACGATATGGCAGAGTTTGAAAAGCCAAACGTTTTTTCAACAACAGGTTATTGTCTATAATATCAAACGCTGCACTGAAATCTAACAGTACAGGTCTCACAATTTTCAACCAATCATCAGTCATTTGTGTCAGTGCAGTACATGTTGAGTGCCCTTCTCTATAAGCATGCTGAAAGTCTGTTGTTAATGTGTTTACAGAGAAATAGCATTGTATTTGGTCAAACACAATTTTTTCCAACAATTTGCTAAGAGCTGGCAGCAAGCTTATAGAGGCAGTTTGGAAGTGGGTAATGAGGACAGACGATTTCTACAGGCAACATGCTTCAGCACTCGGCGGTCCCGTTCTGTGAGCTTGTGTGGCCTACCACTTCGCGGCTGAGCCGTTGTTGCTCCTAGACGTTTCCACTTCACATCCTATGACAGTGCCACTTTGAGTCATTGAGCTCTTCAGTAATGACATTCTACTACCAATGTTGGTCTGTGGAGTTGCATGGCTGTGTGCTCAATTTAATACACCTGTTAGCAACGAGTGTGGGTGAAATAGTCTAATCCATTCATTTGAAGGGCTGTCCACATACTTTTGTATATATAGTGTATGTTACAGCAGGTTGCTGATCAGCCCAAATTGTCCCCTGTCGTCATGAAACTTTCGTTCACTTTCTCCCTTTTTTGGACCACTCTGCGAGGCCTGGCTTCCTCCCTCTATACGATCATTCTGGGACGCCCAAAACATTTCTTGTGATATAGAATTCCATCTTATAAATGGAGAGAAATAGAGAGAAATAAATGAATTGTTTAGGCCTGGGGAGAGGTCTGAACCAGAGAATTTAGCTCTTTATTTCAACACTATTTTCTGGTTATTTGATATTCTGCCCCAAGTCCCAGTGTGCAGGTAACTATCAATCTGATTGTACTGTAAAAAAATGGCTTCTACATTGTATGGGGCAGGAACACCCACTTTCCCCTTTCTGAAAGACTGCCTGTTGGTTTCAGGTGGAGGTAGTGCACAGTGATGTTCTATGTGTTCTGTGGCCTCAGTTGGGATGAAGAGCAGGTTTTCAATGTTCATGTCAGAAATATTTCCATCTTCATCCAATACACATTCTGGGAAGGGTGGCTTCAGCAAGAAGAGCATATAAAGCAGTGTAAAAGAGTGTTTGGGAATTGATTTCTTATCTAATAGCCTATAGTGAGTGAACATTGTCTCCCTTGAAGACGATCTTTATACGAAAAGTGCTTTTTTTAATGTAACGTCTATGCATGCACTGACTACGTTATACATAATGCTACATTACTTTGTATAATAAACATCTCTTGAGACACCACTATGGTGGGCACTGCATCTGGTTTAAGAGTTACCGTGTCCTCAATGAGTTTGAAGCAGTCCACTGTAAAGTGCATGGAACACAGGACTTTTCATGACTCTGACCCTCAAGGGACCCTTTGTTGATAAATACATATGAAATATCGTAAACATCACAGCCTGTATTCATAAAGCGACAGAGTAGTCATCCCTGTCCATTCTTTATAATAAAGGCAAAACTGATCCTGGATCAGCAATCCTACTCTGAATACGGTCCCAGGGGCTGTGATAGCAGCGCTTGAGATACAATATATACAATTGTTCACTACAGTAAATGGCAGATCATTTTTTTCCTTTACCACATCTTCATTGTGGGAAGCAGTGCTATTACATCCATAGGCAAAACATTGTAGCCATTTATCCGATTCTGGCGGGAATGCCTTCTTTGAACAAGTCACACAGTTATGAATCCACTTTTTAGTGACTGGTGACACTGGTAGCACTCCAGTAGTGAAGACTGCCGTGCGGGTCTTATGATTGCCTAACAAGGCCGTTGTTGTCATGGTACTGGACCACCAACACCTTCACTTCCTCTGTGCTCCTAACAGCCGACTGTATAGCCGACTGCCATCCTTACACCATGCACGTCACCTGAGGAAAGAAACATTTTGCTTAAGCAGGATTGAAAACAATGTCCGCATCCAAAATGGCACCCTTTTCCCTATGTAGTGAACAACTTTTGACCAAAAGTAGTGCACCATATAAGGAATAGGGTTCCATTTGGGACGGACACAATGTGCAGAATTCTTTCCATTGTCCCACTGTGTTAACAAAAAGTATATCAAATCAAATCTTATTGGTCACATACACATGGTTAGCAGATGTTAATGCGAGTGTAGCAAAATGCTTGTGCTTCTAGTTCCGACCGTGCAGTAATATCTAACAAGTACTCTAACAATTCCACAACAACTACCTTATACACACAAGTGTAAAGGAATGAATAAGAATATGTACATATAAATATATGGATGAGCGATGGCCGAACGGCATAGGCAAGATGCAGTAGATGGTATAGAGTACAGTATATACATATGAGATGTATATACATATGAGTAATGTAGGGTATGTAAACATTATATAAAGTGGCATTGTTTAAAGTGACTAGTGATACATTTATCACATCCAATTTTTAATTATTAAAGTGGCTAGAGATTTGAGTCAGTATGTTGGCAGCAACCACTCAATGTTAGTGATGGCTGTTTAACAGTCTGATGGCCTTGAGATAGAAGCTGTTTTTCAGTCTCTCGGTCCCAGCTTTGATGCACCTGTACTGACCTCGCCTTCTGGATGATAACGGGATGAACAGGCAGTGGCTCGGGTGGTTGTTGTCCTTGATGGTCATTTTGGCCTTCCTGTGACATCGGGTGCTGTAGGTGTCCTGGAGGGCAGGTAGTTTGCCCCCGGTGATGCGTTGTGCAGACCTCACTACCCTCTGGAGAGCCTTACGGTTGTGGGCGGAACAGTTGCCGTACCAGGCGGTGATACATCCCGACAGGATGCTCTCAATTGTGCATCTGTAAAGGTTTGTGAGTGTTTTTGGTGACAAGCCACATTTCTTCAGCCTCCTGAGGTTGAAGAGGCGTTGTTGCGCCTTTTTCACCACGCTGTCTGTGTGGGTGGACCATTTCAGTTTGTCCGTGATGTGTACGCCAAGGAACTTAACTTTCCACCTTCTCCACAACTGTCCCATTGATGTGGATAGGGGGGTGCTCCCTCTGCTGTTTCCTGAAGTCCACGATCATCTCCTTTGTTTTGTTGACGTTGAGTGTGAGGTTATTTCCCTGACACCACACTCCGAGGGCCCTCACCTCCTCCGTGTAGGCCGTCTGGTCGTTGTTGGTAATCAAGTGAACAGGGAGTACAGGAGAGGGCTGAGAATGTTTTACTCACGTTGGCTGCGGTGAAGGAGAGCCCGCAGGTTTTGGTAGCGGGCCGTGTCAGTGGCACTGTATTGTCCTCAAAGCGAGCAAAGAAGTTGTTTAGTTTGTCTGGGAGCAAGACATCGGTGTCCGCGACGGGGCTGGTTTTCTTTTTGTAGTCCGTGATTGACTGTAGACCCTGCCACATTCGTCTCGTGCCTGAGCCGTTGAGTTGCGACTCTACATTGTCTCTATACTGATGCTTAGCTTGTTTGATTGCCTTGCGGAGGGAATAGCTACACTGTTTGTATTCGTCATGTTTCCGGTCGCCTTGCCATGATTAAAAGCAGTGGTTCCCGCTTTCAGTTTTGCGCGAATGCTGCCATCAATCCACTGTTTCTGGTTGGTGAAGGATTTAATAGTCACCGTGAGTACCACATCACCGATGCACTTACTAATAAACTCACTCACCGAATCAGAGTATACATCAATGTTATTGTCCGATGCTATCCGGAACATATCCCAGTCCACGTGATCGAAGCAATCTTGAAGCATGGAATCAGATTGGTTGGACCAGCGTTGGACAGACCTGAGCGCGGGTGTTTCCTGTTTTAGTTTCTGTCTATAGGCTGGGAACAACAAAATGGAGTCGTGGTCAGATTTGCCGAAAGGAGGACGAGGGAGGGCTTTGTATGTGTCGCGGAAGTTAGAGTAGCAATGATCTAGGGTTTTGCCAGCCCGGGTCGCATTCGATATGCTGATAAAATTTAGGGTGCCTTGTTTTCAGATTAGCCTTGTTAAAATCCCCAGGTACAATAAATGTGGCCCCAGGATATGTGGTTTCCAATTGACATAGAGTCCAATGAAGTTCTTTCAGGGCCGTCGTGGTGTTTGCTTGTGGGGGGATATACACGGCTGGGATTATAATCGAAGAGAATTCTCTTGGTAGATAATGCGGTCGGCATTTAATCGTAAGGAATTCTAGGTCAGGTGAACAAAAGGACTTGAGTTCCTGTATGTTGTTATGATCACACCACGACTCGTTAATCATAAGGCATACACCCCCGCCCTTCTTCTTACCAGAGAGATGTTTGCTTCTGTCGGCACGATGCGTGAAGAAACCGGGTGGCTGTACCGACTCTGATAACGTATCCCGAGTGAGCCATGTTTCCGTGAAACAAAGAATGTTACAATCTCTGATGTCTCTCTGGCAGACAACCCTTGCTCGAATTCCATCTACCTTGTTGTCAAGAGACTGGACATTGGCAAGTAGTATACTCGGGAGCGGGCAGCGATGTGCCCGTCTACAGAGCCTGACCAGAAGACCACTCCGTCTGCCCTTTCTGCGGCGCCGTTGTTTTGGGTCGCCTACTTAGGGGATCCGATCCATTGTCCTGGGTGATGGTCCAAACAGAGGATCCGCTTCAGGAAAGTCATATTCCTGGTCGTAATGTTGGTAAGTTGAGGTTGCTCTTATATCCAATAGTTCCTCCCGGCTGTATGTAATAAGTAATATGTAATAAAACTTAAGATTTCCTGGGGTAACAGTGGTAAAAGTGTAAGAAATAATACATAAAATAACCAAATACTGCATAGTTTCCTAAGAACGCGAGGCGTCCATCTCTGTCGGCGCCAACATCTCCAACGCTACCACGCTAAGAAGCCAACGTTACTGAAGCATATATCACTTGTTGGTCTAAGACTCTGTGCTGTCACAGATCCAATACTCACAGGGATCCTCGCAGGATCCCTCACGAGTTCCTCTACTTTATTCACTGCCTTAGCATATGACACCTTCTGCAATACTCTGACTCCGGCCACCTCCACCTGCCTCTCTCACACCGGACACCTCTGATACCCAGCAACATGGGCGCCCCTACAGTTGACACAAACAACTTCATCCCCTTAAACTACACAATCCTCTAACCCATGCCCTCCAGCACACTTCGGACATCATGGAATCTCCCTCCTACATGCTGCTAGACATGACCATAAACATTGCACCTCAAACACCGCAGTGGATTCGGCACAAAAGCTCTAACAGGATAACTGATATATCCTAACATGACTTTGTCAAGTAAAAACTCAGACTCAAAAGGACTGACAGTGACTCCTCTGTTTGACCACTCTCGCCACCGGGACTCACAAACACCAGGAATCTTCAACTTCAATTGCTCCACCTGCACACTTAACACTACCCCAGAAATCACTCCTTTCAATGGTGCCCTATTCCTAAACGCAAAGCAAGAAACAGATCTTGACCCAAGTTGCGTGACATGGAGTGCCTGCTCCCTCTGGTCAAAAAAACACAAACAAATATCACAAGTCCACTAAATGTTACCTTCACTGATTCAACTGTACCCAACTCCTTTCCTACCCACCCTGAAACCACAAATGGATCCACCAAAAGGCAAGGATCCATTTTCTCCAAAGAATGTCACTCCTGTTGGACCAGATTCTTCTTTATCATGTCCATCGATGCCAGACGATGCTCCGAGCTCTTCACCACATCTTCCACCTCACGTAACTCGCCCTCATTCACTTCCATTTCACCTCCAGAACTGGAGCATGGCTCACTCTGTTTGCACATGATACCAATCTTCTTTGACACCTCATCTCCATTTTTATCGCCATCCTTCTTAAAATTCAAATCCAACCTCTTTCCCCATTCTCTTAAAACCTCTTCTTCCTCTTTATCCCCTCCAGTCCTCCTCAGAAATGCACCTTTCTGTGTCCCTGTCCCAATATTCCTCTTCTCCCAACATTGCTTACCCAGCATTCAGCGTCCTACTTCACCGCTCTGGCTATAGCTACACGATCTTCCTTGTTTCGACTTTCACCATCTTATTCAAGTGCAGAGTGCAAGGTCCGTCGTACACTGCTGTCAAAACTAGCTAATAATGTCTACTGACACTCTTCCAACGCCTCCTCCATCTCTCTCCATTGAATACAGGCAGTTGACGTCAACAACCCTCATTGAATATTCCAAAAAGTATTACAATGATGAGATGTATCCACCAATCCAAAGAAATTATAGGCGGGAGCTAGACAGCCCGCGGTGCCGCTTTTATGGACAACAACTCCCATATTTAGGGCAGAGAGACATAATCCGTAACCTTTGGTATAGGTAGCTGCAGCCCAAACAGTGAGTCGAAAGGAGTGGGTGTATGGAAAGCGAATCAGCTAAATGGGCAGATTTGTTGCCACTCAGGATGGTTTTGTGTGGCTGATTGGGCTTCACTACAAGTCGATTGTAGGCCACCAGTGCTCTGGTGTGTTGCCTGCCGACTTGAAGTCCTTCGACTTGAAATCATACTGGGTATCATGGTCGTGTTGCCGGCGGTAGCTACGCAGCCATTTTTTTCTCACACATTATTTTATTTCAAGTAGGATAGCAGCCTATACAAGAAACAACTAATATTGATAACAATGTAGAAGTCACCTTGATACACATTGTAAATTAGAAGTTGTTCTTAACTGACTTGCCTAGAAAGGTTATATATATATATATATATATATATATATATATATATATATATATATATATATATTTAAATGCATACATACAGTCTACTACTCAATGGGGAAGACATGAACTGCAACAACACAGAAACAACACTTTGGGACACTGCGCCCTTCGCTGTCGCTTGACAAGCACTACTGTCCGGCATGTGCAACGGCATGGGAAGTAGCTACCTAGCTAATATCAGGGAGACCGTCACACTACAGTAAGCACACGCATACAACTGGCTCCACCACTTTTACTAGCAGGCCCGCTAGTTTCTCGAAGCTCCACTACAGCTAGCTTCACAGTTGGGTGCACAGTTCGCACATGCCGGTGTAGGTTGTGCGTAGAACCGGCTTCATATGAGATTTTGTTTTCGCAAATTCTACACTGTGCTCTAACATTGTCTACATTATTAAAATGCATCCAAATGCTACTGTGCCTCCGACTCATTTTCAAACTGTTGTTTTCACAGCTGTCCTTCCTCTCTCTCCTCCGCTGCTAAGTGTGTGACTGTGAGTGAGTTGGCTCGGCCCTCCCTCACACATCTTTGGTTCATTGGTTGACACTGCGTGTCTGATTGACAGAAACAACAGGTGAGGCTGTTAGTCTGAGCAGACAGTCAGAACGAATGTGTGTGCTTGAGCATTTTGGCCTATATTATTTTATTTATTTTTTCATTCTTTGAATTAGTTAATTCTATTCATTTAAATCTTTTGATTGTTCATATCTTAATGTTTTTATATTTTTATAAATAGATTTGGCTTCTGATATGCGAGCCGGCTCCCAACGTTCACCTACAAGAGCCGACTCGTTCGCGAACGACCCATCACTAGTTAGAAGGTTTGGATTTTTATTTATTTTTCTACCTTTTTTACCATGCAATTACCATTCATTGAGCTACTGTAGCTAAATACTGTACGTATTTCACTTAGTTTTACACACATAATTGTACATTTTCAATTATAAAATTGACGATTGTTGCTTCATGCGTTGTATACGTGTTCTTACTGTGACGGTCACCCTGATATTAGCTAGGTAGCTACTTCCCAAGTAGGCCTACTCCACGACCCACAGCAACGCAGTCTTCTAAATGTTAAAAGTGACCCATCATCCATGTCTTGCCCACACAATCAACCTGATTGTAAGAGATGCTCTGAAAGTGATGAAGCCCACTGTGGAATACTTCCACAGGAGCACAGTAGGTGATGAAAAACTAAAGTCTACACAATGCCAAATGGGGATGCCTGAGCTGAGGCCTAAACAAGACTGCACTACAAGGTGGAATTCAACATTTTATATGTTGAAGCGGTTTCTTGAGTCAAATGATGCCATCATCTCTACCCTGGCCATTGTCAATGCACCTGTTGATGCTCTGACCCAAGAGGAATGGGAGGTGGTGGAGGAGGTGTGCAGTCCTGGAACCCTTTGAGCAGGTCACTGTGGAGATCAGTGGAGAGAGGTACAGTAAGCAGTTATTACTACATTATTTAATCCAGTATTATGTATGTATATGAGCAGTAGATAAGAATGTAGTATTTTTATTTACTTCTCTGCTCTTTTGCACACCAGTATTTCTACTTGCACATCATCATCTGCACATCTATCACTCCAGTGTTAATTTGCTAAATTGTAATTACTTCGCTACTATGGCCTATTTATTGCCTTACCTCCTCACGCCATTTGCACACACTGTATATAGACTTTCTTTTTTTTCTATTGTGTTATTGACTGTACGCTTGTTAATTCCATGTGTAACTCTGTGTTGTTGTTTGTGTCGCACTGCTTGGCCAGGTCACAGTTGTAAATGAGAACTTGTTCTCAACTAGCCTACCTGGTTAAATAAAGGTGAAATAAAAATAAACAAAAAATCAGTAGACAAAACATGAACCTGAACTAATAAGTTACTGTTCTCTCTTTTCAGCTATGTGACAGCCTCAACAATGGTACTCCTGTGTAAGGGTCTGCAGCGAATCACAGCCAGCCGCCAGAGAGAAGCAAATGTAACCACAGGACATGTGACAGAGTTGATGGACACCCTATGTTCATCAATGGACAGAAAGTTCCACAGAATGGAATATAATCACGTGCTATCAGACACCGCTGCACTTGACCCCAGGTTTAAGAAGTTAGCCTTCAGTGATGCCAGAGTGATTGATGAGGCTCTTCAAAGAATAACCTCAGCAGCAGGGAGGGACAGCCCCAGCAGTCACCTGGCTAAGGCACCATGGCAACAGGAAGAAGAGGGATCAGATGGAGCAGCAGTAGTGCCACAAACGTCTGCTATTTGGATGCTGTTTGACGAGAGAGCAACTGGGGATGCAGCACGAAGGGATCCCTCAGCAGATGCCATAATGGAGGTCCGATCCTATTTGGAGGAGCCCCTCCTCCAATGATCTGCAGATCCTCTGAGCTGGTAGAAGACCAAGGCCTCTGTCTACCCACGGCTTACTAAAGTCATGACAGGGAGACTGCATAGTGGCCACATCCGTTCCCTCTGAGAGGGTCTTCTCAAAAACGGGACAAATAATTACTGAGAGAAGAAACCGCATCAGCCCCCCGAAAGTGAGGCAGCTTGCATTTCTGAATGCAAATCTCTCATAAAAGCAAAATATGGTCAGCATTGCTGTGTGCTGCTGGTTATAACATGGCAATGAAGAAGAGAGAGAAAAGAGGGACCAGTTTAATGTTTTAAGTGGGATGCTGCAGTTTGCACATTATTTATTTTTCTTTGATATGGTGCAATATTCTATTATTATGTTGTTCAGATTGTATTCATTTTGAATTGTTACATTTACATGCACTTTGTTTATATACATAAAAAAAGTTATACTTTTAATGCAAATGTTTAATAGCATTCTATTTCATAACAAACCAATGCATTTTTAAAAACATATGTTTTTAAAGAGCCTTATAGGAGCCAAAAGAGCCGGCTCTTTCTGGTGACCTGAGCTGAACGAGCCGACTCACTGGCAGGAATGCCCATCACTACTTATAGCAGAGCGCTTGACACGCCCACTACTTTCCTTTCGACACACCCACTCGCCCATATTCCGATTTCGCCCATATTCCGATCTCCATATTGGGACGCAACTACCCCCTTCTCACTAAAACACGAAGTTATGGCACAAATTGTACTTGATGCGTTGTCTTCTTTACACTTCCTCACGTTTTTCTATGGGGTTAGCGATGTGAAATTGAAATGCAAGGCACATTACCGCCATCGAGTGGCTCGGAGGAACTGATACAAGTACTCATACATTTGTTTCCCCTGCAATAATTGTTTTAATGTATATACAGTATTTCATTTTTTTGTACTAGTAGCAATCTTAGCTGAAAAAAAGTTGAATCTAGATTTCTGTCAGGTGTAGTGGATCTTTTTTTTTTTACTAGTGCAGTGCTCATAAATCCCCACTAGATATCACACGTTGCACTTCATAAACCCATCAACAATTCGCAACAAGGTTGTCTATACAAATATTTCAGTTGTTCAGACTTTCTTTTGATTTCCTGATCATAATATATTTGTATGATTTAACACTAAAGAACAACATGATACAAACACATGCATTACAATACACAATATTGGCAGCTTTAATCATCAGAGCTACAGCACCACCATTTCAGGGACAAGAGTGCAATTGGTAATTTACTGTGGAATGTCATTACTATCGGAAGGTTCAAAAGTCCATCAGGTGTGTGTATGGTCCGTTAGTATCTAGCTTCAGCACTTGTCTGTTCCCATATGTTCCATGTTTGACGATCATCCCAGTCTCACTACTCTTACTGGACAAAGCCAGTTCCTTCTCACACAGGGAGACAAAGTTAGAATAGAGCTGTTGGCCCTCTTCTTTCCCAATGTTATGGTGGTACTGCATGCCCTTCCCTTTGGCCTTGCCTCCCAGTGTAGCCTGAGGCACGATGAGGACGTTCCCAGGCAGGTCCAGCACTGACACATACTTCCCAGAGTCAGCTTCACACAGCTTCAAGTTGAGCAGAGTGTTCACTGTGGAGTAGAGCAGAGGGATCAATAACCCTTCAGTACTAGCAACAGTAACATTTACTGTTCATAGTCTTGTGAAGCCCAGGTAGTTGCTTTTATTGAAGTATTGTCCAAAAACGTGAAAAAGCTCAATAAATACCGATTTTTTGAATAATTTCCTCTGTAGCGCCTTTAAAAAAGCAGATGTAGACCACCATGCCTCTGTCAATCTGAAAACATGAAATCTTATGAGTAGCCCATCCCCCAATTATTATTTTAGGCAAGGTGCAATTCTTTTTCTGAGCATGCAGACCATATTTGCATTTAAGAAAGTAGTAGAACATAATTCAATAGTACCTCCACCCATTCAGCCTCAGACTGATCATCTGCAGGTTTGACCTGAAGCCTTGCATAGAGACACTGCTGAAGAACAATTCTTGCTAGTGGAGAACCTGCCTTTTCAGTCATTTTTAAATGATATCTGCCTGTTTCAGATGATACAGCACAAGAGAACTCGTAAAAAAAACCTCACTTTTAAAAGGGACAGTGAGGGAAAACAACAGATAAGAAACGAAAACGTTCGTGTCTCTGACACTCGCTTCCGGGTGAGGCTCCTCCTGACGCGCAGTTAACACGTTTACGTCATAAAACATCGACATTCACTTGACCAATAAGATATTTTGTTCTATGACAATAACACAAGATGGCTCACTGTAGCTCCACTAAACTCTCACATCTATTAAAATTAACAGCCGCTAACCTAAATACACCAACAGTGTTACGCACGGGGAGAGACATTCAATATGCTCCACAACCCTGCAAATATTTCATACGTTTTCATAAGGTACGTTAATATTCTAGCTCTCTTGCTAAAATTGTTGACAACTAACTAGCGAACTGAACTCCACTCCACGGAGTGTTGTTTAGTTCGCTACAACTAACTAGCTAGGTAGCTTGCTACATGCTAGCTAAATAAATGCTAGCAAGTTCACTCTGATTCACTCTACATAGCTAGTTAGCTAATCAGTGCAAGCCATTGAGGCCATTTATGTAGCATGTTTGTTTACTTGTCTGTATAACTACTTGAACAGCAACACTATAAGATTTACATCATGTATATACAGTACCAGTCAAAAGTTTGGACACACCTACTCATTCAAGGGTTTTTCTTTATTCTTACTATTTTCTACATTGTAGAACAATAGTGAAGACATCAAAACTATGAAATAACACATATAGAATCATGTAATAACCAAAAAAGTGTTAAACAAATATATTTGAGATTCTTCAGAGTAGCCTCCAGAGTAGCTTTGCACATGCTTGGCGTTCTCTCAGCCAGCAACATGAGGAATGCTTTTCCAACAGTCTTCAAGGAGTTAACACATATGCTGAGCATTTGTTGGCTGCTTTTCCTTCACTCTGCGGTCCAATTCTTCCCAAACCATATCAATTGGGTTGAGGTCGGGTGATTGTGGAGGCCAGGTCATCTGATGCAGCACTCTATCACTCTCCTTCCTAGTCAATTAGCCCTTACACATCCAGGAGGTGTGTTTTGGATCATTGTCCTGTTGAAAAACAAATGATAGTCCCACTAAGCGCAAGCTAGATGGGATGGATAATCGCTGCAGAATGCTGTGGTAGCCATGCTGGTTAAATGTGCCTTGAATTCTAAAACAATCACTGACAGTGTCACCAGCAAAGCACCATCACACCTCCTCCTCCATGCTTCACGGTGGGAACCACACATGCAGAGATAATCCGTTCACCATCTGAGTGTCACAAAGACACGGTGGTTGGAACCAAAAATCTCACATTTTGGACTCATCAGACCAAAGGACAGATTTCCACCGGTCTAATGTCCATTGCTTGTGTAATTTTGGCCCAAGCAAGTCTCTTCTTATTATTATTGGTGGCCTTTAGTAGGGTTTCTTTGCAGCGATTCGACCATGAAGGCCTGATTCACGCAGTCTCCTCTGAACAGTTGATGTTGAGATGTGTCTGTTACTTGAACTCTGTGAAGCATTTATTTGGGCAGCAATCTGAGGTGCAGTTAACTCTAATGAACGTATCCTCTGCAGCAGAGGTAACTCTGGGTCTTCCTTTCCTGTGGCGGTCCTCATGAGAGCCAGTTTCATCATCGCGCTTGATGTTTTTTGTGACTGCACTTGAAGAAACGTTCAGATTGATTGAAATGTTCCCTATTGACTGACCTTCATCTCTTAAAGTAATAATGGACTGTTGTTTCTCTTTGCTTATTTGAGCTGTTCTTGCCATAAAATAGACTTTTACCAAATAGGGCTATCTTCTGTATACCACCCCTACAACACAACTGATTGGCTCAAACGCAGTAAGAAGGAAAGAAATTCCACAAATTAACTTTTAACAAGGCACACCTGTTAAATGAAATGCATTCCAGGTGACTTATCCAGAACAAATTCCAGTCCCCAAATCCAGAACAAATTCAAGAAAAGCATACAGTATAATATAGAGCCATTATTGCATTGAACTCCTTTCCATCTCATATTACTCAAATAAACAGCAAACCTGGTGTAAAAAAACGGATAAAGCAACACCTCACAGCACAACGCCTCTCCCCTATTTGACCTAGATAGTTTGTATGTATGCACTGATATGTAGGCTACGTGTGCCTTGAGCTGTTCTTGTCTATTAATGTTCTGTATTATGTCATGTTTTGTGTGGACCCCAGGAACAGTAGCTGCTGCTTTTGAAACAGCTAATGAGGGTCCTAATAAAAAAACAAATATCTCATGAAGCTGGTTGAGAGAATGCCAAGAGTGTGCAAAGCTGTCAAGGCAAAGGGTGGCTATTTGAAGAATCTCAAATATAAAATATATTTGACACTTTTTTTGGTTACTACATGATTCAATATGTGTTATTTCATACTTTTGATGTCTTCACTATTATTCTAGAATGTAGAAAATAGTAAAAATAAAGAAAAAACATGGAATAAGTAGGTGTGTCCAAACTTTTGACGGGTACTGTATGTAAAAGTTACATTCAAGTTTATCATGTGTTAAACTCAGTTGCTCATTCCATTGTGTGTCTCTGTACTCTCCAGACCTCAGGTCCTGAGAGGTCGTTGCAGGAGAGACAGAAGCAGCACATGGCTCGCGGCTTGCCCAAACAAAAGCCCATTGCTGGAGTGAAACAAGTTATTGTGGTGGCCTCAGGGAAGGGGGGTGTTGGGAAATCCACCACTGCAGGTAAGCAGGTTCTTATTGGCAGGTAGCCTAGTGGTTATAGCGTTGGACTTGTAACCGGAGGGTTGCAAGTTCGAATCCCTGAGCTGACAAGGTAAAAATCTGTCGTTCTGCCCCTGAACAAGGCAGTTAACCCACTGTTCCCCGGGCGCCGAAGACATGGATGTCATTTAAGGCAGCCCCCCGCACCTCTCTGATTCAGAGGGGTTGGGTTAAATGCGGAAGACACATTTCAGTTGAAGGCATTCGGTTGTACAACTGACTAATAATGGTGACTTTGAATTTGCATACATTTCAACAGACAGTGGTTTGGTCTGATCTTTTTATCTTTATGAAATGTATATTTTTATACAGTGTAGTCGTTTGCTAGCCTACAAACCTTTTTCCTCCCCTCAACAGTGAATTTGGCCCTTGGACTCACAGCTAATGATCCAGTAAGGAAAGCACCATTATTTATTTGCACATTTTGTTATTACTGTTGCATACCAATTTTTTCCCAAATGGGTATGCAGAACCATGACAATCTCTCTCTCTCTGTTTTACTACATTGTCCACTCAGTCGCTCTTCATTTTTCTTTTCTGCACACAGAGTAAAACAGTGGGCATCTTAGACGCTGATGTTTACGGTCCCTCAGTTCCTAAGCTGATGAGCCTGAAGGGGAACCCAGAACTAACTGACAGTAGGAGACATCGATCTGCATGTAGTCTAGCTTGAGGAATAACAATGATGTTTTAGATGTATCCGTTCATTACGGAGATCAAATTGAAAAGACAAACTATGTTTTCTTTGTGTTTTCAGACAACCTAATGAGACCACTTATGAATTTTGGGATTCCTTGGTGAGTATATTTATCTCCAATTGCCAGTGACAGGGGAGGTAAGCAAACAAATATATCATTGAGTCATTGACTGTCATGTCCATCTCTCATCCTTCTGTCCTCAGTATGTCCATGGGGTTTCTGGTAGAGGATGTTGCACCCATTGTCTGGAGGGGGCCTGATGGTGATGTCAGCTATAGAGAAGCTACTTAGACAGGTGGGGGAGACTGATCATTCATGTACACTGGTCTACAAAGGCAAAGTGCGGTAACTACGAATTTGGTCAAAAATCTATGGTCTGTTGTAATGGCCTTGTGTGTGTATATATAAGCAACAAGGCCCGAGGGGATGTGGTATATGTCCAATATACCACGGCTAAGGGCTGTTCTTATGCACAACGCAACAAAGAGTGCCTGGATACAGCCCTTAGCCGTGGTATATTGGCCATATACCACAAACCCCCGAGGTGCCTTATTGCTATTATAAACTGGTTACAAACTTAATTAGAGCGGTAAAAATATATGTTTTGTCATACCCGTGGTATAAGGTCTGATATACCGTGTCTGTCAGCCAATCAGCATTCAGGGCTCGATCCACAAGTTTATAATCTCATTAACGTGTTTTTTTTGTTTTCTGAGACAAGAACAAGCCAGTCAATCAGAATATATCATGAAGTACCAGAATTTAGACAGAAAGACTTTGAAGTGAGATTGTGCAGTAAACATTTAGTTGTTAATGCACTTTGCTTTTGTAGGGCAGTACAGTAATCCGTGTTAGTTTTTATACTAGCGATATGATAGTAACAGCTACTAGAAATGTTAGGTCGCCATGTCATTTTTTTTTTTTTTACCCATGCAGGTAGATTGGGGACTGCTGGACTACCTGGTTATTGACATGCCACCTGGGACTGGAGATGTTCAGTTATCGATCACTCAGAACATCCCGATAGCAGGAGCAGTGATCGTGTCCACTCCTCAGGATATTGCCTTGCTGGATGCACGCAGAGGAGCAGAAATGTTCAGAAAGGTCAATGTACCGGTAAGAGCTTTGGATGCTAAATGCCACTTTATTCTTACTTCAAATCTTTTCAAATGACTTGGGTAAGGACAAAATGCATATTTGTGAGATGTTGATATATGCACACTGAACAAAAATATAAACGCAACATGCAACAATTTCAAAGATTTTACTGAGTTACAGTTCATATAAGGAAATCAGTCAATTGAAATAAATCCATTAGGCCCTAATCTATGGATTTCACATGACTGGGAATACAGATATGCATCTGTTGGTCACACATACCTTCAAAAAAAGGTAGGGGCATGGATCAGAAAACCAGTCAGTATCTGGTGGGAACACCCTTTGCCTCATGCAGCATGACGCATCTCCTTCGCATAGAGTTGATCAGGCTGTTGATTGTGGCCTGTGGAATGTTGTCCCACTCCTCTTCAATGGCGGGATATGTTTCGGGAACTGGAACACGCTGTCATACACGTCAATCCAGAACATCCCAAACATGCTCAATGGGTGACATGTCTGGTGAGAATGCAGGCCATGGAAGAACTGGGACATTTTCAGCTTCCAGGAATTGTGTTCAGATTCTTGCGACATGGGGCCGTGCATTATCATTCTGAGGTGATGGCGGCAAGATGAATGGCACGACAGTGGGCCTCAGGATCAGATGAGCTTCCCTGAGATGGTTTCTGAAGGTTTTCCAGAAGTTCTTCAGTTGTGCAAACCCACAATTTCATCAGCTGTCCGGTTGGCTCGTCTCAGATCATCCCGCAGGTGAAGAAGCCAGATGTTGAGTTCCTGGGCTGGCATGGTTACACATGTTCTGCAGTTGTGAGGCTGGTTGGATCTACTGCTAAATTCTCTAAAATGACGTTGGAGGTGGCTTATGGTAAAGAAATTAACATAAAATTATCTGGCAACAGCTTGGTGGATATTCCTGCAGTCAGCCTGCCACCTGCACGCTCCCTCAAAACTTGAGACATCGGTGGCGTTGTGTGACAAAACTGCACATTTTAGAATGGCCTTTTATTGTCCCCAGCACAAGGTGCACCTGTGTAATGAGCATGCTGTTTCATCTGCTTCTTGTCAGCTGGATGTATTATCCTGGCAAAGGAGAAATGCTCACTAACAGGGAGAAATATACTTTTATTTCAGCTCATGAAACGTTCGACCAGCACTTTACATGTTGCGTTTATATTTTTGTTCAGTGTATATATATATATATATATATATGTCACATCTCATAGGTCCTGGGCATAGTCCAGAATATGAGTGTGTTTCAGTGCCCCAAGTGTAACCACCAGACCCACATCTTTGGGGCAGACGGAGCAAGGGCCCTTGCTGATACTCTGGGAGTACAAGTATTGGGTAAGACCAATTTCAAACATAAATCATTACAGATTTCATTATTTCTCTCTATGTAATATAATAATAGTATAGTGTAGAGGCTGATGTCTCTCCCTCCTCTGTCTAGGAGACATTCCTCTACACCTGAGCATCAGAGAGATGTCAGACAGAGGCCAGCCTGTAGTGGTGTCCTCACCTGACAGCCCTGAGGTTGGTATGCTGCTTGGATGACAATAGATAGTCAAGATAAACATTGGGAATGTTGGAAAACAAAGTGTATTCTTCACCATAACATTGTATACATTTGATACTTTTGAGAGTTTGCCATGTTAGTTTTCTACCTGGGTTTGTTTAATATGTCTGCCTATGCCTATTGTTTTAGGCTGAGGCCTACAGAAAGGTGGCGACTGCCGTGGTCCAGCGTCTAGAAGAACTCTCTGGTTGAGTTATTGCCCTCTACTGTGTAGGACAACTGGACAACTCGTCATCTACAGGAGATTCAGTGCATTCGGAAAGTATTCAGACCCCTTGACTTTTTCCATAGTTTGTTATTCTAAAATTGATTAAATCGTTTTTTTCCCACTCATCAATTTACACACAATACCCCATAATGACAAAGCAAAAACAGGTTTTTAGATTTTTTTGCAAATGTATTAAAAATAAAAAACTGATATAACATTTACATAAGTATTTAGACGCTTTACTCAGTACTTTGTTGAAGCACCTTTGACAGCGATTACAGCCTCGTGTCCTCTTGAGTACGACGCTACAAGCTTGCCACACCTGTATTGGGAATTTCTCCCATTCTTCTCTGCAGATCCTCTCAAGCTCTGTCAGGTTGGATGGGGAGCGTCGCTGCACAGCTATTTTCAGGTCTCTCCAGATATGCTCTGGCTGGGCCACTCAAGGACATTGAGAGACTTGTCCTGAAGCCACTCCTGTGTTGTCTTGGCTGTGTGCTTAGGGTCATTGTCTTGTTTTAAGATGAACCTTCGACCCAGTCTGAGGTCCTGAGTGCTCTGGAGCAGTTTTCATCAAGGACCTCTCTGTACTTTGCTCCGTTCATCTTTCCCTCAATCCTGACTAGTCTCCCAGTCCCTGCCTCTGAAAAACATACCCACAGCATGATGCTGCCACCACCATGCTTCACCGTAGGGATGGTGCCAGGTTTCCTCCAGACGTGACACTTGGCATTTAGGCCAAAGAGTTCAATCTTGGTTTCATCAGACCAGAGAATCTTGTTTGTCATGGTCTGAGAGTCCTTTAAGTGCCTTTTGGCAAACTCCAAGCGAGCTGTCATGTACCTTTTACTGAGGAGTGGCTTCCGTCTGGCCACTCTACCATAAAGGCCTGATTGGTGGAGTGCTGCAGAGATGGTTGTCCTGGAAGGTTCTCCCATCTCCACTGAGGAACTCTGGAGCTCTGTCAGAGTGACCATCAGGTTCTTGGTCACCTCCCTGACCCAAGGCCCTTCTCCCCCGATTGCTCAGTTTGACCTGGAAGAGTCTTGGTGGTTCCAAACTTCTTCCATTTAAGAATGATGGAGGCCACTGTGTTCTTGGGGACCTTCAATGCTGCAGAATTTTTTTTGGTACCCGTCCCCAGATCTGTGCTTTGACACAATCCTGTCTCGGAGCTCTACGGACAATTCCTTTGACTTCATGGCTTGGTTTTTGCTCTGACATGCACTGTCAACTGTGGGACCTTATAGAGACAGGTGTGTGCCTTTCCAAATGATGTCGAATCAATAAAATGTACCAATCAAGTTGTAGAAACATCTAAAAAATTATCAATGGAAACAGGATGGACCTGAGCTCAATTTTGAGTCTCATAGCAAAGGGCCTAAATAGAAATGTAAATTAGGTATTTCTGTTTTTTCTTTTTAACAAATTTGCAAAAATGTCTATAAACCTGTTTTCGCTTCGTCATCATGGGGTATTGTGTGTAGGTTGATGAGGGGAAAAAATATTTAATCCATTGTAGAATAAGACTGTAACGAAACAAAATGTGGAAAAGGTGAAGGGGTCTGAATACTTTCCGAGTACACTGTAGACCAGAAGAACCCTGCACTCCTCCAAATCCCTAGCTGTGGAGTACGCACAAATCCTTGGTGTCTGATCTGATTACATATCTGTTACATACTTATTCTATGGAATGATGTACATTTCATAGAATAAGTATGTATATCTAGACTGTGGTAGCATAATGTTCTGTTTCAATAGCAATCTGTCTCTTCAAACCAATGTGTATTCAATATATAGATCCAGTATTCAGTGTTCAGTGTAGATATTCAAATACAACATGTTTAATTCAAGCCTTGAGTACAAAATGTACAGTTGACAGCAAACTAAATGAAAGTTATTTATGCCCTAAAAGCTTAGAGCAAAAATAAAGGAATGCTTTGGTTGTATGTTGTTGTGTTTTCTTTCTGACTTGATGCCTGGTGAGTTGTTCTTTTGTAAATGTTGTTGCCTGGTGAGTTGTTCTTTTGTAAATGTTGTTGCCTGGTGAGTTGTTCTTTTGTAAATGTTGTTGCCTGGTGAGTTGTTCTTTTGTAAATGTTGTTGCCTGGTGAGTTGTTCTTTTGTAAATGTTGTTGCCTGGTGAGTTGTTCTTTTGTAAATGTTGTTGCCTGGTGAGTTGTTCTTTTGTAAATGTTGTTGCCTGGTGAGTTGGTCTTTTTTTACACAATGGAAGATGTGTGAATATTGTAATCTTCCGTCTTCATGGAATGCAACTAATGTTCCCAATGTCAGAGATGAAAATAAACAACCTACAACATTTAGTTTCATTTCGTGAAGATGGAAGATTGTGTAAATATTGTAAACAACATTTACAAAAGAAGAACTCACCAGGCAACAACATTTACAAAATAACAACTCATTTGACTTGAAGCCTGTAAGGGTTGCAGTTAATCTCTATAAACACCTGGTGGCACTGCATATCAAATCAAACATCTCACTTCCCAGGCCACCAGTCATATTTATTTCCTCATCCTGAGTTGGATGAGCTCTCTGTGATTTGTGCGAACAGGACCGTTTCCTGCATATTTCTGTTGCTCCCTAGACGCCGCTAACTACAGCAGCTGTTTCGCTTCCAACCGCCATGAAAGCCAGACGGCTCGGTGTCTTATCGGGTCAATGAGCGTTGAATGTTTACTACTGTTCTGTTCCTCTGTAGCTATGGTTATTAATTTGCATGCTGCTTTATATTGGAGGAACATAATATGAAGTCATACCAAAGCCCTCCGGACCAGTTCTTATTCCAGCAGCTCTGTCTGTGGTCTGAGGCCTGTCTTGTCCTGGAGACGCTGTCTGGGGTTAAGACAGTGTGGCACTTACGAAAAAAGAATGCAGTATAACCACAGTATGCGGCGACTACTGCGTCCAAAATACCACAGTCTACTGCAGTTACTGCACTTTAAGTGCAGCTTCAAAATTGCAATCTTTTTTTGTTAGGGGGGTGTTGATGTGTCAGATGGTCCCCAATAAAGAGGAAGGCCCACTGACAGAGCTGTCTATTTGTGGTTCTGTTTAAAGAACTCTAGAATATTGTGGTGTATTTATTTGCCTTCTATTCGTGTTTTCAGTTCTGTACACTTATTGTGTCCATCGTAAAAACATAAGTTCCTCTAAAAACAAAAATCTGCTTCCCATAAATCTAGATGTATTCCCGGAAGGGGAACAGTGTAACACGGAGAAGGAGAAGTGAGACTTAGAGATGAAAGGTGGGTGTAGCTAATGAGGTGAAATTAGGTAGATACTGCAGGGAAGACATTCTACCTCAAGGCTACACAGACACACTCCCAACATACACACACCACAGGGCTGCTCTGTTTCTGAAAAGGCCAGCGCTGTGGAGGAAAAAGCTAACGGGTCCAAAATGATGACTCCTGTGTACAGTAATTACTGCTGTGGCATGGCTTTTAAACACAGAACAGGCAGGGGTGCTTTACAGATAACAAGGATGTGTGGAGGATGGCCTCGTTTGCCAAGTTCTTCCTCCAGTTCTCTTTCTCAGAGAGAGAGGGTGTGTGTTTGTGTGTATGTCAGAGCGAGAGAGAGAGAAGGGAAGAGAAAGCGAGAGTGGGAGAAATCCTTTAATGTGAGTCAGTACTGAGTGACTCCTTAGTGACTGGCATTATTCCCTATGAGCAGCTGCCAGTGGCTGTTGCCCAGGCATGTGGTGTTTTTCTAGGCAGAGGGACACTACGTATTCCCATATAAACACAACAGCATGGTTACACATAGGTCAGCTGACTTACAGTATCTCCCTCTCTCCAGGTGGGAGATTTCTCTGTCTCAGACAGTGTCCCAAATGGCACCCTATTCTCTTTTTAGTGCACTGCTTTTGACCAGGGCCTTTACTGCAATAAACGGACCATGATACAAAGGCCCATAAAGTCACTGACTAAGATATCCGTACTTACAGAATTAACTACTTCCTGAAGCTGGTATCAGTGACACCTGAGCCCTATGGAAATATATTGATTGTGAATTAATGTTAGTAACACAGATCCTCAATTGTAATCTTATAACATGGAAGGAAAATAAAATGAATATGTGTGTCTAAAGAGTTGGAACATTTCCTAACTTCATCGTTTGCTATGCATTCCATTAAAGTGCTAAAATATTGAAGCTTTCTTCATGCTGTACATGAGGACAGGATCCATTTATTGCTGTAAATCATCTGACGTGAGAACACCCACATCTATTATATACGAGACAGACATCTGTTATTGATTGAGGTTATGTTAAGTAGTATGTTTTTTTTTTTTGAGAGCTAAACTTTAGTGTTGAGAAAATCTGATTGAAAAGATGGTTATTTTTGTCTTTTCCATTCAATAAACCCATGAATTCAGTTGGGTCTCTTTCCAACGGTTCCCTTTGCGCCTGTCAGTAACTAAATGAAATATAACTCTATTGTTTTGAACGCCACATCCTGCATTCCAAAATTAGAAAGGAATGGATTTTCAGAGAGCAAAAAAAAAAAACCAATGTGTGATTTCCTGCAACTGCAGGCAGGGACACTTTCACTTTCTAACATCAGCTATTAAACCTGTCATTCAAAATACATAGCCCTGATATTGATGTATGCTGTGACATGTATGCTGTGACCTTGTTGTTATCAGACAGATTCATATCATGAAATAACAACAACAATCTCCAGTCCTCATCGTCCCAGATAGATAGGGCAGCTACTAGCTAGCACCGGCACGACCCTATGTAGCCGTAGGGTAGGATGGAGTTGGTGTTAATGGTGGTGGTGGATGAAGTCTCTCACATGAAGTCTCTCACACTCCAGCTCTAGGTGGTCTCCCCCCCCTATCCCACCTATCCATGGCCCCATCTCCCTTGACCTTGGGATCCCTGACCTGCCTAGCAGGCCCTAGCGTTTCTCCGTTGCCATGCCAATGCAGCTGTGGCGGGGCTCTGGGTAAACAGCAGCAGCTGGTTCCAATTGTGCTGCGTCACTGGGCGGGCATGTGTAGGCTCAGAATGGGAGTGAAGGGGTGGGGGAGGTAGGGGTGAGGGTGGAGGGCAGTGGGGGGAGGGTGACTGCAGCAGCACCCCCCACACACTCCAGTCATCTGTCTTGCAGTTCTGTTTCTCTGCATGCTGCTGCTGAGAGCTTTAGAACCAACACGGGGTGTGACGGAGCATTGCAGACTCAACACTGCGAACAGAGCTGAATAACGACTTGCTTTTAGAGCTAGGATATCTGTGCACAACAGGGGAAAATATCCATGTAAATCAGATGATATCCTAGGCCTAGGAGGACACAAGATTGTCACTGACACATTGAAAATGCAAATAAATGAACCGGGAGGAACTATAGGACTGCTTGCTTTGGTAGCAGGATGCACAATCTTTGCTCTCCTTTGAGTGAGATTGGTTTCAGCCGTTTGAATTTGGAGTTCTTTATTTCAGTGTCAAGCCGTGTTTGAAGCTTATTAGTGCTCACCTGTCCCTCTGCAGCTGCAGAGTAAACAAAGGACCAAAGAGCCCAGTGGGCCACAGGCTAGGACGCAGGGGGACTCTCAAACACAATTGGCAGGAGACTGTAGATCTGAGGAGATTTAGAGTGAGATTTGGGGGTTGGGGGAGGTGAATAATTAATGATTGTGGAGAAGAGAAGGGGACATTTTAGATGAAGCAGGGATACTGTGCTCACAGACAGTCAGTATAGGAGACAGAGAGAAGAAAGCTTGGGTTTCGGCATGTCCGGCTTTTGATGTATGGGCTGATATGGCCATAGAAATGGAATTCATAGAACGGGCATCTCCATTCCAATCAATGGATGGGTGCTGATGGGGCGTTCAAATCAGTGTGTTCTGAGGTGAAATGTCCCTTCTAGGAATTTTATGTCTGATTGAGACTTGGGCTGGGAACTTCAATCTCTTTACCTCCCTCTCTGTGTCTGCTGCTGAAGGATGTGTGTGTCTGAGTCATCGGCCAGTGGTTGGAATGGAGAGAATGGAGGGGCTCACTGACGTTGCGTCACCTCAGGGTTCAATTAAAAATAAAACTTAGGTTGCTATAGTAATAGGTAGCACCTGCACCATCAGCTCTGTACCAGGACTTGCTGCGACCTGATAAAAGAAAAATCCAATACACCTTTATTTTGCCCAAAATGTAGAGTTGACTATACACTGTACAGGACATCTATTCGAGGATATTTTTATTTGAGTGTTTGTTTGACAACCATTCAAGTCCATAGAAAGAGACATAAAGCACACACTTGTCGTAAATTAAATCTCTCTGATTCAAATGAATCATTTACCCACACAGTCACTGTTGTTTATTCAGTGAGAGAGATCAACTGGTACTCCTCTGGAAGAGATACTGTGTTATAGTCACTGTTCTGTCACAGCATTGCATTGCTGAATGCTCCCAGTCTGAATGAGGAGGACTGTTTGGATAGCAGGGCATTGAAAGGCTCAAACAGATCAAGGTCTGCTGACAGACCATATTGACTCAATAGATACAATTATTTAATGAAGGATTTAATTAAAAAATGGTCTGGATTCCCTTAACTGTTTCACTAGTGATGTCAAGCAGGCAGTCCGTACAGTATGACGTGTTTTGGGCAGTTTTATGGCCTATTCTTGAGACAGATGACTGGACATTATGATTATTAAGACAAATATGATGGTGGTGGTTATTCTAGTGGCCCCTTGTATAAAGCCTATTTTATGTAAGTACTATACTGGATGTCAGAAGAGAGGAAAACAGTAATAAATGAATCATAATTTCCCCATCTCTCCCATAAAGATATAGCCTGTTACCTATTTTGAAACTTACGGAGATGATGCTTATACACTCTTAGAAAAAAAAGCTGCTCTCTAGAATCTTAAATGGTTCTTTGGCTGTCCCCATAGGAGAACCCTATGGGTTCTACCTGGAACTAAAAATGGTTTTCTTATAGGTACAGCCGAAGAACCCTATTTAGAACCTTTTTTTTGTCAGAGTCTCGACAAAAAATGACAAAGATTGACCGAAACCAGTATCACCACAACACAAAGCTATAGTGATTAATCAAGCTTTGTTTCCATTGTGAGACTATTTCCTCGGTTGAAAACTAAATCAAATCAAATCAAATCATATATTTTTTTCTTGGACATGCACAGAATTTTTTGGGGGGGCTGTATGGCTCCGCGTTGCGTCGTTGCGTACCACAGCCCTAGCCGTGGTATATTGGACATATACCACACCCCCTCGGGACCTATTGCTTAAGTGAAGTCTCGCCTGACTTGCATACAGAGAGCATGAAGACGCCATTGTTGTGAATTGAACACCAACACTCACCAACACAGACAGACTTGAAGCTGGTAGAAGCTTCAGCCCTTAGTTCTTCTTCCTCCTTGCCATATAATTAAGCCAACTTAACATCAAAGGGTTGTTGTGAGTTGTTTGTTTTCATTGAGGTACTTTGCATTTTCCTTACTATCTTGTCATCTGTTTCAAACATACAAAGCAGCAATGAATCCATATTGCAGGAGCAAGTTCACAAGATTATATAAAGCTTACATTTTATGATGCAGACTAAGACCTGTTACTGAAAATGACAGTTGTGAGTTTCCTCCACAGGCAGGCTGGTGAGTGATGAGTCAGCACAGCAGACCTGTTGGTAGTAGCACTGCTGGTGACTAACCATGACTGTGTCCCAATTGACACCCTATTCCTTAAACACTGAGTATACCAAACATTAGGAACACCTTTCTAATATTGACCTAACTTCCGGCGCCGACAGAGATGGCAGCCTCGCTTCACGTTCTCGCAGTCCCTATCCCAGTCTGCCAGTCCCTATCCCAGTCTTTCAGTCCCTATCCCAGTCTGCTGTTCCCACATGCTTCAAGAGGGCCACCATTGTTCCTGTTCCCAAGAAAGCTAAAGTAACTGAGCTAAATGACTATCGCCCCGTAGCACTCACTTCTGTCATCATGAAGTGCTTTGAGAGACTAGTCAAGGATCATATCACCTCCATCCTGCCAGACACCCTGGACCCACTCCAATTTGCTTACCGTCCCAATAGGTCCACAGACGACGCAATCGCAATCACACTGCATACTGCCCTAACCCATCTGGACAAGAGGAATACTTATGTAAGAATGCTGTTCATCGACTACAGCTCAGCATTTAACACCATAGTTCCCTCCAAGCTCGTCATTAAGCTCGAGACCCTGGGTCTCGCCCCAGCCCTGTGCAACTGGGTCCTGGACTTCCTGACGGGCCGGTCCCAGGTGGTGAGGGTAGGAAACAACATCTCCACCCCGCTGATCCTCAACACTGGGGCCCCACAAGGGTGCGTTCTCAGCCCTCTCCTGTACTCCCTGTTTACCCATGACTGCGTGGCCAAGCACGCCTCCAACTCAATCATCAAGTTTGCTGACGACACTACAGTGGTGGGCTTGATTACCAACAACGACGAGACGGCCTACAGGGAGGAGGTGAGGGCCCTCGGAGTGTGGTGTCAGGAAAATAACCTCTCACTCAATGTCAATAAAACAAAGGAGATGATCGTGGACTTCAGGAAACAGCAGAGGGAGCACCCCCCTATCCACATCGACAGGACAGTAGTGGAGAAGGTGGAAAGTTTTAAGTTCCTCGGCGTACACATCACAGACAAACTGAATTGGTCCACCCACACAGACAGCGTGGTGAAGAAGGCGCAACAGCGCCTCTTCAACCTCAGGAGGCTGAAGAAATTCGGCTTGTCACCAAAATCACTCACAAACCTCTACAGATGCACAATCGAGAGCATCCTGTCGGGCTGTATCACCGCCTGGTACGGCAACTGCTCCGCCGACAACCGTAAGGCTCTCCAGAGGGTAGTGAGGACTGCACAACGCATCACCGGGGGTAAACTACCTGCCCTCAAGGACACCTACACCACCCGATGTCACAGGAAGGCCAAAAAGATCATCAAGGACAACAGCCACCCGAGCCACTGCCTGTTCACCCCGCTATCATCCAGAAGGCGAGGTCAGTACAGGTGCATCAAAGCTGGGACCGAGAGACTGAAAAACTTCTACCTCAAGGTCATCAGACTGTTAAACAGCCATCACTAACATTGAGTGGTTGCTGCCAACATACTGACTTAAATCTCTAGCCACTTTAAACATAGGAATTGGATGTAACAAATGTATCACTAGCCACTTAAAAAAAATATATATATAATGTTTACATATCCGTCATTACTCATATCAAATGTATACACTGTACTCTAAACCATCTACTGAATCTTGCCTATGCCATTCGGCCATCGACTCAAATCTCTAGCCACTTTAATAATTATAATCGGATGAAATAAATGTATCACTAGCCACTTTAAACGATGCCATTTATATAATGTTTACATATCCCACATTACTCATCTCATATGTATATACTGTACTCCATACCATCTACTGCATCTTGCCTACGCCGATCAGCCATCGCTCATCCATATATTTATATGTACATACTCGTATTCATTCCTTTACTCTTGTGTGTATAAGGTAGTTGTGAATTTGTTAGATTACTTGTTAGATACTACTGCATGGTCGGAACTAGAAGCACAAGCATTTCGCTACACTTGCATTAACATCTGCTAACCATGTGTATGTGACAAATAAAATTTGATTTGATTTGATTTGAGTTGCACCCCCCACCTCTCTTGCCCTCAGAACAGACTCAATTCGTCGGCGCTCCACAATTCGAAGGCGTTCCACAGGGATGCTGGCCCTTTTAGGTGGTGGAGCATTCTTGATACACATGGGAAACTGTTGACCGGGGGAAATCCAGAAGCGTTGCAGTTCTTGACACAAACCTACCTACTACCATACCTTGTTCGAAGGCACTTAAATCTTTTGTCTTGCACATTCACCCTCTGAATGGCACACATACACAATCCATGTCTCAATTGTCTCAAGGCTTAACAATCCTTCTTTAACCTGTCCCCTCCCCTTCATCTACACTGATTGAAGTAGATTGAACAACTGACATCAATAAGGGATCATAGCTTTCACTTGGATTCACCTGGTCAGTCTATGTCATGGAAAGAGTAAGTGTTCTTAATGTTTTGTATAATCAGTGTATAGTGCACTACTTTTGACCAGGGTCCATCTACTTTTGACCAGTGCCCATAGGTTCACTAGACCTGTATAGTGATTAAGGTGTAATTTGGGATGCACCCCATGATATCACAGAAAAGGTTAGGCTTAATAAACAAATACCTCAATACACCCAAGCTTATTCACCACCCGCTACCATTTCTCCATGCCTTTACAGTGATGTAGTGCCATTGAGGCTTGCAGGAATGGACTGTGTAATAAATCTGCATGGTGTCGTGTTGAGAAATAATTTAGCTGACAGGCTGTCTTCACTGATGTTATCTCAGAACAATTTATTTTGTTGGCCATTTGCAATTTTTTCTGTAAGAAGCAAATTGCACATGTATACTAGCAAATGATAAGTACATACATTTCCACTTCAACATGGGAGGCTGTCATTAAGGCCTTTTAACATTAGTATCTCCCATAGCCAGCTGTTTCATGCCTTCTGGAGGGCACCTCACGGAGCATGGAAGACCTCTCACACTGTGACCAACTAGTTTTCAATCAAAGAGGAATTCATTATTATGGTTCTTTCCCTTATGATATCAGAAAGCGAACACCACCCTCCGTCATTGGCTTGAAGAGGGCCAAAAGCAGTTTGGCACAGTTTATTTAAAGGGTATACTGTAGGATTTCAAACATGTATAACGTATACATACCACATCCATAAGCAGGACATGAGCGTTTCATACCAAAGACAAAACAACACAAATGTCAATCTGCAGTTGTTGACATTTTGTATTGCTTATAATTGTGGTATGAAGGGTTATGAATGTGTTATGTAGTCCTTAGGTTTTGTAAGAGGTACCAATATGAGTAAAAGGTGAGCAGAGACCTTACTCTATTAAAGCGGTACAGTTGTATACCTGCAGTCCCTCTCTGGCAAGAGCAGAGACATTTTGCATATCGCTCTGGAGGATGTGATGTGATCAAAGAGACAACAGTGAAGCAAGTAGGGGCTCGTCGCACCTGATGCAACAGTAACAAACACTATCAACGAGCATTTACTTTATACACATCGTCCACCCATACCCTCAGTATTTGCACTCTGCTATAATGTCAATCGGATCTGTACAACTGCTCAGTTCCGAGTTTGTCTTTTCATAAGGAAGCTTTAAGCAATAGATTTTTCCAACACCTTGTGACATTTATTGATCATAAGGGCGATGTTTGCATCCCAACTGGCACCCCATTCCCTATATAGACTCAGACTATATTGATTGTGCGGGGCTGAAAGAGAAGGCTATTACTAAGGAGGGTGTAAGGACCAATGGTTGAGATTCACAAACAACACTTACATTAGATGAGAATACACACAACTGTCTGCTGCATCACGTCTATTTCCAGGTTGATACAGCATGATCTTCACACTTGCATGACATGGGAACCTCACACATTGTCTGCTCTTGGAACTGATTTGAATTGAACTATTGGCTTATAAAACAATAGTATTCAGTGTTATTCAAAGATCGTCAGGTTACAAATAGGTTTCTGCTATCAGGTTTCTGGTAATCCATTGGATGCATAAAGAATCGTGGTTTTGTTTTGAATGGAATAAAATCCGATTTTACAACTCCCCCATGACCTCTTAAATTAGAAACAAAACAGTAGGCATAATCACACCAGGATCACGTCTGTACTTAAAGTAAAAACATCATCCTTCTTTAGAAATATATTCTCTCCCCCTATTTTTACTAGAAAACTTGTGACAACAATGACACAGGGTTAAAGTTATGTTGATTGACCTTTGATATGTAAGCTGCAATGCTCCGAGAGAGCGAGAGATAGAGAGAGCGATATAGAGAGAGAGAGCTCCGAGTGTTTTAAGTTTATAATGAACAGGCTCTGATTCTAATGCCTTGTTCTTCATATTGACAGATGGAAAGGTGCCAATCCAGAACACTAGGATCCTGTGTGAAACAACTCCCACGTGTTTTCCACCATTTAGCGTTGGTTGGAAGAGAATGCGCACCTTCCGTAGAATATTCACTCTCTGTTTACGTGTAGTTTGAAGGATAACATGAAAATATGAACACTGAAGAGACAAACAATTGGACAAAGCTTCTTCAGCCTTCCTGCTCGTCCCTGGTGTTTTGTGTCACTACAATTGCAGAGGGACAGCTGAGCCTGAGCCCACACCCAAAACCGACCCAGACAATGGAGCTTGGACTCCTAGCTTCACTGTTAGAGATATTGCATTATGACTGACAATAAAACAGCACAGCGATGTTTGGATTTCCAACTCATTGTAGAAAAGGCTTGTCTAAAAGTGTTGATAACTTTGTGTCAGTTGTAACACATTTTCTTTGATACAATGATCAGTCCTCTCATAAACTTCCTAGCACATTTTAGCGTTAGATGCATGATGCAGATATTTTACATTACAACATGTAAATTGACCGTCGCGTACCATGATTGCATGTGGATATTCTATCAACTAGCCGTCAATCCTCCTGGAAAGAACCAAATACATCCGTTTGAAATTAATTCTACAATGAATTTCCACTTCAATGACAAAAGAATCATCAACTGCAGACACACAAGTAGCAATGACACTAATGTGTATAGAACAGTGTATAGAAATATAGGCTATTGGTGAGTGAGAGACAAGCTGTGGTGGATTCCCCCTCCCTTCTAAGTCAAGATAAAAGCAAGAGCTTAGCAAACAAGGTTTGGCAAATCTGCTTAAAATCCACTAGCGGAGCATTGAAAGTAAAGGCCTTAGGGTGAGCAGCATATTATCTAGTATTAAAAACCCATTGCATTGCTCCAGAGAACTGCGCGTTATCCTTGGGGGAAAAAAACAAATTTGTCTGTCATATAAAACCCTCATGGAATATTATTTTAATTCACATGGAATGTTAATGTGAATATTTCGAATGTACATATCCCAATAATGAACATGTTATAACCATGTAATAACATGGTTTGGCTCCACGCTACAACATAACCACCAAGATGTGTCCGTAGCCTTACAAAGTCTACTGTATTTTCAAGTAGGAAAATCCGACAGGCCAGGCTGATGCACCATTGAAAAATGTACGGCATAAATGCTACAGTCTCAATGAATATGTCTACTCTTGTTGACAATGTGCCATCTCCTGGTGATGATCCCCAGTCCTCGGTATGTTATCAGTATCACACAAATAGGCACACCAAATACTCAGGCATTAGTTAATACATTGAAATTCTTCATTTACACAATTACATAGCAACCATGCACGAGCGTCGCACCCCCGCTTTGAGCCCTAATGGAAAAGTTAGTGAGAGCATTATGTATCAGTCGCCATTACTGACTGGGACGAGAGGGGAGGGAGCACGGTCTCGGATTACACGCAGCGAACACCAATAACACCAAATCATGAAAACAATCACATTTTGAATAGAAAGAGTTATTCACCGAACGCTCCCTGTGACTTCAAGGACACGAGCCGTTGAGAAATCGTATTTTCTGGAGTAAAATAAGACACTTGGAATGCTCTCTTTTTTCCGTGGTCTCTGGAGCTGGGAGCGACCATGTTAGGTAGGGGAATGGAATTTGGAATGGACTGCATCGAGTTTCTTCATTAGCTGTACTCTGGATAACATTGTCTATGTCAAGTAAATTCCAAATAGTTATATTCAAGATCAAGGGAGGCAACGAAATATTCCGGCAAGGTCCTTGTAGTTTATATTTTGCGCTCAGTGGAAATGTATTGTTCGACTAACACAAGCTAGCTAGTTAGCTAACGTTAGCAGGCTAACCTCAGCCAGAGGATTGGGCATGGCCCGCGAGCTGGCTAGTCATTATTTCCTGCAAATATCATCGATTGGTTGTCATTGTCATAGTTTCTGAATACAATGGCATAGTCAGACGTAGCCTTTTACTGCATGGGTTATTTTAATTGTACCAATAGTGCGCAGATTGAGCACGTTAGCTAGGCCAATTATTAACTTGCAAGCTAACGTTACTGTCTAGCTAATGAACCTAGGATTGTTGCAAGATGATCGTTCATGTGTTGGTTACTCGCAAATTGTCTAGAACAGCGTTGTACTTTTAAATAACCTCTACATCTCGTGGGAGTGGATCGCTTCTGTTGAGTTTTCATCGTGTGCCTCTCTGGCGATGAAATGATTGGTTTTATGTCATTATCATCATTGACGAGGGTTGAGTAGGTCGCACCGTTCAGAACGTAGTTAGCAGACCTCGAATGAAATGTAGCCAGGTACTAGCTACAACTCCTAATGAAGGGAAGGCATACCACGACAGAGTGAAGGTGGTGATGGTTTGTTATTGGCTACCTTCTCACTTGGATACTGCTATTCACGTATCTCGCTGTAATATAGCTACGTTCCTGTTTAATAATAGCGTGGGACCGGTGTAGCTACAGTATTGTGTCGGACGTCAATTTGACTGATTTGATAGTCTGTTTGCTATGTAACATGTCATGATGGGGTGTGTTGCATGATTCTTAGGTGACGGAACATGCACAGTGCAACAAATAACAGCCAGTATTGTTGTCAAAATATGCAATAGATGGCAGGTGCAATAGTCTTCCATGAACCTGCAACAGTAGTATTGCTGGGAGTAAACTGAAACGGAATCCATATTGAATGATGATGAATAGTAGTTTACTTGTGTGTCACTGGTCATTCCACTCAGTGGAAGAAATACGTTTTTTATGGAATTACCAATATTCTGTGGAGAACAAATACACTATGAAAAAAGTCACTGACACTGAACATGGGATTTATTTGTTGTTTTACTCTGACAGACAGTACAGGTTTTTTTTAATCAACAATTGTATTTTCTATTAACAGAGTCCTTTCAGCAGGTTATTGGCTTATGTTGAATTTTTTATTTCACCTTTATTTAACCAGGAAGGCTAGTTGAGAACAAGTTCTCATTTACAACTGCGACCTGGCCAAGATAAAGCAAAGCCTCTAGAGAGGAAATAGCATACTGTTGCTGTTCAGATTTTATCATTAGGCCTGTGGACCATTTGCACCTTGACAATGACTCACGGCAATAACAACACCACCAAATGGCACCCAATTCCCTTGATAGTGCAAAGGTTGTGCACTATAGGGAATAGGGTGCCATTTCGTACGAAAACCATATTAGGCCTATGAAATCAGGTTTTTGGGGTTCTAATGTGTGTGCTTTTCAATAATACAGTTTGTTTTTCAGGGAGGTGATAATAGGGGAGAACCAGCTTCCCTATCGCAGTACGAGGTTCTAGGAGGAAAGGGATTCACCACTAAAGGGACGAAGCCATGATTGTGCAGCACTACCCTATCTAACCAATGGGAGTGGAATGGTAGCTGTGCTGGTGGAAACCTTTCCTGAAAGTGACAAAGCAATGACAGGGGGAATATAATGGCCAAGAACAAGGAGGCACGCCCCCTAACATATGCTGTCAGTGTTGTTGGCCTCTCAGGGACAGAGAAGGAGAAGGGCAACTGTGGCGTGGGCAAGTCCTGCCTATGCAACAGATATGTGCGCTCCAACGCTGACGGCTACTACACTGAGCACACTTCTGTGTTGAGCACAATTGACTTTGGAGGTCGCGTGGTGAACAATGATCACTTCCTCTACTGGGGTGAAGTGCCACACCGAAGTGATGACGGGCTCGAGTGTAAAATTCAAATCATTGAACAAACAGAGTTCATTGATGATCAGACTTTCTTGCCCCATCGCAGCACAAACCTGCAGCCCTATACTAAAAGGGCTGCAGCCTCCAAGATACAGTCTGCTGAGAAGCTGATGTACATTTGCACCGACCAGCTTGGCCTGGAGCAGGATTTTGATCAGAAGCAGATGGCCGATGGGAAACTGAACGTTGACGGTTTTATATTGTGTATAGACGTGAGCAAAGGCTGCAATAGGAAATTTGAGGATCAGATGAAATTTGTCAACAGCCTTTATTCTCAAATGGTCAAATCGAAAAAGCCCATCGTCATTGCTGCAACGAAATGTGACGAGTGCGTGGAGCAGTATCTAAGGGACCTTCAGGCATTCGCTGCAAGCAAAAAGAACCTCCTGGTGGTAGAAACGTCGGCTCGATCTAGCATCAATGTAGACCTGTGTTTTAATGCGTTAACCCAGCAGATGGACAAAACAAGAGGCAAACCCAAAACCATTCCTTATTTGGAGGCCTACAAAGTTCAGAGACAGTTGGTAGCCACAGTGTCCGACAAGTTTGAAAAGCGGATTGTACAAACTGTCAGAGATTATCACACAAGTTGGAAAACGGTGAGTAACATGTTGAAAAACCACCCTGACTATGAGGAATACATCAACCTGGAAGGCACCCGAAAAGCTAGAAACACCCTCAACAAGCACATAGAACAGCTGAAGCAGGAACATATCAGGAAAAGGAGGGAAGAATACCTCTTGAGCCTGCCAAAAATTCTCAATAACTTGCTTAACAACTTGGAAGAACTCGAGAACCTGAGCTGGTCAGAGGCTCAAAGCATCTTGAAGAGCAGGGCCGAGTTTCAATTCTGGTTTGTGGTGCTGGACAACACCCCGTGGGATGAGACGGACCAAATTGACAAAGTCAACGACAGAAGAGTCCCTTTTGATCTCCTCAAAACGTTGGAAGGGGAAAAGATTTATCAGAACCATGTCCAGCATCTGTTCTCAGAGAAAAGACGGTTAGAAATGAAGGATAGATTCAAGAAGACGTTGGATCGAGTCCATTTCATCAGCCCTGGACAACCCTGGGAAGAGGTCATGTGTTTTGTCATGGAGGACGAGGCCTACAAGTATATCAGTGAATCTGATCGCAGGGATGTTTACAGCCAGCATCAGCAGGAAATAGTTGAAAGGGCCAAAGATGAATTTCAGGAAATGCTTTTTGAACACGCCGAGCTGTTTTATGACCTTGATTTAAACGCCACCCCAAGCTGTGACAAAATGAGCGAGATCCACACAGTGCTCAACGAGGAACCCAGATACAGAGCCCTGCAGAAACTGGCCCCGGACAGGGAGTCGCTTCTCCTCAAGCACATCGGGTTTGTCTACCACCCCACAAAGGAGACGTGTCTGAGCGGACAGAGCTGCGTTGACATGAATGTCGAGCAGGTACTGGCTAACAGGCTAGTTCAGCTGGACCACAGTCGCTCTAATCTCTACTATAACAGTGCCAACATTGATAAAGTCAATCTGTGTCTCTTGGGAAGGGAGGGTCTCGCACAAGAACTCGCAAATGAAATCCGAGCCCAGTCCACCGATGACGAGTACACCCTGGATGGGAAAATCTATGAACTGGAGCTTCTGCCTGTTGATGTCAACTCAACGTTGCTCTTTAGCCATACGTGGGCGTCGACCTTCAAACCTCACGGAATCTTCTGTGTCTTCAGCTCCATAGAGTCGCTAAATTGTATTGGCGACTGTATAGGGCGAATCAGGGCAGAGATTGCACAGAACAGGAGAGAGAGATACGCTCAGCCACTGCCATTCATTCTATTCCTAGCAAACCAGAGAGACAGTGTTTGCAAAAATATGCCTATCTTGAGGCATCAGGGCCAACAGCTTGCAAATAAGCTACAGTGCACCTTTGTAGACATACCCTCTGATACTTTTCCGCGGAAGTTTAATGAGTTACAAATTAAACAGGCTCTCAGAGGAGTATTAGAAGGACTAAAGCACAACTTTGATGTGATGAGCCCTCTGCCTTCCATCAAAGACATGTCAGAGACCGACTTGAGGATCGTTATGTGTGCCATGTGTGGGGATCCATTCAGCGTGGACCTCATCCTCTCACCTTTCCTGGATTCACATTCCTGCAGTGCAGGGCAACCTGGCCAAAGTAACACTCTGATCCTCAACAAAATCATTGGTGACAGTCGCAGAAGAATACAGGTCACAGTCCTCTCCTACCACTCCTCCATCGGAATCAGGAAGGACGAGCTTGTCCATGGATACATCCTGGTCTACTCGGCGAAACGCAAGTCCTCCATGGCGATGCTCAGAGCTTTCCTGGCGGAGGTCCAAGACGTCATCCCTGTTCAAATGGTGGCCATCACAGACAGTCAAGCCGACTTCTTTGAGAACGACGAAATCAAAGAGCTCATGACTGAAGGGGAGCACATCGCTACGGAGATAACCGCCAAATTCACAGCTCTATACTCTCTGTCTCAGTACCATCGGCAGACGGAAGTCTTCACGCCGTTCTTCAACGAGGTGCTAGAGAAGAAGAGCAGTATCGAGAGCGCCTTCATGTACGACAGCTCTCGAGACTGCACGGGTGCGAGCGAAGATGTCTTCCCCCAGTCTCCCCACAGTCATTCCCCTGCTTACAATTACTACCCTGACTCAGAGGATGACACCGAGGCTCCTCCACCTTACAGCCCCATCGGGGATGATGTGCAGCTTCTTCCAACGCCTAGCGAACGTGCTAAGTACAGGATCGATCTGGAGGGAAACGAGTACCCTGTCCATAGCACACCTCTCAGTGACCACGAGCGCAACCACAGAGTGCCTCCCCCGGTTAGGCCCAAGCCTATACTACCCAAGTCCAACGTCAAGAAGCTGGACCCCAATCTCCTGAAGACCATCGAGGCTGGGATGAGGAGCAACAGACGACAACGCGGCCCCATGGTCCACGGTGAAGACTTTGAGGCGTCCGACAATTACGCAGACCCCATAGACACTCTCCTGAAATCAAAAGGCTTCACCGACGACATCTACGCTGTCCCGGAGGACACCCAGAGCAGGATTGTCAAAATGCGCAACTCATTTGGGGGGCTTCACGTCTTGCACGGGGATGAGGAGAACGGCTTCGACCGCAAGGCACAGGCCAGCAGGAGGCCCTCCAAGTATAAGCACCGCTCAAAAATACTCTTCAGCAAAACCAAGATGTATCACAGACGTGTCCACTCCGACGTCAGCGATGATGAGTCTGGGCCGGCCATGCAGAAGAAGAAGAAGGGCAGGGCCCATCGGGGCAGTGAGGAGGACCCCCTGCTCTCCCCTGCGGACCCCTGGAAGGGAGGGATAGACAACCCTGCCATCACCTCCGATCCAGAGCAGGATGACATGAAGAAGAAAAAGAAGAAAACGCCAAAGACAAAGGAACCTAAAAAGGTAAGTGTTCTGATTCTTCATCTTCTGTGTAATCGTTTCTTATATCATTTTTTAAAATGTTGTTTTAGATAGGCCTAATACTGTAAAGAGAAATCAAAGCTATTGTACATGTTATATGTAAATGTACATTGTCTAACAGCTGGTCATACAATCCAGTGATCTCAAGCACTACACATGATTACTATGAAAGAGATTCAGAATCGTCTGCACTCATGCAGGGAAGCAAGTCAATGTTTTATCTATCACACTGAGAGCAAACGTGACTTGCAATTTCTGTTCAATATTGCAACATCACATATTCCTGGCCAAACATGCACTCCCATTCCTAAGCAGTTAAGACAAGCTACAACACAAGCAGTGACAACATAATCACAGTTAAATATGACTGCCATATTGCGGAAAACCCTTTCTTTGTCATAGTTGAGGAGTGAGAGGAGATTTATGCAGTTGAAGAATATCTGGGCATCCCACTGTATTGTAGTCTGGTCTGGCTACAGTTGGCCAGATGTTAAAGGCATTTGGAGGCAGGCAGGGTTCCCAGGGCTTGGAGGAAGTGCACTGAGGAATGAATCACTGGACAGCGGGTATGTCCAAAATGGCACCCTATTCCCAATATAGTGCACTACTTTTTACCGGAGCCCTATGAACTCTGGCCAATGTAGTGCAATATATAGGGAATAGGGTGACATTTGGGACATAAGGGAGAGATTGGCCTGTTAGACTAAATTCTCCCTAACTTTATATTTTCACAAAAATACAGTAGGTAAACCATCACAATTACGTTTCAAAGAGCTTGCTTCATTCTTCATTTTGTAAATTATTTTGTCTGCACATAACAGGGCAATCTATCATACAAAAATGTTTTGGCTAAAAGCTAAACTTCATATATTACAATCATCAATCGGTGACAGTACAGTAGCACCACTGCCATGAAGAATGCTCTCATTGTTTGAAAATGTTGCTTCCTTTGATAATCAGGCAACAGAACATTTAACAAAGAACAAAATATTATTTCTTGCAAGGTGTTTTTCTTGAAGAATTGAAATTCAAAGGATTTACTTTTTCTCTGTCTTGAAAACTATGCTGTAATGTTTTCTTTAACTTTGTATTTTTGTGTTATTCACAGCCAAAATCCAAGCCCCCAAAGCCTTTGTACCCACCCACACGGAGGAACTGGGACAGCAACTACTTTGGTGTTCCCCTGCAGAACCTGGTCACCCCAGACCGGCCAATCCCCTTGTTCATTGAGAAGTGTGTGGACTACATTGAACGCACTGGTAGGTTACTTTTTATCAGTTCTCATCTCTGATTTGGGTTGTTGTTATTATTTAAGTGTGTGAGCATGACGCTGTAGTAGTGTGTGTGGGCGTGCCTTCCATTTCTCTCTTGATCATAGACAACCCCAAGTACTGTATGTTTTGCTATTTGGGTCGGAATTCACTAGATTGTTTTGTGGCCGCTGCTAACAAAATGGGGGATTAATTCGTGCTGCCTTTTCACTACTAGCTGACAGTTCTTGGGAGTTCAGTTCTATGATAATATGATAGCTCCTCTGCCCCAACAGACTGGCATGACCTTTATGACGGACCATCATTGGGGTTTTGGTTACTGTTCAGTGTTTCCCCTATATTTATTTAGCAGCGGCACTCCGCCACTGTTAAATCAGTCGGCACTGAAAAAAATAGACACAAAAAACCCCAAATATATACATATAGAGTGAGAGTGAGATTTTTTTTATTCTGCCGAGACTTGCTTTTAAGATCAGTGACAAGTTACAACATCCGATCCTCCGAGAAACCTCCAAGGTAACTAACTAGCTAAATCAAATTGTATTGGTCCCATACACATATTTAGCAGATGTTATTGCGGGTGTAGATAGCTTGAAATCCTGGAAGTGTAGCCAACCCTATTAATAGATGTATAAATGTATGCCCCAGGAAGACCAAAGCCATCAACCCACCGCTGCTTCAAAAAATCCTAGGGGAAAGACTGCCGTTATTGCATTAGAAACCACTGAATTCCAGGAAGAAGAGAGGATGAATTTATTAGAGCTATGGTGTGGTTCCTTGTAAGGGTCCCCTCCTGTTTGTATCGACTTAACCTTGCTTAAGATCTGCTGAAGCGTTTACTTGGTCCTTTTAATTGTTGGATCTCATATAATGTTAGGGGTTAGTCTAGTGATTCATTAATTTGGCCCATGGGTTTTAAACAAGCTTATTCACTAAGATGCCCAGCTACATTTGTTCATAATCCTTTAGTAGTCAAACTTAGCATTGTAGCAATATTGTTTCCCTTTGCAATGAAACAAAGGTCTTGACCCGCCTTCATTTCTGCAAAGTGCATCAGTCACCAGCTGCAAGCCTTGGGCATGGTGAATGATTAAATGGAATTTGATGTTGATATATTTGGAAATCTCATTGGCCATTATTGTCTAAGCACTTAGCCTAATGCGAGAAAGGGCAATATTTTGAAGGCAGCAGCAGAAATCTCCCTCTAGGGTATTGGTTATGATATCTGATTTGTAAATCTGCAGTTCACAGTAGTGTCTGGAACTGGAAACGATATCCTCTCTGAGCTTAGTGAACCCGCCATGCAGAATTCGTTTTTTCCTAGATATAAAAAAGTGGTTTTCCATTCATTTTGGGGGGTTGAATGTAATCTCAGAGCATATGTTACCCCAAGCAAGCTGGGTAAAAAAGCTGATTATTTTGTTTGCTTTGAAGTCAGTGGAATAGAGCAAAAGTCTGAATTAATTATAGTAGTAGTCATTGGAAACTGCCTGCTATTGCTTTCAGGGGCATTGTGCCCCCCTACTTCCCTTTACCATGCTTTGTAGCTGACCACCATATTCAATGGAAACATTGACTGGTAGGCCTACTAATCAATACCCAGTGAGTGAGTAGCTTAGTAGTCGGTCTCAAACAAACCAGCATGGTGGTAAATTTCACACGGTCCGAGTAGCCTAGTTTGTGGCCAAAAGAGATTGGCTTCTGTTGGTTTCTTATGACAATTGTGATGAGACTCAGACAAGGCCTGAATTTAGCTCTGGGGGCCTTGGTTTCCACTGGACTGGAAGTCCTGTGCTAAGAAAATAGATATAATAGGTGGCAGACTAACATTGGATCACTGAACATAACATACAACAGCACAGTGCTGCAGAGTGCAGGAAGAGTAAGGCTGGTTTCATCAAGAGCCTGAAGAATGCTGAAACAAAATGAGCAATCACATTCAATTAACAGACACCCAGGGCAGCCCATTTTCTCTCTCTCTCTCTCTCTCTCTCTCTCTCTCTCTCTCTCTCTCTCTCTCTCTCTCTCTCTCTCTCTCTCTCACCCTTTCCCTCCCCTGTTGCTATGGGCCCTCTCATCTCTCCACATCACAAAATGGAGGAAAGAAAATGAAAGAATTAATGACATGCTGCGTAAAGAAACATGTTCAGACTGGCATGCTGACTAGTAGCTAATCTTGGGTTATATATACAGTACCAGTCAAAAGTTTGGAAGCACCTACTCATTCCAGGGTTTTTCTTAATTTTGACTATTTCCTACATTGTAGAACTATTGTGAGGACATCAAAACTATGAAATGACACATATGAAATCATGTAGTAACCAAAAAAGTGTTAAACAAATCAAAATATATGTTATATATTTGAGATTCTTCAAAGTAGCCACCCTTTGCCTTGATGACAGCTTTGCACACTCTTGGCATTCTCTCAACCAGCTTCATGAGGTAGTCACCTGGAATGCATTTCAATTAACTGGTGTGCCTTGTTAATTTGTGAAATTTCGTTCCTTCTTAATGCGTTTGAGCCAATCAGTTGTGTTGTGACAAGGTAGGGGTGGTATACAGAAGATAGCCCTATTTGGTAAAAGACCAAGTCCATATTATGGCAAGAACAGCTAAAATAAGCAAAGAGAAATGACAGTCCATCATTACTTTAAGACATGAAGGTCAGTCAATCCGGAAAATGTCAAGAACTTTGAAAGTTCAAGTACAGTGGCAAAAACCATCAAGCGCAATGATGAAACTGGCTCTCATGAGGACCGCCACAGGAAAGGAAGACCCAGAGTTACCTCTGCTGCAGAGGATAAGTTCATTAGAGTTACCAGCTTTAGAAATTGCTGCCCAAATAAATGCTTCACAGAGTTCAAGTAACAGACACATCTCAACATCAACTGTTCAGAGAGAATCAGGCCCTCATGGTCAAGTTGCTGCAAAGAAACCACTGCTTAAGGACACCAATGAGAAGAAGAGACTTGCTTGGGCCAATAAACACAAGCAGTGGACATTAGACCAGTGGAAATCTGAGTCCAAATTTGAGATTTTTGGTTCCAACCGCCGTGTCTTTGGGAGACACAGCCGTGTCTTTGTGAGACGCAGAGTAGGTGAATGGATGATCTACGCATGTGTGGTTCCCACCGTGAAGCGTGGAGGAGGAGGTGTGGTGGTGCTTTGCTGGTGACACTGTCTGTGATTTATTTTCGAATTCAAGGCACACTTAACCAGCATAGCTACCACAGCATTCTGCAGCGATACGCCATCCCATCTGGTTTGCGCTTAGTGGGACTATAATTTGTTTTTCAACAGGACAATGACCTCCAGGCTGTGTAAGAGCTATTTGACCAAGAAGGAGAGTGATGGAGTGTTGCATCAGATGACCTGGCCTCCACAATCACCTGACCTCAATCCAATTGAGATGGTTTGGGATGAGTTTGGGATGACTGCCGAGTGAAGGAAAAGCAGCCAACAAGTGCTCAGCATATGTGGGAACTCCTTCAAGACTGTTGGAAAAGCATTCCAGGTGAAGCTGGTTGAGAGAATGCCAAGAGTGTGCAAAGCTGTCATCAAGGCAAAGAGTGGAAAATTGTAAAAATAAAGAAAACCCCTTGAATGAGTAGGTGTGTCCAAACTTTTTACTAGTACTAGTACTGGTACGAGAGAGAGATTTGTTTCCCCAGGGATTCCCAATAGTAAGGAAGGAGTAGCCTGCTCCCTTGATGCACTTTTTCCATTAGTGGTAATGGAGGCCTGTGATGTTCACAAACAGCCATGGGCAGATAAAGCCATCTCCCTGGATCACAGAGAAAGTCAACAGTCAAGTTAACCCATACCAGATGGATGAGGGGGGTCACAATAAGGGATGACTGTCATCTCTGAATGACATTTGTGTACGTAAAATGTAGGCTATACAGTAAGTAAAGGAGATTAATGCATTGGTATTCTATGAGCAAACCAGTATTTACTCCTTGCTACACTGAACAAAATATAAAAGCAACATTCAACAATTTTAAAGATTTTACTGAGTTACAGTTCATATAAGGAAACAAGTCCATTTAAATAAATTCATTAGGATCTAATGCATGGATTTCACATGACAGGGAATACAGATATGCATTTGTTGGTCACACATACCTTAAAAAAAAGAGATCAGAAAACCAGTCAGTATCTGGTGTGACCACCATTTACCTCATGCAACGTGACACATCTCCTTCGCATAGTTGATCAGGCTGTTGATTGTGGCCTGTGGAATGTTTTCCCACTCCTTTTCAATGGCTGTGCGAATTTGCTGAATTTTGGCGGGAACTGGAACAAGCTGTTGTACACGTTGATCCAGCATCACAAACATGCTCAATGACATTTTCAACTTCCAGGAATTGTGGACAGATCCTTGCGACATGGGGCAGTGCATTATCATCCTGAAACATGAGATGATGCCGGCGGATGAATGGCACAACAATTGTCCTCAGAATCTCGTCACGGTATCTCTGTACATTAAAATTGCCATAGATAAAATGCAATTGTGTTTGTTGTCCGTAGTTTATGCCTGCCTATACCATAAACCCACCGCCACCATGTTCACAATGTTGACATCAGGAAACCGCTTGCCCACACGACACCATACACGCTTTCTGCCATCTGCCCGGTACAGTTGATTTGTCCGTGAAGCGCACACTTCTCCAATGTGCCAGTGGCCATCGGAGGTGAGCGCTTGCCCTCAAGTTGGTTACGACGCGGAACTGCAGTCAGGTCAAGACCCTGGTGAGGACGACAAGCACGCAGATTAGCTTCCCTGAGACGGTTTCTGACAGTTTGTGCAGAAATTCTTTGGTTGTGCAAACCCACAGTTTCATCAGCTCTCCGGGTGGCTGGTCTCAGACAATCCCGCAGGTGAAGAAGACTGATGTGGAGGTCCAGGGCTGGCATGGTTACACGTGGTCTGCGGTTGTAAGGTCGGTGGACGTACTGCTAAATTCTCTAAAACAACGTTGGAGGCGGCTTGTGGTAAAGAAATTAACATGACATTCTCTGGCAACCGCTCTGTTGGAAATTACTGCAGTCAGCATGCCAATTACATGCTCCCTCAAGACTTGAGACATCTGTAGCTTTGTGTTGTGACAAAACTGCACATTTTAGTGGCCTTTTAATATCCCCAGAACAAGGTGCACCTGTGTAATGATCATGCTGTTTAATCAGATTCTTGATATGCCACATCTGTCAGGTAGATGGATTATCTTGGCAAAGGTGAATTTTGTGCACAAAATTTGAGAGGAATAAGATTGTTGTGTGTGTATGGAACATTTCTGGGATGTTTTATTTCCGCTCATGAAACATGGGACCAACACTTTACATGTTACGTTTTATATTTTTGTTCAGTTTACATTTGTTAGACACACAAGTAACTGAGACCAAATTATCTTTTGCAATACTGACCTGGTTAACACTTCTGTATCAGCCTGCATGTTAAGCCCCCAACCCTCAGTATGTGTCCTGATTGGAAAACCTACTAATCGGACCACCGCTGCTGTACTTACAGATACCAGGCAAGAGGGGGAGCAGAGAGAGGACTCAGACCAACTCAACTGGGATGCAGTTACAATAACCATGAGCCTTTTCAGCATTCAAAGTGACTTTATGCTGAGTGGAAAAGCATCAGTCAGCTCTTTCACAGCAGTGTGTGTTCGTGTGCGTGCGTGTTTAGCCCCTGGATCTGAAGATTGGGAGGGTGGGGGTGGCGACTGAGCCGCGGCGTCCTGTTTATAATTCTCCTCAGTCTCAGGGATTACTCTGCTCCTCAATGGGCCAATGATTGTCAGGCGCCAGCCATGCTAGTTTCTGAGTTACTCGCGCTAGCCGTCAATGTCAAACAATACGAGGAAACGGATCTCGCTCTCGAGAATACTCACTGTACTACAGTCAATATTGAATAGGAAAAAGTTTAAGATTTGTTGGCATATTCTAACTTTGATTAGGCCTCTTATATTCTTATCTAGGTTTGTTTGTATGTGTATATTACATTTGTTTTGTTGAAGTCTTTTTCTGAGTGTCGGAAGTTGAGAGGGAGGGATAAGGTGGTACTGCGACAGTAGCAGCCATAATTAATCATCTTTCCCTTGTTCTTTGAAGTGTCATCTCTGGTGAGCTGTGATACTGCATTGTAGTGTTGCCATCTCTTTCTCTCTCTGTCTCCGTCTGTGTGTGTGTGTGTGTGTGTGTGTGTGTGTGTGTGTGTGTGTGTGTGTGTGTGTGTGTGTGTATATATCGCCCTGAGGTTAGTCACAGCGTGTTGTTCAGGTGATTTGTTAAGGTCGATCCAGGCAGGAGCTTTTAGCCAGGGCCTCAGTGAGCCAGGCCCAGGAGGAGAGCTCAGAGCTGGGTGGAGGGAGGTGCAGTAGTAGGGCCATGATCAGATGTACAGTATTAGCCAAGCCTCCTTTCAATCCAGCTCCAGCAGTAGCTTCAGGGTGGATGGGCGTTGCAGGCCCTGTGGCCCTGTGCTGTGTACTACTGGGGCATGGCTTTGCCTTGTGGGGTTGGGCATGACATGGCAGGCCCTGTGCTCCAGCTAGCAGCCTCTGGGGCATGGCTCTGCCCTGTGATGTGCCTCTACTACCTGCCTGGCTCTCTCCCCTCCAGTCAGATGAACTATGACCCCCCACATGACAATGGGGATCTGTGTCCCTCCAGACTGACTGAATGATTTGTCAGTTCACACGAACAACAGTTATGCATGTGACTTTGGGACACGCTCTTCTCTTTCTACAGCAATACTGGAACTGAGAGTCTGACTTATGCTGGGCTGCTGTTGTGTTCTACTCTTCCTGCTCCACTCCCCTGACCGTTGTGACTCAAGCACCTTGCTGGAGGCCAGCTGCAACTGGGGAATTTTGGTGATGATGTGGCAGACTGCTTTTTCAAGGTCTCCACGGACGGGGCGAACGCTTAGCGGTCCATGTTGAACAAGACAAAGTCCTGTTATTCCCTTTGGCAGCTTGCTCTGCTCCGCTCTCTCCCCTCAGTCTGGGGCCAGAGGATGTCACAGAGGGAGCTTGAGTGAGTTGGATATGACAGAGCTGTCGACTCGACACACATCAGGTCCTGTTCTTCTCTAGCTGTGGCTGCAAGCAGGCTGGGCTGGGTGGTGTTAAGCACTCTTCATCCTACGCCTCTTGCTCTTCTTTCTTCCTCCTCTTCTTCCTTTTCCACCTACTCTTCCTCCTCCACCTGCTCTAGCCTGGTGCTGGCCCTAGGAGGCCCCAGTGTTTTGGGGTCTGTGTATAACAGCAGGCCTGGGTCTTGTTCAGTAGAACACAGTGTTTGCAAAACAAAACGAAAATCTTTTTCTCACTACGCAACATGACCCAGTTCTGCTCTGAGCTGCCTGCCAGTACCACCGACCCTCCCTAGTGAGTCCCCACCACAGGCACCAGGGGTGGCCCTCTCCTTCCTCTTCTGCTGGCAGTCATGTCACATCAGCTTCACAATGGAAGAACAACACATCCTGAACAGAACACTCTCTGCCAACAGGCCCTAAACACTGTACTGGTTCCATCAACCATCAGCCAGCCCTACCCACCTCATAGCAAGGAGCTCAGAAGAGTTCCTCTTTTCTGTTTATCAACACTTAACTGTTGGTATGGTAACCAGGGTCAAATTACCCTGAGTAATGCACTACTGACACACACCATAGGACATTTCTTCTTGTTTATGTAACAGTTTTCATGGCTCTAGGCTGGCAGTTGATCGGCGCTGGCATAGTGGCTTGGCTTGTAGTCCTCCCCACATCACATCGTCGTTAGTATGACAGCGTTAACCAGCGTAGCTACTACACCTTAGGTATTAAGACTTCTCAGGGCTGCTGGAGTGAAGTGTTTGAATGAGCGGATCATTGTGTTAAGCCTCTCTAACACTCCTAGCGTGATTAGCGTGCGTGTGTGTGTGTGTGTGTGTGTGTGTGTGTGTGTGTGTGTGTGTGTGAGAGCGTGTGAACTTATACTTGGTACTTTTCAGAAACATTTTCTAGGATGCCAGCAAAAACGAAAAGTATTGAAAAAGTTAAAGGAATTAAAAGAATGTAGCTAGCTAGCGGTTGATTGGAAAGTCATTCCAATGTGTCATCACCATCAATATCTTTGGCTAATGTAATCAAAACCTGAAAAAGTCCATTTTTAAGAGTAGAATATCAGCAATGCCTTATCATAAACACTGTGTTGCTATTAGTTAAACTTTAAACTGAATTCCTATTACAAGCCTGTTTTTGTTGCTGGCTTAATCCATCACATTTATCTCATTATATCCAGGCAAGGATTTTTAATGGGCCTCGCAGCTGTTAATCTTTTACAATAAGGCAACTAATGTAGCTTTGCTCTGCTACTACTGTCCCTGGTGAGAGAAGAGAATGAGAGCGAGGGAAACAAAAAGGGGCAGGGGGGTGTAGGGAAAGTGGAACAGTGATGTACATCTTTCTCATTTACTGTCACATGCACACATATATAAACTCAGCAAAAAAAGAAACCTCCTCTCACTGTCAACTGCGTTTATTTTCAGCAAACTTAACGTGAAAATATTTGTATGAACATAAGATTCAACAACAGACATAAACTGAACAAGTTCCACAGACATGTGACTAACATAAATTGAATAATGGGTCCATGAACAAAGGGGGAGGTCAAAATCAAAAGTAACAGTCAGTATCAGGAGTGGCCACCAGCTGCATTAAGTACTGCAGTGCATCCCCTCCTCGTGAACTGCACCAGCTTTGGCAGTTCTTGCTGTGAGATGTTACCCCACTCTTCCACCAAGGCGGCTGCAAATTCCCAGACATTTCTGGGGGGAATGGCCCTAGCCCTAATCTACACACACTACCCCATAATGACAAAGCAAAAACAGTTTTAGACATTTTTGCTAATTTATAAAAAGGAAAAAAACTGATATCACATCATACATAAGTATTCAGACCCTTTACTCAGTACTTTGTTTTAGCACCTTTGGCAGCGATACAGTCTCGAGTGTTCTTGGGTATGACGCTACAAGCTTGACACACCTGTATTAGTTTCCAACAGGCTAATATCACACCTGAATGAGAGTTTCTCCCATTCTTCTCTACAGACCCTCTCAAGCTCTGTCAGGTTGGATGGGGAGCGTCGCTACACAGCTATTTTCAGGTCTCTCCTGAGATATTTGATCAGGTTCAAATCCGGGCTCTGGCTGGGCCACTCAAGGAGATTCAGAGACTTGTCCCGAAGCCACTCCTGCGTTGTCTTGGTTGTGTGCTTAGGGTCGTTGTCCTGTTGGAAGGTGAACCTTTGCCCCAATCTAAGGTCCTGAGTGCTCTGGATCAGGTTTTCATCAATGATCTCTGTACTTTGCTCCGTTCATCTTTCCCAGGATCCTGACTAGTCTCCCAATCCCTGCCCCTGAAAAACATCCCCACAGCCACCACCATGCTTCACCGTAGGGATGGTGCCAGGTTTGCTCCAAACGTGACACTTGGCATTCAGGCCAAAGAGTTCCATCTTGGTTTCATCAGACCAGAGAATCTTGTTTGTCATGGTCTGAGAGTCCTTTAGGTGCAAACTCCAAGTGGGCTGTCATGTGCCTTTTACTGAAGAGTGGCGTCCGTCTGGCCACTCTACCATAAAGGCCTGATTTGGTGGCGTGCTGCAGAGATGGTTGTCCTTCTGGAAGGTTCTCCCATCTCCACAGAGAAACTCTGGAGCTCTGTCAGAGTGACCATCAGGTTCTGACCAAGGCCCTTCTCCCCCGATTGCTTAGTTTGGCTGGGCGGCCAGCTCTAGAAAGAGTCTTGGTGGTTCCAAACTTCTTCCACTTAAGAATGATGGAGGTCACTGTGTTCTCGGGGACCTTCAATGTTAGTGTCTCGACACAATTATGTCTCAGAGCTCTATGGACAATTCCTTCAACCTCATGGCTTGGTTTTTGTTCTAACATGCACTGTCAACTGTGGGACCTTATATACAGCAGGTTGAGAGCTTCAAGTTCCTTGGTGTCCACATCACCAACAAACTAACATGGTCCAAGCACACCAAGACAGTTGTGAAGAGGGCACGACAAAACCTATTCCTCCTCAGGAGACTGAAAAGATTTGGCATGGGTCCTCAGATCCTAAAAAGGTTCTACAGCTGCACAATTGAGAGCATCCTGACAGGTTGCATCATTGCCTGTAATGGCAACTGCTTGGCCTCCGACCGAGGGTAGTGCGTAAGGCCCAGTACATCACTGGGGCCAAGCTTCCTGCCATCCAGGACCTCTATACCAGGCGGTGTCAGAGGAAGGCCCTAAAATTGTCAAATACTCCAGCCACCCTAGTTATAGACTGTTCACTCTGCTACCGCACGGCAAGACATTTCTAAAACCTGTTTTCACTATGTCATTATGGGGTATTGTGTGTAGATGAGTATACTTTTTTTTAAAATCCATTTTAGAACCAGGCTGTAACGTAACAAAATGTGGAGAAATTGAAGGGGTCTGAATACTTTCCGAATGCACGGAGTATATTTCAGTCATATTTAGTGCTGAGGGATTTGTGCTTTTTTTTTAGGTTGTTTCGGTTCTACTATCTAAAAATTATCTTGTTTTTCGGTGTCAATAATTTTTTGGGACATTAAATGCACTATGCATTATGTGGGTTGAATGCTGTAACAACACAGAATAAAACAAAAATAAAACAAAGAAGTCCCATGATGGTAGTGACTGCCCATTACTACCCATCATTTATTCACATTACTTTAATAAAATACTTCAAAATATATATTACATTTGTTTTATTTGATGACTTTATTATTTAATTCCAAGTCATCATCTCATCTCTATAAAGCTGCTGCCTATGACGTCTGACAAAATCACTATTTTAGTAGTTCTTCAAAGTAAATAAGGAATTATTTTATGACTGCTGAATACCAACTATCGATCACTTACATCATGTATTTCAGGTAGAAAGCTTGTGAAGCATTTACTTTCTATTCCTCTGTTTGTTCTTTCTCTCTTCTCTCAATCAATTGTGTTCTATTTTGTTAATTGTAGGCTACTGTCTGTCATTTTTGCCTCAATGTATTTCATGATGTGTGTAACAACGTGCACAATGATGTGCCAAATTGTGATTTAGTGTGTTATTGTAGGGTAAGCATTAGATTAAGAAGCCTCAATATTTGCAGCCATAAAGGTGAAAATATATGTCTAGGTGCTGATCGATCATCAGAATTGTGGAATAATACTAATGTTAAGGTAGGATGTGAATGGAGAAAGCTGATCCGAGAGCAGCGCTGTATCAACACATGCTCCAACGACACACTTAATGAATGTTCTCTCCACGAGGTGTTTTTCTGACCCTAGGTTTTCTGACCCTAACATGATAAGCTTGTCATTATGGATTCCAATACCTGTCTCTGTTCCTTCCTCTCATAATTAGCCCGTTTCTGCCCAGGTATGCTGTGTGGCAGTCAATCCAGTCAGCCTGGCTGCAATCCAGTCAGCACTGGCAGAGGAGGATAGAGAGGGAGGAGGAAAGGGAGGGAGGGATGAGTGAGAGGGAGAGAGAAGGAGTTCATGTTAATGATTGCCTCCTCTGCTGTCCTCTAGTCAGTGCAGTAGCAGTGTGAGGCCCCAGTTTCCGTGCCTCCTCTCCTCCCTCCTTCCCTCATTCTGCTAAATCTTCTCAAGTACCAAGGGAGCTGCTTTCTTACTGCCTGCTCTGCTCTAGTTATACACATTCTTGATAACACCTTATGTCCACAGACAGACAACGCTCTACTCCGCTCTGCCAACTGGGCTTGATGTCTATGAGCTCATCCTTTACTCTTTTACTCCTGGCCCAAATGCCTCTGGATGAAGGTAGTGCACTATATAGGGAATAGGGTGCCATTTGGGATGAACCCTGGGTCAGTGTGCTCAGCCCCAGAGAAGAGAGGAGCAGTCATGTGTATTGTCTAGAGTATCCACCTAAGCTTGTCATCAACATTTACAGTATAATAGTTTTTTACCCTGGACTGTTGGGTTAAAGTTCATACAAGGAAATCAGTCACTTGGAAGCCAGGCCCAGCCAAACATAATTTGTTTTCCCCCACAAAAGAGCTTTATTACAGACAATTTTAGAGTGGCCTTTTATTGTCCCCAACACAAGGTGCACCTGTGTATTATTCAGCTTGTTGATATGCCACACCGGTCAGGTGGATGGATTATCTTGGCAAAGAAGAAATGCTCGCTAACAGGGATGTAAACAAATGTGCGCACAACATTTTAGAGGAAATTAGCTTTTTGTGCATATGAAACATTTCTGGAATCTTTTATTTCAGCTCATGGTACATGGGACCAACACTTTTCATATTTTTATATTGTTGTTCAGTATAGTTAGCGATGGTATCCTACTGTATTATGCATTTCTCCCAAATGCCTGCCTACCCATTCCCTTTTCTTTATTACATTATTTTGTTTTTTTACCCCTTTTTCTCCCCCAATTTCGTGATATCCAATTGGAAGTTACGGTCTTGTCCCTTCGCTGCAACTCCAGTACGGACTCAGGAGAGATAGAGGTCGACGCAATGCGTCTTCTGAAACATGACCCTGCCAAGCCGCAATGCTTCTTGACACACTGCTCACTTAACCCGGAAGCCAGCCACACCAATGTGTCGGAGGAAACACTGTACACCTGGCGACCGTGTCAGCGTGCATGCGCCCGGCCTGTCACAAGGAGTCGCTAGAGCGCGATGGGACAAGGACATCCCGGCCGGCCAAACCCTCCCCTAAACTGGACAATGCTGGGCCAATTATGCGTCACCTCATGGGTCTCCCGGTCGCGGCCGGCTTAAAACAGCCTTGGATCGAACCCGGGTCTGTAGTGACGCCTTAGACCCCTGCACCACTCGGGAGGCCCTTCTAGTGCACTACTTTTGACCTCGGCCCATAGGGTGGGCTATTTGGGATACAGACTAGTTCACCCGTCCCATCTCCTTTCCTCTCCCGCATTGCATGGGGCTGGTGATTTATGGGCACAGAGGGCTGCAAGGAAGGACAATTATTAACACACTAGGCTGGAAATGTATGAGTCGGCTAGGATGCTCTGGTCTCTTAACACAATGTATTTAGTTAGTTACTGTTACCTCTGCGTCCCAAATGGCACTCTATTACCTACATTGTGCACTACTCTGTGCTGTTGTCAAAAGCTGTGCACTATGTAAGGAATAGGGTGCCATTTGGGAAGTAAGCAAGCACTGGCCTGAGGATGGAATAGGGCCCTAGACTCCAGTCCAGACAGAGTAGGTACTAGTTACAAACGACCAGAACATTTCACCACCACAACAGTCAAGTTCATTTTGCCGATGGTAGCTTCCTCCTTTTATCTTTCTGACTGAATTAGAGTCCTTGTCATGAACAATGGGTTTAATAAAACACTGTTTATTTTGTTATTTTTGTGGAATATGGATGTGAATCTGTGGCCTACTGTAGATACTGATGTAGGATAGCATTAGGTCAGGAAGATTGTGAAGATGGGCAATGATGGTGAAGTTCAACTCTCAGCTCTGCCACCTGACTGGTTTAACAGCATATTTCTCATGCCATTGTTACCTAGAAGAGTTTGACAATTTTGATGCCAGAGGTCCTCAATGTTATTTAGCCTGGAAATTAAACTAAGGGAACCCTGTTGTAGGCAGTATTTCCCAAACTGGCATCAGCTCCAAGTGATTTTAATTTTGAAAATCTGTTCAAAAAGTGATATATATATATATATATATATTGTATACAAATGTAAGCAAGGTTTGAATTAAAATGTTTTAGTCAAATATCTGTTAGGGCTTCTTGCGGTCAATTTGCAGTCTACAAATTATTTGTAATTATGTTTTGGCCACCTGACCATCTGCTCAAGAAAAATAATTGTCCCGTGGCTGAATCTAGTGATCCCTGGCCTGCAGGTTACCATATCTAAGCCTAAACTCTGTCTTTGTGTTCAACAACAGTGTTAACTGTTATATCTGATAACTAGCTAACTGCTGGCCTTTTTGTACTATCATCATGGGACAACCAGAGGCCAGGTGGAAGAGGTTTTTATTCAGTTATTGGAGTTTATTGTTGCCATGGTAATAAAACGATCCTAGCAGCTGTCCAGCAGTTAAACTAAACACTGTAGTGGATCGTTCCACAGTTTCTACGGCGATATGACTACTGAGGAACTAACTGTCGCCCATCCAAAAGGATATCAGAAGATTTATCTACCGCTGGAGGTTCGATTTAATCACATTTTGAAATGCAAAAATTCCAGAGCTGCCATCAGTCTCAGGTATTTCCTGAAGTTGTAGTTGTAGGGTGAGCCTATGTTCTGTACTAGCCTAGTCCCAGATCTATTTCTGCTGTATTGCACCTGCAAACTCCATAGGAGTTGGCATTGACAAGACCACACAAACAGATCTGGGTCCAGGCTAGCTCCGACTTCCAGACCCAGACAGAGTGAGTGTAGTAGTAGTGTTGGTGGAGATGGTGGTGCTGAGTTAGAGTATTTAGGGAGGAGGACAATAGAACATCCGGCATGTAGAACACATCTAAATTCGGATCACTTCCCCTTAGCACTTCCCTCCCTCCCTCATTTGGCTGCAACCTTCCTCCCAGTCATTCGACTAAATAAAGCAGGAAGGGTCACATCCAGTCAAAAGCCTCGACCCGTCGGCATCCACACACACACACACACACACACACACACACTAACTAAAGCTGCATCCTGGTACAGATGAACTGGTGTCTAAATTACAACCATGAGGTGTGTGCATATATCAGCTAGACAGGACTGTTCCCTTGCCAGTCCCACAGTTTGAGGTCCGTTTTTCCTTAAAACCAGGGTCACACTCTTCTGTGAGTGTTGTTTCAATGATGGCATGGCAACAGCCGGAAAAGTCATGATGTGGGGTGGAACTAACAGGTGCTGCGACCATAGAAATAGAATGACTGGAACAATTAGGCTACATTCTATTTCTATGGCTGAGACCTGTGTCTATGTACAGTGCCTTCTCGAAAGTATTCACTCCTCTTTACTTTTTCCACATTTTGTTGTGTTACAAAGTGGGATTAAAATTGAATGTCATTTTTTTGTCAACGATATAAATAAAATACTCTGTCAAAGTAGAAGAAAAATGTGAAAATGATGAAAAATAAAACACTAATATATCTTGCTTAGATAAGTATTCACCTCCGAGTCAATTAATGTTAGAATCACCTTTGGCAGCAATTAGTGTCTTTCTGGGTATGTTTCTAAGAGCTTTGCACAGCTGGATAGTACAATATTTGCACATTATCAAAATTCTTCAAGCTCTGTCAAGTTGGTTTTTGATCATTGCTAGACAGACATTTTCAAGTCTTGCCATAGATTTTCAAGCAGATTTAAGTCAAACCTGTAGCTTAGACACTCAGGAACATGCAATGTCGTCATGGTAAGAAACTCCATTGTATATTTTACCTTGTGTTTTAGGTTATTGTTCTGCTGAAAGGTGAATTTGTCTCCCAGTGTCTATTGGAAAGCAGACTGAACCAGGGTTTCCTCTAGGATTTTGCCTGGTCTTAGCTCTATTCCGTTTGTTTTTATCATACAAAACTCCCTAGTCCTTGTCGATGACAAGCATACCCATAACATGATGCAGCCACCACCATGCTTGAAAATATGAAGGGTGGTACTCAGGGATGTGTTGTTGGATTTGCCCCAAACATAACGCTTTCAATTCAGGAATAAAGTTAATTTCTTTGTCACATTTTACTTAGCTGTTTTACCTTAGTGCCTTACTGCAAACAGGTTGCATGTTTTGGAATATTTGTATTCTGTACAGGCTTCCTTTTCACTCTGTCATTTAGGGAAAGGGGATACCTAGGTTAGGTGTGTGGAGTAACTATAATGTTGTTGATCCATCCTCACTTTTCTCCTATCACAGCCATTAAACTCTAACTGTTTTAAAGTAACCTTAAGCCTCATGGTGAAAAAACAGTTTCCTTCCACTCTGGCAACTAAGTTAGGAAGGATGTCTGTATCTTTGTAGTGACTGGATGTATTGATACACCACTCAAAGTGTAATATTTTTATTTTATTTTTATCTACCAATAGGTGCCCTTCTTTGCGGGTCATTGGAAAACCTCCCTGGTCTTTGTGGTTGAATCTGTTTGAAATTCACTGCTCGACTGGGGGACCTTACAGATAATTGTATGTGTGGGGTACAGAGATGAGGTAGCCATTCAAAAATCATGTTAAACACTTATTTCACACAGAGTGAATCCATGCAACTTATTATGTGATTTTTTTTAAGCACAGTTTTACTCCTGAACTTATTTAGGCTTGCCATAACGAAGGGGTTGAATACTTATTGATTCAAGACATTTCAGCTTTTCAATTTTAATGGATTTGTAAAAATGTTTAAAAACAGAATTCCACTGTGACATTATGGTGTATTGTGTGTAGGCCAGTGACAGAATATCTAAATGTAATCAATTTAAAATTCAGGCTGTAACGTAACAAATTGTGGAAAAATTCCAGGTGTTTGAATACTTTCTGAAGGCGCTGGATGTAGAGCAAGTCATTAGACTGTGGTATTTAGCTTAGCACTGGATGTAGAGCAAGTCATTAGACTGTGGTATTTAGCTTAGCACTGGATGTAGAGCAAGTCATTAGACTGTGGTATTTAGCTTAGCACTGGATGTAGAGCAAGTCATTAGACTGTGGTATTTAGCTTAGCGCTGGATGTAGAGCAAGTCATTAGACTGTGGTATTTAGCTTAGCGCTGGATGTAGAGCAAGTCATTAGACTGTGGTATTTAGCTTAGCTCTGTCTTAGCATGCCTTCGATCGCCTCTCAGAATAGACCCTAACTTACATTGAGTGGCTTTTTAAATGGCTTCTAATGGTGGTTACAGGAAACATTATCTTCACTGGCTTCAAATGAACGAGTGGTCAGAGGAAACAAGAGCATAAGTTAAGAATGACAGCATTAAGAGGGAGTCAGTGTTACGCTCCATAAAATGGAAGCTCTTATCTCTATCTTATCATGCCATGGAAATGTCCTCAGTGCTGCTCTTGTGCAGTGCTTTCTCTGTGTGTCTGTGTAGCACGCTTGTGTTCATGCTCCTGCCCTGCCTGTGAGCTTACATTCTGCTGACAGTGTCAGGAGGGGCCTTACACCGCCGACCAGACACACACAGACAGATTGCACAAGGACCAATTGGGAAATACTTTCCATAAGACGTTAATGTCATAACTAAGCTAGGGCTGTGTCCCAAATGGCCCTATGGGTTCTGGTGCACTATATAGGGACTTTGGGGCGGAGCCTAGTAAGTCCTGTGCAGTGTGTGATTCACCTGGATTGCCACCTGTCATTTATCTGGCTTCCGGTGAGCAAGAAATTCAGCACCAACCTGTTCCTCTGCGCCTGTACTCCTGTGCTACAGTATTATACAGTATGAACCCAGTGTGTCATCACATCAGTCTCACCTTGAGTGCTGTAAGAAAGGATCTGCTCTGACATGTTACAGCGTCTCAGGAATATATAGGCCCACGCTGTGTGTGTGTGTGTGAGAGAGAGAGAGAGCGCCCGGCTATAGTATAAACCGCCTCAGTGCTGCTGCTCAGTGTATGTGCTGCAAGGTCACACCCACTGCAGTTTGTCATTGCAGCGAGCACAGACAGAGCGCACATTTACTGCTTACACACACACACCCACAGAGCTTGCATTATGCAGCTGATTAGATGCTCCCCAAGCGCTGTCCTCAGATCAACTGGAGTGGTCTGAGGACATCCATCCAACTGGCAAACTGATCAGGCTAGCCGCTAGGCTGCTCGTTGCTGCCTCCTCAAAGCATGGCCTCAGGATCCACAAGCTTTAACTGTGTCTGTCCCTTCCTCCCTGTCAACGTGTGTGTGTGTGTGTGTGTGTGTGTGACGGTTCAGCCATGCTTAATGTGGCTGTGTCTGCATTTACATTTTTCTCTGATCTGAAATCACTGCTGGAGGGAAAACTGCTTTAGACTTCTATCCTTTTCCCAGTGGAAATCAAACTGTTGATAGCAGGTCAACTAGTAGGCCGTTTTTTTGTACTTCATAATATCTCTCTTATTTTGTCTTCCAGGACTTAATACAGAGGGCCTGTATCGTGTGAGTGGAAACAAGACTGATCAAGACAATATTCAGAAGCAGTTTGATCAAGGTAAAACATGTCTGCAACGGTCAACTCACTTTAACTGTCAACTGCTCTTACAACATTCTTTTCTCTTTTAAAAGCTAATTTTTCCCTTATTGTCTTCAAAATACTATTTTTTTTTGTCACGGATTCATTACGCACACCTGGCCCCTATTCCCAGTGATTTAGTAATTGTATACGTGTGTCCATTGTCCTGTCGATTATTGTTACAATGTCCATTGGTTCATGTGAGTACCTGTGCTGTGTGTTTTGGGTCACGACAAGGCTGTCGTGCCCTTGTGGATTGCGCAGATGATTATGGATCTCGTCCCGTGTGTTAATCATTGTGCGCCTGTGTTATTTATTCGAGGTACTCCTCGCTCTTTTGTTTGGGTTTCAACCCTGTGTTTTTGAATAGTGTTTGTTTGGTCTTCGTCCCTGTGCCTTTACACGGCACGCCGTAATTTGGGTACAATAAAAAAAACAATTACGCATTCCTGCGTCTGTCTCCCGATCCCTTCAAACCGACGTGACATTTTTGCCCTTATTGTCTTGTTCTTGTTATTTAGAAACTGAACACATTTAAATCACACCGGTTCATTAAGATGTCAGAAGGAAAGGGATTGGTTGAGAAAACCAATAATGACTGTTTCCAACGACTTTATATTTCCCTCCTAATTGTTTAAATTCAACCACAAGGATTATGGATGTTTGTCCATGAAAGAGCTGGACTAGGTACAGTATTTGAGTGAATTACTGTGAATCAATGGGAGTCTTAAACCACACATGGGAAGGCTGATTGTATTAACCTGCCAATTAGGGATGGATGGGTATGTTGCATAATATGATTTAGAATAGATGTTGATATAGTCCCCATTCGGCTGCATAGAGATCCTTCTGCTCCCTTCCTCCCTCGCTTGCTGGAAAAATACTGGTGTGTGTATATATAGTGCAATTTGACCTGGACGGGGACAAATTGACTTACACAAGCAATCAATTAATTGCATTTTTATTTTCTGCCTGGAATTGAATTACTGCATAGGCTCACCGGTTGGTTGTATTTCCCTGAGGGGAACGATGGCCATAGATTTAGTTTCTCCCGTCTGTAGCCCCATTGTAAGATCCGTTTCCCTTTTTGTTTTCATCCATCTTTCAAATCCAATACCAGTCAATCTGAGCCATCGAGCTGTGCAAAAGGGCTGGGTTGAAAAAAATCTTCCTTCCACTGAGTGGCCAAATGACTTCCTATCCATGAGACACAGTTTGCCCAAAAGAGACACTATGGGCATCAATCTGCCTGCTGGCCCGGAACCATTAGTCCTCCTTCCACCCGCGCTTCTTCTTCCTGTCTCACCCCCTCTCTATTTGTCTTCCTCTCTCCTTCTTCTCTTCTTTCTTTCCACCACAGGAATTTGTGAATTAAGTGCATTTTTCTCCCTCTCTTGCCCTTTCTGCTGTCTGGGAGAGAGATCTACTCTGACAGCTGTCAGTTCACCTTAGGCCCTGTCCTGCCCTCACTAGCTCTTCCTTCTCTCACCCCCACCCCCTCTCCTCCTCTCCTGCTCTCTCTTACTCCCCCGCTCTCCTTCACTCGCTCCCTCTCTCTATTATAATAATAATAATAGTATTAATACATATGATTTTTTGGTGTTTTTTTAAAAACCCTTTGAGTACTGTTAACTTTCTTCCCCTCACCAGTCAAACCCTGTCCCTCTCTCTCTCCCCCCCTGCAGACCACAGTGTTGACCTGATAGTGATGGACGTGGCTGTGAATGCTGTGGCGGGGGCTCTGAAGGCCTTCTTCGCTGACCTTCCTGATCCTCTCATCCCCTACATTCTGCACCCGGAGCTGGTGGAAGCAGCCAGTGAGTACTGTACTGTCTGTCAGTCCGGAGAGCTGACCTGGGTTTAGATAGTATTTTGTTTCTTTCAAATGCTTTTAGCTATGCTTGGTTGAGCTTGCCTAATTCAATACTCCCAAAAGTGGCAGAGCAAACCCTGCCAATCTGGCACTCTCAGGCAGGCTAAATTAAATGCTATTCAAAGAAAACAAATCTTATATCAACCCATGTCTGGTCTGTAGAGGCCAGTGTCCTGACTCAGTAACTAACAGCTGTGGGGAGGGTTGACACCCAGCACCTCAGCCCTCCTCCCCTAAAATCCCACCCAGCAGCTAGAGAAGACGAGGTCAGCCAGTTCTCTCTCTCTCGATGGGTTTTAACAGTTTTTCCTTTTGTCCTGCTCAGTTCATTGTGTCGTTTATTTTACTGTCACATTTCAGGTGCAGCCTGTTCTGTTTTTGAATCTCAAGTGTACTTTAGCTGGTAGAATGTAGCAACACTTCATGATGTTGGATGTTTGCCATGGAGGGTGATGGTGTTATATTCCACAGTTTATAACTACAAGCAGATGTGAACGAAACTTAGTATTACCCTGTGGCTTATATGCTTTATATTACGTCTCAGGCAGTGTTTCTCTTACCATTTATACACTTGAGTGTACAAAACCTACTATTTCCATGACATAGGCTGACCAGGTGAAAGCTATGATCCCTTATTGATGTCACCTGTTAAATCCACTTCAATCAGTGTAGATGAAGGGGAGGGGACAGCGGCAGGCCATTGATGAAAGAAAAGGAGGCGGCCACGAATTGTTACGAGAATTGTTCACCTTACAGAGTTCCACTATTTTGAGCAAAAAACAAGAAACTGCAGTTGCAATGGGCTAAGTAACAAAAACACATGACACCGGAAAATTGGAAATACATTGCCTGGTCAGATGAATCCCAGTTCCTGCTGTTTCACGCTGATGGGAGGACTAGGGTATGGAGAACCACATGAGTACATGCATCCATCATGCTGCATGTCAACATTGCAGGCTGGTGGTGGTGGTGTGATGGTGTGGGATGTGTTTTCATGGCACACATTGGGCCACTTGATAAAAGTAGAGAAATAATTAAATGCCACAGGATATCTGAACAACATTGCCAATTAGATGCATCCCTTCATGGCAGCAGTGTATCCATCTGCAAATAGATTTTTTCTGCCGGATAATGCCCCATGGCACAAGGCTAGGATTGTCTAGGAATGGTTCCACAAACATGACAGTGAATTCAGCTTACTGTAGGCCTGCCCACTCACCAGATCTCAATCCAATTGAGCATCTGTGTGATGAGATGGAACGAGCTATTTGGAGTAGAGATCTACTACCAGCCAACTTGACACAACTGTGGGAAGCATTGGAGTCAATGTGGACCAGCATCCCTGTGGAACGCTTTCGACACCTTGTAGAGTCCCTGCCCCAACGAATTGAGGCTGTTCTGAGGGCAAAATGGGTGCAACTCGATATCAGGAAGGTGTTCCTAATGTTTTGTACACTCAAATATATATATTAGGATTACCTCTATCCTTTCCTCTCCCATCTAAAAGCTTTTGCCTTCAGTTGAACATTTTGGTTGAAGAGGCATTAGCTGTTGATTTGGGGACCTTTGCGTCTTGTTTGCTAAGTTATCAAGGTACAAAACTGGTGCCAGGGCGGGGTATTTCACTACACTCGCAATAACATCTGCTAACCATGTGTATGTGACCAATAAAATGTGATTTGATTTGGTAGGGCAGGTCTGTGCCTCTTGAAGCAGTAGTTGGTGAGTGGGTGTAGTTTCCTCCATGCACCTCATAGTGTCTCCCTTAGTACCATCCAGTCACCTTCTCCTCTCATAAAGTCAGCTGGAAGGAAAGCAAGAGATAAATAAGAGATGCTGCTGAGATACTTGCCTTTTCCTGTCAGTACAAACCGCTCACCTTCTCTCTGAATGGATGTATACACACTTGTCTCAGTGTTTCTGCTGTAGAACTACACGCCTGCATTAATATTCCAACCCCAGTTATAATTCACACGTTTAAGTCGCATCACACTCAGCTCACAGCCGTCTTACTGAAAGAAGAATTCCTGCTCAAGGACAGATTTTCATGCATCTGCATTATTTCCCCCCCCTGCCTGGTTGTCTATGTGGGCGTCCCAAATGGCACCCTAGTCCCTATATAGTGCACTATTTTTGATGGGCCCTGGTCAAAAGTAGTGCACTAAATAGGGAATAGGGTGCCATTTGGGCCACATACTGTGTGTTGCTGTAGGATATCATCCTTGCTTGAGTCATCTAATCCTGGGCTTGCAGTAATGTATTACTGATCACTGTTGAAACCAACCTAGCAGCCTCCTTCCTCACTGTCTCGCTGCTGCAGATTAATGTCCCAGAAATAGGTCCCCTCCCTCCAGGGGAGAGTAGAGAGAGGGAGGGAGGGAGGAGAGAGAGGCCATTGGTTGGTTTCAATGAGGGGGGGAAGAGAGAAGTAGACAGACCTGGAGCTTGCCTCTCAGGGGTTTGAGCAGCTCTGCAGAACTGAGCATTTCCCTCTGATAATTGTGCAAGTAGTGTAATGTGGAGGTGTTTGGAGGACTTCCAAGTCTCAGGTTGCATCCCAAATAGCACCCTTTCCCCTATGTAGTGTACTACTTTTGACCAGGGCCATAGGGTAGTAGTATCATTATATAGGGAATAGGGTGCCATTTGTTATGCAGCCTGTCTCAGTCCGGGCCAGCCTTGGTGCACCACGCTCAGTTCTGGGGCAAGTAGCACACACACACATTCCTTTTGTGACGTTCTGACTTAGGGATCTTAATGGTTAACCGCTAATCGGTTAGCCGGCAAAAATACATTTGACCGGTCATGCTTTTCAGTCTAGGTTAATTTGCATAATTCAGTGGAATTAAATTGTCTCGTGTGTATTTTCGTTAGTCGTCATGCACACAGCATAGAGTCTAGTTTGAGGAGCGGAATGGCCTATCAGCTGTCAGACAGCGCTAGACCAGCTGGTACTGGAGTGAAACAGGCTTTTATAAGCCCCAGTCATTGCGCAACAAATAACAGTTGTAAATGCAGTTGTGTGTTAACTGTTTTGATGGCCATGATTAAAAAGAGCTACAATTTTTATTTCTCAATCTCAACTCATAGTTAAAACACGCTTCCCATTTGAGTGTGTTACGTACGCCTCTTGGAGGAGGGAACGCAACACCCTGCTACAGCGGGCCAAAAAAGTATTTAGTCAGCCACCAATTGTGCAAGTTCTCCAACTTAAAAAGATGAGAGGCCTGTAATTTTCATCATAGGTACACTTCAACTATGACAGACGAAATGAGAAAAAGAAATCCAGAAAATCACATTGTAGGATTTTTTATTTATTTATTTGCAAATTATGGTGGAAAATAAGTATTTGGTCAATAACAAAAGTTTATCTCAATACTTTGTTATATACCCTTTGTTGGCAATGACAGAGGTCAAACGTTTTCTGTAAGTCTTCACAAGGTTTTCACACACTTACTGGTATTTTAGCCCATTCCTCCATGCAGATCTCCTCTAGAGCAGTGATGTTTTGGGGCTGTCGCTGGGCAACACGGACTTTCAACTCCCTCCAAAGATTTTCTATGGGGTTGAGATCTGGAGACTGGCTAGGCCACTCCAGGACCTTGAAATGCTTCTTACGAAGCCACTCCTTCGTTCGGGCGGTGTGTTTGGGATCATTGTCATGCTGAAAGACCCAGCCACGTTTCATCTTCAATGCCCTTGCTGATGGAAGGAGGTTCACTCAAAATCTCACGATACATGGCCCCATTCATTCTTTCCTTTACACGGATCAGTCGTCCTGGTCCCTTTGCAGAAAAACAGCCCCAAAGCATGATGTTTCCACCCCATGCTTCACAGTAGGTATGGTGTTCTTTGGATGCAACTCAGCATTCTTTGTCCTCCAAACACGTGAGTTGAGTTTTTACCAAAAAGTTCTATTTTGGTTTCATCTGACCATATGACATTCTCCCAATCCTCATCTGGATCATCCAAATGCTCTCTAGCAAACTTCAGACGGGCCTGAACATGTACTGGCTTAAGCAGGGGGACACGTCTGGCACTGCAGGATTTGAGTCCCTGGCGGCGTAGTGTGTTACTGATGGTAGGCTTTGTTACTTTGGTCCCAGCTCTCTGCAGGTCATTCACTAGGTCCCCGTGTGGTTCTGGGATTTTTGCTCACCGTTCTTGTGATCATTTTGACCCCACGGGGTGAGATCTTGCGTGGAGCCCCAGATCGAGGAAGATTATCAGTGGTCTTGTATGTCTTCCATTTCCTAATAATTGCTCCCACAGTTGATTTCTTCAAACCAAGCTGCTTACCTATTGCAGATTCAGTCTTCCCAACCTGGTGCAGGTCTACAATTTTGTTTCTGGTGTCCTTTGACAGCTCTTTGGTCTTGGCCATAGTGGAGTTTGGAGTGTGACTGTTTGAGGTTGTGGACAGGTGTCTTTTATACTGATAACAAGTTCAAACAGGTGCCATTAATACAGGTAACGAGTGGAGGACAGAGGAGCCTCTTAAAGAAGAAGTTACAGGTCTGTGAGAGCCAGAAATCTTGCTTGTTTGTATGTGACCAAATACTTATTTTCCACCATAATTTGCAAATAAATTCATAAAAAATCCTACAATGTGATTTTCTGGATTTTTTTCCCTCATTTTGTCTGTCATAGTTGAAGTGTACCTATGATGAAAATTACAGGCCTCTCTCATCTTTTTAAGTGAGAGAACTTGCACAATTGGTGTCTGACTAAATACTTTTTTGCCCCACTGTACACGCAACTCCCCGTGGAGTGAAAGAGGTATGTGACTGTAGGTGCGGGTAAGGGTGACAAAGGCAGAGAATTTACCGTTTACAGGGAACTTATTCCTTCACACGGTAATTTTTGGGAAAAGGGGCTGAACGGAACCAAAGAAAGTAAAAGTCAAAGCCCCCTCTCCTTCCTTACCTGCCTACCCACAACTTACCTAACTTACCGCCACCTGGCGCGCTCACCAAAATACAGGGGGTGGTCCATCCAGGTCTTACCTAGTGTGCATAGACAGTAAATACTACAGGTTATGTATGCCCGCAGGCCTCTTGCCTAAGCACTCCCTAGGTGCCTTCCCCTCCCCCCCGCCCGGGAACAAACACAGAAAAATACAAACAATTCAAATAATCAAAACGGTCCTTTGGACATAAACATACTTCAAAGTAGCCTAGTCCAAATCCAACAAGACTTCCTCATGCAATTAACCAGCATTTCGCTCCTGTTTCATTGGTTTTCATATCAACTTTATTTCGTTGTCCAGAAGCCAAAGGCACCATCCTAGTTATATTAGCAGCCCATCCTAGTTGTTGCTATTAGATCAAATCAAATGTTATTTGTCACATGTGCCGAATACAACAGGTGTAGACCTTACAGTGAAATGCTTACTTACAAGCCCTTAACCAACAATGCAGTTAAGAAAAATACCTAAAAAGGTAACAAATAATTAAAGAGCAGCAGTAAAATAACATTAGCGAGGCTATATACAGGGGGTACCGGTTAATTGAGGTAATATGTACATGTAGGTAGAGTTATTAAAGTGACTATGCCGAGATAATAAGAGTAGCAGCAGTGTAGGGGGGGGGGGCAATGCAAATAGTCTGGGGTCGCCATTTCATTAGATGTTCAGGAGTCTTATGGCTTGGGGGTAGAAGCTGTTTAGAAGCCTCTTGGACCTCAGGAAGCTTGGCCCTGGTGATGTACTGGGCCATACGCACTACCCTCTGTAGTGCCTTGCGGTCGGAGGCCGAGCAGTTGCCATACCAGGCAGTATGCAACCCGTCAGGATGCTCTCGATGGTTTAGCTGTAGAACCTTTTGAGGATCTGAAGACCCATGCCAAATGAGGACTCCAAGGAACTTGAAGCTCTCAACCTGCTCCACTACAGCCCCGTTGATGACAATGGGGGCGTGCTCGGTCCTCCTTTTCCTGTAGTCCACAATCATCTCCTTTGTCTTGATCATGTTGAGGAAGAGGTTGTCTCGTTGTTGTCGGTGATCAGGCCGACCACTGTTGTGTCATCGGCAAACTTAACTTCTCAAGGATCAGTGGGGCGCTAGCGGGCTCCTCCCGACACTACCAGGTAAAATGTAAAGCGCCAAATTCAAAATCCAAAAGTTGAATTATTAAACATCCACCAATATACAAGTGTTCCATACTCATCAAAAGCTCTGTTTCTTGGCAATATCACAGCGTTGTCAGATTTCAAAAAGGCTTTACGGCGTTACGAAAGCAGCACATTTCATTGTTTGAGGGTAGCACCTCACATATTTTTCCAATAGCCATGTATCGATTAGCCATCATGGCACACACATAACACATTTCACAGCGAAAACAAATCAATTACCTGTTGAAGAACTTCTGCTGAGGTCATCCTAAGTGTCCAACGAAGACAATCCATGGTTCTTTTGTTAGAAAAAGTAACGTATTTTATCCATAAATCCTCCATTTGGTTCGCACGTTATAATCAGAAACGACAGCCTCCACTAGTCCATTGAAACGTGACGCGAACTCGTTCAACTTATACCTATAAACTTGTCCAAGAACATTCAAACATAGTTTTAAATGTATCCTTAGGAACACTTTTACGTATATTTAAAAAAGACACTGCGCGCTTTCACGGGAACGCGCCCAGCCTACTGTTGTCATCAAGTGGGGACTTCCTTGTTTGGTCTTTTTCTCTGGTCTAATTCATCCAAAATGGAAAAAATACACTGTCTCGAGACTGTTGACATCATAAGGAAGCGACGTGTACTGCATTCATATGCCTTTCTATGGTCATTTTCATTAGGGAGGGGTTCCCAAATGAGCAATGTGTCAAAATCCCTTTTTCCAGGACAGAAATTCCTCGGGGTTTCGCCTGCTATATGTGTTCTGTTTCGTTCACAGACAAATGGTTAACACTTTTGGAAAATTCAGAGTGTTTCCTATCCAATGGTACCAAATATATGCATATCCTATTGTCTGGGCCTGAATGGGAGGCATTTTACTTTGGGCACGCCAGGCTCTCCAAAACGGTCACCTCATGCACCCATCCCCAAGAAGTTAATGATGGTGTTGGAGTCGTGCCTGGCCGTGCAGTCATGAGTGAACAGGGAGTACAGGAGGGGACTGAGCACGCACCCTTGAGGGGCCCCCGTGTTGAGGATCAGCGTGGCGGATGTGTTGTTACCTACCCTTACCACCTGGGGGCGGCCCGTCAGGAAGTCCAGGATCCAGTTGCAGAGGGAGGTGTTTAGTCCAAGGGTCCTTAGCTTAGTAATGAGCTTTGAGGGCACTATGGTGTTGAACACTGAGCTGTAGTCAATGAATAGCATTCTCACATATGTCTTCCTTTTGTCCAGTTGTGAAAGGGCAGTGTGGAGTGCAATAGAGATTGCATTCATTGTCCTGGTAATCCGTCTGGCCCTGCAGCCTTGTGAATGTTGACCTCTTTTAAAGGTCTTACATCGGCTGTGGAGAGCGTGATCACACAGTCGTCTGGAACAGCTGATGCTCTCATGCATGTTTCAGTGTTACTTACCTCGAAGTGAGCATAGAAGTCATGTAGCTCGTCTGATAGGCTTGTGTCACTGGGAAGCTCTTTGCTTCCCTTTTGTAGTCTAAGTTTGCAAGCCCTGCCACATCCAACGAGTGCCAGAGCCGGTGTAGTAGATTCGATAGTCCTTAGTCCTGACGCTTTGCCTGTTTTGATTGTTTGTCTGAGGGCATAGCGGGATTTCTTATAAGCTTCCGGGTTAAAGTCCCGCTCCTTCAAAGCGGCAGCCTTACCCTTTAGCTCAGTGGTGATCTAGTTTCACAGTGTTGTATCTTACCTGTTCAGATGAGTGATGACGTATTTAAACACCTCGTTGCCTGTAATCCATGGCTTCTGGTTGGGGTATGTACGTACAGTCACTGTGGGGACGACGCCATCGATGCACTTATTGATGAAGCCAGTGACTGATGTGGTGTACTCCTCAATGCCGTTGGAAGAATCCCGGAACATATTCCAGTCTGTGCTAGCAAAAAACAGTCCTGTAGCTTAGATCCCCCTCTTTGTACGTTTCTCCCAGAGGTTTTCATCTGTCAGATGGAACCACTCGCATTAGGTGTGCTGTTTATAACAGTGGTTTCCTGCTAATAGCATTTTGATAATGACGTTTTATTGGCTGCTTCATTACAGCATTTGCATGCTCAATAATAGTCTATAGCCTTTTGACTGGAAGACGATAGGCTTGCTGTTGTTGTATGTGTTCATGAAAAATGTCTGTTCCTTGCATGCATAGTATTTTCTGTTGGTCACGTAATTTGGAAAAAATGTAACTGTTTGTTGACCAGTTAATGAGGGTTGGTTAGTCAGCAGCAAAATTGACTGAAGTTTGCATCCCTAGTTTTGACAATATTGATTAGCTTAGTAGTCTCAGCCAGGTGACCTCCATAACGGTCCTGGGGTCAGAGTTTTTGACAGGCTATGATAAGGTATTTCTGAAAGGTCTAATATTAGACTTTATGTTAAATGCTTTTTGAAAGGTTTGATATGCTAATGCATGGTTTGTCCCTACGTCTTTTATTACTTGGCAATATTACATGGAATTAGGCCTACTCATCTAAGATAGTGCTGCTATTATTAAACAGATAGTGACAAGAAAATCACAGAGACATTGTGCCCCCAGATGATACCGACAGTGCTGTATATGCTTAAGGCCCTAGCTAGTGTTTTAGTGTGTTTGATGTGTGGGTGGTTATTGGCAGCCCCGTCGCCTTTGTGCTATTCCTTTTCTTTTTTTCTTCTTCTCCCAAGAGAAGGAATTAGTAAAAAGCTAACTCTGTTCTCCTCCTCCTTTCAGAAATTGTGGACCACATAGAAAGACTTCAAGTGCTGAAAGAAATAGTGAGGAAGTTCCCTGCTGTGAACTATGAGGTGTTTAAATACGTCATCACTCATCTGAACAGGTAAGGGACAACACTGTTAAACTGGATCAGAAAGTGTCTCAGGCTGCCTTCAACTGACTGATACTGGGGGGAATCTGAAGTAAGCTGTGAAGTATACATGGTGTTGGTTACGTGATTGTAATCATGAAATCAACCATGTCATACAGTCATGTAGTTGGACCGAGTCGTGTTCAGTAGGGAGAATTTAGTTTGAAACTGAGAGATACTACCTGAACATCTCTATTTCCGTTGTGATACACTATATGATCAAAAGTATGTGGACACCTTCTCGTCAAACATCTCATTCCAGAATCAAATGCATTAATATGGAGTTGGTCCCCTCTTTGCTGCTATAACAGCTTCCTCTCTTCTGGGAAGGCTTTCCACTAGATGTTGGAATATTGCTGTGGGGACTTGCTTCCATTCAGCCACAAGAGCATTAGTGAGGTCGAGCACTGATGTTGAGCGATTAGGCCTGGCTCGCTGTTGGCGTTCCAATTCATTCCAAAGGTGTTCGATGGGGTTGATGTCTGTTTGGACCTCGCTTTGTGCACAGGGGTATTGTCATGCTGAAACAGGAAAGGGCCTTCCCAAAACTGTTGCCACACAGTTAGAAGCACAGAATCATCTAGAATGTCATTGTATGCTGTAGCGTTAAGATTTATCTTCACTAGAACTAAGAGGTCTAGACCGAACCATGAAAAACAAACCCAGACCATTAATCCTCCTCCACCAAACTTTACAGTTGGCACTATGCATTGGGGCAGGTAGCGTTCTCCTGGCATCTGCCAAACCCAGATTTGTGAAGCATGATTCATCACTCCAGAGAAGTGTTTATACTGCTACAGAGTCCAATGGCGGCGAGCTTTACACCTCTCCTGGCGACACTTGGCATTGCGCGTAGTGATCTTAGGCTTGTGTGCAGCTGCTCGGCCATGGAAACCCATTTCATGAAACTCCCGACGAACAGTTCTTGTGCTGACGTTGCTACCAGAGGCAGTTTGGAACTGGGTAGTGAGTGTTGCAACCAAGGACCGACGATTTGTACGCGCTTCAGCACTTGGCGGTCACGTTCCGTGAGCTTGTGTGGCCTAACTCTTCATGGCTGAGCCGTTGTTGCTTCTAGACGTTTCCACTTCACAATAACATGATGAGTTAGGTCACATGACGGTGCAGCGTTGAAAATCACTGAGCTCTTCAGTAAGGCCATTCTACTGCCAATGTTTGTCTATGGAGATTGCATGGCTGTGTGCTCGATTTTAAATACCTATCCACTAATTTGAAGGGGTGTCCACATACTTTTGTATATATCGTGTAAATATTGTTCTTGAGACAGGGTTCACTTCTCTGTATCCCACTCTAATTCTGTACCTGTCTAAATAAAGTACAACATAAGTAAGGTTGGAATAAATCTATTAAATTGTGTTTCCCCAGGGTGAGCCAGCAGAGTAAGACCACCCTGATGACGGCAGACAATCTATCCATCTGCTTCTGGCCCACATTGATGCGTCCCGACTTTGAGAACAAGGACACCCTCTCTACCACCAAGCTCAACCAGTCGGTAATCGAGTCCTTCATCCAGCAGAGCCACTACTTCTTCTACGGCGGAGACATCCAGGAGAGCTCCAGCACCGAGAGCACCCCACCACCCCATCACTGTCACAGCATGGTGGAGGCCCTGCTGCCCCTGCAGCTGCCCCCTCCTCTCCAGCCCCAACAGATCCAGCACAGTATGTCCCTGCAGCCTGACCCACTCATATAGACCCCCCCAGAGCTCCAGAGCCCCACCACCCAGGCCTCGAGTCCCAGGATCGGAGGACCCAGGTGGGGTAGGGAATAGGCCAGGCTGGGAGTGGTGCTGCCTGGTGGGGTTGCATGGGGTGATGTGTCCTCCCTTCCCCCTCACTATGAAGTCCCTCTGACTACAAAACAACAACATTACATTATCACCTTGTTTTCTGCTCCCTTTGACTGACTGGATTCAGGGGTGACTGACTGATCTAGCTATCCCCCAGGAATAAATAAAATATTGCATTTTTCTTCTTTCAGTGCCGTACCTTTACCCGGTTTCAGACAGATATGACATTGAGGGTTGAGACTGTCCACCCGTTACTCTGGTGATGGAACACCTACCTTAATAAATACGCTGTATGCCTCTAGGAGGGGGGCACAAACATGTGATGCGGAAGTTATTTGTTCAACTCTACACCTTGCAAAATATGAGGGAAATATATTTATGATCGTTTTTTTTTTTGTTTATTCGATTTTTAAAAAAGTCTGTCAAAAACCTTTCATTCATTCAAGTGAACTTGACATTACATGATGCACAATCTGTTATAATGCTTCTACCAGTGTAGACATTTGGCCATGATGATATTGGATTCTTGTTTTTTTAGCAGTATGATTTTTGTTTTTAAAGGGTTCGAGGGAAAGAAAGACAGTGAAAGTTAGCAGGCTGGTGCTGTGGTCTTTGTCTCTCACCCGGCTCTCAATGCCTCGTAGGGGACTCTACATGAAAGACTGACGGTGTCACTGAGGCTGTACTGCACCAGGCTGGGACATAACAGACAGACAGGCAGACAGACTGCCTGGCCTCCTCTCTATCTCCTATTGGAGCAGAACTCATGCAATTCCTGAAGCTTATTGAAGGGAGCATCCCACTACTAGAACCCTAATGGCACATCTCTGCGTTAACTCTGAAACAAACGCATTACAAAGCAGTCTGGGGTCTTTTTCTTGTTCTGTTATTTTTTGTTTGTTTAATTGATTGAATGTCTCGGTGGTGGTGCTACCCACCGAAAAGAGACATTTGTGTTGTTCTTCTGTTTGTTGAAAGAAATGTGCATGTCTTTTGTCACTAAAAATGATGATGATGAACGATTAAAAAAGACAACTTACAACTCAAGATTAACAGCTTTCATTCAGATCATATTTTTTATCTAACTTGATTGAGGGAACATTGAAACGGGGGTCAAATTGTATGTATTGTTCATTATTTTTATCATGCAAAGATGTCAATTCTTAATATCATATTTTGGTTATATGTCTAATTGTTTCCCTTAAATAAGAGGGAAAGTATATATATTTATCAGCAAATAAGATTGCTGATATAGCAAAATACCATGGGGTACTGAAATTCTGTATAATCTTGTAAAACCTACTATAATCAGATTTCTTTGGTATGATAAACATTTTGGGTTAGATTAATTGTACTTAATTCCCTTCATTTTATGAATACAGACTCATTGCTTCTTTGTAGATGGTACTGCATTTTGTTTTGCTGTAAGTAAAAGATGCTGCTTAGAAAGTTCTGGAAAGGAAAAGTTTGTCTTGTGATGGAATGAAACAGATTGACAGATAGAAGACATCTTCAAGACTATTTCTGTGACTGAAATGGCACACTATTCCCTACGTAGTGCACTACTTTTCACCAGAGCCCTATGGACCCTGGTCAAAAGAAGTGCACTATATAGGGAAGAGGGTGCCATTTCAGACGCAGACGATTATTGTTGTTATTTTTCTCTATAGAGACACTCTGGGGTTGGGGAGAGAAGGGATGGTGAAAAGAAGTGTGAAGCAGCTGCTAGGTAGAATATACCTTTTGTGTAGTTTCAATAAAACAACTTTATTTGTTCATAAGATCTGCCTCATTCAAGCCAGTGTACAAACTCTTAAGATTTTAACATCTGCTATGTATTATAGTAAATAAATGATTTTGAGAGAAAAAAAATCAAGAGTTTGGTTTCATTTTTTCCCACCTTAAGTCTAAATGGTGTTGAAATATGCTCTTGTGTTTCTAATACAGCTGGTAATATTACAGGGCTTGGTCAGTGCTGGACTGACATGCTATAGTATGAAGGTCATATAAGGTAGCTGAAGAGCAATGCAACACAATCAACATGTGACAGGACTGGAGTCATATTCATTCATTCTTCAAGCTGATATATGTTTAGTGCAGATCCTGCTTTGAGTGTCAGAGTGAGTGTTTGATGTCCCGGTCACACATCTCCCCAGGTGAGAAGTGATGAAAGTACGCCACCTAGTGGGGAAACATTCTAGCAGCAAAATGAAAATATGTATTTTACAATAAAATAAAGTTTGACTGATTGATTTGCTCAAATGTATCATTATTTAAATGTCTATTTCAATAGAATGATCACAAAAAAAGTAAAATTAAAAAAAAAATAGAAGCAACATGCACAATCTGTGTTTCTGGTCACTGTTTGGAAAGGTAATTTCCTTAAGTCAGATACTTCTATTAAGTAATTTTTTTATTTTACCAGGTAAGTTGACTGAACACATTCTCATTTACAGCAACAGCCTGGGGAATAGTTACAGGGGATATAGTCATTCCCCATTTTACTAGGCAAGTCAGTTAAGAACAAATTCTTATTTTCATTGACTGCCTAACTGCCTTGTTCAGGGGCAGAACGACAGATTTTTACCTTGTCAACTCGGGGATTCGATCTAGAAACCTTTCCACTTACAATCGTCCACTCTCCTCCCCTTAGCAGTCGTCACTTCCGGTTCTCGTTCCAGTCTTCAAATAATCACTATTTTTGGGCTTTGCCTTATCAGTTGTTAGTTGAATATTACATTTTACAATCGAGGTATAGACACGTATAACGCCTCATAAGAGAGGAAGAGGCAAAGCAAGAGGATTCTCCAAAATGGTTCAGCTGTGACATCATCTCTCAGTGCAGTGCATCTCTCAGGGTCTCTATGCTGCAACCTGCTGATATGTCATCTCTCAGTGCAGTGCATCTCTCAGGGTCTCTATGCTGCAACCTGCTGATATGTCATCTCTCAGTGCAGTGCATCTCTCAGGGTCTCTATGCTGCAACCTGCTGATATGTCATCTCTCAGTGCAGTGCATCTCTCAGGGTCTCTATGCTGCAACCTGCTGATATGTCATCTCTCAGTGCAGTGCATCTCTCAGGGAAAATGTGGATGTCGAAAGGAGTCTTTTAACACTAGAAGCGCTGGAATTCAATAGGGTCCAGCTACAACGTCATCTCTCAGAGCAGTCATCCCTCAGGAAAAGTGGGGGTGTCGAAAGGTGTGGGCGTTTGGAAAGGAACCCTATAAGGAGAAGTGGGGCGTTTGGAAAGGAACCCTATAAGGAGAAGTGGGGCGTTTGGAAAGGAACCATATAAGGAGACCTGTACCTGTTTATAGCCCATCTGTAAATAGCCCAACCAACTACCTCATCCCCTACCGTATTTATTTATTTATCTTGTTCCTTTGCACCCCAGTTTTTCTACATTGCACATTCATCTACTGCACAGTTTTTTTTTACCATTCCAGTGTTAAATTGCTATATTGTAATTACTCTGCCACCATGGCCTATTTATTGTCTTACCTTCCTTATCCTACCTCATTTGCACTCTTTGTATATAGATTTCTTTTTTTCCTACTGTATTATTGACTGTATGTTTGTTTTATTCCATGTGTAACTCTGTGTTGTTGTGTGTCGAACTGCTTTGCTTTATCTTGGCCAGGTCGCAGTTGTAAATGAGAACTTGTTCTCAACTTGCCTACCTGGTTAAATAAAGGTGAAATAAAAATAAAAATAAATAAAGTGGGACGTTTGGAAAGGAACCCTATAAGGAGAAGTGGGACGTTTGGAAAGGAACCCTATAAGGAGAAGTGGGGCGTTTGGAAAGGAACCATATAAGGAGAAGTGGGGATTTTGAAAGGAGTATTTGAACACTATAAGCACTGGAAGATAACTACTAAAACCGCCATGACTTGATATTTCAATTATTAGTGTTATTTCAAATATTCGACCATAAATAATACATTGTAAAATGAATGCATTTTTCATAAGTTAAGGTAGCTAAGATTAGCTAGCGTTTCCATTTACGAACAACTTAACGTTACTTACATGGCTACCGGTAGGTAACGTTCAAAGACACAGCTCAAAATGAGTGAATAGAATTTTTTTTGAAATTCCTTACCGTCATCTCTGGAGGCCATGCCTAACGTCCGATAACCCAAACGACGTCTTGATTGGCACCTTTCGAAACCCCACTTTTCCTGAGCGATGCACTGTACTGACAGATGACATATCCGTAGGTGGCAGCATACAGACCCTGAAAGATGACTGCTCTGAGAGATGATGTCGCAGCTGGACCCCTCTCGGATAACTGGGCCCAAAATCGGTCTTCTCCATCAGGTGGCTTTTTATTTATTAATATTTTTTTTGCCAGGAGTTTTTGTATGGAGGTTAATGAGAGTGTCGAATTTGGTTTAAAAAAAAATGTCATGGATTATTTGCTACGTGTGGTTTATTTGATCATATTTCAGTTTTGTAATGATTAAGTTGTTACCAGTGTACTGATGTAAGTAGGACACGTGACATCCTGGCAACTTGGAGAAAAAAATAACTTTATATGGAGTTGTGCCTGGTCGCCACTAGTTAACACAAGCGTAAAGTCATAAACCCTGCATATTTCAAAAATTCCCCTTCTTTAAAATGTGATTTCAAACCTAACCGTAACCACCCTGCTAACATTATGCCTAACCCTAACCTTAAATTAACACCAAAAAGCACATTTTGGTTTTCATTCATGTTTAGGATAGGCTGTAGACAATTTGGACTTTGTGGCTGTGGTAACTAGTGGCAACCGTTGCGCCTGTTTTTCCTACACGTGTAACTGCCCTCTCATTGGCTAGAATGGTCCCACCTAATTTGAAGACATTTATTTTCATTATTAAATGGGTCACAAGAGTATCTGGTCAATATAATGTATATGTTATGTATTGTATTAATGTTATGTATTGGCCAATGAGAGGCTTTGAAGTCACCGGTCGGCCCTATTGGCACACCTCAGAAAAACAGTCCCCCATAGGGATGAATGGAATTCTAGTGTTTCGTTTAAATGTTTCAAGGACAAAATGACGTTTTTAAGTATTTTCTGTTGTTGTAGTGTGGACAGTAACATTAGTACTTTCTCAAAAATATACTTTAAAGAAAAAAAATGTATATGTTTTTTATGTTTGGAGGCGCCGTGGCTTCAAAACAGCGCACTTTATTGAGCTATAAAAATGGAAACATAATTGTAGTGCGTTTGCTGTTTTAATTCTGAGAGAAGTGTAAGAAAGGCACAGTGCACACCAGCTATAGTATGATAGCCAACATTTCCAATGTGCAGTTGACAATCCTTTATCAGTCTTTATCGAGTGTAACAAGTTATAAATATCGGCTAGCAGTAGTCCTACGTAGGCAACATGAACCTTACGGTACAACAAACCGGTCAATGGATTTAGGACTCGTGTCCAAGTACCTCTAAGGATGGTTGATACAAAATGTTACAGTTATAAAGTACAAGTATGTTACAGGAATAAAATGCAAGTATACATATTTCTTCGACACTGTAAAAGCCAACTCCACGTTTGAAATGTAAACCATGAAGTACAAGCAGCATGATGGAAGCTTCTCTGAACAGTTGTTCCCCATGATATTCCTTGACGATAGCACATGTCCGCCATCTTGTGTACTGGCCTGGTATTGCCTCGTCATTAGGATATGAATCATGAACTGAAAAGCTTGATGCTTTTGGGATGAATATAAAATATAGAATACAGAATAGATATAGTAGACTAGAATAGATTTGTGATAATATTGCAATGGTTTTTTTTTTTAGCATTATGTTCCATCACGTTCTATGTCAATTATCACAGAATATGGTAATGTACAAATTAATTCTACATTACCAAAAAGAATCATGTTGAACTAATATTATATATAAAAAAAAAATGTTTTGTTGTTGCAGATAAACTATTTTGCTGCATTTGACAATATTTGATTCAAAATAAAATCCTTATACTGTAAATAAAAAAAAAATAGCATCCATAGTCGATCTGTAATATCTGTCATAAACTATCTTTATCTTATTGTTCTAATGTAGGTCTAAAGCACAGTGCAATTGGCAAATATAACTGCTCCTTTCATAATTCAACTGTTACATTACACATAACACATTTTAATGTACAATTTGGATAAATCAATCTATGCTTACTTTGAATAAGTGTTATAAACCAGTACCATTCACCAGTGTTGTGTTCCATGCTGCAGAGACAGGTGAGATAAGAGGAGGGGAGATGTTGTATTGTCTGTGCTGCTGCTTGATGAGGTTGTTGTTTTTACCAGAGAGATCACTTCCTCCTCTGACTAAAAAACCCAGCTCTTCTCATTGCTCAGCCTGCTCCGTTTCTCTCCTCTATAGCCCCTCCCACCCCCAGCCAGGGAGCTCCTGTGGGAGGGGGAAGCACAAGCACCACACTGCCTGGACCAATCATCATGCAGCACCACCTCTCCATTACATCTTAGTTTCCAAGGCGACAGGCAGGGCCTTTCTCCTGAAAGGCACCGCATCATCACCATCCATCCACCGAGGGCTGGTCGAGAGGCAGCAGTAGCAGGCAGCAAGCAGCAGCCCTGCAGTGGGTCACATCAGGCACCTCCCTCCCTCCCTCTCTCGCGCCTCATGTCGCGCTGCAAACCTGTCTCCATCAACACTCAGGAAAAGGAAAATGGAGTAAGAAGAGAAGAGGAATGTGGTAGGTAGGTGCTGGATTTTTTTGTTATGTCTGTGTTTAGCTATTTGTGTTGCGTTAGAGCTGTGTTTTACAGGGAGGCAGTGGCGAGGGTTTGTGTGTGCCTAATCCTCTCTAGCAGGCTGATTTAATGGGCTGTTTGCCGTTAGAATGGGAGAAGGAGGCAGTGGAGAAGAGGGAGCCCCTCTGCTTTGTTAAAGGGGCCTGGCCTGCAGAGCTAGGAGGCTGCCTGCCGCATACACAAACACCCCTGTCCCAGCCCTAGCCCCAGCCCTTGTCCCCAGCTGGGATGGACAATAGCCTGATCATTCCCTCTTTTGACCAGCTATTGGCTGTAGCTATAGGCCCTAGGTATAGGCTGCTACCTCCGTTTGCTTCTGTTCTGTTGCTTTTATGGGATGTGATTGTCATTCTCCACCCATCTCTCTAGGATGTGTGAGGTAGTTTCCCTACCCTTCCCTTCCTTTCTGCAGCTGTATTGGAGTGTGTGTGTGTTTGAGCATGACGAAACAAAACTCCCAGTGAACGTTATTTAGTTAGTTAATACCCCCGGCCCCACCACCCGTCCCTCTCCTCTTGCCTCGCTGCTTTTCAATCCCACCCTGAAAGGGGAAAGAAGAGAAAGGTTTGGCTGAATGTTGCTAGCATCTGTCATCCATCCTCCAGGCACAGCCAGCACAGCCAAAGAGATCTGAGAGGAAGGATGTCCATGTTCACTGTCAGATTCATTATCACAGCATGGGATTAGTACAGCCAGGTCACCCATCATACAAGTCAGTATTTGACTACCGTCCATGTCTGAGGATGTTTCGGGAGATGACGTAGAAACCGGCCACTAGGTTTCGGTTTTGCTAGGGCGTTGTGGACAACAATGGTGAATGGGCATAAGCATCTGCCTCTGATTCCACAGGTTGCAAGTTCAAATCCAGCAATAGAAAGTTGTTTTTGATATATATTTTTTAAGCCTATCCCAAACCTTAACCGTTACCTTAAACACTTGGAGTTAATGCCTGAACTTAACCCTGACCTTAGTTAATGGCTAAACTTAATCTTAAACGCTTCAAGATTTGACGTTTGGAACAACTTTGAAATTTGACGTTTGAGAAACATGGATGAACGATTAATTCTGACAATAGAGACTGTGAGAGCTGGTAAAATTAGTATGGGGCCTGGCTCACTATACATGCTAGGATTCTGGGTTATTATTAGCCTAGCCCGTTGCGCCTTCAGTATGTGCTGCAGTCTCCTAGGTTGTCAATGTTACAGCCTGGTACAGGACTCGACTGGATGATGTGTTTTGGAGGTGTGGTGTCAGATTCAGGAACCATTACCGGAGCGAGTCCCCTGTGTCCTTTTCTCCACCTCCTTCCTTCCCCACACCTCTGTTCACCACGGGATGGGAATTAAGTGTGTGTCGCCTGTGTCTGTGTGTTGGGGTGGGGTCTCACTTGAGGTGGGCTCTCTCTCTCTGTCTCTCTCTGTCTGTCTGTTTCCACCAGCCCCAGAATCCTGTTTGATGCTTTCTGTTGTTGTTATTGTTGCCTCAATCATGACAGGAAAGAGATTAGAGAATGAGTCTGCCATACTGTCTCCTCATCCTGTTGAAACTCTGTTTCCAGTAGCCTTTATCCTCTCCATCGTTAATTCATCAGATCACTGGGACTGGGATGATAATGGACAACATTTAATAGAAAGAGCATCTAGGGTGTGGCAGTCACCACTGATTGCATTCCTACCCTTTTTTACACTATCGTGCTGACCCTAACCAAACCCTCTTGGCTTTTTCCTTTTTCAGCATAGTTCCAGCAAATATGGTAGATGCGAAGCGTAACTAGGCCAGCTCAGTACAGTTTGGCTTGACTCAGTTAGGTTAAATCACATGATGTGTGTGTCAGAATACACTAGAATATTAATAGATGGATAGTAGCCTAAAGGAAGGGGTGATTGACTGATGAGGTCAGGGGTTAACAAACTATTGATTGAGATGAATGAAGTAAAGTTTAGACCTCGGGCCATACTATAAAACGACAGCCTGGTGACATTCTGTCAGCATACAGTTGAAGTCGGAAGTTTACGTACACTTAGGTTGGAATCATTCAAACTCGTTTTTCAACCACTCCACAAATTTCTTGTTAACAAACTATAGTTTTGGCAAGTCAATTAGGACATCTACTTTGTGCATGACACAAGTAATTTTTCCAACAATTGTTTACAGACAGATCATTTCACTTATAATTCACTGTATCACAATTCCAGTGGGTCAGAAGTTTACATACACTTAGTTGACTGTGCCTTTAAACAGATTGGAAAATTCCAGAAAATGATGTCATGGCTTTAGAAGCTTCTGATAGGCTAATTGACATCATTTGAGTCAATTGGAGATTTACATGTGGATGTATTTCAAGGCCTACCTTCAAACTCAGTTCCTCTTTGCTTGACATCATGGGAAAATCTAAAGAAATCAGCCAAGACCTCAGAAAAAAATTGTAGACCTCCACAAGTCTGGTTCATCCTTGGGAGCAATTTCCAAACACCTGAAGGTACCACGTTCATCCTTACAAACAATAGTACGCAAGTATAAACACCATGGGACCACGCAGCCTTCATACCGCTCAGGAAGGAGACGCATTCTGTTTCCTTGAGATGAACGTACTTTGGTGCGAAAAGTACAAATCAATCCCAGAACAACAGAAAAGGACCTTGAAGGTGCTGGAGGAAATAGGTACAAAAGTATCTATATCCACAGTAAAACTAGTCCTATATCGACATAACCTGAAAGGCCGCTCAGCAAGGAAGAAGCCACTGCTCCAAAACCGCTATTAAAAAAAGGCAGATTACGGTTTGCGACTGAACATGGGGACAAAGATCGTACTTTTTGGAGAAATGTCCTCTGGTCTGATGAAACAAAAATATAACTGTTTTGGCCATAATGACCATCGTTATGTTTGGGGGAAAAAGGGGGAGGCTTGCAAGCCGAAGAACACCATCCCAACTGTGAAGCACGGGGGTGGCAGCATCATGTTGTGCGGGTGCTTTGCTGCAGGAGGGACTGGTGCACCTCACAAAATAGATGGCATCATGAGGGAGGAAAATTATGTTGATATATTGAAGCAACATCTCAAGACATCAGTCAGGAAGTTAAAGTTTGGTTGCAAATGGGTCTTCCAAATGGACAAGGACCCCAAGCATACTTCCAAAGTTGTGGCAAAATGGTTTAAGGACAACAAAGTCAAGGTATTGGAGTGGCCATCACAAAGCCCTGACCTCAATCCCATAGAGAATTTGTGGGCAGAACTGAAAAAGTGTGTGCGAGCAAGGAGGCCTACAAACCTGACTCAGTTACACCAGCTCTGTCAGGAGGAATGGGCCAAAATTCACCCAACGTATTGTGGGAAGCTTATGGAAGGCTACCCCGAAACATTTGACCCAAGTTTAACAATTTAAAGGCAATGCTACCAAATACTAATTGAGTGTATGTAAACTTCTGACCCACTAGGAATGTGATGAAAGAAATAAAAGCTGAAATAAATCACTCTACTATTATTCTGACATTTCACATTCTTAAAATAAAGTGGTGATCCTAACTGACCTAAAACAGGGAATTTTTACTAGGATTAAATGTCAGGAATTGTGAAAAACAGAGTTTAAATGTATTTGGCTAAGGTGTATGTAAACTTCCAACTTTATTTGTATATACACACAGTAGTGGACAAAGTAGGCAATTGTCATACTTGCGTAAAAGTAAAGATACCTTAATAGAAAATGACTCAAGTAAAAGTGAAAGTCACCCAGTAAAATACTACTTGAGTAAAAATCAAAAAGTATTTGGTTTTGAATATACTTAAGTGTCATACTTAAGAATGCCCTGCTAAGCTTTCAGAATGTAATGTTTGGGTGTCAGGGAAAATGTATAGAGTAAAAAGTACATAATTATTGTTAAATGTAAATAGTAAAGTACAGACACTCAAAAACCCCACTTAAGTAGCACATACTTTTACTTATACTTCATACCATTGCATAAACAATATAAGTAGTATAGAAGAGTAACTGATTATCTGATAAAAAAAATACATGAACACAAATTATGAGTATGTAAATATGGTGTCTAGTGAGTATTTAGCCAATCTACTATTTGAGTCAGATTTGTCTGGTTCTGGTCAGTATTTTGGTCAAGTATTCACTATACATGTTGTATTTATATTTGGGGCTCTACACTGAATCCGTGAGAGTGGGTCTCTAATCAGTGATTCCAAAATAGCACCAGTCAGTCAGAGAGGGAGGAAGGACTGACTGGCCACCATTATCTCTGACTAATGAATTATTGAACAGTGACTGACTGATCCTGCACAAAGCAAAGCAGGGAAGCAGATCTCTGATTGAGCCAAGCCTTGACATAGCAGATCTGTGTGCATGCGAGTGTGTATGTGTGTGGATACGTGTGTGTGTGTGTGTGTGTGTGTGTGTGTGTGTGTGTGTGTGAGAGAAAGATCTCTAAAATCATATTTGAGATTGTGACTTCCATGCGGTCTCCTCTCCTCCATGTTAGTGAGCCACTCCCTCCTCCTCCACTCCCTCTCTCAGCCAGCCTGGCTCCCTCCCTCAGCCAGCCTGGCTCCCTCCCTCAGCCAGCCTGGCTCCCTCCCTCAGCCAGCCTGGCTCCCTCTGCTGAAAACAGCTTTAGACATTTTTGCAAATGTATTAATATATATATATATATAAAACAGAAATACCTTATTTACATAAGTATCCTGTTTCCATATATCATCCTTGAGACGTTTCTACAACTTGATTGGAGTCCACCTTTGGTAAATACAATTGATTGGACATGATTTGGAAAGGCACACACCTGTCTATATAAGGTCAGATAGTTGACAGTGCATGTCAGAGCAAAAACCAAGCCACGAGGTCGAAGAAATTGTCCGTAGAGCTTCGAGACAGGATTGTGTTGAGGCACAGATCTGGGGAAGGGTACCAAAACATTTCTGCAGCATTGAAGGTCCCCAAGAACACAGTGGCCTCCATCATATTTAAATGGAAGAGGTTTGGAACCGCCAATACTCTTCCTAGAGCTGGCCGCCCAGGTGACCAAGGGAGGGGACCAAGACCCCGATGGTCACTGACAGAGCTCCAGAGTTTCTCTGTGGAAATGGGAGAACCTTCCAGAAGGACAACCATCTTTGCAACACTACAGCAAATCAGTCCTTTATGGTATAGTGGCCAGACGGAAGCCAGTCCTCAGTAAAAGGCACATGACAGCCCGCTTGGAGTTTGCCAAAAGGCACCTAAAGGACTCTCAGACCATGAGAAACAAAATTCTCTGGTCTGATGAAACCAAGATTGAACTATTTGGCCTGAATGCCAAGCGTCACGTCTGGAGGAAACCTGGCACCATCCCTACGGTGAAGCATGTTGGTGGCAGCATCATGCTGTGGGGAAGTTTTTCAGCGGCAGGGACTGGGAGACTAGTCAGGATTGAGGGAAAGATGAACGGAGCAAAGTACAGAGAGATCCTTGATGAAAACCTGCTCCAGAGTGCTCAGGACCTCAGACTGGGGTGGAGATTCACCTTCCAACAGGTTAAAGACCCTAAGCACACAGCCAAGACAACACAGGAGTGGCTTCGGGACAAGTCTCTGAATGTCCTTGAGTGGCCCAGCCAGAGCCCGGACTTGAACCCGATCAAACATCTCTGGAGAGACCTGAAAATAGCTGTGCAGTGACGCTCCCCATCCAACCTGACAGAGCTTGAGAGGATCTGCAGAGAAGAATGTGAGAAACTCCCCAAATACAGGTGTGCCAAGCTTGTAGCGTCATACCCAAGAACACGCTAGGCTATAATCGATTCCAAAGGTGCTTCAACAAAGTGCTGAGTAAAGGGTCTGAAAACTTATGTAAAAATTTCCGTTTTTTTATTACGAATTTGCTTTGTCATTATGGGGTATTGTGTGTAGATTGGGAATTTTTTTAAATAACATTTTAAAATAAGGCTGTAATGTAACAAAATGTGGAAAAAGTGGTCTGAATACTTTCTGAATGCACTATATACAATATTACTATCCAGGAAATGTTAACATGCATTTTAAACATGGGCTGGCTTAGACTCATCATTCAGTGATGCCAAGCCAGACAAAACAACGGTGTGCCACATAAAAGGAGAACTATACTGCATGCATTGTACAAGCATCTAATCACAAGCAATAATGATGTCAGAGAGAGTGCTCAAGGTTAAAGCCTGCCCTAGCTCTCACATCTATCTCTTGTTGTCTTTGTACAGTATCTAGATACCACTCTTCATACAGAGAAATGTGCCATAATGACCTCAGCCTCTCCCCAAGGGCCCTGATCAGAAGAGATCTATATGTCCCTCTGCAGAGAAAGAGAGGAGGAGAGAGTGGAGAGACGGAAGGAGACCGAGAAAGAAGCTGGAACTACTCTACCTGAACCAGTGTGGGGGAGAACACAGCTTCCAACAGAGCTGCTGTTCCTGCTAGAACTAGGGCGTGATGAAGGTCACAGAGAGAATTACCTTTCCCATCACTAGCTACACACAAGTATGTGGACACCCCTTTAAATGAGTGGATTCAGCTATTTCAGCTACACCCGTTGATGACAGGTGTATAAAATCAAGCACACAGCCATGGCAGTAGAAAGGCCTGTACTGAAGAGCTGTGACTTTCAACGTGGCACCATCATAGGATACCACCTTTCCAACAAGTCAGAGCTGCCCCTGTCAACTGTAAGTGCTGTTATTGTGAGGTGAAAACATCTAGGAGCAACAACGGCTCAGCCGTGAAGTGGTAGGCCACACAAGCTCACAGAATTTCACCGCAGAGTGCTGAAGCGCATAGCACATAAAAATTGTCTGTCCTCCGTTGCAACACTCACTACCGAGTTCCAAACTGCCTCTGGAAGCAACGTCAGCACAATAACTGTTTGTCGGGAGCTTCATGAAATGGGTTTCCATGGCAGAGCAGCCACACACGAACCTAAGATCACAATGCGTAATGCCAAGCGTCAGCTGGAGTGGTGTAAAGCTCGCCACCATTGGTCTCTGGAGCAGTGGAAACGTGTTCTCTGGAGGGATGAATCACGGACGAATCTGGGTTTGGTGGATGCCAGGAGAACGCTACCTGTCCGAATGCATAGTGCCAACTGTAAAGTTTGGTGGAGGAGGAATAATGGTCTGGGGCTGTTTTTAATGGTTCGGGCTAGGCCCCTTAGTTCCAGTGAAGGGAAATCCTAACACAACATCATACAATGACATTCTAGATGATTCTGTGCCTCCAACTTTGTGGCAACAGTTTGGGCATTGTCATGTTTCAGCATGACAATGCCCCCGTGCATAAAGCGAGGTCCATACAGAAATGTTTTGTCAAGATTGGTGTGGAAGAACTTGACTGGCCTGCACAGAGCCCTGAACTCAACTCCATCAAACACCTTTGGGATGAATTGGAACGCCGACAACAAGTAGTGTATCACGACCTGTGGCCCCCAACATTAATCATAACCTTCACAGAGGGAGCAAACACTGGATTCTACATTGACAATGCAGGGGCACAATCGTTTTGTTGTTCTTTAATACAATTTCAATAGCTCTCCTATATTAGTATAACTAATTTATCAGCACTGCCAAACTATCCTGACCTATTTATTAGGAAAAGGAAACTTAGATTTTCCAAAATGTAGGAATAATAGTTCAAATCAAACTTTATAGTAACCAATGCAAAGTAATTGAAGTTGCCCTCAATAATTGACATTGAATGAATCCTCTGTATTTATTTAGGTGTTGGCCTACACAGCTAATGATCCAACCATACCAGTAGCTAGTGAGTGACAACAGTACTGGGACCCAGCTAGTACATTTGGTTCCTTGGAAGCTGTGGGAACGTATGTTTTTGGTTTCCAATTGGTTCTGGGGACGAGCCATAAGTTTCCTGACCAGTAAAACAGAATGTTTTTTAAACGTTCTGAGAATGGAAGTGAAAATGTTGCCTGTTCTGGGAACATTACTTTTTAGGTTGCTGGGAGGTTCTGAGAACATTTTACAATCGTTCTCTAAGTGTTTTCCTGGAAGGTTTTATTAACATTCTGAGAACAGAAATCATAGTATTTGGATGTTTTTGATGAACTTCCTTAGCTTTCACTGAATGTTTTAAAAATACTTTTAATAATACTGCTAGCTTAGGTTTACTGTTTTGAACTCCAAGCACAGATAGGACACATGGAAATTAATTTGCTTAGGCTTTAATCATGCATAAACATGTCTTTTTTATTGTGGCACAGCGTCAGTGAGATTCAAACCTAAGATCTTCTGGTAAAAATAAAATCCATAGGTGATAAGGAAACTAACTGAATCCACCCAAATCAAAATAGTACACTGACAAAACAAAACTCCTACTGCTTCCTATTCTCCATATCTGCCTTCATAGTCTCTAAGCCTAGGGCCTGATAGGGTGGTACTGCTTATGACAAGCCCCAGGAAACACTCCACAGCTTCCACAATGATTTCTATCTTCCTGAACCTTCTCTCCACCTTGGCAGTGCCATTTATCACCATAGCTGTAAAGGCCACAAAGTCCACCTTCTTAACCTTTAAAATGTAAGGATTCTGCTGGTGAAAGGCAACCCCTGCAGCCTGCAGTGAAGGCCTATCCACCACCATGGACTCTTCAAGTGCACCATTCAAACCCTCAACCTTTTAACAGCTGCTGCATATGAAATGCTCTGGACAGCCCTGACTTTGGCCACCTCATTCTCTTTCACCCTTGTGGGGGATTCGAAAGACGTGGCTTCGTGGTTCCCACCACAATTGCAACATGTTACATTTATCACTTTTATAACACATATGATCTTTTCCACAACTTGGACATCTCGGCTTCTCCCTTCTGAAAACACTTGATACATGACCAAAAGCTTTACAATGATCACACTGCATTGGTCTTGGGATGAATGCTCTGACTCTGTAGTTAATATACCCTAACTGCACTTGAGTAGGGAGAAACTCCATATCAAAAAAAAAAAAAACAGTTAGACTAAACACTTTTTCCTTCATTCACCATACGATTCATCCGACGTGCATCAATCACTTCAGGAATATATTTTATCTTTTCAACATCTACTTCCCACGAGACTCCAGATATAACCCCCTTGAGGGGTACCTTGTTCCTAACACACACACACACACACTCATATACATATATACAGTGGGGAAAAAAAGTATTTAGTCAGCCACCAATTGTGCAAGTTCTCTCACTTAAAAAGATGAGAGAGGCCTGTAATTTTCATCATAGGTACACTTCAACTATGACAGACAAAATGAGGAAAAAAAATCCAGAAAATCACATTGTAGGATTTTTAATGAATTTATTTGCAAATTATGGTGGAAAATAAGTATTTGGTCACATACAAACAAGCAAGATTTCTGGCTCTCACAGACCTGTAACTTCTTCTTTAAGAGGCTCCTCTGTCCTCCACTCACTATTCTCCACTATTAATGGCACCTGTTTGAACTTGTTATCAGTATAAAAGACACCTGTCCACAACCTCAAACAGTCACACTCCAAACTCCACTATGGCCTTGACCAAAGAGCTGTCAAAGGACACCAGAAACAAAATTGTAGACCTGCACCAGGTTGGGAAGACTGAATCTGCAATAGGTAAGCAGCTTGGTTTGAAGAAATCAACTGTGGGAGCAATTATTAGGAAATGGAAGACATACAAGACCACTGATAATCTTCCTCGATCTGGGGCTCCACGCAAGATCTCACCCCGTGGGGTCAAAATGATCACAAGAACGGTGAGCAAAAATCCCAGAACCACACGGGGGGACCTAGTGAATGACCTGCAGAGAGCTGGGACCAAAGTAACAAAGCCTACCATCAGTAACACACTACGCCGCCAGGGACTCAAATCCTGCAGTGCCAGACGTGTCCCCCTGCTTAAGCCAGTACATGTTCAGGCCCGTCTAAAGTTTGCTAGAGAGCATTTGGATGATCCAGATGAGAATTGGGAGAATGTCAGATGAAACCAAAATATAACTTTTTGGTAAAAACTCAACTCGTTGTGTTTGGAGGACAAAGAATGCTGAGTTGCATCCAAAGAACACCATACCTACTGTGAAGCATGGGGGTGGAAACATCATGCTTTGGGGCTGTTTTTCTGCAAAGGGACCAGGACGACTGATCCGTGTAAAGGAAAGAATGAATGGGGCCATGTATCGTGAGATTTTGAGTGAAAACCTCCTTCCATCAGCAAGGGCATTGAAGATGAAACGTGGCTGGGTCTTTCAGCATGACAATGATCCCAAACACACCGCCCGGCAACGAAGGAGTGGCTTCGTAAGAAGCATTTCAAGGTCCTGGAGTGGCCTAGCCAGTCTCCAGATCTCAACCCCATAGAAAATCTTTGAAAGTCCGTGTTGCCCAGCGACAGCCCCAAAACATCACTGCTCTAGAGGAGATCTGCATGGAGGAATGGGCCAAAATACCAGCAACAGTGTGTGAAAACCTTGTGAAGACTTACAGAAAATGTTTGACCTCTGTCATTGCCAACAAAGGGTATATAACAAAGTACTGAGATAAACTTTTGTTATTGACCAAATACTTATTTTCCACCATAATTTGCAAATAAATTCATAAAAAATCCTACAATGTGATTTTCTGGATTTCTTTTCCTCATTTTGTCTGTCATAGTTGAAGTGTACCTATGATGAAAATTACAGGCCTCTCTCATCTTTTTAAGTGAGAGAACTTGCACAATTGGTGGCTGACTAAATAATTTTTTCCCCCACTGTATGTATATATATATATATATGTATATATATATATATATATATAAATATATATTACACACACACACACACACACACACACACACACACACACACACACACACACACACACACAACACTTCAAACGTATCAAATTGGTTGAGACGAAACACACGTTTCTTCTGATCCTCAGAAGCACAAAAAAATCAAAACCAACCCGCCTCTCGTGATCCTCACAGGCTTCACTCTACCCAGAACTCTCTCCACCAGTTTTGAGATCTCAAATGGATTCCTCAAGATGGGGAATTCAATCAGCTGCTCCTCATTTACAAACCGTACTCCTACAAGATACGTCGTGACATTCTCATCACTGTACTCTACTTTGCTCAGTTTTCCATTTCTTTTGGACAATATTCAAATTCTCATTGATTTTACCGCCATTGGATTCAGAATCCACTTCATCATCCGCTTCCGCCATCTTTTGTCCTATCCGAGCCATGTTTTTCATTTAGGTCTATTCAAACAGACCCCATTTCAACGTAAACAAGCACTCATTAAGATCAGGTGTGGCCAATTAGTGGGCACGGCCAACACACCTGAACACACTTAACAAGATAGAGGCTAGAGAGAGTTTGGTGACACTGAGAACTGAATGTATATGTTTTTAAATAGCATTCTTAGAATTCTTAGAATGTTTTCTTGTGGTTTTTATAGAATGTTTTCTTAATGTTCTGAGAATATGCCTTTAAAAAGAACCATGAGGAAACCTGCAGAAAACTTTATACTGAAGTTCCCACAAAAGAACGTTGTTTCTTAACATTCGCAGAACGTTCTGAGAACATGACTTTAAATAGAACCATGAGGAAACCTGTAGGAAATGTTATGCTGAAGTACAGAAATCCCCACCTAAGAAACATATGGTTTTCAGAACGTTATGAGCTAGCTGGGTATCCTGCATCATTCCCAGAACCTTGTGGGAAGGTTGTATGCAAAATAACCATAGGGCAACCATGCTCTCACCAAGCTCTAAGAAACATATCGGAACGTTTTGTGCTAGATGTTTAGTAACCATACATGCATTAGCTTTGAAACAGTTATGCTCTGTACTGTGTTCAGCTATATTATAGCAAGCTACTGAAATTGAATTTATTAAAGGAGCAAAAAAACAACTGTGCCCTTGCATTTGTCATTGTAGAATCCAGTGTTTGTTCCCTCTGTGAATGTTATGTTTCATTTTGGGTGCCATAGGACATGTAACATATCTTCCTCATGAATAGTAAATGATTAATTTGTCCTGGACTGCCTGGTCCACAGAGAGATCCTGACAGGATAATAGTCACATTGTTCCCTGTGGGATCCCTATTCCCAACAGCTTGTGACTGGGTTGTGTTCAGTAGAGAGATAGTTTCGAAACGTAGTGAAACGAGGAGGTACTGCATGAATTGTCCAGTACAAATTGTTTTCTATTGCAAAATATTCTTCTACATTGTGGCCTACTGAACATGACCCTGGTGTTACTCTCCAAGCCTGCAACAGTGTTCACTAGCTATTTTATTTGAAGGGGAACTGATGCCCCCCAAATTTCGTTATCTTTGAATTCATTATGCATAAAATAAAAAATGTGTGGCCTTATTTCAATATTACCTCTAGAGTTCGATGTATCACCCATACATTTCAGTGTACTGTTGGATAATAGGTCATGATTCGCCTGCTTGCTCACCACCATACTGAGCCATAGTCTCCTCTGCCTTGCCATACCCACTATGGCCTATACATCTCTGGGTGATGCTCTGGGAATCAGCCCCATATTACCTAACCCAAGTGATGCTGTAGCCATGCATTTGTGATCATGGGTGGACTGGAAATTGGCTTTAAATGCAATTAAAGGGGCTTAATGTCAATGTTACAGGCTTTGCTGTAACTGCACTCTGCCGCTATTGAAGTCACCAGAGACATGGGTGATTCAACTCCCACCAAGGTGGTTTGGTGTAGGATTACTCTCATGACTCCAGGGTGTTTTTATGCTGCTAGAACCTATAGAGTAGAGGAAATGATTCTGAATGCGTCCCTAATGGCACCATATTCCCTGAGTAGTGCACTACTTTTGATCCTGTGGGCCCTGGTTGAAAGTTGTGCACTGTAAAGGGAATAGGGTGGTATTTGGGACAGCTTATGGCTGTTTGGGGGGCAGCTGTCTCATATGTGCTTATTAAAATATAAACCCAACATGTAAAGTGTTGGTCACATGTTTCATGAGCTGAAATAAAATATCCCAAAAAGCTTATTTCTCTAAAATGTTGTGCACAAATTTGTTTACATCCCTGTTAGTGAGCATTTCTCCTTTACCAAGATAATCCATCCACCTGACAGGTGTGGCAGATCAAGAAGCTGATTAAACAGCATGATAATTACACAGGTGCACCTTGTGCTGGGGACAATAAAATACCACTCTAAAATGTGCATTACAAGCATTTCTAGGCATGTTAGATAGCTTGCCTTGGTCCTGGGCTCACATTTGTTCTCTATAGACTAAATCTGATCATATCCTGGTTATTGTTCTTGATTCAGTGTTAAATAGTCCAATACATGTGTGTGAAAGGGGTTTCAAGCAACCTTCTCTGTCACAGGGGTAATGAGTTATGATGATAGGCTTGTCTATTCCAACGCTGCAGTATACTGTTATTGTTATTGTTTGCACGTTGTTGTTTTTACCCCTCGGCTGATTCCATATCACTTCAAGAACACTGAACAGGACAGGCCGGTCATTTGCATTTGGCAGAAGCCAGGGGAACGAGAGGGAGAGAGGGTGACCAATTTTAGGGACTGCTAATTGAATCATTAAGGGACAGAGTTTTGCAGATTTATCAGAAATGGTGATTAGGCCTAGTTTACAGTGACTGTCACAAAGAATAGTACACACACACACTCACTCGCTCACTCACTCACTCACTCACTCACAAAGATTGTTGTTAGTTTTGGATGATTTGTTGCCTATGAAAGCGTACATATTAAATTAATAACTATGAAATTGTAGTTTGATCAAGATGTGAGGGCAACATAAGCAGAAACAAAAGCCTTATTGTATTCTTCTTAATGAGGCTTGGTAATTGTTAGTACCATGCCCACTGACTGCCCTGAAGGCTAATATGCTGCAGTGCTCACACTGGTTCTATCTATGTCCTCCTTTGTCTCAAAGTTTATGGCTGGCATTGGTAATCCTACTACACAGTAGTAAAACAAAGTTGCCTTTTAGATGCTGATCTAAGATCAGCTTTTGTTTTTAGTCCTTAACGGTTCAGATTTAGATTGGTGTTAAGGTAATCTGATACTAGATCTGTGGTTATGAGCCCTTTAAGAGGCTGAGGCTGGTAATTTCCTGACCCTGCCAGGCAGCATACAGCTCACAGCCCAGAGTGAGACAGGTCCTCATTCAGCAAATCAAGCGTAGTGGTGATGATGATGGTGATGATACAAGTCTTAGCTCATAGGCATCCACATGAATCACAGGGATGGAGTCAAAGTGGTCCAATTCTCATCCGGCCCAGTAAGACAGTAATAAAATTACTTAAAGGATGAGGTTCTGCAGGCAGACAGTATGTTGGTGCCTGACCAATGATTAGCTAATAGGCTATGATTTACAGACTCTATTTACTTTGACCCCTTCCATGTTCTCACTCCCAGTCAATATCTAGCTTAGGCTAAGGCTACCCCCATAACAGCGCCTGGTGTTTTTAGTAGGTCAACTGTACAGAGAGAGGAGTAAAAAAGACCGGTATACATGAATACCAGTGAGTGACATACTGTCCCCCTCAGTATCATCTCAGGGGTGTCATAATAAAGGCCTCGGCAGAAACCTTTGACATGGGCTGTTACTGTCAAGAGGCAGGGAAGGAGAGAGAGAGATGGAGAGAGGAAGCATGGAGGTTTCAAATGGGAGTGGCTTGGACTTGCAGAGATTCTCTTTCTCTCACTCACTCACTCACTCACTCACACTCACACGACCACATGGCTGAGGGCAGTGCTAAGCAGTGTCTGTCACTCTGGCCTGGCAGAGAGGCAGGCTGACTGTCAGTCTGACAAACAGACAGACAAACAGGGGGATTGGATACTCTTGTCTGGAACCTGATGTTTCCTGGCTTCTATTTACCCTCACATGGAACTCGGTGAGCTCTGCTCGACTTCTCATGGGATTTCCTTTTTTGGGCCGAGGGTTTGAAATGAGGTATGCTGGGCCATATGGTCTGTGGACTTAGCACATCTGTGGTATGTGATCCCTCATTGTCGGCCTGGAATTCTTTTGTCAGGAGAGTGTGTAACCCGTGAACGGGATTGTGTCAGCTGCACTGCCTCTGGATGTTATTATGTGTGTGTGACTGTGTTTAGCTAAGTGCTATTCTAGCTGCCAATAGTATGTGTTAATATGTGATGCTTAGTCAGGAAGGAGCGTTTCTCAAGGTGCTTTACTAATGTCCACATTGTAGATGGACCTCAAGGGTGGAATGAAGAGCAAAATGGATGCTGTCAGACCAGAGGCATAAATTGCTGGCTGTGCAGTTCTTCGCGCATGGACAGGAGTGTTAGTATTGTACCAAGTCTGTGTGAGAGATTGATGAGAGATGGAGGGGGGTAGACAGATCGTTAGAGGAAGAGAGAGGGAGAGAGAAGGAGAGGGAGAGGTAGAGGGAGAGGTAGAAGGAGAGCGAGAGAGAATGGAGGGAGAGAGAGAGAGAATAGGGAGAGAGGGAGAAGGTGAGTGAGAATAGAGAGATGAGAGAGGTGGGTGGAATTGATTTATATTTACAAGGTCTCTCTGTCTGGCCTTGTGTGTGTATGTGCATCCATGTGTGCACCCGTTTGTGTATGTGTATTCGTGTGTGTGCTCGTATCAGCTATGACTTGTAGATCAATGATGTCAACATAATTTCAAGCTTAGTTCAACACTGAAGGAGAGGACACAGTTGTCACAAAATATGAGGTATTTTCAGATGGTAGAAAGTAAGTTTATTTTTTATTTATTGTTATTATGTTATTATTTTTGAATTAAATAATTAATAATTCTCCCCAATTTCGTGGTATCCAATTGGTAGTTACAGTCTTGTCTCATCGCTGCAACTCCCGTACGGACTCGGGAAAGGCGAAGGACGAGAGCCGTGCGTCCTTTGAAACACAACCCAACCAAGCCGCACTGCTTCTTGACACAATGCCCATTTAACCCGGAAGCCAGCCGCACCAATGTGTCAGAGGAAACACTGTACACCTGGCGACCGTGTCAGCGTGCACTGCACCCGGCCCGCCACAGGAGTCGCTTGTGCGCGATAGGACAAGGATATCCCTGCCGACCAAACCCTCCCCTAACCCGGACGATGCTGGGCCAATTGTGCGCCGCCCCATGGGTCTCCCGGTCGCGGCCGGCTGCGACAGTAGAAAGTAATTTGAGCAAAAACAACTTTCGGAACGTTTGAATCGATTTTCGGACTGATGCATGCTACATTTGGATCAGTTTGAGGTCCCACAGACCGATGCACTCATCTTAAACATTTAAACCGGGACCGATGCTTATCAGTGAATGGGATATCCCTACAGGGCACTGGATCCTTTTCTTGGGCTTTCACAGGGTTGATTGGGATATAAGAGAAGGTGATCTGAATGAACACTGACTGTGATTCAATCTCACATTTTCACTGCCTTTGATTCACCAACATTCATAGAAAGAGGCCTGAACCCATGATGTCACAGGTTTTTCAATGCCAGAGAACCAGAGATGCTTGAAGCCACACCAACTCCCAACTATACTTTCCTTTCGATAGCATGGTTTTGCTTCAAGAAGCAGAAAGAAGCATTCGTCAATTCTAGTATACCATTACCAAATGTATTATCTGTTGAAGAACCACTGCCATTGTGGTACATCTAAGATGTGGTTTGGGAAACAAACTTTGGTGCCAGTAGTGAGAGGGCGAGGATGAAGTACTAGATGGATTAAGGCGTCCACATGCTTCCCAGCCTTAACAGTTTGGAAGAGTTTGTACCTTATGATGACATTTTGTGACGTTTTTGTTAGTTTTGGTTGTTCCGGCACATAACATTTTTGCTTGAGGCAAGCCGAAGTCAGTAGCCGAAGTCTACGCCCCTTCGTCGGTGATTGGTCAACAGTAAGGATTCTTCAGTAAAGTCTTTGTTGTCATTCAACGAGAGACGACTCATTTTCATGCACGTTTTTTTTCATTGAGAAATACTGCACCAAACATCTTAGTTAGATGTAAAATTGCTCGACTAAGATCTCTGCAACAACGTCAAAATGAATGACAGATTTCTTGAGTTATCTTAGATTAATTCGGACTTTTGAGGAAGTGTATAATGGTTATGGTGTCTCAAAATGGACAAATTGTACTAATGCCGCATTTTTCTAGTTTTTCAAGCGAAGGTGTTTTAAGGGAGTATGCGAGCACACTTGTTCAGTACGCATAGCTGTCTTCGGCTAGCCGCCAGCCGAACTGAAACTTTCTGACACCTTTACAGAGAAGGAACAGGTACCAAAATCTTCCCCTTATCCTGTCATTGGTTCTCCCCTCCTCCTAACAGCTGGGCACTCCGTAGCCATCTTAAACAGCTGGGGAGCAGGACAGTTACTGACTCACTGACTGTTTTTGCTGCCAGTATAATCAAAGAAAATTATAGAGGGGACAGTGATTAGAGATGCAGTCAAGGTTCTTAAGCACAACAAATTCATAACATATTGTACGAATTTGATTCGTAACATAGCATACGAATTGCAAAAAAAAAAAAAATATATAAAAAATATATATATGTATGTGTGTATATATATATATATATATATATATATGTATGTGTGTATATATATATATATATATATATATACAGTGTCTTGCAAAAGTATTCATACCCCTTTGAATTCTTCACATTTTATTGTGAGATTAAATTTGATTTCATTGTAATTTTTTTGTCAACAATCTACACAAAATACTCTTATGGGGCGGCAGGGTAGCCTAGTGGTTAGAGTGTTGGACTAGTAACCGAAAGGTTGCAAGTTTAATTCCCCGTCATTCTGCCCCTGAATAGGCAGTTAACCCACTGTTCCTAGGCCGTCATTGAAAATAAGAATTTGTTCTTAACTGACTTGCCTAGTAAAATAAAATAAAAAATGTTAAAGTGGAAGAAAATGAGATTTCTTTTTAAAGATTGATATAAATTAAAAAAGTATTCAGCTCCCTGAGTCAATACATGTTAGAATCATCTTTGTCAGTGATTACAGCTGTGAGCTTCTTGGGTAAGTCTTTAAGAGCTTTACACACCTGGATTGTGCAATATTAGTCCATTATTCTTTTCATCATTCTTCAAGCTCTGTCAAGGTGTTGGGTTGGAGATCATGGCTATAGACAGCAATTCAAGTCTTGCCGTAGATTTTCAAGCAGATTAAGTCAAAACTGTAACTTGGCAACTCACTGTCTTTGTAAGCAACTCCAGTGTAGATTTGGCCTTGTGTGTAGGTTACTGTCCTTCTGAAAGGTGAGAATGCTATTCATTGACTACAGTGTTCAACACCATAATGCCCACAAAGCTCATTACTAGGCTAAGGATCCTGGGACTAAACACCTACCTCTTCAACTTGATCGTGGACTTCCTGACAGGCTGCCCCCAGGTGGTAAGGGTAGGCAACAACACATCTGCCACGCTGCTCCTCAACACGGGGGCCCCTCATGGTCCAAACACACCAAGACAGTTGTGAAGAGGGCACGACAACACCTTTTTCCCCTCAGGAGTCTGAAAAGATTTGGCATGGGTCCTCAGATCCTCAAACAGTTCTACAGCTGCACCATCGAGAGCATCCTGACCGGTTGCATCACTGCCTGGTATGGCAACTGCTCAGCATCTGATCATAAGGCACTAAAGAGGGTAGTGCGTATGGCCCAGGCCAAGCTTCCTGACATACAGGACCTATATACTAGGCGGTGTCAGAGGAAGGCCCAAAAAAATTTCAAAGACTCCAGTCACCCAAGTCATAGACTGTTCTCTCTGCTACTGCATGGCAAGCGGTACCAGAGTGCCAAGTCTAGGACCAAAATTCTCCTTAATAGCTTCTACCCCCAAGCCATAAGACTGCTGAACAACTAAACTAATCAAATGGCCACCCAGACCTTTTACATCGACCCCCAGCATATGCGGAAGTCCTTCAAGACTTTTGGAAAAGCATTCCAGGTGAAGCTGGTTGAGAGAATGCCAAGAGTGTGCAAAGCTGTCATCAAGGCAAAGGGTGGCTACTTTGAAGAATCTCAAAGTAGCCAAACCTTTGACTGGTGCACACCTATTCATTCAAGAGTTTTTCTTTATTTTTACTATTTTCTACATTGTAGAATAATAGTGAAGACATCAACACTATGAAATAACATATATGGAATCATGTAGTAACCAGAAATGTATTAAACATTAGATTCTTCAAAGTAGCCACCCTTTGCCTCAAAGTAGCCACCCTTTGCCTTCTTCAAAGTAGCCACCCTTTGCACACTCTTGGCCAGCTTCATGAAGAATGCTTTTCCAACAGTCTCGAAGGAGTTCCCACATATGCTGAGCACTTGTTGGCTGCTTTTCCTTCACTCTGTGGTCCAACTCATCCCAAACCATCTCAATTGGATTGAGGTCGGTGATTGTTGAGGCCAGGTCATCTGATGCAGCACTCCATCACTCTCCTTCTTGGTCAAATAGCACTTACACAGCCTGGAGTTAACATATCATATGAAATGGATGACATAGTACACATTTGGATGAAGAAGTACACACAAAATGACCCGTTTTGGCTCATGAGCAACACTTTCAAAATGACTGGCTGAAATTATACAAAAGTTATGGAGCATCACTTTAAGCATAGAGTGTGACATAGGCAGGGATACTGTGTCCAACCCGACAGACAGACAGACAGAGAGTCTGGGTTAGGCAGTAAATGTGGGTGGTTTGTGCACATTGTTGGGTCTTCCTATGTCTGAAGATAATATTTGAATATGGTCATACGTTCCCCCACAAGACAGCGAGCTGAGCTGTCTGATTAAGAAGCTCTCATTGGTATCTGTAGCTCTGCTAATATTAGACGTCTTGCTGTAGAACGATGGCTGATTTATTCCCCAGCAGAGCATGAAAGGAACTGCTTATGGATTTGCATCTGAAATTACCCAATTGGCTTCCCTCAGTATAAATTAAACATTCTCTGGCAGCTCTACAGTTACTAATGAATGTTTCTGTCCTTTCTTCCTTCCTTCTCTCTCTCCTTCCTTCCTTCCGACCTGTCCTCCCTCCCTCACTTCATCCATCTCTCCCGCTCTGTCTCTCTTCAGCTGATTGAGAACGGCCCTATCAACTGTAGGATCTAGCTGTTATTCACCATGAACGCCGCTGTGTCTCCCATGGCCTGTGAGGCTGTCTCGCCCATGATCACCTCCGTCACGCCCACCCTGGAGTCCAGCCCTAAGGAGGAGGAGGAGGCAGGCCTCAGCCAGGGTGGTCTCTGTGGGGAAGGTCTGGCCCAGGAGAGGGACCCGGCCCTGAGGTATCAGAACAAAAAGCCCCCTCCCCTGCACACGGGGGCAGACTGGAAGGTGGTGCTGCACCTGCCTGAGATCGAGACGTGGCTGAGGTCCACTACTGAGAGGGTCCGGGACCTCACATACTCTGTCCACCAGGACTCAGTCAACAAACACGTGGACGTGCATCTAGTGCAGCTGAAGGTGAGTGTGTGCTGATGATTTTGCAGACAGCAGCTATTTTGAATAAGGTTTTACGTGCAATGATTGTTGTGTGGTTGTTTTATCTGCCTTAGTTGAATGCATTGATTGTAAGTTGCTATGGCTTCATGACTAAAATAAAAGCGTGAAAGTGGGCTACTGGGCTGATCAGTGACTGGCTGATCAATCAGCCGATGGTCTTATTGGATTCTGTTAGAAGGTCATGGTGGACCAGCCCTCAGCCCTCTAATTAAACAGGAAATGGAGGAACATAATTAGTTCAGCCAGCCAGCCTCAAAGCACTGGGAAGACTCAATGTGAGTCTCAAATGGCACCCTATTCCCTAGTGCACTACTTTTGACCAGAGCCCTATGGGCCCTGGTGAAAGTAGTGTACAATAAAGGAATAGGTTGCCTGTTGGGACATATCCTCAATGAAGATGGTGTGGTACTGAGAACTTGTTTTTAGAGAATTGGGATCAGTTTGGGATGAGATACTCAGTACTGAAAACCCTCTTAGTGTAAACAGCAAACCTCTAGTCAAGTAATGATGTGAACATACAGTACCAGTCAAAAGCCAAACTTTTGACTGGTGCACACCTATTCATTCAAGAGTTTTTCTTTATTTGTACTATTTTCTACATTGTAGAATAATAGTAAAGACATCAAAACTATGAAATAACACATATGGAATCATGTAGTAACCAAAAAAGTGTTAAACAAATCTAAAATATAATTTAGATTTTAGATTCTTCAAAATAGCCACCCTTTGACTTGATGCCAGCTTTGCACACTCTTGGCATTCTCTCAACCAGCTTCACCTGGAATGCTTTTCCAACAGTCTTGAAGGAGTTCCCACAAAAGAGGAGCACTTGTTGGCTGCTTTTCCTTCACTCTGTGGTCCAACTCATCCCAAACCATCTCAATTGGATTGAGGTCGGTGATTGTTGAGGCCAGGTCATCTGATGCAGCACTCCATCACTCTACTTCTTGGTCTAATAGCCCTTACACAGGTGTGTTAGGTCATTGTCCTGTTGAAAAACAAATGACAGTCCCACTAAGCTCAAACCAGATGGGATGGCGTATCGCTGCAGAATGCTGTGGTAGCCATGCTGGTTAAGTGTGCCTTGATTTCTAAATAAATCATTGACAGTGTCAGCAGCAAAGCACCCCACACCATCACACCACACCTATTTCACAAAGACACAGCGGTTGGACCAAAAATCTCAAATTTGGATTCAGCAGACCAAAGGACAGATTTCTATGTCCACTGCTCGTGTTTCTTGGCCCAAGCATGTCTCTTCTTCTTATGGGTGTCCTTTAGTAGTGGTTTCTTTGCAGCAATTCGACCATGAAGGCCTGATTCACGCAGTCTCTTCTGAACAGTTGATGTTGAGATGTGTCTGTTACTTGAACTATGTGAAGCATTTATTTGGGCAGCAATTTTTGAGGCTGGTAACTCTAATGAACGTATCCTCTGCATCAGAGGTACCTCTGGGTCTTCCTTTCCTGTGGCGGTCCTCATGAGAGCCAGTTTCAGTATAGCGCTTGATGGTTTTTGCGACAGCACTTGAAGAAACTTTCAAAGTTCTTGAAATTTTCCGGATTGACTGAACTTCATGTCTTAAAGTAATGATGGACTGACGTTTCTCTTTGCTTATTTGAGCTGTTCTTGACATAATATGGACTTGGTATTGTACCAAATAGGGCTATCTTCTGTATTCCAACCCTACCTTGTCACAACACAACTGATTGGCTCAAACAAATAAACTTTTAGCAAGGCACAGCTGTTAATTGAAATGCATTCCAGGTGACTACCTCAAGAAGCTGGTTTTATTGCTTCTTTTCTTTAATCAGAACAACAGTTTTCAGCTGTGCTAACATAATTGCAAAAACATTTTCTAACGCTCACTTAGCCTTTTAAAATGATAAACTTGGATTAGCTAACACAACGTTCCATTGGAACACAGGAGTGATGGTTGCTGATAATGGGCCTCTGTACGCCTATGTAGATATTCCATAAACAAATATGCCGTTTCCAGCTACAATAGTCATTTACAACATTAACAATGTCTACACTGTTTTTCTGATCAATTTTATATTATTTTAATGGACAAAAATGTTGCTTTTCTTTCAAAAATAAAGACATTTCTAAGTGACGCCAAACTTTTGAACGGTAGTGTGCATGTGTTATTTCATAGTATTGATGTCTTCACTATTATTCTACAATGTAGAAAATAGTAAAAAGAAAAGAAAAACCCTTGAATGAGAAGGTGTGTCCAAACTTTAGACTGGTACTGGATGTTCTCACATAGTGCAAAATGTCAGAAATCTATTCTGTTGACTTGTTTCCATTACACTCCCGGATGGTAACAAGTAGAGAAACTGCTTACTAGTGTACTTCTCAACATGGTGACAGATATAATGTACAGTATATCCAGTCTGTCTTTAGTCTGTGTAGTAAGTCTGGTTCAAATCAACATGTGCTTTTAGCCAACTCCCCTGGCTATCGTTGTCATACCATACTAATCAAATCAAATGTATTTATAAAGCCCTTCTTACATCAGCTGATGTCACAGAGTGCTGTACAGAAACCCAGCCTAAAACCCCAAACAGAAAGCAATGCAGGTGTAAAAGCACGGTGGCTAGGAAAAACTCCCTAGAAAGGCCAAAACCTAGGAAGAAACCTAGAGAGGAACCAGGCTGTGAAAGGGTGGCCAGTCCTCTTCTGGCTGTGCCGGGTGCAGATTATAACAGAACCTGGACAAGATTTTAAAATGTTAATAAAACAGGCAGAACAGTTGAAACTGGAGAAGCAGCACGTCCAGGTGGACTCGGGACATCAAGGAGTCATCAGGCCAGGTAGGCCTTGAGGAATGGTCCTAATGCTCAGGTCCTCCGAGAGAGAGAGAAGAAGAAAAAAAAATGCCATACATGTACAGCCAAACAGCGATAGTCAGAGTAGTCAAAACACATTCAGACAGGACAGACAGTCGGTAGACAGTTGGTAGACATTGACTGGCGCTCCAGTAACTGTCGTACAACCGGAACTACCTGTCTGTCTCTCTCCTCTCTGTGTGGATATCACTAACCGACAGTGTTGAAAGCTCATCTGTGGACTGTGATATACACTGCTCAAAAAAATAAAGGGAACACTAAAATAACACATCCTAGATCTGAATGAATGAAATAATCTTATTCAATACTTTTTTCTTTACATAGTTGAATGTGCTGACAACAAAATTACACAAAAATTATCAATGGAAATCAAATGTATCAACCCATGGAGGTCTGGATTTGGAGTCACACTCAAAATTAAAGTGGAAAACCACACTACAGGCTGATCCAACTTTGATGTAATGTCCTTAAAACAAGTCAAAATGAGGCTCAGTAGTGTGTGTGGCCTCCACGTGCCTGTATGACCTCCCTACAACGCCTGGGCATGCTCCTGATGAGGTGGCGGATGGTCTCCTGAGGGATCTCCTCCCAGACCTGGACTAAAGCATCCGCCAACTCCTGGACAGTCTGTGGTGCAACGTGGCGTTGGTGGATGGAGCGAGACATGATGTCCCAGATGTGCTCAATTGGATTCAGGTCTGGGGAACGGGCGGGCCAGTCCATAGCATCAATGCCTTCCTCTTGCAGGAACTGCTGACATACTCCAGCCACATGAGGTCTAGCATTGTCTTGCATTAGGAGGAACCCAGGGCCATCCGCAGCAGCATATGGTCTCACAAGGGGTCTGAGGATCTCATCTCGGTACCTAATGGCAGTCAGGCTACCTCTGGCGAGCACATGGAGGGCTGTGCGGCCCCCCAAAGAAATGCCACCCCACACCATGACTGACCCAAAGCCAAACCGGTCATGCTGGAGGATGTTGCAGGCAGCAGAACGTTCTCCACGGCGTCTCCAGACTTTGTCACGTCTGTCACATGTGCTCAGTGTGAACCTGCTTTCATCTGTGAAGAGCACAGGGCGCCAATGGCAAATTTTCCAATCTTGGTGTTCTCTGGCAAATGCCAAACGTCCTGCACGGTGTTGGGCTGTAAGCACAACCCCCACCTGTGGACGTCGGGCCCTCATACCACCCTCATGGAGTCTGTTTCTGACCGTTTGAGCAGACACATGCACATTTGTGGCCTGCTGGAGGTCATTTTGCAGGGCTCTGGCAGTGCTCCTCCTGCTCCTCCTTGCACAAAGGCGGAGGTAGCGGTCCTGCTGCTGGGTTGTTGCCCTCCTACGGCCTCCTCCACGTCTCCTGATGTACTGGCCTGTCTCCTGGTAGCGCCTCCATGCTCTGGACACTACGCTGACAGACACAGCAAACCTTCTTGCCACAGCTCGCATTGATGTGCCATCCTGGATGAGCTGCACTACCTGAGCCACTTGTGTGGGTTGTAGACTCCGTCTCATGCTACCACTAGAGTGAAAGCACCGCCAGCATTCAAAAGTGACCAAAACATCAGCCAGGAAGCATAGGAACTGAGAAGTGGTCTGTGGTCACCACCTTCAGAACCACTCCTTTATTGGGGGTGTCTTGCTAATTGCCTATAATTTACACCTATTGTCTATTCCATTTGCACAACAGCATGTGAAATTTATTGTCAATCAGTGTTGCTTCCTAAGTGGACAGTTTGATTTCACAGAAGTGTGATTGACTTGGAGTTACATTGTGTTGTTTAAGTGTTCCCTTAATTTTTTTGAGCAGTGTATATAGCTACCTCTGCCATCCCAGAAAGGTTTCTGTCAGTGTGCTGCTCACTAATCCTCCTCAATAATCACCTCACCATAAGACGCCATTTGCTACACCACAGACTGTGATGATGTTGGCTAATATTGATATGAAGGGTGCTAATAGGTGGACATGACTTTTCTCTTTTCAGCCTGTGTCCTCTCAATCATAATGGACCGTCTTCAGAGTGAGCCTTGTCACTCTGTACACTATACAGAGACTGAGTATGAGTATTAGATTGCTTGAAGGATACAGAGGATACACAATGTGAATGATGTAATGTCTCAAGTAGAAAAGATGCCTGATACTGTGTCAGTGTCCACAGGTGTTTTAGTGTCTAATAATCACCATGAAGTGATGCATCATAGGTAGGCTACTACATTTACCTGAAAATAGCCTGATTATGGTAGATTTGGTTACAGAAGTATACAATATTCTATTTATTGATTTAACAAGAGACGGTTGCCTTAGAATAGTGTTAATGGGGAGAACAGCATTACACCTGTGTTTATAGATGGATGTGGGCTCTGGTCAAAAATAATTTACCATAGCACTCTGGTCAAAAGTAGTGCACTATATAGGGAATAGGGTGCCATTTGGGATGTATACTTTGCCAATAGCGTGCCTGCATGAGGGATCAAAGGCAAATTAAATGACCATGCCTAAATTGTTTAAACTGTATGTACCCTTCCATAATCCCTTCATAACCCTAGTCTTGGATAATGTAATCCCTATTCAGTCAACTTTGCAGCTTTCAATTCATATTCACTTCAGCATGAATGGACAAATGGCCATCTCTCTTATCAATGCACAGATTAGGCCTATCTTTGAGTATTCACTTTTAGATCTACAGTGAATTTGGTCCTTTGTTAAAATGCAGTCTTTGTGAACAGTCTTAGTGCAGTGGCTAATGTTGGTGTTTATTACTAGATTCATTATGGTAGAGTGAGATGCTCTCCAGTGGCTAACCCCTGAGGCTTAATGCTGTGCTGCCTAGCTGGCTGGCTGGCTGGCTGCTATTATCTTGCTCATCCCCACCTGCTGAGATGTTCCCTCTAATCACTGGGCATCTTTTATGTGGGATTGAGATTCACATCATAGATGATCATTGAGGCTTGTGCTGCACGAATGGGAGAGGCCCATTGATAATAGAGTGACAGTGCTCGAGATTCAATTTAATTGATAGAGGGTCCGCACTAAAATAATAGCTTAGAAAATAGACGCTTTTATGCTATTTTAAAAACAAAAGTTTGGTCAGTGTGTGTCTCTTATACAATCACAGCTAACATTGAGACTTCTGCTGCAGAAATGGGAGAGGGGCGAGGCCCATGTTATTGTGCGACTAAGTGAAACACACAGAGAGAATGGACGATGCTAGCTAGTCTCTCTGATGGTGTGAGGTCTTTATATAGCCCTTCCTCTACTCTCTGCTGTTTCTGGATACTGTGAATAAAACATGCCTTTGGCGTGACAGAGCGAGGGAAGGCTTCCTGTTAGAGCACACACATATGCTCGCTTACACACACACACACACACACACACACACACACACACACACACACACACACACACACACACACACACACACACACACACACACACACACACACAAACTGCAGCATCATCTCTAAGAGCTTTCACCTCTCGTAAGGTTACCTCTGTTTACGAACCGAAATATTCACAGGGAGAAAGAAAAGGCAGTAAGAGAGAGAGTGTGTGTGTCCGTGTGTGTGTGTCCGTGTGTGTCTGTGTGTGTGTCCGTGTGTGTGTGCCCATTTGTCCTGTTAGTGCTGCTGAGTCATCATGTATTCCAGTTATTGGACCAGTCAGAGAGGCGTAGTCAGTCCGACTGTCCCAACCTTCACGTTGACCTTTGGCATTATAAAGGACACACTGGTGACCTGAAACTTTGGACCCGTCCCAATCACCTTCCCCAACCTTTCAGTTGATGGGTAGTCTAGCTGAACTCCTGGGTCTGAAATGGCACCCTATTCTCTATGTAGTACAATACTTTCGACCAGGGAATGGAAGTAGTGCACTATATAGGGAACAGAGTGCCATTTCGGATGCACCCATGCTTGCTTACAGACAGACCTCTCCATTCTCTAGCTGAAGCTGTGCATTGTCTGTCTGAAGAATGCTGAACATGTGACATCCTGAGTCAGTATCTGGTCCCGTATTCACAAAGCGTCTCAGAGTAGGATCGCTGATCTAGGATCGGTTTTGCCTTTCATGTCATAATGAACAAGACAAGGAGGACCTGACCCTAGATCAGCTCTATGAGACGCATTGTGGATACAGGCCCTGGTTGTGAGAGTGAGTGACTGATCTCTTTGTTGCGGTGGTTGGCTTCCTATGAGAAAGTGACACAGACAGGCTGACGTAATGCCTGGCCAGGGCTCCACTGCCTCTTGCTCTGTGTGTTATTGATAACGCTGTGTTCCCAGACAAATATTTTCTCCACAAACTATGGTCTTGCTGCTCTCAAAGGTGTCTGACAACAGCGATGAAGGCGTTGCGTTGTTGATATGGTATGTGTTTCTTGAGGACACCTGTAGCGGTGAAACTAGTATGCAGTTATGAAGCTGTAAATATATTGAATAGAAGTTATTTAAATGAGCATTGTGGTTCAAATGTAGATGGCGGGAATTGCGGTTGATCTACTGTTTGATCTTGAGACAATCAGAAATGATCCAAGTCATGCGTTTCTCTTTAGGCATTTCTACAGCACTATCTCACACTTTCTCACTCTCAGCTGTTATAGGGGATGACATCATGTTTTTTCATCTGCCAATCCTGTTATTGGCCCAGTATGTTTCATTTCCTCCTCTGTGCCTTTCAGTCAAATCTCTTAATCTCCCCTCAAATATCCCTCAATCTATTTAAAACGTATCGATGGAACCCAAGACCTGAGCAACATCTCCACTGTAATCAATATGAGGTAACAACATCTGACACAGGACATTCTGTTATCTGCATTCTGGGGACTATTCCTATTTCTAACTGGGTCTTTCAGGATGAGCGTGTCTGTTTTGATTCAATGTCTGTTTTGGATTCATTGGTAAAGTCTGCCATCTAGTGGGGTTTGGTGGACATGTTACAATGTTTTAATATTCACTTTTAATCATTCCAGTAAGTAGCACATCTGAAGACAGACAGACAATTGATTTTGACTGAATTTGAAACTTCACTTTGATATTTTAGCTTTGAAATAGAATCATGTGTACTGTATCTGAATTGACTGAATTGTATTGTACACAAAGAATGTTTATGCTGGAATGTTTGTTCACAATTCCTGACATTTAATCCTAGTACACATTCCATGTCTTAGATCAGTTAGGATCACCACTTTATTTTAAGAATGTGAAATGTCAGAATAATAGTAGAGAGAATGATTTATTTCAGCTTTTATTTATTTCATCACATTCCCAATGGGTCAGAAGTTTACATACACTCAATTAGTATTTGGTAGCATTGCCTTTAAATTGTTTAACTTGGGTCAAACGTTTCTGGTAGCCTTCCACAAGCTTCCCACAATAAGTTGGGTGAATTTTGGCCCATTCCTCCTGACAGCTGGTGTAACTGAGTCAGGTTTGTAGGCCTCCTTGTTCTCACATGCTTTTTCAGTTCTGCCCACAAATGTTCTATAGGATTGAGGTCAGGGCTTTGTGATGGCCACTCCAATACCTTGACTTTGTTGTCCGTAAGCCATTTTGCCACAACTTTGGAAGTATGCTTGGGGTCATTGTCCATTTGGAAGACCCATTTGCAACCAAACTTTAACCTCCTGACTGATGTCTTGAGATGTTGCTTCAATATATCCACATAATTTTCCCTTCTCATGATGCCATCTATTTTGTGAGGTGCACCAGTCCCTCCTGCAGCAAGCACCCGCACAACATGATGCTGCCACCCCCGTGCTTCACAGTTAGGATGGTGTTCTTCGGCTTGCAAGCCTCCCCCTTTTTCCTCCAAACATAACAATGGTCATTATGGCCAAACAGTTCTATTTTTGTTTCATCAGACCAGAGGACATTTCTCCAAAAAGTACGATCTTTGTCCCCATGTTCAGTCGCAAACCGTAGTCTTTTTTATGGCGGTTTACAGCAGTGGCTTCTTCCTTGCTGAGCGCCCTTTCAGGTTATGTCGATATAGGACTTGTTTTACTGTGGATATAGATAATTTTGTACCTGTTTCCTCCAGCATCTTCACAAGGTCCTTTGCTGTTGTTCTGGTATTGATTTGCACTTTTCGCACCAAAGTACATTCATCTCCAGGAGAGAACGTGTCTCCTTCCTGAGCGGTATGGCGGCTACGTGGTCCCATTGTGTTTATACTTGCGTACTATTGGTTGTACAGATGAACGTGGTACCTTCAGGCGTTTGGAAATTGTTCCCAAGGATGAACCAGACTTGTGGAGGTCTACAATTTTTTTTTCTGAGGTCTTGGCTGATTTCTTTTAATTTTCCCATGATGTCAAGCAAAGAGTTTGAAGGTAGGCCTTGAAATACATCCACAGGTACACCTCCAATTGACTCAAATGATGTCAATTAGCCTATCAGAAGCTTCTAAAGCAATGACATTTTCTGGAATTTTCCAAGCTTTTTAAAGGCACAGTCAACTTAGTGTATGTCAACCTCTGACCCACTGGAATTGTGATACAGTGAAATAATCTGTCTGTAAACAATTGTTGTAAAAAAATTACTTGTGTCATGCACAAAGTAGATGTCCTATCCAACTTGCCAAAACTATAGTTTGTTAACAAGAAATTTGTGGAGTGGTTGAAAACCGAGTTTTAATGACTCCAACCTAAGTGTATGTAAACCTCTGACTTCAACTGTAGATCTCCATGAATAATTATAGCACACAGATGCCCATTCATCATTCCATATCTAATATTCTCTCCTGATTTTTGCATTACCCTTTCAAGCATTACCTTTGTGACTGTTTAAAGGTGTGCCAAAAAGACTACGTCCTAGCATCTATCCCCATCATCCCAGCCTGCGCTTCCTGCATCTCTGCCCTTGTCTACTGTCTATATTTAGGAGACCTGTCTTAGTCCTGACCTTGCCATTGTATCATGGCAGATGTATTCAGTTCTAACCATGGGACATAGACCCTGGTGGAGCCAGCCATCACCCTGTCAGAGAGACAAGGCTCAGGACATAAAGACTACATTTATGACAGTTGTGATGAAGATGCAAGGAATGGATTGACCCTCTGCATATAACTAGATTGAGGGCACTGCTTAAGCAATCTGTTATGCTACAAGACATGACATCATGGTGATGGGTGAGAAATGAAGGAGGTTGTTACTATAGCGATACTTTCATTGTGTGTTTGGAAAGAATTCTGCTGTCAATGTAGACAATATGTGACTGAAGGGAAGTCGATGTTTAGACTGCCCTTAGCTGATACGTAGCTGTTATATCACCCAGTCTCAGTAATAGACCTGGCGACTGCACGTAGCAGCTGTGTGTGCGTGTGCGTGTGCGTGTGTGTGTGTGTGTGAGCAGTGTTAATGTGAAGAGAGAGAAACATGACTGTGATACAGCCTAGTAATGTGATCACACCCTTTCCAATACACACACACACCGGCGCAGACATACAGAGACGCCTCAGTGGGAGGCAGTTCAAACTCCCACAGCTTTATTTATACTCTAGGATCAGTGTTCAACGAGGTGGCTTGCAGCTGTTTGTAAAACTGTATTTCTAGTGATGTAATCCCAGCGCTGCAGAGAATCCAAGGAATTCAACCGTCTCATGTCTCGTCTCATGTCTCTCTGCAACAAGTGTGTGTGTGTTTTTGCATCCATATCTGGCTTTGTGAGGTTGTGTGTGCTTCCATTTGTGTGTGTCTGTGTGTGTGCGTGTCTGGTATTGCTGGTAAAGGCTAGTTTGTGGAGTTTGGCTAGCTGCATACCTTTACTTAGCCACCAGAGGCAACATTAACACCCTGTTTGTTCAGGCTCCAGAAAGGAAAGGCTATGTTACAGCGTAAGCTGTAAATACTGAGGGCGCCAATGGCAAAAAATGTGGTAATAATGTTATTTGTAATTATAAACTGGTTGGTTCGAGCCCTGAATGCTGATTGGCTGACAGTATACCACGGGCATGGTATACAGTATACCACGGGCATGGTATATCAGACTGTATACCACGGGCATGACAAAACATGTATTTTTACTCTTCTAATTACGTTGGTAACCAGTTTATAATAACAAAAAGGCACCTCGGGGGTTTGTGGTATATGGCCAATATACCACGGCAAAATGCTGTGTCCAGGCACACGTGTTGTATCGTGCGAAAGAACAACACTTAGCCGTGGTATATTGGCCATATACCACACCCCTTAGGGCCTTATTGCTTAACTATAGCATGTACAGAGATTGCTTGCACAAACCTGCCATGTAGGATAAGAGATGTGTGCTGTCGCCTTCTACCGTTTTGCATTGACTTCTTTGCAAAGTTATGCAACAACATTTGAAACAAGTGATTTAACAAACAAGGACTAGAATCACAGGGCATTAGAAAGGACTCAGATACCCTTGAACTCCCCCTACACCCCACCCACTGCCCCCTGTGGCAGCTGCACCCACTTGGCGGGGTGAACTCAGAGAGGAGGGTGAAGTCAAAGCCTAAAATAGCCCCCCTAGTGTTTTGAGAGGGGAGGGAGTCCAACCCTGTCCTTCTCCTCCAGTGAGAGATTCAGGTCAGTGTGGATAGAGAGAGACACTCACACCAACCAGAACCTTCTACATGAGAGACAAGCTCTGATACCAGTAGTCAGAGGTAGTGAACACAGCTAGACAATACTGGTTGACTTTGCTTTGAGTTCAACTTTCATCAGAATAGTGTAGAAGAAAACACAGAGACTATCTCACGTCTGTGACAGGTAAGGCTGGCTAGAACGGTTGGATTTGGACAATATGTGAAGGAATTGTAAATGAATGGGTTGTATAACCACATGATATTTGAACAGGATGTGTTTTGTAAAGAGACCTCTGGACAATGTTTGATTTGGAATGGTCAGATAATCTTGATGGTGGTTACTGTGTTTGGGGATAGTTAACGTTATCGCAATTACAGTGGACTTTATACTAGTGAACAAAAGTGTGTGTGCTTTTGTCATCAAAGTCAGTCGTGAGCATGCTGCAAAGTGACAGCAGTATAATACCTTTAAACAGCAGCAGTGAAATGTCATGAGTTTCTTTTAAGTAGCTTCAATTATTCAACATATTTTAAAATGCTAACTAGAGCCCTAGGGTATTCACTTTGAAGGGTTGCTTTTAATTCATGATGTTTTGTCTGTTATCTTGTGAATATAAATCTGCTGTGTACTGAAGATCCATACATAACTAATTGCATTGGATTTGTATGTCTTTTTAGCAATGTGTGGTTAGTAATAATAGGACATATTGCATAGATGATAACAGTTAGATCTGATAGTTTCACCTTCTATGCTCTATCGGCAGGTTAGCTGTCAGGTGTGCCATTATGCAGATACTTTAATGGAGCGTTTACTGTGTTAGCTGGAGGTGAACTGCTGTTGAAAGACTTACCAGGAAATACATTTGATGATCCTTCCCTGATATTTTTACCCAATCCGTATTCCCCTGTGATCAGTACTGTACTGTATGTTTATTTTGGAGTTGAGTGGAGCCCAGTCCGGGGGGGATCGATGGTAGTGGTGCGTTGGCTATGTGTTTGACCTACATTCAGAGATGCCGTGTTATTTAGAGACCAGGAAGCGACAGAGCCAAAATACCTCTGGCACAGGAAACACAGCCATGTTCTGTTGTTAGACCTGTTGTTATGGAGACCCTGCCTGCCTGCCTGGCGCTGGGTGTAGGACAGGTCAAGAGCATGTTCAATTCAGTTTTTTCCTGATCTAAATACAGCCTAGGGCTTTGGCGGTCATGAAATTCTGTCATCTGGTTATTGTCATGCAAAAGACTCTTAGTCTCATGGTAATTGTCCGTTAATTAACATAAACATGTTTAGCATCTCCAGGCCTCCAAGCATACAAGCCACATACAAGCCACATACAAGCCACATACAAGCCACATACAAGCTTATACATCATTTTATTATACACCATCACAATAAATCCATGATTAATTTTTGGCAGGCCTAAAGAAACATTATGATAGGAAGAAAATTGATTTCAGAAGAGCAGAATATTAGTGGGTCTATTGTATGTTATCTGGCTATGCTCCATGCCATAGGCTGTAGGCTTGTTCATTTAGCAGACAAGATATGCTTATAAGTCCCGTGCCATTATTTATATTATATGATTTTATAGTCAGAAGAATATTATTGAACTTAGATGAATAAAATGGAAAGGATATATTTTCCCATTCTGGAGTGAGTACGCATATGAAGTGGCTATGTTGAGCGTAAAAGTGATCATTTCAAACAGGTCCTATAAGCTAGATTTAGAGTTATTTGGCAACTTTAGTTGTGAATTATACAAACCTTAGAATGTCTTAGAAATCAAGACATATATGGGCTGCATGATGTGACTAAAGGCTACTGATGATTTGAGATAGTCGCAAAAAAAGCTCTCTTAAAAACACTATACTGTTTTGATGACAAGTGTTTGATGTGATTTTAGATTGCATTTTGCATTTATTTCAGAGTGGTTAGAGGGACAATAGAGCCATGAGTACCAGGCCATTAGTACCTGATGGTACTACCAACCTATGTCCAGAGTGCATAAAAGGAGATTACCGTGAACAGTCACGTAGAATTTAACTGCGGTCTGCGGCCTAGCCTACTGCGGCCTAGCCTACTGCGGCCTAGCCTATTGTTGTTATGATAATCTCCTCAACAACCTTCCACTCTGATGTAAACAACTTTCAGTTGTTTCTTGGTAGGAATCTGGTCTGGTGTTAGGGTAGGAGGTAGGAATCTGGTCTGGTGTTAGGGTAGGAGGGCATCTGTCAAAGTGTTGGGTAGGAAGGCATCTGTCATAGTGAGCCAGCAGCTGATTCCAACACTGTCCCCAAGTCTCACCCCAGGACTGGGGAAGGGGGTAAAGGTCAACCAGAGCCTGGCTAAACAGATGCAGCCAAACGTGTGCTGTGGTGCTGCAGTAGAAACTCATTTATTCAATATCAGTAATATCACTGCTGTAAGGAAGTATCATCCAAGATGACTGCCATATTGAAACCCCTTAGAACAAAGCTCTGGGGTGAAGTTGGCTCTAGGTACAGATCTAGGGTGAGTTTCCTCTCCCCAAATCCTAACCTTAACTGTTAGTGAGGGAATGTGAAAATTTACTCAAGAACACTGTCTTGGGGAAACTTCACCCTAGCCCTTCAAGTAGAGGAAAGAGGAAGAGGAAGTGGCTCTCTAGGAGATGTGATGACTCAGCAGTATTTTCAGCAGCAGAGCTGAGGGTGAGAAGAGGTTTTAAACTGTGGTGGAGCCCAACTGTCTCCGTCTGGTTTTTAACGGTCGGTCGTTGGAAGGCTGAAATTAGCCTCTTAATATTAAATGGCCCTACCCATCCCAGCCTGGATCATGCCCTCAGCACCATGGTGACAGGTTGGGAGTTAGGCAGGCTTAGACAGACACTATTATCCTGTTCCTGAGATAGACCAGTATTACCCTAGGTGTCACTGCACTGACATGCTGCCAGTATTCCCCTTCGTTTCATATCAAATATCATTAATCGTTAGCCTGTTATAAGTAAATGGTGCAGTATTGTGTATGATTGTGTTGTTGTAGAGTGTCATTGGCCGAAGAGATATATTTATTCAGTAACGTTTCAGTGTTCAGTACAGTATGTGAATCAGTTTCTCCTATTGCTACAGTATATCCACTGTCTGTCACTGTATATACAGTACAGAGGAGGCTGGTTGGAGGATATATAGGAGGACGGCCTCATTTTAATGGCTGGAATGGAATGAATGGTATGGTACCAAACACATCAAACACATGGAAACAACGTGTTTGACTCCGTTCAATTACAATGAGCCGGTCCTCCTATAGCTCCTCCTACCAGCCTCCTCTGGTACAGTATTAGTCTGGCTTGACAGTGCAGTCCGGGCTAGGCTGGGCCAGCAGCTGTGCGAGGGAGGGGCTGGGTGGGACGGGGTCAGTTGTCAGGGAGTTGTCATTGTGCCGAGACTGACCAGTTACGTCCAGATCAGACGTGCTGTAAACTGGTACTGTAGTGGAATGACTCCGCCTCATAGCTTCATTGCAAAGAATATAAGTAATAAAACATTTAGAAAATGTCAATGTGAGGCTCATAGTCTCAAAGCACAGAGACACGTCGGTCTACAGTTCAATTTACAGGCCTCGCATTTGGTATTCGCGCCCTGTGAATGCTGACTATGTCCATGCAACCATGTTGTCAATACTAACCATGAGCCACCTGCTTCTATTCAGGAAATGGTTAGCATTGGCTAAGAGTCATATGCTACTGTGTAAGTGGATGGTGCCATCAGTAATGGCAGGCCATGGTTGTCTATGTGTTCTCAAGGGTATCAATTTTCTCTGCAATGTGTACTATGTGTAGATATAAATACTCCATTCCTGTGAATTTGACTCATATTTTAAACATGGAACTTATGACTTAATCGTCACCTGGTTCTGCTTTTACTGTCCTGGCAGTGGCACTCACAATCCTAACATGTTTGTCTGCTCCTTATTGAGTCTGATAACTTGAAGTTTATTTCGAGATTTTTTGTTGTTGTAGTTCAGCATATACAAAGACTTCTCATCTCAGGATTGATTTCTCTCTGGTTCGCTTAAAAGATATGTGACATGCCGAGTCCACTTCAGGGTGCGTACACTGGCAGCCTATAGATACTTTGATTGAAATGTGTACGTTTGCATTGCTTGAAAAAGTGAGCTAATAGTTACATTAGTGTTATTATTCCTGGGTAATTACATCTGTAAGTACAGTGTAACAAGTATTGTGATACATAGTAAAAAGTCATTGTTATACTGTAAGTTTATTTTGTAGTTGAGCATATACAAACACTTGTCTTTGTAGGAGATGTTAGGATTCCTTTCTCTCTGGTTCTCTTAAAAGACATGTTATCATAATCTAAAGATTGTTTATCCTCTCTCCCCTGTCTATGTGTGTGTGTGTGTGTGTGTAGGACATTTGCGAGGACATCTCGGACCATGTAGAGCAGATCCACGCGTTGCTGGAGACCGAGTTCTCCCTGAAGCTGCTGTCCTACTCGGTGAACATCATCGTGGACATCCGCAGTGTCCAGCTGCTGTGGCACCAGCTCCGTGTCTCTGTCCTGGTACTGAAGGAGAGGCTGCTGCAGGGCCTCCAGGACTCCAACGGAAACTACACCCGACAGACAGACATCCTCCAGGCCTTCTCACAGGACCACGACCAGGTATATAATACACACAACCTTTGGTAAAACACTACATGTATTACTACTGTACAGTTACACAACTATAGCTAGCCTGAACTACACCCGACAGATTTATATAGGGCCTGCAAGTTTTGGCTTGACTGGTGACATCCCGGTGGTATAAGTTAATATAGTAGACCAATAACAGAGAGTAACAAAAAACTAAATCATTTTTTTTTTTAACTTTTGCACATAAAAGAAAAAGAAAAAAGTGAGAGTTACAAACCTCTCTGCCAAAAACAGCTAGCTTATTTTTCAGATGACATATCCCAGTCCCTCCCCGCCCAGACAGTCCTAGCTAAATTATGTCTTAAGAAATAGTTTTTGGCAAAAAAGCTATTATTATTATTTTTTTAACAATTTTATGGAAAACTATTACTGTAAGGTACTTAATTGTTACCCAGAAATTATTTTATATTGCGATAAAAACATCTGCATTGGGGCTTTAAAGCTTCTGCATCCTTGGAAATAGTTAGCGAGTTGACTACCCATCCATGTCGCTCTGGCCAAAACGCCACGCCCACTAGTGTTTCTTCTCCAGGATGAGGCTGGATTTGCTTTCCTTCTTGACGTCTTGTAGAATGTGAAAACATTCTGATCATTCTGATTGGTCCCAGAAACCAATGGGTTGGGCCAGAGACAGGTGACACAAATCATGAATCACGTCATTGGCTTTGATACTCTGATTAGTTAGAGACGATCCAATCGCTTATGAGTTGGTTTTGTACAATTCCCCTCATTTTGACATCAGCACACACAACTTCTAGGATGGCAGTTTCCGACTGAATGTATGGCGCGATCGATAGAGCAGCAGAATTAAGAGGCATTAAGAAAATATTTACAAGACTGTCTAATCAGGTTGAGCTGTTCTATCTCTCTCTGTAACTGGTCTCGCTCCTCAGTGTAGTTGGTCACTCGTCCTTGGAGTAGTAGTAGGAGTGTAGTCCAATGAGAGCGATCAGTATCAAAATACTCAGTAGAGCCTGTCCCACCACAGCCAGGTAATACCGCCTCACCCCTCGCCTCTCCAGACTCCGAGGGAGTTGAACCCTAATTCTCTGGCCCACTCTCTGGTGACCCCAGGTTCACCTGGCTGCTTCTCGTGGTGTCAGGATTGGCGTACACATTATAAATTGATCAGAAATACAGGGAAACGCCAGATTTTTTTATGGAATATCTACATAGGCATACAGAGGCCCATTATCAGCATCCATCACTCCTGTGTTCCAATGGCACGTTGTGTTAGCTAATCCAAGTTTATCATTTTAAAAGGCTAATTAAACATTAGAAAACGCTTTTGCATTTATGTTAGCACAGCTGAAAACTATCTGGAGCATCAGCATTTGTGGGTTCGATTACAGGCTCAAAATGGCCAGAAACAAAAAACTTTCTTCTGAAAGGCTATTGCCAAGAAACTGAAGATCTCGTACAACGCTGTGTACTACTCCCTTCACAGAACAGCACAAACTGTCTCTAACCAGAATAGAAAGAGGAGTGGGAGGCCCTGGTGCACAACTGAGCAAGAGGACAAGTACATTAGAGTGTCTAGTTTGAGAAACAGACGCCTCACCTGGCAAGTCCTCAACTGGCAGCTTCATTAAATAGTACCTGCAAAACACCAGTCTCAACGTCAACAGTGAAGAGGCGACTCGGGATGCTGGTCTTCTAGACAGATTTGTAAAGAAAAAGCCATATCTCAGACTGGCCTATAAAAAGAAAAGTTTAAAATGGGCAAAATAACACAGACAATGGACAGAGGCACTCTGCCTAGAAGGCCAGCATCCCGGAGTGATAAACTTGGATTAGCTAACACAACGTGCCATTGGGACACAGGAGTGATGGTTGCTGATAATGGGCCTCTGTACGCCTATGTAGATATTCCGTAAAAAATCTGGCGTTTCCAGCTATAATAGTCATTTATGACTTTAACAATGTCTACACTGTATTTCTGATCAATTTGATGTTATAATACACAAACACTTTGCTTTTCTTTCAAAAACAAGGAAATGTCTAAGTGACCCCACACTTTTGAACGGTAGTGTATATGGGGGGTAGCTGTGCAACAGACCTCTTAAAGGGTCAATGTTGTCTTAAAAAGGCAATGAAATGCTTTGTAATAGAAACCAACAAACAAATAATTTTTGAGTGAATCATAATTCATAATGATGTATACATTGCATTCAGAAAGTATTCCAACCCCTTGACTTTTTCCACATTTTGTTACGTTACAGGTTTATTCTAAAATTGATTAAATAAAATGTTTTCCTCATCAATCTACACACAATACCCCATAATGACAAATTAAAAACAGTTTTTTAGAAATGTTTGCGAATGTATTAAAAAGTAAAAAAATATATACCTTATTTACAAAAGTATTCAGACCCTTTGCTATGAGACTCGACATTGAGCTCAGGTGCATCCTGTTTCCAATGATCATCCTTGAGATGTTTCTACAACCACCTGTGGTAAATTCAATTGATTGGACATGATTTGGAAAGGCACACACCTGTCTATATAAGGTCCCACAGTTGACAGTGCTTGTCAGAGCAAAAACCAAGACATGAGGTCGAAGGAATTGTCCGTAGAGCTCCGAGACAGGATTGGGTCGAGGCACATATCTGGGGAAGGGTACCAAAAAATGTCTGTATCATTGAAGGTCCCCAAGAATACTGTGGCCTCCATCATTCTTAAATGGAAGAAGTTTGGAACCACCAAGACTCTTCCTAGAGCTGGCTGCCCGGCCAAATTGAGCAATCGAGAGAGAAGGGCTTTGGTCAGGGAGGTGACCAAGAACCCGATGGTTACTCTGACAGAGCTCCAGAGTTCCTCTGTGGAGATTGGAGAACCTTCCAGAAGGACAACCATCTCTGCAGCACTCCACCAATCAAGCCTTTATGGTAGAGTGGCCAGACGGAAGCCACTCTTCAGTAAAAGGCACGACAGCCTGCTTGGAGTTTTCCAAAAGGCACCTAAAGGACTCTCAGACCATGAGAAACAAGATTCTCTGGTCTGATGAAAACAAAATGTAACTCTATGGCCTGAATGCCAAGCGCCACTTCTGGAGGAAACCTGGCACCATCCCTACGGTGAAGCGTGGTGGTGGCAGCATCATTTTTTGGGGATGTTTTTCAGCAGCAAGGACTGGGAGACTAGTCAGGATTGAGGGAAAGATGTACGGATCAAAGTACAAAGAGATCCTTGATGAAAACCTGCTCCAAGACCTCAGACTGGGGCGAAGGTTCACCTTCCAACAGGACAACGACCCTAAGCACACAGCCAAGACAACACCAGAGTGGCTTCGGGCCAAATCTCTGTATGTCCTTGAGTGGCCCAGCCAGAGCCCGGACTTGAACCCAATCTAACATCTCTGGAGAGACCTGAAAATAGCTGTGCAGTGATGCTCCCCATCAAACCTGACAGAGCTTGAGAAGATCTGCAGAGAAGAATGGGAGAAACTCCCCATATACAGGTGTGCCAAGCTTGTAACATCATACCCCTGATCTACTGTATTTCAAGCAAATAGGCATATTATTCGTTTGGGGGAAATGGGAGATGTTTGATGCATGGGAATTATACAGTGGTGGAAAAAGTACCCAATTGTCATATTTGAGTAAAAGTAAAAGTACCTTGATAGAAAATTACTCAAGTAAAAGTCAAATTAAGCCAGTAAAATACTATTCGAGTAAAAGTCAAAGTATTTGGCTTTAAATATACTTAAGTATCAAAAGGAAATGTATAAATCATTTCAAATTCCTTATATTAAGCAAACCCGACGGCACAATTTTCATATACATCGATTTTTTTCCGATAGCCAGGGGCACACTTCAACACTCCGACATTATTTACAAACGAAGCATTTGTGTTTAGTGAGTCCACCAGATCAGCGGCAGTAGGGATGACCAGGGATGTTCAATTGATACGTGCGTGAATTTGACCATTTTCCATTCCTGCTAAGCATTAAACCTGTAACGAGTACTTTTGGGTGTCAGGGAAAAGGTATGGAGTAAAAAGTACATTATTTTATTTTGGAATGTATTGAAGTAAAAGTTGTCTTTACACCACTGGAATTATAAAAATGGTCGTCTGTTTATTTTACTTTTATTATATAGGCCTAAATCATCATCATAATGCAGGACATGTAGCTCCTTTTCTGACATAACTGGTTTAAATTATTCCCGCTACACAACAAATTAGTAGGCTAACATTTATCAATCGCTCATTCAATAGCCAAGCATGCTTGACAGGATAGGTAGGATTAGGAGCGCGACATCGTAGCCTATTTAATTTCAGAGCCAACACCAAGGCAGGAGATAGAAACACAATAATGCATTGATAAACAAAATATTGAACAACAATTCGTATTTTGCATAGAAGTGTGGGCTGTAGCATTTACTTTTGAATTGTTCGAAATTGCGCGGCCAGTGTTTGGCACTCGCTAGGCGGCATGCATTTTTAGTTTGGAAGAGTCACTGCATCATTCTTTCCACACCTCTACAGATATATCATCAAATGTGCCTTCTTTTACTATCATGGCCCAGTTCCAACATCTCCAAATCTTACAGGAAATGAGGGTGTTTCTATTACCATAAAAGGTGAATGGAGGGCGTTTTCCAAGCGAGGTTGTAGCGCTCGTTCATGACCGCACAAATATAATATGGCTCTGATTTGTCATTGAAAACATGTGTACACTGAGTATACAAATCCAGGTGAAAGCTAAAGTCCTTTATTGATGTCACTTGCTAAATCCACTTCAGTCAGTGTAGATGAAGGGGCGGAGACAGGTTAAAGAAGGATTTTTAAATCTCGAGACAATTGAGACATGGATTGTGTATGTGTGGCATACAGAGGGTGAATGGGTAAGAAAAAGATTGTGCCTTTGAACAGGGTATGGTAGTTGGTGTCAGGCGCACTGGTTGTGTCAAGAACTGCAACGCTCCTGGATTTTTCACGCTAAACAGTTTCCCATGTGTATCAAGAATGGTCCACCACCCAAAGGACATCCAGCCAATTTGACACAACTGTGGGAAGCATTGGAGTCAACATGGGCCAGCATCCCTGCGGAACACTTTTGAGTCCATGCCCTGATCAATTGAGGCTGTTCTGGGGGGGGTGCAACTCAATATTAAGAAGGTGTCCTTAATGTTTGTACACTCAGTGTATATGTTGCTTGCGACAGTTTTCGAAATCAATGGAGGAAGAGGCGAAACGAGAGTGATAACTGGGCCCAAAATCAGTCTTCTCCAGCAGGTGGAGATTATCGTTTTTTTTTTTTTTACTTCACCAAGCGAGGGGTTTTTCTACGGAGGCCAATGACAGTGTCGAATTTGGTTAACAAAAATTATTTGTTACGTGTGCGTGGCTTATGTGATCAAATAGAAGTTTCGTAATGCTTGCGTCATCCCCCTGGTAAAATAACGGTAAAATAAATAAATAAATAAAATGCTTAGGTTTTTATGAGTGTACTGATATAAGTAGGACATTTGACATCCTGGCAACTTTGAGAAAAAACACTTTATATCAGTGTGCCTGTTGTTCACATATCTGCCCTCTCATTGGCTAGAATGTTCCCACCTGCCTTCCATTGAAGAAATGTATTTTCATTGTTACAGCGGCCACTAGAGTATCTGGTCAACATAATGGATCATCTGTGATAAATCCCAATAATTGGTCAATTCTAGAATTTCCACGTATGCCAGAATTGTGTAAGAATTGTATGCACGGTTGATAAACGAGGCCCCAGGTGCTTTGTCACAACAATACATGTTTTTGCCCCTCCACACTCACTTTAGAGAATAAAAAATTACAATGCTTGTCTTTCATAATTTGGTTAATTTTGCATGGTTATGAAGGTTGAGTTTTGTTTTTGGCATGTCATGTCTAAATTTGCTAATCTTGCCAATGAAAAAGTAATTCAAGTAGTTGGCAATATCCAAGGGTTTCCTGATGAATGAGCTATGTTAGTCTTTTTGCCTAAAATTTCATTTAAGGTGCTCCAAAGTTTTTTACTATCATCCTTTATATAATTTATCTTTGTTTCCTAGTGCAGCTTCTTATTTTTTTTGTTTATTCATGCCAATCGGCTATGCAACCAGACTTACTGTATTTTCCATGAAACTGAAGGAAAGTCAAGTGTCTGCAGTTAAAGCAAGTTTAGCTAAGGTTCCGTGTCTGAGCAGGCCTTATTCAATTATATGATTACACAGACAGAACAATGAAAGGATGTGTGTCTGTTCACTGGCTCTCCTGGCCTGTCCACAGGACATGCTGTTCGCTTCAGTCGTCCACTGGATATCCTGGCCTCTACAACAGGCTAAGCTTTTGGTACATTTTTGTTTAGGAGACTTACTCCCACACACTGTGTACATAAAACACAAGGAAAAAGGAGAGAAACACGTTACACATCAAAGCTTCTGTCCATCCAGTGTCTGTTACATAGAGAGTGCAGTGCACACCACCCTGTGGCCCATGCAGGAATTACTACTGATGACTCCATGGATGTGGAATATGATTTACTGTAATATAATGTAGTATAACTCTTAGGAGTTGCTTCTCTTTTATGTTGGAAAACACAACCCATTTTGGTTTATTTAAAGAGGCAACCTGCGATTGATACATACATGTTTTTACTTTTCATTTAATGATATACAGCCTTTGATTATTGAAGAATATAACGTATACATCCTTCATAAGCTTAGTTCAACTGTCATACCCTATCAGAACCCAACATATCAGCTTGTTTTACTATATAATATAAGCAATTTTAAATACACACTGTATAGCTTCAAAACGTGGTTAAATCTATAATGTTGATCTAATGGATGGTCAGTCCTTGTATCAATATATTTTTCTATGAATTTGGGAGTGGTTACATTTCTCCAGCCCCATCCCTCAGCTGTTTACCTAAACAGTGGCAGGCTGGCGCTTTGTTGTTGTTTGAACTGCAGATTGTCCCTCTAAGGCATTGTAACTTGAATATTCTGAGTTAACTTAGGTGGTGTGTTAATCATATGTTTCTCTCCCCTCCGTTTGTCCCCCCCCCCAGGCTCGCCTGGACGCCCTGACCGAGGTGGACGACTGTGGCCAGCTGACCATTAAGTGCAGTCAGGACTACTTCTCCCTGGATTGTGGCATCACAGCTTACGAGCTCAGCGACTACAGCCCCAGTGAGGACCAGGAGGGTACCAGGGGACCGGGCCAGGGCCAGGATCCCCGGTGTAGCTACCCCGGGCTGGAGAGAGACTTCCCAGAGCTCATCCAGAGTGTGGATCTGCTGACCATCACGGTCAAGCAGAACCAGAACCAGGGGCAGGAAGAGGTAGAGCCAGGGACATCCATAGAGAGACTGAAAGACACACCACTCTGTAGCGGAGGAGAGGACAACAATCCTGCACCAGGACCCACAATGCACTGTGGCATGCCCCAGAGCGAGAGCACTTCGCTCTCCAAGCGCCCCCTCCAGGGCAGCGTGAGTAACAAGGTGTCCCCCACCCAGCCCTCCCTGCCTAAGAAGCCTATGTACCTGGAGGGAGAGACTGAGACCAGCCTCAGCCTGAGGAGATCCACACTGCCTTCCTCTCTTCAGTTCCAGGCAGACCTGAGCCGGAGCACCCCCTCCCTCCTGGACCTTCCGGACCGCTCCAAGTTCTGGCTGGAGCTGGACGCTGTGTACCCCAGCAACGCCAGCCAGTCCTACAACAGCCTGCATGCAATGAACGACAGGAACCTGCAGGCCAGCAGACAGAGCGAGGCTGGAGGGTACCAGAGACTGGGGGGCCCTGCTGGAGCTCACATCCCCCTGCAGAGGAGCTCCTCAGAGGCAGGGCAGGGATGCCATTTCCCCCAAGACCTCTCCCCCATCTCCATCCCCTCAGGCACTGGGGAATGCAACAGGGACATGGATGATCCACAGACTGTCAGAGACACCGACAGCCCCCTACTTTCTCCCATGAGGGAGCCCTCGGACCACGAATCCCATGATGAGGCCTCCAGCGAGGACTCCAGTCCCCTCACAAAAGCAGCCGACTGGATCATCCAGCGCCAGGGGCCCCAGGGGCCCAAGCTCCACCACCAAGCCCTAGCTGAGTCTAGCCCTAACCCCAGCGAGGAGCGGTGGTTCGGGTCAGATGAGTTCTTGGCACTGCCCGCCCAGCTGAAGAAGACAGAGATGCTGGCTATGAAGCTGGAGACCCTGGCCAAGGCGCTGCCCCAGAGACACGGCCACCAAGGACACCACGAGTCCATCCAGGATGTGGACGACTGGGAGCTGACCGAGGTCAACTCAGACTGGGAGGGCGAGGGCCCGGGCAGCCCCAACCCCAACCCCACTCTGGGCCTCCCCACCCTCCAACAGCCATACAAGAGGCCCTTCCGGGTGGGGATGGGGCGTTTCTCGCCCACCTCGTCCAGCGACATGGCTCCGTCCCTGGATGAGAGCCTTGAGTCGGGCCCCCTCAGTGATCTACTGTCTGAGGACGAGGCCTGGAGCTCCGAGGAGAGTAGGATGAGAGACAACAACAGGGGCTGGAGCTCCGGTGAGACCAGAGGGAGCTCTACTGGCTCCAGAAGGAGAGACAGCAACAGGTTACCGCTGCAGCCCACCACCGTTACCATGGCCCCCCACATAGAGACACAGTGTAAACCCCTTATCCAACAGTTACTGGATGACATCCAGCACCACGACAACCACCCAGACATATGGGGCAAGATAGAGGTAAGGAGAGCCACAGCCTCTGTCACAAACAGTTTTACTATGAGGATGTTGTTGTTTCAAGCGTTGGCTATTGTAGTACCTGAAATGTACAGTAGATGGCTCCAACGTTCATGTATTCCCAAACTAGAAAGTGTTGCTAAATACTTCCTGCTCATAATGATGGTGTCTATATGAATTCAAATGTCTACACGTATTGACCCACGTGGCTACGAAGATAGTATGAAAATGTGTGCACTCACTACTGTAAGTCACTCTGGATAAGAGCGTCTGCTAAATGACTAAGATGTAAAAAGAATATTCAACGGTCAGTTGTTAACTGACAGGTGCAGTATTGATGACGTGATTTATGAACAGATCAGTCATTGCTGTCATCCTGCATATGGTAATATGACATTAGTACACGACATACAAGGAAAGGTTTCCTCCAATGTCAGACTGAGAATTGATGTTATTTTACAATGTTTTAATACCTATCAGAGGAGATGGTTTAACCTGCTTTTGAGGATCATTCAGCAAATTGTAGCCAAATAGAAAGCATACTGCATAACTGTATCTTCTGATCCAATTCTTATATGTACATAATAAAAATAATCAAGCCTGACATCAAAGCCAGCCAGCACATCAAAAGCTTAGTGAAACACATTGCTCTCTTGTCTTCTCTCTACTCTCACGTAGAGTAGCCTCATAGAAAGCACTAACCAGTACATTGCGACCTTCCTTCTCCTGCCTGCCTCTCATGTTAATGTCTCCCATCCAACGATGTAATTAGACCATTAGGTAAATAATGAAGAGCATGTAATCAAGTCTCTGAAGGAGCTGGGAGCTAATTGATGATTTGATGAGAGTAAGAGACCAAGGAAATCTGCAGGACAATATACTCAGAGAGAGAGAGAGGAGAAAACAGAGCAAACAAGAATGCTATTTGGCCCTAAACAGAATACCTGACCACTGTGACTGACCCAAAATTAAGGAAATCTTTGACTACTGTATGTACAGACTCGAAAAGGATTGCTATTGAGAGAGGCCGCCGAAGGCAGACTTGGCTCTCAAGAGAAGACAGGCTATGTGCACACTGCCCACAAAATGAGGTGGCACTTCCTAACCTCCTGCCAAATGTATAACCATATTAGAGACACATATTTCCCTCAGATTACAGAGACCCACAAAGAATTCGAAAACAAATCCAATTTTGATAAACTCCCATATCTATTGGGTGAAATACCACAGTGTGCCATCACAGCAGCAAGATTTGTGACCTGTTGCCACAAGAAAAGGGCAACCAGTGAAGAACAAACACCATTGTAAATACATTGTAAATACAGTGTAGTGTTTACTGTACATTTTTTATTGTTTATTTCACATTTGTTTATTATCTATTTCACTTGATTTGGCAATGTTAACATATGTTTCCCATGCCAATGAAGACCCTTAAATTGACATTGAATTGAGAGAGAGACAGAGAGAGAGAGAGAGAGAGAGAGAGAGAGAGAGAGAGAGAGAGAGAGAGAGAGAGAGAGAGAGAGAGAGAGAGAGAGAGAGAGAGAGAGAGAGAGAATGAAAGAGAGTGACTATTGAGCTGTCATTCTTTAACACATGAGGGGCCCTCAATAGAGGCTGCTGCCTTTCAGAGATATTATATTCTCCTCCGTAGTCAGCGAACCTCAGCCCTGATGAGCCTTGGTCCTGAGTGACTCCATGGTATCCCGTTCATCCTCCCCAGCGGGTTTTTCCACAGCCCTGGACAATGTCAATGTTGGTAGGGGTTAATACGAGCCAGCCTGTGAATCCTACCTAAACATAACTAGTAATGTATAATCCTTTAGTATAAACATTCTCCACAATATATGATTGAAGTTGTTATCTGTAGTTTCCCACGGTCTGTAGTTCTTCTGCCATGTAAATACTCTGTGTCTCAAATGGCTCCCTATTCATAATATGCTTCTGACCAGAGCATTACGGGCCCTGGTCAAAAGTAGTGCGCTAAATAGGGAATAGGGTGCCATTTGGGATGCATTCTCAGTCTGTTGACTAGACAGTCTCTTCCTATTTATCTCCACTGTTAGTCAGTGAGTCACATAGTGAATTCTCTCCCGTTGGTAAAGCCTGATTAGCACAGTGGGGTTTTATTGCCACCTGCTGGCAGGAACGGAAAATGATGACTTTCTTCTCTTTGGAAAAAAATATAGAATTCACACGTAGTCTCGTCTACAATGCCCACATATCAATATAGCACCATGTTGTTGCATATATAATGCGTTCATTTTATGCATTGAAAAAAAGGAATTGACATCAAATGATTTCTGTTATTATTCTGTAATCCATAACCCACCTTTTATCTTTCCATTGCTTATTACTGAGTGTTAGATGCTAAGGTTGCCACTTTGGTGAATACATAGGATTATATGTACAGGACAGTCAGACATCTCCATGGTTCACATACTATCTGAGGATTAGCATATCCTCTCCTTCTCCTCTCTGTATCAGGATGGAAGGCTGAGGCTGAAGCTGATACTGAGGCTGATGCTGAAAGAGAGGCAGCCAGGCTGGGGCTGTGAGACTGGGGCAGAGAGAGAGATTAAGACTGGGGTTGAGGCTGGGACAGAGAGAGAAGTTAGGGCTGGGGTTGAGGCTGGGACAGAGAGAGAAGTTAGGGCTGGGGTTGAGGCTGGGACAGAGAGAGAAGTTAGGGCTGGGGTTGAGGCTGGGACTGAGAGAGAAGTTAGGGCTGGGGTTGAGGCTGGGACTTAGAGAGAAGTTAGGGCTGGGGTTGAGGCTGGGACAGAGAGAGAAGTTAGGGCTGGGGTTGAGGCTGGGACAGAGAGAGAAGTTAGGGCTGGGGTTGAGGCTGGGACAGAGTGAGAAGTTAGGGCTGGGGTTGAGGCTGGGACTGAGAGAGAAGTTAGGGCTGGGGTTGAGGCTGGGACAGAGAGAGAAGTTAGGGCTGGGGTTGAGGCTGGGACAGAGTGAGAAGTTAGGGCTGGGGTTGAGGCTGGGACAGAGAGAGAAGTTAGGGCTGGGGTTGAGGCTGGGACAGAGAGAGAAGTTAGGGCTGGGGTTGAGGCTGGGACTGAGAGAGAAGTTAGGGCTGGGGTTGAGGCTGGGACTGAGAGAGAAGTTAGGGCTGGGGTTGAGGCTGGGACTGAGAGAGAAGTTAGGGCTGGGGTTGAGGCTGGGACTGAGAGAGAAGTTCGGGCTGGGGTTGAGGCTGGGACTGAGAGAGAAGTTAGGGCTGGGGTTGAGGCTGGGACTGAGAGAGAAGTTAGGGCTGGGGTTGAGGCTGGGACTGAGAGAGAAGTTAGGGCTGGGGTTGAGGCTGGGACTGAGAGAGAAGTTAGGGCTGGGGTTGAGGCTGGGACTTAGAGAGAAGTTAGGGCTGGGGTTGAGGCTGGGACTGAGAGAGAAGTTAGGGCTGGGGTTGAGGCTGGGACTGAGAGAGAAGTTAGGGCTGGGGTTGAGGCTGGGACAGAGAGAGAAGTTAGGGCTGGGGTTGAGGCTGGGACTGAGAGAGAAGTTAGGGCTGGGGTTGAGGCTGGGACTGAGAGAGAAGTTAGGGCTGGGGTTGAGGCTGGGACAGAGAGAGAAGTTAGGGCTGGGGTTGTGAGTAGGGTTTGACGGTATCCAGATTTTCATACCGTCATACCGTTTCTGTACCATACCGGGGTATATGGTATTACTGAATGTGCACACAAGGGGCACTATTTAAACAAAATAATAGATGTACTTACAGTATATAAAACGAATTGGGGATGCACAAAACAATTTAGGCAACAGATATCTTGATCCAGGAGGGGATTGAATGTCTCTGCTGTAACCAAGAAGCTTGATCTTGACATCTAGTCAATTAGCTAGCAAGTCAGCAAACCAAATGCATAGCAGGAGCCCTGAGCTGGATATCATTTATTTGACACATCTTAGATTTCTTATAGTTATATTTAACTTCTAGTTATAAGCAGTGGCGTAGCACGCACCCCTGCAGCCACTGAAAAATACTGTAGTTATTTCGAAATACCCGGTATACGGTATAAATGGTTCATCGCCCAAGCCTAGTTGTGAGGCTGAAGCTCAGACTGAGACAGAGGCTGATGCTGAGAGAGAGACAGCCAGACTGAGATTGGGGTTGTGAGGCTGGGAGAGAATCTGAGGCTGTGAGGCTGAGTGAGAGAGCCAGGCTGAGGTTGGGGCTGTGAGGCTGAGTGAGAGAGCCAGGCTGAGGTTGGGGCTGTGAGACTGGGACTGAGAGAAAAGCTGAGGCTGTGAGGCTGAGAGAGAGGCAGCCAGGCTGAGGTTGGGGCTGTGAGGCTGGGGCTGAGGCTGGGATTGAGAGAAAAGCTGAGGCTGTGAGGCTGAGAGAGAGGCAGCCAGGCTGAGGTTGGGGCTGTGAGGCTGGGCCTGAGGCTGGGATTGAGAGAAAAGCTGAGGCTGTGAGGCTGAGAGAGAGGCAGCCAGGCGCGCCACCTGAGATGATACGTGTCACACAGGGAGGTGATTGATTACATTAGCATGCGGGCCTCTGGAGATGACTTCATCCTCATGGCAACAGACAGCTGGCAGCTGAAGGTTCTACTGGGAGCGTCTCAGGGGCCTAGTCAAGTGTGACGCTACTGACGAGCAGAGCCTTCCTTCCCTCCATCCTTCCTCTCTCTCGGTCTCTCTCTTCCTCTCTTCTTTTTTGTCTCTCTCCTTTCTCCGCCTCTCTCTCTCTCTCTCTCTCTCTCTCTCTCTCTCTCTCTCTCTCTCTGCCTCTCTCTCTCTTTCCCTGGGAGAAGTTTGGAGGGGATAGATGGGAAGAGAAGGGATGTTGTTCATTCATGTTATTCATATGCTTTTCCTCCTGCCTGCCTGCCTGGCGCATTACACTGGCCCACAAACCCATTCTGTGACACGCTAGGCCCTGCCGTTAATGCCGTTGTGACCAGGGGCTGTGTATTCATCTTGGTTGAAAGCTTTACTGGTGGAGAGGGAGAATGAAAAGGAAACACACATAATGTCCCTGGCCTGGGGGATTGTGTTCTAGTCTGTGTCTGTTGATTTCCATTGACTGGTACAATTCTCCTGTAATGTACCTATCTCACTGGCTAATATGAGTAGCTTACTGCTAGCCTACTGCACGCAGACAGGACATTAATGCAATGTATTCTTTTAAATGAGAAAGGGAGAGGGAGAGAGAGAGATGCTAGAGAGAGAGAGATGCGAGAGATGAGAGAGAGAGAAATATGCAAGAGGGGGAGAGTGAGAGAGATGTGCGAGAGAGAGAGAGATGCGAGAGAGAGAGAGAGATGCGCGAGAGAGAGAGAGATGCGAGAGAGAGAGATGTGCGAGAGAGAGAGATGTGCGAGAGAGAGAGAGAGAGAATGAGAGAGATGCGCGAGAGAGAGAGAGAGAGAGAGAGAGAGAGAGAGAGATACAATAGAGGGGGAGGGATAGGTCCTGGGCTATGATCAGTCCCCACTACACTAACATCACCATCCAGGCCCTGGTATTGGGATGGCACTGATGCTACACCCTATGTACCAGCCTGCCAGGAATCTCTACCTTTGAACCAGGACCCAGCCCCATCCTGCCTCAGACCCAGCCATCTACAACCACATCAAAGCCTGTCTAAGAAGTCAGGTCCAAAACGGTCAATACTGGGGCTCTATTCGCATCTGAAGAGAGGTCATTTATATCAATAGCTTTGATTTTCATCACTGTCAAATAATGAGCAGGAGGCCTGCATCGGAGAGTGAGAGAAATATAATCACATTGAATTCTGGGGTCATGAATGCAATTACTGAACACCACTCAATGAGTCAAGGTTTACTGCGTCCATACACTGTACACCAGGGGGTGAAGCACTGGATGTACAGATCTGAGGTAGTAATTATTGAAATACCACGCTAGTTACCGCCCGCGCCAGTGCCCGCCACAGTCCTTGTCTCTTGTCTTTCTGCTCAAGGAGAGGAAAGGAATGCTAGGGAGGGAGAGAAGAGAGACCGTTGTCAACCTGTGTTGGAATCAAGTCGCTTCCTTTCCTTGCCAGCGGATGGCAGTAGTCACACACCACAGAGCAAGCCTCTCCTCCGTCCTCCCCTCTTTGACTAAGCACCTCTAGCTGATCAAGGGCAATGTTACTGACGGGAAATCTCTCCCATCAACCCATTGTTTGTGTGTATAAACTGATGTGTATACTGTGTATACCCTCAACTATCAAATGTTCTCCTTTTGAAATCAAGTTTTGCCCTTGAATCAATTCACCCCAATGTTGGTAGTTTTAACTCAAGAGGTAAAATATCACTAAACAACAACAGGACTGGAGTCGCCGCTGTAGATTGACTTTAGTGTCTGTGGATGTGGCATCTGACAATCCTATCTCTCTCTCTCTCTCTCTCTCTCTCTCTCTCTCTCTCTCTCTCTCTCTCTCTCTCTCTCTCTCTCTCTGTGTCTCTCTCCCTGTGTGTCTCTCTCTCTCTCTCTCTCTCTCTCTCTCTCTCTCTCTCTCTCTCTCTCTCTCTCTCTCTCTCTCTCTCTCTCTGTGTCTCTCTCTCTCTCTGTGCCTCTCTCTGTGTCTCTCTCTCTCTATCTCTGTGTTTCTCTATCTCTGTGTCTCTCTCTCTCTCTCTCTCTCTCTTTCACTCTCTCTCTCTGTGTCTCTCTCTCTCTCTGTCTCTCTCTGTCTCTCTGTCTCTCTTTCTCTCTCTCTCTCTCTTAGGGCTTTGTGAGCAAACTAGATGAGTTTATCTGCTGGCTGAGGGAAGCCCTGGAGACCACAGAGAACTGGACGCCACCCAAAGCTGAAATGGACAGCCTGAAGCTCTACCTGGAGACACACCTGGTGAGACACACACACTACCCAAAATATAGAGATTGAGACAAAATAGCATGCTCTCTCTGTCTATATCTCTCCCTCTTTGCCTCTCTCTCCCTCTCGTGCACACACATGCAAAAAGCAAACAGGCTTACAAAGATTAACGTGCACAATGCATAACTGCATATGGATGCAAGCAACGAGACATACTGCATCCTCGCAATCACTCACACTCTCAAGAGCAAACATATGTGCAGGCGCACGCACGCACACACACACAAACAACACACATTCACACTTTCCACACACATTTGCATACATCCATAGAGACCAGCAAATATGTATTGGCATAGCTCCCTGCTGACTGCCTCTCTGCATATGTATACATGTATATATAAACATGTGTATACTCTGTTCTTCATGCCGACAACACGAACACCGAGTACACACACATTTGTATTTTATCACTAACCTTGTACAAAACTGTGTGTGTGTGACTGTGGGTGTGCATGCATGTTTGTGTGTGTGTGTGTACATACAGTATATCTCTACCAGCATCAGAGGTTTGTTGTGGAGCAGGCAGCCACGTTTGTCATTTTGGGGCATGGGGAAGGAAGATGTAGTTATGTTTTACTGGGATGGGCTTCAAATGTTAGTATTGATTGAGACGGCCCTACCAGACGCACTTGTTTTCCTCAGTCAACCTGTGCTCCAGGGCCGCTGAGGGGAGCTGCTCCCAATTGAATGTTTTTGGGGTTGGGCTCCATCTGGCACGTGGCGTTGTGGTGGGGGTTGGGTGTTCAGGGGAATGAGTCTTGCTGAGCGCGGCGGCGAGCTGCCCTGCTTTCCGGTGCCCCTGGGAGCGCGGTAACGAGAGGTCTGCGAGCCCAGGCCGAGCGGACTCCTCTTTATAAGGCATTGAGAGATGGCGCAAAATGAAACGGCTATTGATTGAGCTTGATGGCCGATCCAGCTCTTTGAATCACATTAACGAGGCCACTCTGCACCGGTGGCAAATGAACAGTCAGGACAAGAGGCCCCCAGTTAGAGAGAGAAGGTGGGGGGTTGACACAAGCCAGGGGGTGTCACAACGCTTACCACATAGATAGTATACACAGGAAATATATAGATACAACCCCATCTCTCTCTCTCTGTCTCTCTCTGTCTCTCTCTCTATGCTCTATCCCCTGTCTCTCTCTCTCTCTCTCTCTCTCTCTCTCTCTCTCTCTCTCTCTCTCTCTCTCTCTCTCTCTCTCTCTCTCTCTCTCTCTCTGTAAAATTTCAATGTCAAATCTCAATGTCATCACATTTAGCAATACGATACTCTACTCGGAAAAATGCTAATGTGAATAAATAAAAAAATCTGATCAAATAGAATTGGAAATAAAATGCCAAGCCACTTTTTTTAGATGATGTTGTTATTATGATAGTAGGCAGGTATCTTCCTTTCTGGCTCCAAGTGAGCCGATTCATTTCTTCTAAGCCTTCCCAACTCCCACCTCCCCTCCAACCTCTGAGCCTCAGTAACACCATCCTCCACTACACCTCCGCAGGCTATGACGCCTCTTTAATTCCATCCCAACCTGTGTGTGTGTGTGTGTGAGCCCTGTCCCTCCACATCCCCAGACGCGTCCACACATGACGGCGTTCCCTCTGTCTCTGTCTCTGTGAGATGACGGCTCTGCCCTGTCTGTCTGTGTGTCTGTCTGTGTGAGGTGATGTGGGGATTACAGTCCTCTCGCCTCAGCCTAAACCATAGAGGAGCGAGGCGAGCAGAGGAGCGAGCAGAGGAGCGAGGCGAGGGGAGCGAGGGGCTCGAGTTCCAGCGGCTTCATACTGTAGCACATCTAGAGGTGTCAAATCAGCAATAACCCACCTGCCCCCAGCTAAATCCACCCAGAGCCCCCCAGTCTCTGCTGCTAAACTCTCTGGCTGCATCCCAAAGGGTACCCTATTCCCTATATAGTGGGCTCTGGTCAAAACTAGTATACAAATATGTAGGGAATAGGGTGCGGTTTGGGCCACATGCTCTTTGCTGCTGCACTGCAGTCTGCCTGCTCCACTGGACACATCATGGAATATATATCAGATCATATAGCATGGATACTGTCTGTATCACAGTATAAACCATAGAAATCCTATGATATTTTATTAGTTTATATGATAGAAACATTTTATCCTTAGCTCTGAAACAATTGGTACCTATTTTGATCAAGTACAGTATAATAAAGGGAATTTCAAACAACAATTTATCAACTGTTTATCAACTATTTGTCAACAATTTATCAACAATGTCAGTTTCAAGATGTGGCATGAATAAAGCATAAACTGTTACCTTAGACGGCCGGTCATCAACTGTCAACGTTGTATTATAAACACTGTAGACATACATTATCTATACAGCATAGTAGAGAGCTATACCCTATCACAGTGTGATAGATAGCTTAGTCTTCTATTCTATGCCCTTTTTCACTTGAAAACCTACTGTTGACTCTCGGAATAAAAACTATATTATAATTTGTAATAGTTTCTAATCTGTTGTGAAATAATTCAATGTGACTTCCTTCCACCAGTGGTAGATATCTAGTTATAATGTATTAGTGTTGACTTGTTCTAAGCTATCACAGAGCCGAGAGGCTATCAATCCTCTGTCCATCTGGGGGATCATAAATCCACCAGCCAGGAGATGTTACCTTGTCATCTCTGACGAATACCTCCAGGTGACCATCTGTCACAGGCCCATATCCCCTCATCGCTGGTGGCGTCAGGTTTACTGGATTTTCTCTGTCTCATTTAAAGATTGCAGCATAGCACTCGAATCTGAGTATTATACATGGTACGGTAATTCACACCCACTATATCTAGGTAGATATGTTTTCGTAAATTATGTCCAAAAAAAGAATGGAAGAATCCACTATAACACGAATAAACTGTAAAAACGCCCACAAATGTAGTTCTTTCAACTAATTATTATTAAGTAACTGGTTTCACAGCCTTTTTTTGTTTAATCAACTTTTAGGTCCAAGTGTTACCTGAACTAAAGAAAACGGTCTGGCCAAACTTAGCTCTAACTTGAGAACTTTGTCAAAAATGCAGTCAATTTAAAATGATGTGTTTGCTCAGCTTATCTCATGTGTTCATTCAATTATAAATTAACAATTGGGCATCTTAACTAAAAAAGGCTGTGGAACTGGTTACACACTCAAACTGTGCTTTTAACATACAATGTTTTCAGCTTACATATTTGACACACGTTGACATACATGATTCAATTGTGCATGTTCATTTATACAGTAATTATTATCAACATGTCATCACCTGGGATTTGAACTCACAACCTCCTGGTTCATGGCATTCCTATCTTCCTACTACATCACCATGTCTATAGTCAATTATCAGTTAATCTGACAATTCTCTCATCATTGAATATTGGAATGCTGTTAACCAAGAGGTTGTGAGTTCAAATCCCAGGTGATGACATGTTGAATATTAATTACTGTATAAATGAACATGCACAATGTAATCATGTATGTCAACGTGTGTCAAATATGTAAGTTGAAAACATTGTATGTTAAAACCACTGTGTGTGTGTGTAACTAGTTCCACTGTGTTTTTTTAGGTAAGATGCCCAAATAATACTTTTATAGTTGAATGAACATATGAGACTATTTGAGTAAACGCATCATTTTAAATTGACAGATTTTTTTGCATGCGTTTTCTCATGTTGGGACAACTAAAAGTGTTAAGTTCAGGTAACACTTTGACCGAAAGGTTAGTAAACAAAAAAAAGACTGTGGAACCAGTTCCTTAATAATATTTAGTTGAAACAACAAAATTTCTTAGTGTGTGGTCTCTTGGTCACACCTCTTACAGTATATGGATCAGCATCAGATGTTTTGGGTCTGCGTCCCAAATGGCACCTTATCCACCTTATCCCCTATATAGTGCACTGCTTTCAAAGTGGTGCTCTATATAGGGGATAGGGTGCACTATATACAGTACCTTCAGAAAGTGTTCACACTCCTTGACTTTTTCCACATTTTGTTACGTTACAGCCTGAATTTAAAATGGATTATATTGAGATTTTGGGTCAGTTGCCTACACACAATACCCCATAATGTCAAAGTGGATTTATGTTTTTAGAAACGTTTACAAATTAATAAAAAATTAAAAGCTGAAATGTCTTGAGTCAATAAGTATTCAAGCCCTTTGTTATGGCAAGCCTAAATACGTTTAGGAGTAAACATTTGCTTAACAAGTTACATAATAAGTTGCATGGACTCAGTGGTGGAAAAAATACCCAATTGTCATACTTGAGTAAAAGTAAGATACCTTAATTAATAGAAAATGACTCAAGTGAAAGTCACCAAGTAAAATACTACTTGAGTAAAAGTCTAAAAGTATTTGGTTTTTAATATACTTAAGTATCCAAAGTAAAAGTGTAACTAATTTCAAATTCCTTATATTAAGCGAATCAGGCGGCACCATTTTATTTTTTTATTTATGGATAGCCAGGGGCACACTCCAACGCTCAGACATCATTTACAAATGAAGCATGTGTTTAGTGAGTCCACCAGATCAGAGGCAGTAGGGACGACCAGGGATGTTCTCTTGATAAGTGCGTGAATTCGATTATTTTCCTGTTCTGCTAAGCATTCAAAATGTAACGAGTACTTTTGTGTGTCAGAGAAAATGTATAGAGTAAAAAGTATATAATTTTGTCAAAAATATAAATAGTAAAGTACAGATACCCCTCAAAAACTACTTAAGTAGTACTTTAAAGTATTTTCACTTAAGTACTTTACACCACTGGAGTAAAAAATCACATAAGTTGCATGGACTCACTCTGTGTGCAAAAATAGTGTTTAAAAGGATTTTTGAATGACTAGCTCATCTCTGTACCCTCAGTTGAGCAGTGAATTTCAAACACAGATTCAACCACAAAGACCAGGAAGGTTTTCCAATGCCTCCGCAAAGTAGGGCACCTATTGGTAGATGGGTAAACATTTAAAAAGCAGACATTGAATATCCCTTTGAGCATGGTAGTTATTAATTACACTTTGGATGGTGTATCAATACACCCAGTATTGCCGGAGAGGAAGGAAACCACTAAGGGATTTCACCATGAGGCCAACAGTTACAAAGTTTAATGGCTATGATAGGAAAAAAACTTAGGATGGATCAACAACATTGTAGTTACTCCACAATACTAACCTAAATGACAGAGTGAAAAGAAGGAAGCCTGTACAGAATACAAATATTCCAAAACATGCATCCTGTTTGCAATAAGGCGCTAAAGTAAAACTGCACAAAATGTAGCAAAGAAATTAACTTAATGTCCTGAATACAAAGCGTTATGTTTTGGGCAAATCCAATACAAAACATTACTGAGTACGACATATTTTCAAGCATGGTGGTGGCTGCATCATGTTATGAGTATGATTGCCATCGGCAAGGACTACAGTAGGGAGTTTTTTTGGGATAAAAATAAACGGAATAGAACTAAGCACAGGCAAAATCCTAGAGGAAAACCTGGTTCAATCTGCTTTCCACCAGACACTGGGAGATGAATTCAGCTTTCAGCAGGATAGTAACCTAAAACACAAAGTCAAATCTACACTGGAGTTGCTTACCAAGACAACAGTGAATGTTGGCTTGGTTACAGTTTTGACTTAAATCTATGACAAGACCTGAAAATGGTTGACTAGCAATGATCAACACCCAATTTGACAGAGCTTAAAGAATAAAAAAATAAATAACGTGCAAATATTGTACAATCCAGGTGTGCAAAGCTCTTAGAGACTGATCCAGAAAGATTATCATCCGTAATCGCTGCCAAAGGTGATGCTAACATGTATTGATTCAGGGGTGTGAATACTTATGTAAATGAGATATGTATGTATTTTATTTTCAATACATTTGAAAACATTTCTAAAAACATGTTTTCACTTTGTAATTATGGGGTGTTGTGTGTAGATGGGTTAAATAAACAATAACGTTTAATTCATTTTGAATTCAGGCTGTAATAAAACAACGTGCAATAAGTCAAGGGGTATGCATGCTTTCTGAAGGCACTATAGGGAATAGGGTGCCATTATATAAGGAATAACGTGCCATTTCTGACGGGGCCTTGCTGTGAGTGTGAACAACTCCATCTTGGCTGTTTTGCTGTCCCTGGATCAGCGTTTTAGCGAGTCAACGAGGCCATCTCCCGTTCCCCTTCATCCATCTCGCCCAGCGGAGTAGAGCTGGGCCGCATTCTTTGCTCCTCTCGCTGCTTTCTCGGTGGCAGGCTGTCAGATACAGTTAGCCAGGGCTGTGTTGGCTCGGCACACCTTCAGCATGCTGGTCAGATCACACCAGGCCCTAATCGCCAGCAACAGGCCGGCCCAAGATCTGAGGAGATGAGAATCTAAGGCGAAGATGGCTCCAGGCGCCTCGCTGCATCACTCCCCTGGGACCCCTCTGCCCCCCCTCTTGATTCACCCCCCTCTGTACGCACATCCTCGACCCTTTCCAACCCCCACCTCCCTCCACCCCCTAACCACCCATCACATCTTCAAAAGCACAGCCCCACCTCCCTCCTCCAGGTCCCAGCATAATGTTCTCTCTCTCTCTCTCTCTCTCTCTCTCTCTCTCTCTCTCTCTCTCTCTCTCTCTCTCTCTCTCTCTCTCTCTCTCTCTCTCTCTCTCTCCCTCCCCATCTCTCTCTCTCTCCACTTTGATTACTCCGAGCACCACGAGAGCACTCGGCTCTGCACCGGCTCCTTGGGTATTATCAAAACCAATCAACATGAAAGTTTTCATAGCAGCACCCACGGAGAGATGGGATGGAGGGGGAAGAGAGACGGGAGAGAGAAAGAGGAGTGTTTGGGGGATTTTTAAAGAGAATAACAATAGCGGAATTGAGACATCACAGTAATAAGGGCGCTTGGGGGAATATTGAACAAGTTGGAGAGTTAGGGGATGGGTGGATGATAGATCCCTTTAAGCAGGGTCGGCCCGCTCATTAGGCAGGATTAGGACGGCCGCCTATGGCGGCAGATTGACGAGGGCGTTATTTTGAGCTAAACTGACTAAGAAAACTCACATAATTCTGCCCAAAAACAATGACAAATTCTCTCAACCAGTGGCATATGTGATTTTCACTTTGTCAAAGGCAGGGACGCAAAATATGTATCTTGTCCATTCCGAGCGCGCGTCTCCAGGTTGCTGTTGGAGAGATGCATCGCTGCAGTGCTCCACCAACATTCCGTCAAAAAAATGATCTGACATAAATCATGTATCAGATATAGCATATGGTAATAAGAGTATGTGGCCTTTTTTGTAGCCTACAGGTTTAGAGATAAAATGTAAGACAATGTAGTGAGACGGAAACTTTTTACATTGTGCAGGTTTCTACGATCAAATAGCCTAACCTAAATGGCGCCCAATCAAATAAAATATATAAAAATGTGCTGACATGTTAACAAACAACATATCCTAAAAACAGGACAGGTCAAAGTGAAATGGACAGTATGGAATGGACAATCAGGCTCCTCACAACAGCTGTCCAGGAGTTTCATCCTGTGGACTAAATTGTCATGATCAGTGGTTTCAAGTTTGTATCACATAGCAAAAAAAGAAAATGCTTCTACATTTCCCGCTGTGTAAACTCATTTCAAATAAGCTGAGGATAACTCCTGATAAAGTTGGGTAGATGATATTCAGAGCTTAAATAGATTAGTCCCAGGAATCAGGACTAATAAAGCCAATGCAATGGCCTGTTTTACAAACAGTGGGCCTACCACATGGATGGGCATTCATACAATTCCATTGCAGGCCGAGATGGTAGGCTACACCCCAGTAAGCATGTATTGACGCCAACGTCTTTTTTTGGTCCTGTCTGGATCAGCCATCTTTTTTTTGGTGTGTTTTACAAACGGTAGGCCTACCACATAGATGGGCATTCCTAAAATAACATTTCAGGTGACAATGTAGGCCAGGGATGGGCAACTCCAGTCCTCTGGGGCCTGATTGGTGTCACACTTTTGCCCCAGCCCCAGCTAACCCATCTGACAGTAATAATCAACTAATCATGATCTTCAGTTTAGGATGCAATTAGTTTAATCAGCTGTGTTGATTAGGGACGGCCCCCAAGGACTGTAGTTGCCCCTCCCTGCTGTAGGCTATACCTCAGTAAGCACGAACCGACTCTGACGCATTTGGACCTCTTTTTGTTGTTGTGCAGTCCGGACTGGTCTTGTTTTCCACGTCCACGGACGTTGTTTTTTGGTCCGGTCTAGACGGAATCTGAACCAATTATAGATGTCTACGTTTGGGTCACATTTTGTCCAGTCTGGACCAGCCTTGATTTGGCCCAAACGTAGACGTCTATAAATGGCAAATTTTAAACTTTCCTTCAGAACCGAAAATTAACTTGATTTCAATGTCCAGAAAATACTTATTTTTTCACCTTTCATTCAGAACCTAAATTGAATACCTTCAACGCCCGGAAAAATACGTATTTTAGACGTATTTTCAAATTTGTTTTGCTTACTGGGACTATTCTTGTAGGAACTGCAATTTTTTGTCTCGCCTAGGGCAGCAGAATGTCTAGGACCGGCCCTGCCTTTAAGGGATGGATGTTTTTACAAATACTCATATTTTCTGTCCCAATATTTCATGGACTTGTGGGATTGTACCGGGGGTGTTAAATATGAGTTTATACACTTGTGTGCTTGTGTATTAGTGTGTGAATTAGTATTAGTATCATTTTCATGTTTCTTTTTTTGTTCTGATGTTCAAAAACACATTGCATGTGTTTATGCTTGAGTGTGTGTGGTATCTTGTTTATTAAAGAGAGAAATAAACATGTAACATCTAGTAAGTTGACTGTTGTGAGGTGTCAGCATGTGTGTCATATTGTGTTTGGTTCTACAGAGCTTCAAGTTAAATGTGGACAGTCACTGTTCCCTTAAAGACTGTATACTAATATGTTGTGTCTGGTTCTACAGAGCTTCAAGCTGAACGTGGACAGTCACTGTTCGCTGAAAGACTGTGTACTGGAGGAAGGCAGGCAGCTGCTGGAAGTCATCATCTCCCACAAATCAGGTACGGCTCTCACTGCTCTCAACCCTCACATTTATTATTAATGTTTATATTAACATACTGACCTTCAGAATGTATAAATCTTAAAGTAACCGCTTCTCAAGCAAGGGGAAGGGGGAAAGAAACTACCTTTTTCAACATACATTACCAATGGCATTCTATCTGCAGTGGATTGAGCGAGTGAGTGAGTGAGTCCGGGCAGGCTGGGAGAGATTGGTGCTTGTGACTGGGTCGAGAAATGATAGAGAGGAGAGGTGGAGAGTGAAAGGGGTGGAGAGGGAGAGAAATGAAAGTGAGTAGAGAGAGCGAGGTGCCATGTACTGTATACGAAGAGAGGGAGTAGGAGAGAGAAAAAGGGAGGGAGGAGGCACTGTGTATATGAAGAGAGGTGGAATTAGGAACAGCAGGACTTGAGTCAGAGGCCATCGTCCAGACGTTCTCTCCTCTCTGCTGGGCCGATTATTCACCTAAAGCATCCAGCCAGCCAGCCAGCCAAGCGCTCAGCAAATGTACAAATCCGCTAAGCTGACCTCCCTGTTGGCGAGTTGTCTCCTCGCTGGCTCTTAAGCTGCCCACCATTAAAAATGCAGATGGCCTCCAGGATCCTGGAGCTGTTTGAAAAGCTCTGACAGGAGAGAGGAGAAGAGAGGAGAGGTGAGAAGAGCCCTACTGTGATTCACTAGAATCATCTCTCTCTCTCTCTCTCTCTCTCTCTCTCTCTCTCTCTCTCTCTCTCTCTCTCTCTCTCCTTCTTTCATCCACATCTCATCTGCATTGGTTCCTAGTACCTTCACTCGCTTACTATTGGACACCACAATTCTTAGCAAATCTCTCCCTCTACTTCCCGCACTGCAGACACTAATACTGGTTTCCTAGCAACTCTGCAGATCAGTCATGATAATTCCACAGGTATGAGCAGTGTGTGACATTGTTGAGCAGCCAGTCACTCAATAGATACTACAGTCAGTGTGTTTGTGCGTGTACATGCATATGTGCGTGCCTTTGTGCGTGCGTGTGGATTACAGGGTCACATTCTGCCCTGGCTCATTCATCTTGATTTGCACTTTTTAATTACTTTGAACAAACAGGATTTGGGTGAATCATGGCTGCTGGTAGAACGACAGGGCTGGAGTAACATGCTGATGGTTCTGCAGGTGTGGGAAGGGATTAACTATAAACCAGCGACTCATCACATGCAGTACACATACTGGTGTGTACATATACATTAGTGAACATGGTGTAGGGCAGAACACGTAGGCATCTGTGTTCAGCATAGAGAGAGCAAGGTGGACCACTGAAGAATTCATGATAATATCAAATGAGAGCATTACTACCTCACTCGGGCTATGGAAACCCTTTCTAAAGACTGATGAAGAAGGTATACAATAATAATGATAATGGGTCAAATAGTTTAGCATAATAAAATGCTAAATATCAGTACATACAGAGACATGAATGAAGGATTTTAGGAGGGTTGGTTGGATAATCCAAAGACTGGATGTTGGCCATTCCTCTCATTTATCGAATCTCTCTTTTTCTCTCCTCTCTCTCTCTTTCTTTCTTTCCCCCGCCCTGCCCCCTCTCTCTCTCTCTCTCTCTCTCTCTCTCTCTCTCTCTCTCTCTCTCTCTCTTGGTCTCCTACATTCTTCCCTCCCTCTCTATCTTTAATATATCTTCTCTCCCTCTCCCCCTTGCTCTCTCTTTATTATCTGTCCAGGCCTGAGGGACATGCTCCAGATGACCGTACACCAGTGGCAGGAGCTCCAGAGGCAGATACGCCGCCAGCACAGCTGGATGCTGCGCACTCTGGATGCCATCAAAGCCCACATCCTGGCCACTGAGGCTGAGGCCTCTCAGGAGGCAGAGACCACGGGTCCACTAGCCAGCCCCAAGGTAAACTGGCTCCATGCAGACTCCATTTCCCCCCTCATATCCCCCATTTCCCACCTCCCAACCACAACCACCTGCCTGCCCAGCCCGCGTGCCTGTCCGCTTGCCACTGACTGAAGTCCGCCCGCTCTCCCTCTCGTCTCCTCTTCCTCTAGCCCACGGCTATCCAGTGCTCACTCAGCAAAATAAACAAACAGAAGGGGGATATGGGAAGGGTTGCTGCTATTAGCATAAGAAACAGCTAAAGCTTCCCAGTTAGAAGTTACTGGGCTTGGGAAGCAGGGAAGGAGGGAGGGACACGTAGTTGTGCATGATGTGAATATGAAATATTTCATAAATGAACTCTAAAGCAATGGTGGTGGTAGCATGAATAATTTGACAAGACAAAATGCAACAAACACACACGCACGGGGGCAATAGACACAAAATTCACACACAATTATTTGTAGCTCAAAATGTGTGAAACCCAATTTATGTTCCTTGCATTTAATGTGTAATTACCGGCGTAGTCATTCTAGGTTACGATTGCTCATTGTTTAATTGCCAATTGTGATTTGGTAATTACGCTCAGATCTGATTTTGGTGGAAGGAGGCATCCTTTCCACTTACCCAGAGAGGCCCAGGCAGAGACAGAGAGAAATGTATTTGTGTTTGTGCATCAGAAGGATATGAGCAGCCATGTCAGAGCACCAGCACAGCTCGGCTGGATTTCCCAGGGGGCCGTGCGATGTGGAGGTGCAATCTTCACAGCATCGCTCCTCGCTCTTCCTTCTTCTGACCATAATCTTTTCTTCTTCATCTGAACCAAATGAGAAACACAATCCCTTTTTTCCTCCCATGCATAGCATAGCCAGCTGGCTATCTGTACAGTGTCTCCTTTTCTTTCCCCTCCTCTCTCTCTTCCTCTCCTCTTCTCTCCCTTCCCCTCCTCTCCTCTCCTCTCCAGGTATTTTACTTTAGTGGTGGGCGCGACGCATCCCTCTTTCCTCTTCGTAGGCGACAACATAAATAATCCTGCTGCTTTTAAATTGTTTTGTTGCAATTAGAAATCACCACAATCAGTGTGATCAGTCAGCTCTGACATCCATTAGCCGCTTGGTTACAGCAAATTAACACAGAGACGAGCCAGTGATTCATTATCCCATAGCTGTTAATGACGATCAGATGCATTGCCTAATTAGAGCGCGGACATTGTGGTGGGGGAAGGTCAGGGAAGGAGCCACAAATCTCCTCTCAGCACTGTGTGTTTAGACCCATCCTGACTCTTTGACGAGGGGGCACGGGGTTGGGTAAATACCATAGGAGGATGTTGACGGGAGCAGGATGAGAGGTGTCATCTGCTGGATGGAGGGATGGGTGACAGGGGGTGATGTCATCCGAATGGTGGGATGATAAGTCACAGGTTTCGTCCAACAGGTCGTATTTGTTGTTCATCCATCAGTCATTATCAACGTAGGAGGTTCGCCGGAAGTTCTTAAATGCTCTTTTAATGTGTGTGCTGCGGAGATGTTAGCTTGTTATAATGGTGGCCTTGTATACTTCATATAGCCCATGTACTTAAGCTTTATACGTTGGGAATTTATTGTGAAATCAAACATCAACCTAGTTATAATGGAGAACATAGGAAAATGGCTTCCTTCTACAAAGACGATGTTTCTTTCCAGTGTCCCATTAATTCCTAATGTTCCTAAAAACAACAGGTGCTCTTTGAGGTCATTAATTCGAGCCTGTGTAAAAATGCCACACAGAAGAGCAATGCGACATGTCACTGGGGTAATAACGTGTGAGATGAAGACACTAACGTTGCCCCCACCACGCCATTAAGGTGTGTATAAAGCAAGGTGCGTCTCTCCTGGCGGCCATAACGGTTTGTTGTTATTGCGGAGACCATATGCTCCTCTCTGCCGTCTCCCTCGTTGATGTTCCCGAGTCTGAATCATTTTCCATGGGACCATAAAGTTTTTAACATGGCTGGATGCTGGTCAAATGGTAATCCTGAGGGAACCCTGTCTTGTTTAGTTATTCTCCTCTAATTAAATTGTTGGGGAAGATCACAGAGCGCAGAGGAGAGAGAGAGGAGAGAGAGAGAGGAGAGAGAGAGAGGAGAGAGAGAGGAGAGGGAGAGAGAGAGAGAGAGAGAGAGAGAGAGAGAGAGAGAGAGAGAGAGAGAGAGAGGAGAGGAGAGGAGAGGAGAGAGAGAGAGGAGAGAGAGAGAGAGAGAGAGAGAGAGAGAGAGAGAGAGAGAGAGAGAGAGAGAGAGAGAGAGAGAGAGAGAGAGAGAGAGAGAGAGAGAGAGAGAGAGAGAGAGAGAGAGAGAGAGAGAGAGAGAGAGAGGAGAGAGAGAGAGAGAGAGAGAGAGAGAGAGAGAGAGAGAGAGAGAGAGAGAGAGAGAGAGAGAGAGAGCATGTAATGATAAACAGCTCGGAGCTTCAACACTTCAACGCTTCAGTCTCAATAACAAGCTGCTGCTTCTCAAAATCCCCTGGCAAATAATGATACTCCAGATCTGCATCCCAAATGGTACCCTATTCCCTATATAGTGCACTACATTTGACCAGGGCCCATAGGGTTTTGGTCAAAAGTAGAGCACTATATAAGGATTAGCGTGCCATTTGGGATGCACCCCAGACTGTTGGTGTTCATGGTGACGAAGAAGGTAGCATTTGTATTTCCTACAGTACAAGGCAAAGCTAAGCATGCTTTACACAGAGTTATGGATGAACATAGTATCTGTACGTGATTCATGGAAATGTCACAGAATATCAGTTAAGAGGGGAGAGATTACTCTTACAAGAGAACTTTTGTGTGTGTTCAGATTGTCCCTGTGATTTTAACATGGCTTGAATATTATTGTGGAATAGTAAAGCTGTGTTCTGAGTCAACTAGGCCATATTCCAAATGGTACCCTATTCCCTATGGGCCCTGGCCAAAATTAGTGCACTATATAGGGAATAAGGAGCCATTTGGGATGCAGACCTACTCTCTGGTGGCGGTGGTGTGTGATGCGTTTCTCCCTGAGCCTTAGTGGTTTGGATTTGAAGAACAGTGCAATATACAAGAGCTTAGCAGGATACTGTCGGGGGATACCGTCTGTCACATTACAGGTACTGCTGTAGGCTCTGTCTCCATGCCTTTGACTCAATCTCACTCACAGAACGGGAAGGTGTTGACCACACAAACAAACATGCATGCGTGGACTCACGCACACGGATGCGTATACACACACATAGTGTAGGTTAGGTCTGGGAGAAAGTATTTCAATGTCTCCCGCGATTCTCCTTTCACCTCCTCTTCATGCACCAATGGGCACACTATTCATGGCATGGCACAGCTACGGTTTAGCACAGCCACAGCATAGCCCAGCACATCCACAGCCCCATCATCAACTCTTCCTCCATTTGCGGTTGTCATTCCTCCTCAGGTGGAGAAGCTGGTGGATTGTTATGGATTCTCTCTCTGAGACAAAAGACGATGCAATTTGAACATTTTCAACATGGAGGACATTTGTGAAAGTGCAGCAGAATTGTCAGCTAACATCATTGACATCCATGGAAAATGTGGTGGTGTGTGTTATTTGTCCAAAATAGCCTGCTGTAGATCTTGTGTCAGTCAGTCATTCAGTTTGTCCATCCGCCCGTCAGTCAGTCTGTGCCCAGAGTTGGAACGTACCATATCTCCCTGGAGGCAGGGGTGGTTGGACCCTTCTTCCTCTCAGTAACCCCATCACTCTCCCAGTGATCCCTTCAGATTAGACCATGTTCGTTTGGTCACAGGGGACATAAATCCAGTTAACCAGCTTGACGAAACAGCCCCCAGTCAGTGACCAAACGACACCCGGCACTCGGGTGATATTTGGGCGATGTTGCCATTACCATGCCTCACATTACAGCAAAGTTTATCAGAGTAGGTGTTGTGTCCCCTTCCTACTGCTGCCTCCGTCGCCCCAAGTGATACAATATCTAGCTCCTCAGAGTGGGATTATTCAGGTCATCTGAGCCCTGCCAGGTGTCAGTGGCATATACTTATGCTGGCCTGCCTGTGTGTCTATGTATGTATGTATGTAAAATCAGTGGGGCCTTATCTGCTGCTGCTCCCAGACAGCTTGTCTGCCCCGAGGCCCCAATTTCAACCAGCCAGCCTGGCTGACTGCAGCGCAGCGGGGGAGGGACGTGGGGAGGGGGTGTGGGGGCAGGGGAGGGGGTGGGGGGGCAGGGGAAGGCATGAGGATGAGAGGTGGCAGGGGGAGGGTGGTGGGAGGGAGAATAACAGGAGGGGAGGAGGGCCCACTGTTGTCATCATCATCCCCCATTCTGCTCACTGGGCATATGTTAAGGGCCATGCCACACCAGTGATATGCCACACCACCATGCTGCATATGGAGTGGGTCTTGGGTATATCAAGGTACAGCACGCTTAGAACTGACCCCAGGTTATTGCTGCCTGGTGAAAATGTAATTAAAGGAAGTGGAGTGGCACATTAAAGCAGGACAGGGACATGTCTGGGGAGACTTTTCAGTCTGGGCGGACTGCTGCCTGGCTCCCATCGGCCCCCTCTTCATCATCCGGGAATTATGGGTAGATGTTCAGGGTTCACCCGGCTTTACGACTTAGTTAGTGTTGGATGGTTATGCAGTAACTTTTCCATTAGGTATGACTATTTTGACTTTGTAGAATAGTTTATAGTGCGTTGGTGAGTTAAACAATTTTGCCAACTTTGCCAAGCCTTTTATTGTGGCGATAAGGTATTTTGAATATGATAATCAATGTTTTGTGAAATAAATCTAAATATGCATTCTGAAACACTGAAACAAGTGTCAGGAAACTCCTGTTTCATGCCCCTTAGAGTTGAGAATTCACATGCTCTCTTTTGACTGGTTTAAACCATCAACTGTGTTTCTACATTGAGTACGGATTGCTTTGGTTATTAACAATCTATAATAATGTATCAAATTATTAGTCTCCTCTCTTGACATGTGCAGTGCCTTCAAAAAGTATTAATACCCCTTGACTTATTCCACATTTTGTTGTGTTACAGCCTGAATTCAAAATTGATTAAATATTTATTGTTTTACCTATCTACACACAATATCCCATAATGACAAAGTGAAAACATGTTTTTAGAAATCTTTACAAATTTATTGCAAATTAAATACAGAAATAACTCATTTACGTAAGTATTCACACCCCTGAGTCAATACTTTGTAGAAGCACCGTTGGCAGTGATTACAGCTGTGAGTCTTTCTGGGTAAGTCTCTAAGAGCTTCCCACACCTGGATTGTGCAACGTTTGCCATTTATTCTTTTCAAAATTCTTCAAGCTCTATCGAATTGGTTGTTGATCATTGCTAGTCAACCATTTTCATGTCTTGCCATAGATTTTCAAGTAACGTTAAGTCAATACTGTAACTCGGCCACTCAGGAACATTCACTGTCTAATTGGTAAGCAACTCCAGTGTAGATTTGGTGTTTAGTTTTAGGTTATTGGCCAGCTGAAAGGTAAATGAATTTGCCAGTATCTGGTGGAAAGCAGACTGAACCAGGTTTTTTGCCAGTGCTTAGCTCCATTTCGTTAATTTTTTTTATCCTGAAAAACTCTCCAGTCCTAACGATTACAAGCATACCCATAACATAATGCAGCCACCACTATGCTTGATATGGAGAGTGGTACTCAGTAATGTGTTGTATTGGATTTGCCCCATACATAACACTTTGTATTCAGGCCAAAAAGTAAATCGCTTTGCCCAATCATTTTCACTATTACTTTAGGGCCTTGTTGTAAACAGCATGCATGTTCTGTACATGCTTCCTTCTTTTCACGCTGCCAATTAGGTTAGTATTGTGGAGTAACTACAATGTTGTTGATCCATCCTTAGTTTTCTCCTATCACAGCCATTAAACTCTGTAAATCAGGGTTTTCCCATCTGGCGGCCCACGAACAGTTGATGGTTTAAAGTTTTCTGAGCATTGGTATATGTGGTATTTCAAATGCTTTCTTGTTGGATATAAAATACTGTAAAAACATGAGCAGATCAGCTCCAAGTGATTTGAATGTTGGAAATCTGTTCCAAAGTATTCCCACGCAAAATAGAGAGATATATGTGATCGTATACAAATGTAAGAAAGGTTTGAAATGATTATGTTTTCGTCAAATGTTATATCTATTTGGGCTTCTTGCGTTCCATTTGCAGTCTCCAAATTATTTGTAATTATGTTCTGGCCCCCTAACCATCCATTCCAAATAAAATTGGCCCACTGCTGAATCTAGTTCATGATCCCTGCTGTAACTGAGGAATACCTATGTAAGAATGTTGTTTATTGACTATAGCTCAGCATTCAACACCATAGTACCCTCCAAGCTCATCATTAAGCTTGAGTCCCTGGGTCTGAACCCCGCCCTGTGCATCTGGGTCCTAGACTTCCTGACGGGCCGCCCCCAGGTGGTGAAGGTAGGAAACGTCACCTCCACTCCGCTGATCCTCAACACTGGGGCCCCACAAGGGTGCGTGCTCAGCCCCCCTCCTGTACTCCCTGTTCACCCATGACTGCGTGGCCAAGCTCGCCTCCAACTAAATCATCAAGAAGACGACACATCAGTAGTAGGCTTGATTACCAACGATGACGAGACAGCCTACAGGGAGGAGGTGAGGGCTCTGGGAGTGTGGTACCTGGAATACAACCTCTCACTCAATGTCAACAAAACAAAGGAGGTGATCTTGGACTTTAAGAAACAACAGGGGGGTGCACCACCTAATCTACATTGACGGGACCGCAGTGGAGAAGGTGGAAAGCTTCAAGTTCCTTGGCGTACACATCACTGACAAACTGAAATGGACCACCCACACAGACAGTGTGGTGAAGAAGGTGCAACAGAGCCTCTTCAACCTCAGGAGAACAAGGGCCCCATAGGGTGCCACGCTCCCCATGTCCCTCTGGCTTGTCACCTAAAACCCTCACAAACTTTTACAGATGCACAATTGAAAGAATCCTGTCAGGCTGTATCACAGCATGGTACGGCAACTGTACCGCCCGCAACCGCAAGGCTCTCCAGAGGGTGGTGCGGTCTGCCTAACGCATTACTGGGGGCAAACTACCCGGCCTCCAGGACACCTACAGCACCTGATGTCACAGGAAGGCCAAAAAGATCATCAAGGACATCAACCACCCGAACCCTGCCTATTCACCCCGCTATCATCCAGAAGGTGAGGTCAGTACAGGTGCATCAAAGATGGGACCGAGAGCCTGAAAAACAGCTTCTATCTCAAGGCCATCAGACTGTTAAACAGCCATCACTAGCTGCTGCCTATAGGCATAGACTAGAAATCACTGGCCACTTATCTGGCATTACTCATCTCATATGTGTACAGTGAGGGAAAAATGTGTTTGATCCCCTGCTGATTTTGTACGTTTGCCCACTGACAAAGAAATGACCAGTCTATAATTTTAATGGTAGGTTTATTTGAACAGTGAGAGACAGAATAACAACAAAAAAATCCTGAAAAACGCATGTGAAAAATGTTATAAATTGAATTGCATTTTAATGAGGGAAATAAGTATTTGACCCCTCTGCAAAACATGACTTAGTACTTGGTGGCAAAACCCTTGTTGGCAATCACAGAGGTCAGACGTTTCTTGTAGTTGGCCACCAGGTTTGCACACATCTCAGGAGGGATTTTGTCCCACTCCTCTTTGCAGATCTTCTCCAAGTCATTAAGGTTTCGAGGCTGACGTTTGGCAACTCGAACCTTCAGCTCCCTCCACAGATTTTCTATGGGATTAAGGTCTGGAGACTGGCTAGGCCACTCCAGGACCTTAATGTGCTTCTTCTTGAGCCACTCCTTTGTTGCCTTGGCCGTGTGTTTTGGGTCATTGTCATGCTGGAATACCCATCCACAACCCATTTTCAATGCCCTGGCTGAGGGAAGGAGGTTCTCACCCAAGATTTGACGGTACATGGCCCTGTCCATCGTCCCTTTGATGCGGTGAAGTTGTCCTGTCCCCTTAGCAGGAAAACACCCCCAAAGCATAATGTTTCCACCTCCATGTTTGACGGTGGGGATGGTGTTCTTGGGGTCATAGGCAGCATTCCTCCTCCTCCAAACACGGCGAGTTGAGTTGATGCCAAAGAGCTCCATTTTGGTCTCAACTGACCACAACATTTTCACCCAGTTGTCCTCTGAATCATTCAGATGTTCATTGGCAAACTTCATACGGGCATGTATATGTGCTTTCTTGAGCAGGGGGACCTTGCGGGCGCTGCAGGATTTCAGTCCTTCACGGCGTAGTGTGTTACCAATTGTTTTCTTGGTGACTATGGTCCCAGCTGCCTTGAGATCATTGACAAGATCCTCCCGTGTAGTTCTGGGCTGATTCCTCACCGTTCTCATGATCATTGCAACTCCACGAGGTGAGATCTTGTATGGAGATTGACAGTTCTTTTGTGTTTCTTCCATTTGCGAATAATCGCACCAACTGTTGTCACCTTCTCACCAAGCTGCTTGGCGATGGTCTTGTAGCCCATTCCAGCCTTATGTAGGTCTACAATCTTGTCCCTGACATCCTTGGAGAGCTCTTTGGTCTTGGCCATGGTGGAGAGTTTGGAATCTGAATGATTGCTTCTGTGGACAGGTGTCTTTTATAAAGGTAACAAACTGAGATTAGGAGCACTCCCTTTAAGAGTGTGCTCCTAAACTCAGCTCGTTACCTGTATAAAAGACACCTGGGAGACAGAAATCTTTCTGATTGAGAGGGGGTCAAATACTTATTTCCCTCATTAAAATGCAATTCAATTTATAACATTTTTCACATGTGTTTTTCTGGATTTTTTTGTTGTTATTCTGTCTCTCACTGTTCAAATAAACATACCATTAAAATGATAGACTGGAAATTTCTTTGTCAGTGGGCAAATGTAAAAAATCAGCAGGGGATCAAATACTTTTTTTCCCTCACTGTATACTGTATTCTATACTATTCTACTGTATCTTAGTCACTTAATGTTTACATATCTGCCGTTACTCATCTCATATGTATATACTTTTTCTATACTATTCTACGGTATCTCATTCACTTAATAATGTTTACATATCTTGCATTACTCATCTCATATGTATATACTGTTTTCTATCATATTCTACTGTATCTTAGTCCGTTCCGCTCACTCGTCCATATGTATATAGTCTTAATTCATTCCTACCTAGATTTGTGTGTATTTGGGTATATGTTGTGTAATTTGTTAGATATTACTTGTTTGATATTACTGCACTGTCGGAGCTAGAAGCACAAGCATTTCGCTACACCCGCAATAACATCTGCTAATCACGTGTATGTGACCAATAAAATTAGATTTGATTTGAACTGTTTTAGTCACCTTTGGCCTCATGGTGAAATCCCTGAGTGGTTTCCTTCCTCTTCAGCAACTGAGTTAGGAAGGACGCCTGTATCTTTGTAGTGACTGGGTGTATTGATATACCATCCAACCAGTAATTAATAGCTTCATCATGCTCAACGGAATATTCATTGTCTGCTTTTTTTATTTTTAACCATCTACCAATAGGCTCCCTTTTTTGCAAGGCATTGAAAAACCTCCCTGGTCTTTGTGGTTGAATCTGTGTTTGTAATTCACTGCTCGACTGAGGGACTTTACAGATAATTGTATGTGGGCTACAGAGATCTTGTTACTCCTGAACTTATTTAGGCTTGCCATAAGAAAAGGGTTGAATACTTATTGACATTTCAGGTTTTCATTTTCATGAATTTTTTTTTATATTTCAAAAAGCATGATTCCACTTTGACATAATGGGGTATTGTGTGAAGGCCAGTGACAAAATAAATCTAAATGTTTCATTTAAAATTAATTTACAGGCTGTAACACAACAACATGTGGACGAAGTCAATACTTTCTGAAGGCACTGCAACTGCTGCCACATTCATAGAGATAAAATAGAGGCTGCTGTTCTGGGATTCATATCTACGTCACTTTATCTAGGGCCACGTTCACATAAATTCTCGATTTTTGTTCAACTATATAAAACCCCTAAATAACCGTTATCTACCTCTATAAAGTGTTTGTCTTTTAAATGAGAAATGCAAATAATCAGATATCCAAATAAGAAATAATGACTGTATGCCAGGGTCTGTCTGGCAGTATTAGCATGCAAAAGCACTCTAAATGGAATTTACAAAGTGAGTTAAAATGACATACCTCTAAGTGACTTTTGCCCAAAGGCAATCTGACAATTGAAATTTCCCCCCAAAAAGTTAATGTTGCTATTTCTTTCCAGACATTTATCAAATATTTAATTACAAGGATGATAGAAATTAATATGCAGTAAAGCCTGCTGTCACATCCCAGCATTTGAAAAGGATCTGTGGGTTTTACAAAAAATACTAGCATAGGTGAAATGTTTCTAGTTGGGCGCTGTGTTTTAGTCAAAGCTACTGTTGCAGCTCTGTAAGGTCTGTTAATTGAGATGGTGAATGAACATTTACTAGCCCCTGCCATCTTTGTGTAGCCTAGTTGTCTATTTCAGAAATTAACATTACTCTAATCTAGTACAATTTAAACACTTTCTTATGAACAAATGATTTCCCATTCGTTCTGCTTCTAAATGTGAATGAAGCAACAATCCGAACTTCGCTGCTCAGCATGCACTGTGTGGCTGCATCTTTGATGGCACCCTATGGGGCCCTTGTCAAATGTAGTGCACTATCGTATAAGGAATAGGCTGCCGTTTCAGACGCAGCCAATGACCCCGTCCGAGTGCTTTTGCACGACTTCATTATTTTTCTTCTATCTTTTATCCCCTGGCTGTGTTATTGTGTGCAGCTGAAGTCCGCTAGAAAATCAAAACCAGATTTTATTCTTTTTTTCATTTGTATTCTGCCTTCGACACTTGGCAATCGGATCAAAGATTACCCAACTTGCTTGCAAATAAAAGCAACGAGGAGGCACTTCAGGCTGTAATTATTAGAATCAGAGTGAGATTTTTTTGTGCGAAAAATGCGGAGCTCTATTGGAGCCTATTAGTTTGATTCCCTTTGTGGTTTGCAGAGTGTCCACATGTCAGGGCTGCTAATGCCTAATGAATTCTATCAAACTAAATACAATCAAGTCCAATCTGATAGGCATGGATGGGGATATATGAACACAGTATGACGGCTAGGCTCTTGATATTGCTTGAAGTGAAGAGCTCATGCAGCTACGGCGTTAGAGAAAAATGATTGCTTTATAATGTGTTGCCTGAATAGTTCAGCACTGGTAACTTAAGTTAAAACACAGTGCAAGCTCAACTGGTCTCAACTGTGGTTGCTGTCTTTGTACAATGAATGGCAAATGAAGTACTTCAATGAGAATGTTCTGAGAAAGAATTCTTAAAATAAAATGTTCTAACTCATCTATGTGTTGATATCTAGATTCATATGAATGGGGTATATCACCAATAGTAAACAGTGTTTACTCTTTAATACAATATGTTACACAGTCGACAGAGACACAGAAAGAGTTTGAGCTTACAGTATTGTTTGTTCCTCTCCTAACATAGGGCTTGGTTAGACGACTCTCATCCAAATGTAATCCAACAGTAACAATATTGTTCACAGACAGGGATTTCTATATTCTCAAGAAAGCCCTGCCCGTTCTCTGGTGGAGAGAGAGCGCATAATCCCTGTTCTAAAAGTCTGAGCAGACCTACAGTATCTCGCTGTACAGTATGGTGACCATTAACTATCTTTTTAATATTTCATGTTTTGTTCTAATCAAAAATGAAATGGTTAAGCTAAACATGTGATTGGACTGTGGGAATGGAGGGGGTGAAGGAGCTGATTGCTGTGGATCCTGGGGCTATTTGCTAAGATAATGTCCCAAATGGCACCATATTCCCTATGTAGTGCACTACTTTTGACCAGGGCCCAGTGAATAGGGCGCCATTTGGGGCATACACTAACGGCCCTTCTACACTACAGCCATCGGGCATCCGGCCTTGCCATCAGCCATTGAGGGAATGCTTCCTTTGAAATCAATAGAAGCTGCTATACTGCCCACATTGCTTGGAGTCCAATGGCAGCATCCAAGCTCAAGAATCGCGCATGAATTCTATCTTGTGAATTCAAATAATGAGAAATAAAGTTGATTTTGGTTGGTTTCTGGTATTTCAGGAAGAACGTCACATTGACACAAAGCTGATGGCGATGCAGCACTACACGTGTAGTCTAGCTGAGGTGTAAGACTCCTCCTGAAGAAGTAGTGCGCGTTAATAACGGCATGGCTCTTTCTTTTCTTCTTCCTCCCTCCATTCCTCATTCCCTCCTCTCTCTCAGGACCCAGCAATTACCCTTAAGTCAGTGTGGAATAATTGTCAATGAATATTTAACAAGGCTTCAGTGGAAGCATAGGCATCAGAGAAGCATCAACTGCTATACTGTATTATTAATATAGGGAATTGTTACAGATACACTGTAGAGAGTCACTGGACCACACCATGCAGCGGATTAGCAATTGGGAAAATGATGAAGCAGGTTCAGGAATAAATAAAGTGGGCTTCAAAAACATAATGGAGCCAGTGAGTTGTCAGAGGCGCAATATGCAGCTGCTGTAAAACATGACAAAAGATGTCTATGTCATTCAATCAAACAGATAGCGGAAACATCACTAAAGCATTCCATCAGCCCCACCCCAGCCTCAGTCAGAACTTTCAAGATCAAGTCCTCCCTCCCTGTATGTACCTACCTGATGTTACTTCGTTCCTTCTCAGCTGAATATTCCAAAAAATATTATAATCAGGAGTGCTTATAGCCAATCTGGTCAACATAAAACTGTCGGCAGTGTTATGAAATATGGGAGGTGGAATTACCTTATTGCCGTGGTGATTTAACATGCCTCACAGGTGAAAGACAAAAACATGTCCCATCAGCCATCACTCCCTCCCTCCCTCTGTCTGTCAGTCCTCAATGAATGTCAGATGAGCTTCAGATGGATCCTTTACCCCCCCTCTCTCACTCTCTCTCACTTTCTCTCTCTCCTTCTCTTACTTTCTCTCTTTCTCTCTCCCTCTACCTCTCTCTCTCCCTCTACCTCTCTCTCTCCCTCTACCTCTCTCTCTCTCTCTCTCTCTCTCTCTCTCTCCCTCTCTCTCTCTCTCATTCTGTCTCCCTCTCCCTCTACCTCTCTCTCTCCCTCTCTCTCTCCCTCTACCTCTCTCTCTCCCTCTACCGCTCTCTCTCTCTCCCACTACTTCTCTCTCTCTCTCTCTCTCTCTCTCTCTCTCTCTCTCTCTCTCTCTCTCTCTCTCTCTCTCTCTCATTCTGTCTCTCTCTCTCTACTTCTCCCTCCCTACTTCTCCCTACCTCCTCCTTGAAGTGATATAAAATTCTAATGTCTGTCCTCTGGTTCTGTCCTCCCTGAAATCGGGCCAAAGCGCTGAAGGAAAGATAGCTGCCATGCATGAAAAGCAATGCACACAGAAGGGGGCAAAAGCAAAAGGGGAAAGGACTCAGTCATGAAGTGACGTTCTATTCCTCAGAGGAAAGAGAAATGACATCCAATGAGTCCTATCTTCTGTATTCGGAATTCATGTATTCTATATGTACTTTACAATACAGTAGATAGACAGGGAAAGAAATAGTCTGCCACTGCGTTTTAGCTCTTTGATGATCCATAATGATTTCTCCTTTGGTTTTATAGCGAGCTTTGACAGATGCTCTGAGTAGTAAAATGTTATTATTGTCACAAACCTGGCCATGGTGATTAGACGCCTCTTTGTTTGTGCTTGAATCGTTTTAATGTAGACACCAGCAGGGAACAAGCAGGCAACACTGTGTGTGTGTGTGTGTGTGTGTGTGTGTGTGTGTGTGTGTGTGTGTGTGTGTGTGTGTGTGTGTGTGTGTGTGTGTGTGTGTGTGTGTGTGTGTGTGTGTGTGTGTGTGTGTGTGTGTGTGTGTGTGTGTGTGTGTGTGTGTGTGTGTGTGTGTGTGTGTGTGTGTGTGTGTGTGTGTGTAAATCCCCATTACAACATCCACCTGTGACAAGCATCCTGAAGTAAAATGGTATCATATTACTATATTATTATGATATCGTATTGTATATGTTACTATGGTATTACAATGGCAAATCCCTATCTAGAAACTCTAAGTGTATCAGTTTTCTAGTATAATCTTCACCTGTGTGAGTACTATTGTTTTGGGGTTTTCTACTTCAGAAAGTTTCCTCCTGGTTCAAATGTTATTTAAAGGATTCGGCCCTGAATTCCCTGTTTTCTCCGTCTCCTCCTCGGCTGGTGGAAAAGCATTATTGGCATTGTCAACACAGCTGAAATGTTAAGAATTATTGTACAAACAGAATGGCTTGTCTCCCGGATTACTTTTGATTTATGTTCCAGCTTTGATATTGGAAATAAGTAGAAGGGTGTCCTTGAACACCACTGTTAGTAAAGCAAAGAAAAGAGATTACTTTGGAAGGAGAAGCAGAATAAATGGGCTCTATGTTAGGAGAGGAGGAATGTTTGATTCCTACGTCTAGTGGCTGTGGAGAATCAGGACTGCTTAGTACTCTGTTCTGTGATGTTTGGACCGTTGCTACAGTACATCCTCTCCTTTCACTGTGCTTCTTAGATCCAGACCTGGGTTCAAATTGTATTGGTTTTCTTTCAGATATTTTAGCTGCGCTTGATTGAGCTTGCCTGACACAATGGAACCAATGTAATAGTACCAAAAGTGTAAACACTGGGGTCCAATGATAGATTGCTTAGTTTTAGAAATGGGCCAATCTTGCTAGTAGTCCACCTGGAATAGAGTGAGTTACTAAGTACAGTCCAATTCATTAGATATGCTCATTGGTCAACATGGTCATTGAGATCTATTACTTATAGTGAGTATTTGCGTTGGTTAAAAAGCCCAACATATATTACAGACATGCATTATGTATGATTGTCTCTATTGAAAAAAAAATACCTCTTGTGTTGTGTTGTTCTATTTGAGTTAATGTTGGCTTTGTATGTTGGTTCTATGGTGTTTGGTCGGTCCTCCCTCATTTCCCTTTCAGTTTAAATGTTATCTCTCTGGTGGTAAGAGCGTGCTACGTGTGTTTATTCTGCCCACGCGTTGTTCTGAATCTTAAATCCCTATTTATGTGATGCTTTGCTTTCCCAAACAACAGCAAAGAGAGGAATCGGTGATTCTCTCCACAACAGGCAGTAGTAGCTCTCCAGTCTTCGTTTCTGACATAGTCGCTGTCAAATTACACTTAATGGCTCTGAATTATACAAAATGCCTCGTAATTACCTCTAATTTCCTCCAGTGTTAAGTTTTCTTTCCTACCACCCATGATGTAAATAAATGAGTATGACTGATCTAATTCTCTTGTTTTGGAGAGACTGCAGGATGATGGATCTGTGAGGGGATTCAATTGGTTGGCTAATTAGATTTTTCTATTGTCAGTGCATTTTCAGTGATCTACTTCGACCACCTTTAAAGATGATTACCCCACATCACATTAAATAACAAATACTTCCAACCAAACTTCATGTCTATTTCTAAACCCCCGAATACTCCTGCACGGATACACACACACACACACACACACACACACACACACACACACTGTCTTTATATTCTTTTCAACCATTCTTATCCACATTCCCACTCCCGACCAGAGCAGAGCCTGCTGAGAGGGTCCATGTGGACTATCTATCGGGGTTTCTCATATGAATTCACTTCTAAATCATATTTGATTTCATGCATAATTAGTTTGTCCATCAGTAGGCCTGCGTCTGGCCCCACGCTGCTGCGGTATCTGCAGCATCACACAGGTCTGATGACACTCTGCTTTGGCACAACAGACAATATGCATTAGAAGAATAGTACGGTTCCGAGCCACTGCCCAACATCAGCTGAATGGAAGTCATTCCATTTCCCCATCCTGACTATGGTAACTGTACCTTTGGAACAACATAAAGATAGCAGCAACATTCAACCATTTGCGTTGGCAGCTTTCAGTTTTGATAGAACTCCGCTACTCTCCTGCCCCACGGATTAAACCGGCCGACTTAATTATGTTTTAAAATGATATTTTAATTAAATATCAAGGTAAGCAGAAATGGATCGCAAAATAATTAATCAAACATCCCAAAAATTAAACAGGTTTTTTTTCTGCATGGGGCAGCAGAAAAGTAAGAAGCCTTATTTAGAGTCTGTTAGAGATTCAATCTAATTTAATTCTCTACCCCCTCTCTAAATAAACAGTTCTAAAACCTTTTTTTCATCTGGGGAGAGTAGAGATGATAGAGGTAATCAATATTTCTAGCATTTTAATTAAAACCGTTAGTGGAATAAATCCATTTAATTATCAGTTAATGAAATACAAGGTCATTTACCTGACAGCAACTTTGAAGGTGGCTTACTGGTTGGAATGAGCACAGCAGCCCTGTGTCAGGGCCGTTTAGCTGCTGTCAATTGGCAGGTTGAGATTCTCCTGGCAGGTTAACCCCTGAACGTCCTGTTGGCTCTGGCTTGGCTGGCCCGGTGCTCTGCTGAGGAGGAGGATTTAACAAGGATCTAGCTATAGCTCCTCTCCCCACTCAGAGTTCAGATACAGGCAGGCAGACACACACAAGTATGCAGGAACTCATTCATGCACACAGTACACACACACACACACCCATACGCTGTTGATAAGGCGTCTTATGAAAATCAAGGTTATCAGATCCAATGGTTTAAACTCTGTTATTATGAGATTACACTCTGGGAATACCAGGGGTGGTACCGTAAATATGAGTTTCTAGGCTGCTATATTTTACCTTTCACTTCTTAAAATGGAGAGAGAGAGAGAAATTGTTGAACTTGATTATCCTCATAGTGAAGAGCTTTCAACATGGTTAGACGTGCGATATTTAGCCAAAGCTAACCTACTAGCTGAGACATAAATAAATATACCATTAATTCTAGAGCTGTCTCTGATAAGGGGGGGTCTAGCCTATGGTGAATAGGGATCCCTGGTAGAGATTTTTATGAATCATCATAGGTTTAGAGTGTGTGTAATATTGCACATCGACTGGAATCTGGTAGAGATTTCATATAAGGAAACAAGGATGTCAATCAAATTTTCAATCAAATAAAGCCCTTCTTACATCAGCTGATGTCACAGAGTGGTGTCCACAGCTAAAGGAATGAACAATACTACCTCTCCACAACCACTACTATAGCACCGCAGCTTCAACCCAGCACCACCGCCCCCATCTGGAACAAATACAACAAATAAGGAATTGAGATACAATGAAGCAGAGAAATCGAATCTAACTTGGCCCCAAGCACTTACCTGGAATGTGCATATAATGGTCCTGGGCATTTGTCATTGTGAATCGTTCTGGAGTTTTGTCCTACTGTTTAACGAAATAGTAAACTTGGCCTTGTGCATTATGTTCCAGCTTTATGTATCAATCTTTACAATTGCTTTCTTTGTCTTATTGCTGGAATCAATTTCTTTCCTGTGATTGCCAAGAAGAGCATTTAAAAGCAGTTGCTCCACAGATTTCTTCTGCCTTTCTCTTTTCTCAACATGTTGTCAATGGCTAAGAGGTGTGCTGTTTGTGGAAGGAGCCACAGAATATTAGTGTTGTTTCATCAAATAACTAGTGAAGTAGGATCATCTTTTGATTTATCAGATAGATTGGATGTGTAGCTCTTGATTGGAATCTAGTCAAGTGCTATGAAATGTAGGTGTTTACTAGACGTCGCTGTAGTATGACGGCACATTGTAATGACTGACTTGCTGCTACGATATGAGTCAGAGACAGGCAGACAGACAGACAGGCAGACAGACATACAGACAGCGTGGGATTCAGGTAGGGTTTTGTTACAGAACCTGCCCAAGCTCCTCCATGCTTGTTCTATCTCTCTCCATGCGTTGGCACTGATGTTATACTGCAATCTGCCCACCACTGGGTCTCAGGGAGAGGCAAACGTGAACATTACGCCAACTCTGATATCAAGGCTTGATCCTGTGCCTGTTGACTTATTTATTTTCCTCTACAATTCACTTTGAAAACCTTCACTCCTTTCATCCAACAACACCCCAAAAACATTCGTTTTAGCTCCCCGAACTCAAAGGAAGGCATGTTGTCGAGCAGCTAGCTCTGATACCAGCTTTTCTCCGATTTAGAATTAAGATCAGATTTTTTATGTTACTTAATTATTTCCTAATTAGTTTGCATGTTAATTAAAATGGTGGCTAATGTTAATTACCTATATTAATGCATTCTCAGTGTAACACCTGCCTGAAGCGCTTGGCTCTGTTTTAGAAATATCTTCATCTGAGCTGTTTGCCGGATGCCGCTGTGCCGACTCTCCTCTCCATGTTGAAAAGCGGCGTGGAATTGATCTCAGATGGGCTGCTAGGGAGGTGTACTGAGCCTGTGAAGGATTTCTGATTTCTGTTGTTTTGAAAGATAGGAAAAAAGATTTATGTGTATGAGCGCTAGGGACAAACACATATTTGAGTGCTGTCTAATACACTATATGGGCGTGTTGTTACTGGTTATCATTCAATCATTAATGGTGTTTCTTACAGAAATATACTGTGTTCATTGTCTCATATTAATACTGCATTTAAGATAGGCCTAAAAAAATATAACTTTTCTTGACTGTTTGATGCCTTGCGTATATGCATCTCAAAGTATTCGCTCACAGGCTTGTTCAGATACACAACAGTCTTCTAGTGCAAACCAGAACCATATTAGATAGACAGTGAGTAGTCTGTGTGATCATCCTTTTCTATCTAATACACAGTCAATCAATAGTACCCCTACCTCCCTAATCTATAGTGGGGGACATTGCGTGTGTGAGTTCTGCTGGTGTTCTCCTCTCCTCTTCACACTGATGTGCCTGTCTGTCTGTCTCTGTTGCTGTTTAGACTTCTTGGAAGCCAGGGATCAGCGATTAAATGTCACCTTTCAGCAACAACATTAAATAAGAAGCAGCAATTTAGCTCCTAGCGATTGCTAATTTCACGCCCTGATAAATGTTGCAAGAGCTAAACCTTTCAAACTCCCCTATTTCTTAAAGGTGCAGGACCATATGTACGTAGTGTAACCCATGGATGTTCATCACTGGGACGTTACCGTCAAGGTCAAAGTCCTTTTGGTGGAGATGCTGAATAAGTCAGCTAGCCAACTCTGTGCCGTTGCTTTATTTATGCAGACGTTTCACCCCTCTCATGTTGTCCACTATGCTCATCATGATGATAGGATGACACTAGTCAATGCAAAGGCTTTCTGTTAAATAATTGTACTAAACGAGAGGAGGGAAATAACTGTGACCCTCATCCCAAAGAAACATGGAGAATCAATCATAGCAATCATAGTACCGTATACTGCTATTTATAGCCGTGAGAATCCCATATACTGTACATAAGAAAGAATGAATGAATGAAAGGTGCACATGTCAGACCACACTGTTATAATAATAGTTATTTTTGGCAGTCTCATGATTCATGCCAGGAGACCATACTACATATTAAATCCAGACTTTATGGCTAGTGATTTGAAAGTAATAGTTTTCAAATGAGTTTCATGTTTCCAATGGCTCCTCAGAGAGCCACACTCTTGAAAATAATCATCTACAGCATGTTTCACATGAAAACAAATAGGAACGTTAAAAAAAATATTTTTCTTGTAATTTCTTTTGCCGAAAACAAGGTAGATACAGTGCATGGGATTCCACATCACTCTACTATTGATGATCAGGATTTCAAAATGGTGGGCTATTCCCATAAGGGTTGTTGGTTGTTTTGAAGGTGAAGCTTCACTGTTGTATGTGTAAATTTATGAGATACTTTAATGGAATCCTCAGACGTTTACAACTCCTGAGTTCCAACCCCACAGCTCCCATCTGAATTTATTTTCTGAGCATGCTTCTTCCATCCTTCCATCTATCCGTCCGCTCCTTTCTGATACAGCCTCAGCACAGCACAGCACAACACATCAGGATGGCCCTGATGGGAGAAATTTCAAACAAGCCAATGTATGTTGTGGGTGTTTGAACACAAGTCGCGGGGGGCGGGGTGGTTGGCGGTGACTTCCCACAGTTTTCAATCTCGCCGCGATGCCTCTTGCATTCAGAGAGGACGATAAAGAAATAAACCAACCCAGCGTTATGTCACATTGCCTAAATATACAGTTTAAAAGGCGTCCTCAGACCCGGGCTCTACCGTTCCCATACCGACTAGTGTTCACCAGAGGCACATACTGTATCTCTCCTTGTTAATTTTGTATTGTTCCCCAGCTGGTTCAAATGAGACCAGTATCCTGTTTGCATTGCAGCCACAAAATTCATTTTTTCTTTCTATCTCTTGTAGTTTTTTTGGGGGTCTCAGAAGAAAGACAAAGGGAAAAGCCGTTGTTGCACGATTCTGTTTTGATTATTTTGATTCAAATGAATTTGCTGGTGTGTTTTTATTCGAAACATCTGGTCCTCCAAACAGCCCATGGACATTCTTTTAAGTCTGTGATTCTTCCCTCAAGTTTATCTCTACCTTCAGTATCACAGAACATTTAACTCCAAGCTCCTTGTATTTGCAGATGGCATTTCTATTTGTTTTATTGATCTTTGAGGGATATCTCATTTTTACTCTATTTTACTTTTCTTTCTTTTTTTGCAGGTATTAGTGTGAATGAATGAGAACTTTCATAATTTATTCATCCTGTATGTATCCACTCAGGATATATTTTCCATAAGGAGTACATTAAGTGTATGAATTTTGCCTATATAGTTCAATGTCTTCTATCTCAATAATATAATATATGCTATTTAGCAGATGCTTTCATCCAAAGCAACTTAGTCACGCGAGCATACATTTTACGTAGGAATGGAACCCACTTCCTGGTGTTGCAAGCGCCATGCTCTACCAACTGAGCTACAGAGGACCACAATAAAGTCATTGTTACTGTGACTGTCACGCCTGATCTTGGACTTTAAATCTTCAATGGACTAAATGTTGAATCAATCAGCAGTTCTGTTGTTGCATCTTTCTTTGTCCATTTTATTCGTGCAAATTGTATGGGAAGGTCAACTCGATTCGATATTAAAGTTCAGGAAAACTTTCAGAACCACCAGCAAGGATGTATCTATCTATCCATCTTTGAGCTATAAGCTATGTGAAAAAATACAGACAAGACTTATTGTAGACAATATGCATCACTATTTCACCCTAATCATACTGCATTACAGCCATATTGATATTTTCAAAGGTAGTATGTGAGTGCTGGGAGCTACGGTTGTATACATCACCACATATCCATTATTGATGACATCATCATTATCCTCTCCTGCCTGGTCTGATCAATGAGAGCCTATAGCAGAAGCGATAATTGAAACAGTATGTGAAGGTAACAGTATCTGAAAGCAGAGGAAACAGGTGATGATGATGATAGAACTCTGACTGCTTGCATGGATGGATGGATGGATGGATGGGTGATTGACAGTCGAAGCAGCAGGGGTTGCCCCTGGAGATATCTGGCTCTAGAAAGTAGTTCTGAGGCCCAGTATAGTAAATTGGCCCTGGCGTGTAAACAAAAAACACCTAAAATGACTTGATTCAGCAGATCCTCATATCTGAGTCTGCCCTCTGTCTCCTGAGACAGACGTAAGTATTCATCAAATGATCAAAATTTATATTGATTCCTCTGCACATTAGCAGTTTAAAGGCAGGAGAGGAGTGTTTTGACAGAGTGAGCGAGTGTGCGAGCAGCGCAGGTTTGAATGATTCTGTTTGAAATAAGAATACAGGATGCAGCACTCCGAATCCCCATGTCTGCATATCTGAATAAGCAGAAGTTTAAACAGGCTGGAAGGGATTGCAAGAAAATCAAAACCAACCATGCCGTCCGCAGTTCACAGGGTTATTCTCTATAGAGATTTTTCCTGGCAAATCACTGCTCAGAGATTATATTTTCCAGAAAATAAGTCATATTAGAAGGTTGATGGAAATAACTGTTGATGTGTGGTGTTGATGTTTTCTTTCTCTATATAAATGGTGAATTGTCTTTTTTTTAGCACAACTGTTGTAAATATCAACACAAAGCATCCCTCTCCATTTTAAGACTGAAAGGAATTGTTGCTCATACTATCAATGTGATCTGTGTTTTGATTCCTGAGTTACTAAGGAACTAATGTTCAGGCAGATCTGGTAGAGGTAGTCATTATGGTATAGGCTTATGGTACAGGTAATCATTATGCAACCTCCCCTGTTATTGTAATGGTGAGAGGTTAGCATGTCTTGGGGGTATGATATAAAATGCCAACCTCCCCTGTTATTGTATTGGTGAGAGGTTAGCATGTCTTGGGGTATGATATAAAATGCCAACCTCCCTGTTATTGTATTGGTGAGAGGTTAGCATGTCTTGGGGGTATGATATAAAATGCCAACCTCCCCTGTTATTGTATTGGTGAGAGGTTAGCATGTCTTGGGGGTATGATATAAAATGCCAACCTCCCCTGTTATTGTATTGGTGAGAGGTTAGCATGTCTTGGGGGTATGATATAAAATGCCAACCTCCTGTTATTGTATTGGTGAGAGGTTAGCATGTCTTGGGGTATGATATAAAATGCTAACCTCCTGTTATTGTATTGGTGAGAGGTTAGCATGTCTTGGGGGTATGATATAAAATGCTAACCTCCCTGTTATTGTAATGGTGAGAGGTTAGCATGTCTTGGGGTATGAGATAAAATGCCAACCTCCCTGTTATTGTATTGGTGAGAGGTTAGCATGTCTTGGGGGTATGATATAAAATGCCAACCTCCCTGTTATTGTAATGGTGAGAGGTTAGCATGTCTTGGGGGTATGATATAAAATGCTAACCTCCCTGTTATTGTATTGGTGAGAGGTTAGCATGTCTTGGGAGTATGATATAAAATGCTAACCTCCCTGTTATTGTAATGGTGAGAGGTTAGCATGTCTTGGGAGTATGATATAAAATGCTAACCTCCCTGTTATTGTAATGGTGAGAGGTTAGCATGTCTTGGGGTATGATATAAAATGCTAACCTCCCCTGTTATTGTATTGGTGAGAGGTTAGCATGTCTTGGGGTATGATATAAAATGCTAACCTCCTGTTATTGTAATGGTGAGAGGTTAGCATGTCTTGGGGTATGATATAAAATGCCAACCTCCTGTTATTGTAATGGTGAGAGGTTAGCATGTCTTGGGGGTATGATATAAAATGCCAACCTCCTGTTATTGTAATGGTGAGAGGTTAGCATGTCTTGGGGGTATGATATAAAATGCCAACCTCCCTGTTATTGTAATGGTGAGAGGTTAGCATGTCTTGGGGGTATGATATAAAATGCTAACCTCCCCTGTTATTGTAATGGTGAGAGGTTAGCATGTCTTGGGGGTATGATATAAAATGCTAACCTCCCCTGTTATTGTAATGGTGAGAGGTTAGCATGTCTTGGGGGTATGATATAAAATGCTAACCTCCCCTGTTATTGTAATGGTGAGAGGTTAGCATGTCTTGGGGGTATGATATAAAATGCCAACCTCCCCTGTTATTGTAATGGTGAGAGGTTAGCATGTCTTGGGGGTATGATATTTGTGCGTCTGTAACATCATTATTCACGATTCATTCAGGATTATCCGTAATCATGGTAAACATATTCTATTCTTATTGACAATAAAAGTGACTCCAAAATGATACAAATTATTCACCATTCATCGGCACAAAATAATCTGAAACACAACCAAAACAACACTTTTGTAGAGTCACAAGCTTGATGTAATCATTGTGTGTTAGGAATATGGGACCAAATACTAAACCTTTTAATACACATATATGTGAATGTGTGCCAATACCCATGGTCCCCTAAAATGGGGGTACTATGTACAAAAATGCTGTAATTTCTAAACGCCCGTTTCTACATTTCTAAACCCTCAAATGAAAGCTGACAGTCTGCCCTTTAACATCATAGTCATTGTATCATTTCAAATCCTAAAACAACAAAAAATTTCTCACTGTCCAAAGACTTTTGGAGCTCACTGTAGCTCAGTATTTGGTATATTATTTGGTCCCACTTTATTTGGATAGTCCCATATAGATGATCTACAGATGGTCACACTGTCAGTCATCTCTTGATACTACTCAAATAAAGGGATGCCAATTCTGTTTATTTTATACAATCTTATTTGCTCACCTTTATTAAGGGTGCCAATATTTATATTATAGGTATATGGTATAGGTATACAATTATGATATAGGTGATCATTATGGCATTGCCTTACTAACTAGCACTTCCCTACTACAGTAGCCTTATCCTGTTTTCATCAATTCTATATATAGCCTGCATAAATTCATAGACATCAGTATTGAAATAGAGCTGAACTATATACTGAGATGTCCTTTGGGTGGTGGACCGTTCTTGATACACACGGGAAACTGTTGAGCGTGAAAAACCCAACAGTTCTTGACACAAACCGGTGCGCCTGGAACCTACTGCCATACCCTGTTCAAAGGCACTTAAATCTTTGTCTTGCCCATTCACCCTCTGAATGGCACACATACACAATCCATGTCTCAATTGTCTCAAGGCTTAAAAATCTTTCTTTAACCTGTTTCCTCCCCTTCATCTACAGTGACAGAAGTGGATTTAACAAGTGACATCAATAAGGGATCCTAGCTTTCACCTGGATTCACCCAGTCAGTCTATGTCATGGAACAAGCTTGTTCTTAATGTTTTGTATACTCAGTGTAGTTCTGGCTAGTTTGAGAAGGACACAACAAAACTTCTTCAAGATCCTTCAAACTGGGAAGACAACCAAATCATGGAGAGTCCTCATACATTCCACGGATGATACTCTCTTCTGGGCCCCGGCCGCATGCACTATCTGTCCTGTCCTCCAATTCAAGGTGGCTGGTGCTAAATTGCTTTTGTCTGTAGTCTGCATTAGTCATTATTGTGTGTGTAAGCAGCTCCAATGGGATTGGGTAATTAGGATCCTGACACGGCGTCCGTGAGCGGGCTGAGTGAATCCGAAATGAAGGCAAATGAAAGCAAATTCCTTCGAGGGGGACGGAGAAGGAGATCTTGCCGCCACAGTTGCGCCCGCTAATTTTCTTGGAGCTCCTAGTTAGGTTCATTTCATTCTTCCCAAATGAACAGAGCGGGTTTCATAACACACACACACACAAATAAATGAGAACGAGAAACCAAATGCATCTATCTGTTGATTTACTTGTTTATTATCGAGTGTGCTTTTGATTGAGAAGCAGTTTGCATTCATGGAATTGTTTGACCTTTGTAGAGGCATCTGCAAAATAGACAAAACGGTTTTGACAGCACACAAACAAAGACAGTTTATACAGTGTTAAGGAGGAATGAGTAAAAACCAAGCAGGGTGGGGCTGGGGAGTCGTTCATTGGCACAGCATTGGATTCATCTCCATATATTTTGTATGAAATTACAGATCCACTGCAAGGCCTGCACAGCTTTCTGATTGTCTGATTCTCAGAATCACTGATCTTAACAGAAGCACTTTGGTAATGTTGCCGTATGGTGGGATTTGATATTCCTATAGCACAACAGGGCGTTTGTCTAGTGGCCAATCTGTTGGGCTCTTGAGTATGTCCATCATCTTTAATGCATAGGACATGTTATTCAAGTAACCATCAATCACAATTGCTATATCAGTAACAGGTGTTTATTTAAAGCTAATAACTAATGTTGTGTTGAGAATTATACACTCATATCAACATAATGTCTGACAATATACAGAACGACCTTAGTTTCCCAGAGGTGGGTCTTATTCAATAAGTCACACTGTAGCAAAATGTTTCCAAACATTCTGAAACAGAAAACAAAAATGAGCATTTCTTATTGGCATGGTCACGGTGGTCCATCCCTATTTTCCTCTGTTTATTGCCAAATGAACATGACCCTAATGTGTCCTTTTGATGTGTTGTGTTATCAGGTGGAGTTGCTGCAGAGCCACCGTGAGGCCCAGAGGGATGCCCTGGACCAGCTGAGCCTGAAGCTGAAGAGCCAGCAGTACTGCACTGGCACCAACAGGAGGACTGGGAGGGAGTACACACAGATGTCCAAGAACAACAGGTAGAACGCCACCATTGACCCTAAGGGCCACCATACTTATGGGGACCCACTTGGTTATGTTATACAGACCCACAATCAGACCTCTTCAATTTATGTAGCCTACTGTATGAGCCTGCCCAATCTGGTATTTTATCTTGAAAATTGGTATTTTATCTTGAAACTGGGTTTTTTATTTTGAAATGGGGTCTTTTATTTTGAAATGGGGTCTTTTATTTTGACATCAAATGATTTACTGATCTGAGAAAAAGATACAGAAAATGGAAGCAACTCAATGATGACTGTTAGTCACTGAGGGTTTGTCTTAGCTACCACTATAACTACTAAAGCTTGGGACAATGTGGTCTCTTGCAAAGAAGAAAAAGTAGGCTTTCTCTTTCTACAAGAGAAGTTGCTCTGTCAATTTAAGCATTGTGTTTATTCACAGTGGAATGAGATGTCACACACACTTTTATAATTTAGGGGTCACTTTCTTAACATTGTAATCAGGCGTGTACAGCACCACTCTTTGTCACGGCGCTTTTTGACTGTTTCACGCCTTACTTTGATGGTCTCTCTCCCCCAGTGGTTATCGCCAACAGACAGGAGCTAGCTGCTGTTTACAAGCTTCTGCTCCACTCACTGGGAAAGACGCACTTAAAAGACTAGGAACGGGAGAGTCATGTTCGTTGTACTAATGATAAGCAGTGGAAGACTGAGGGGACTCCCAAGCACAATGCTATTGTTGTTTGGTAACTGTACAGTACAACATTTTAGAACAATGATTCTATATCCAGTTGCGGTCAAATATATTGGCACCCTTTGCATGATTAACTATTTCTTATCAAATACGTTGAAAGAAAATGTTTAAGAAATTGTGTTCACATGTGTATTTGTTTGATTTACAATGTCACAGGACCAAAAAATACAAAAATGGGCTGGACTAAATAATTCAAAATTCAAATTAAGTTGGTTGGAGACACCGGATTCTCGTTTAGTGTGTTATTTATCTCACCTGTGGTAAATTGCATGTGTCTACAAAGCCATTCAACCACTTTTAAAAGAGAAAACAGAACTGCTCCATTGCACTCCATTGTAAAGTGCTAGGGTGCCAATATATTTGACTGCAACTGTGTCATTGGGAAAAGTCCATGTTCGTAAGTGAATGTTAAATGGTTATTCGACCACAGATTATTCAACACAGTACCCTCAATGGTAGGTAGCAGAGGAGGCTGGTGGGCAGAAATATAGGATCAAACACATAGTATCTGTAAAATGTACCATTCTATTTATTCCTTTCCATCCATTACAATAAGCCTGTCCTCCTTAATTTCAACCCACCAACCACAACTGTTAGGTAGGCTACATTTCAGTGTCTCCTCCCCAGTCAGTCCTGCAGCAGACAGAGAGTGAGTCAGTCTCTGTAACTCAGGAGTCCAGACCTAGCTGACTCCGCTCCCTTGGCTTTGAATCAAGCCTCCTTTTAATCCTTTTAAGCCTCTCATTCTAATGATTTATTTGGTAGAAAACCATAATGATCCTTTGAATTTTAATGATGGCTGCCTGCTCAAGGATTCATTGTTTTGACTCTTTGGCCCTTACCTTTAAATGGAAACGTCTTCGGGAAGGAGCTGTCGGAATCTATAGCCGGGGCTGCCTCTCCTCTCTTCTATAGCCGGGGCTGCCTCTCCTCTCTTCTATAGCCGGGGCTGCCTCTCCTCTCTTCTATAGCCGGGGCTGCCTCTCCTCTCTTCTATAGCCGGGGCTGCCTCTCCTCTCTTCTATAGCCGGGGCTGCCTCTCCTCTCTTCTATAGCCGGGGCTGCCTCTCCTCTCTTCTATAGCCGGGGCTGCCTCTCCTCTCTTCTATAGCCGGGGCTGCCTCTCCTCTCTTCTATAGCCGGGGCTGCCTCTCCTCTCTTCTATAGCCGGGGCTGCCTCTCCTCTCTTCTATAGCCGGGGCTGCCTCTCCTCTCTTCTATAGCCGGGGCTGCCTCTCCTCTCTTCTATAGCCGGGGCTGCCTCTCCTCTCTTCTATAGCCGGGGCTGCCTCTCCTCTCTTCTATAGCCGGGGCTGCCTCTCCTCTCTTCTATAGCCGGGGCTGCCTCTCCTCTCTTCTATAGCCGGGGCTGCCTCTCCTCTCTTCTATAGCCGGGGCTGCCTCTCCTCTCTTCTATAGCCGGGGCTGCCTCTCCTCTCTTCTATAGCCGGGGCTGCCTCTCCTCTCTTTCTGCTTGCTAGCTCGTCACCACTGCTGCGTTTCCAGGCCTGTCGGCTCACTAGCACACCTCTCAACCTTGATAATTACAGAATGGCTGCCAGTCACTGAGACCGAAGCTATTCCCTGTATAATGCACTGCTTTCGGCCAAAGCCCCATCCTATTCCCTATAAAGTGTACTACTTTTTGCCAGAGCTCCCACCCTACTCCCTATATAATGCACTACTTTAGGCCAGAGCGCTAAATATATAGGGAATAGGGTGCCATTTCAGGTTTAAAGATATCATACAGGCAGGGATGGTAGATGTTAACTTCCCTCGTTAGTAGCAGGCGGGATTAACATCATCAATTAAAGGGGCCTTTCTATAAAAGTGTCACTTTAAATGAGATGTGAGGAGTGTCAATAAGGCGTCCAACCTTTCCTTCCCATTGCTCAGAGTGACATGCCGGCTCCAGTGATGGGCGGTGGTGATGAATTAGGTACAGTAGCGCTGCTCTCATATCAGCCAGCCAGCACTCCTCTGAGTGGGGGAGATTGATGTTAAATGGATTTGAAAAGAATAGAGGACGGAAATGCATCCATTTCAGACGCTAGCGTGTCTGTCAGCTAGGCTGGGGCTGTAGTGTGCGGCACACACCCATCCATCCACAGAGCACAGACCTAGCATCTCTACGGTTAACAGGGTAACATTTAACGCATGTCTACTTTCATCGGAGGGAGGGAGGGAATGATCTGGGAAGAGTCATGCTAAAAGGGAGGGTTTGAAGGTTTAGTTTAGTTGAGGAGACATCCAGACAGTACAGTGTGCTTTGTACACAACCAAGGCAACTGATAGAGAAAGATTCTGACAGTTCAAAAGGCTATAATGTAGCTCTGCTAAATGGATCCTGCTGTGTGAGGCTTGATTTTATTCCCTTATTTGTTTGTTTGGTTAGATGCCCGCAGAGATCGTGTTCTACAAGCATTTAGTATTAGCGAGGAAAAAACAATATCGCGGAAGGAATATTGTAACGTATTTATCAGTTTAGCTTACAAAAGGCCTACAGCAGCCGCCGTATAATGAGTTGCAGAGTTTAATGCCTTAGGGTGACTTCCTCAAGCTTTACTTGTCACACGGTTTCTCATTTTCTGTCTCCCCTGTTTTGTTATGATCAGTGACTTCTGTATAACAAGGACTAAAATATTCATATTTTCCCTAACGTCATTTTGTTTCATCAATGTCTGCTTGAAAATGCTAATACATACAGCTCCGCCATGCTTGTTGAAATTACATATGTAGTACTAAGCCCAAACTCAATCCCGCTCCTGTGTTAACTTTGTTGCTGCTATAAATTAAAATAAAGAGGGTGTTGATATTTCCCTCCAGTTTGATGGTTATTTATGTAATCTCATTCGTAGTCGTTTCTTTCTTCAGGGACAACTCAGTTGATTGCTTTGTGAATGGAAGTCGAGAGAAGGGACGGGAACGCCATCGGCAGCCTGACACAACTGTCAAAGTGTCCAGAGCAGCCCAGGCGAATTCCAAAACAATTTGAACACTAATGTTTATAAACATGTAGCCACCCACCGAGCCTAAAAAACCGAACCAAAACCCTGACAGTAATGTGTATGTTTGAGCAATTGCCCTTGTTCTTTTCATAAATATTTGATGTTATTTCATGTCAGGGGCTGGGGAAGGAGGGGCTGGGGTGTGACGGAGGTAGGGAGGAAGGAGAGTTGAAGTCATGTTTAATTAAGATGTTTCTGTGCTATAGAGATAGGTGTCACTCACCAGCTGGGTCAGAGATTCCGTATGCGTCTAACCCTGTTCACACCTTCTGCACCCTCCTGAACCCAGCATTCCACTGACGGGCCATGGTAATTACCACCGCTCGTCAAATATTCCCTCTGTAATGTGCGGCTGCCTTTCAATCCCTCTTTTCAACCTAATGGTTAAGCTGAGGAAGAGGTGGGCATTGGGGGGTGGGCGTTTAGCAGGGGTTTAGTGGGATATTTCGCAGGGGCGTCGTCTCTAACCCCAGCTCTTCCTCCTTGTCTTCTTCTCCCTCCTCCCTTCCACTCTCCTCTCCCCTCTACTCCCCTCCCTCTCTCCTCTACTTCCTTTTCCCATCTCCTCTCCTCCCTCCCCTTCTCCCTCTCCTCCCTCTTTCGTCTCCTCCCTCGTTCCTGTCCTCCAGTCTGCAGGAGTTTGAGTCAGACTTCCAGGAGCTCTGGGATTGGCTTATGGACATGGACTCGGTGGTGACGGACAGCTACAAGCTGATGATGTCAGAGGAGCAACAGCAGCATCTCTACAAGGTGAATGGCTATTACTGGATGCCTGTTACTAAATGGATGTTACTAGCTGGCTGTTACTGGATGGATGTATCCTGTTAATGTATGGATATTACTGTATGACTGTTACTGGATGCCTGTTACTGGATGGGTATTACTAGCTGGCTGTTACTGGATGGATGTTACTAGCTGGCTGTAACAGGATGTTTTACTGGATAGATGTATCCTGTTACTGGATGGATATTACTGGATGGATGTATCCTGTTACTGGATGGATGTTACTAGCTGGCTGTAACAGGATGTTACTGGATGGATGTATCCTGTTACTGGATGGATGTATCCTGTTACTGGATGGATGTTACTCTATGGATGTTACTGGATGGATGTTACTGGATGCCTGTTACTGGATGTATCCTGTTAATGTATGGATATTACTGTATGGATGTATCCTGTTACTGTATGGATGTATCCTGTTACTGTATGGATGTATCCTTTTACTGTATAGGTGTTACTGTATGGATGTATCCTGTTACTGTATGGGTGTTACTGTATGGATGTATCCTGTTACTGTATGGATGTTACTGTATGGATGTATCCTGTTACTGGATGGATGTATCCTGTTACTGGATGGATGTTACTGGATGGATGTTACTGGATGGATGTTACTGGATTGATGTTACTGGATGGATGTTACTGGATGGATGTTACTGTATGGATGTATCCTGTTACTGTAGGGATGTTACTGTATGGATGTTACTGTATGGATGTATCCTGTTACTGTAGGGATGTTACTGTATGGATGTTACTGTATGGATGTATCCTGTTACTGTATGGATGTTACTGTATGGATGTATCCTGTTACTGTAGGGATGTTACTGTATGGATTTTACTGTATGGATGTTACTGTATGGATGTATCCTGTTACTGGATGGATGTTACTGTATGGATGTTACTGTATGGATGTTACTGGATGGATGTTACTGTATGGATGTATCCTGTTACTGTATGGATGTTACTGTATGGATGTATCCTGTTACTGGATGGATGTTACTGGATGGATGTTACTGGATGGATGTTACTGTATGGATGTATCCTGTTACTGGATGTATCCTGTTACTGTACGGATGTTACTGTATGGATGTATCCTGTTACTGTATGGATGTTACTGTATGGATGTATCCTGTTACTGGATGTATCCTGTTACTGTATGGATGTTACTGTATGGATGTATCCTGTTACTGGATGGATGTTACTGGATGGATGTTACTGGATGGATGTATCCTGTTACTGTAGGGATGTTACTGTATGGATGTTACTGTATGGATGTATCCTGTTACTGTATGGATGTTACTGTATGGATGTTACTGTATGGATGTTACTGGATGGATGTTACTGTATGGATGTATCCTGTTACTGTATGGATGTTACTGTATGGATGTTACTGTATGGATGTATCCTGTTACTGTATGGATGTTACTGGATGGATGTTACTGGATGGATGTTACTGGATGGATGTATCCTGTTACTGGATGGATGTTACTGGATGGATGTTACTGTCTGTATGGTGGTGCTCTACAATAATGGATGGATGGTGGTGCTCTACGTCCCAGAGGAGGGCCTGGCCTACTGGCTTGTAATCACATTCTCCTTAGCCGGGCCCCGGGAGAGGGTGTGTGTGTGTGGGGGGTCTTTAGTAATCCTTTTCATGCACCTCCCTACCTCTGACCCCCCACACCATAGCTAACATCCTGATTGCCAGAAAGCTCCCATTATCACATTCCATTAGGTGTAATTTCATAAAAGTCGAAAGATCTCTGGCGATGAACGGAAACAAAAGACAGGGAGGCATTAACCTTTTACTGCAGTGGGCTAAATCAGGGTCACACAGAGTGTTTCTTGGCAGTCTTAAACAAGGCTACTTTGAAACCAAAGTATGCATCTCACACACATGGTCATGGGCTTAAAAAGAGAAGACACCTGTACCATGTCAGATATAGAGTTGAATGTATTACATTTTGAGTTTGCATCCCAATATTACTTGATATACATCACAGAAGACTGAAATAAACCAAACCGTTTGACATAAAAACACCAGATTTTCAGCAGGTTTTTTAATGTTATGCAATTCTGAAAAATATGAATAACATTCCGCCCATGAGACCACTAAGTAATTTTACTGCAGGAAAGGGCTACTGACCAGACTGCAGCCAAATGAATGTATGGGAATGCACAGGGCACCATGTGTTCTGATATGAGGTCTCAGACACAATTGTCTTCCGTCCTTCAGATGCTCCTTTCCTCAGAGGCATGGAAAGAAGGACACAGAGGGAAAGAGGAAGCGAGAGAGAGAGAAAGAGAGGGAGACAGAGATGGAGAGAGCGAGGGAGTCAGAGCGATAGGAGAGAGCAATAGAAAATAGCAAGATATAGATAGAGGTTCCTATTTTGTCACAGCCTTTATAGGCACCTTGTCTCAATGAATTTTTATTAGTGATAGATAAAACTGGCCATATTGTGTTAAGTCAATATGTTTGTTCCTGATTAAAACAAACTGATTTGGGCCCTGATATTGATTTAATTTCCTCCAATGCTAATAAATATGTACTACACTGCCCATTTGTTATACATTTCTCCCTACACCTGCACTCTGTTTTTTATCTGGCTAACACTGGATTGATTGAAAAAGGTAAGTGTGTGTGTTGGTCCTGTGTTGCTGGCTGGCTGGCTGGCAGGCAGGCAGGCTGTTGTTTGCCAAGGCTAGGGGATTTTATCATAGGTGAGGGAGAGAGGGCTGACTGCTGGGAGGCACAGGCTGTAAATCAAGCTCATTTAGGCTATTTTTATTACTGTACTGATTCTGACACTCGTCATCCTTGAATTGCTTTGAGCATATGGCATATTTCGAAAGAGCAGATTGTGAATCATAAAGAAATAAAATTAATAACCACCTTCAGAACTGGAAACAACATAATGACAAGAAAGGCCTCCGCAACAGCTTTCTTCTCCTCCCTCTGCACACATTTTCATTTCCAAACTGCAGAAGGTCACAGTCAAGGTCAAAACTAATCTTCTCTCATCTTGCATATTGACCTCACCATTAGTCATATCTTAAGTGATGAAGTAGGAAATATCACACAATTTCCTTTTCTTTTATACTGTCATTATATGAAAGAGCCTTTATACTTTCAGAAAATGGTGCCTAGCCCACAATTATATCTATTATACTCTCCTGTATGGAATTTAACAGGAATATCTGAGATAGTGACAGTTCCTCCCACAACATTTCCTACCCATCATTGTCTTCTTTATTTTTCAATTTAGAGAATTTGAGCTGTGTCATTTTTCCCACGCAAAACATTAAGAAAAATGTATTATCTTTTCCGTCACTTTGCACATCAAAATCCACATGAAATGGATAACTGACCAAAAAATCTACATTTTCCAATGGCTATCTCAGTCCTCCGGACTGGAAACCCATTGAAAACCTGTTGTTTGAATTGAAGAGGGCAGTCCACAAGCGAAAGCTAAGGATACCAAAGATATGGAACGATTCTGTATGGAGGAATGGTCTAAGATCCCTCCCAATATGCTCTCCAATCTCAAATAAAAACATTGAGAAAAAGGCTCAGTGTTGCTATCCTCGCAAGGGGAGGGTGCTAGAGTATTGACCCCCCAATCTTTTGGAGTTTTTTTTATTACTTTTTAAACAAAATGTATTTCTCTGAGCAATTGTATTGGTATAAAATAATACACATTTTACATTTTTTGGAGCATACAATATACAGTAGCTCAGTATTTGTATTGTTTATTTTATACAGTCTTTTTAGCTCATCTTTATCAAGAGATCCAATCATGTTGGACCCCACTGTAAATATCCCTTAGTGGCAGACTAGACATCAAGTGCTGAGCTGGTGTTGGCTTGGTGTCTGTGTTGCCTTCTTTATGGTTTAACCATCCACATCAACACTACCGCTCTAGAGTGGTGATGCCCTCTCAGTTGACTTCTGACAGTCACAATACATTTCACTTCATCTGCTCTGATCAAAGAAGCACTTCTTTAGAATGAGCCACTGCTGAATATTAGACAGGAGTGTAACCCTGGCCTTATGGCATCGTATTTTCAAACATTTGATCTCTATTTTGTGGCTAGATCCATCAGAAAAATGTTGTTCACAGGGGCATTGATTGCTGCCATGTACTCTGCAAACCGAGTGATGCTCTTCACTGATGATCAAGCTACAGTTGTGGAGTGTAACTTTCTGGCCCTTTCGTCTGGACGTTGTTGACGTTATCCGTCAATGACAATCACCTCCAAATTATTGATTAGCTGAAAGAGCAGCCTAATTCGTCCATTGGAGATGAACTCAAATATTCATCTGATCATGAATATTCATGAAGGTGATGCATTCATGAATATTAAATAACTTATAGTTTTTTTTATGGGCCAAGTTCTCTGTAAAATATTGATACATTCTCAGCAATGTATCTCCTCTCTATCATAGTATTTGTGCCCTGTTGGTAGAACACAGAAAATGTGTAGATTAATGCTACATTGGTTAGGTAGATCGAAACATGATCTGTATTGATTTAAAACAATTCTTATTAAAATCGTCCCCTATTTTACTTCGTTGTTGCATATGTATTAGTTCTGTAAAATCTCCTTTTATATTTATTCTATGTGACTTCTCATTCAAACCTTCTGGGGAGACAATATGGCAGCATGCGGTAGTGAGATTATCCATTGTAGCCTGTCTGTGTGTGTTTACAGTGCAGGTCTCCTCTCCACTCCCTCATTAGACTTTTCATCTGTCTTTACCTTACGTGACAGTTGACGGCTCTGCTCTGCTCAGTATGAATATTACAGCCGTTATCTCTCATCCTCCATATAGAACGCAGAACAAATGGAAAACATAGCTAGAACACAGGGTTTATCTGAGGGAGAATGACAATCGGAATGTTGATATCTAGACTCCTGTTTATTAGAGGACTGCTCAGATCAGTGAGTGTTGAGGAAGTGGAGCGTGTGTGTGTGTTTGTGTTAATCTGCATTATGCCTGGCTACATGCGTGTGGGTGGTTAGGCATGGTGGAGCTACAGAGGCGAGGTGTGTGTGTGTGTGTGTGTGTGACACAGTGCTGTGTTTTATGTATCTGGAAGGAGCAGGTGGCGTTTAATGTGGAGATTCAGCTCCATGGGGCTCTCTCTCTCTCCAGTCACTCACTGTCAGACACAAACACTACACACACACACAGACACACACATTGTGGAGGGGATACTGCTGGAACCATCCACACATGCATTGTTGAACACACATGCACACACACATGCCTGGCTGCATTAGTAATTTTCAATAATTCATAGTGAAGGCATAATGAGAGTGGAGAGTTAATTTGTTGACACTGTGTTCCATGAGAAGTAATGCAGTAGCTGTCTGTAGTTTAATTCAAGTAATGTTTGACTCTCCTCCCGTGTTATTTTAGACGGTCGTGGTGAGTCACTTCACCATGGGAGAGCAGGGAGCAGTACAGTTTCCCTCAAAGCTGCCGCTTGAATTGACCAGAAATAATAACAAGCCCTTCTTATCTTCTCTTGCTTACATTCTCGCCTTTTTGATAACAATTTTATTTTCAATGACAGTGTCTCTTTTTAAAATGTGGCCTGAATCAAAACCCTGCTGACGGAGTACCATGCCTGGCTGTCTGTATCTTCTAATGAAGTTGTGAAGTGTCCTCGTCCTTGCCATCTCTCTCAGTATGAATAGATTGACCGCAATTAAAAGACACAGTGTGTTTCTAGAACACTGTGATTCAGCCCATCTCCAGGGCAACCAGAGTGTCACTTCCAAAAGTAAACAAAATATTTTTTTGAGGCGGACACTCTACAATTAATAAAACACTTCCGGGAGGGACGGTTTGCAAGCGAAAAAGTGACTGTTAATTGAAATCACATGTGGACAGGGAGGCGCTTGGGGTTGAGGTGAATGTGTGGGTGTGAGTTGTGTGTGTGTTGTGTGTGCGTATGTAGAAGGTTTCATTCTGATTAAAGGGAAACATTTCATCCATCCATAGATGCAGTAGCTATAGAGAAACATCATAATGACATGGTGGGGTTAGTGCTGGCTCTGCCTTCAGTCAGCTAACAATCCTCCATTGAGTTGAGTGTCCCACTCCTGGGCTCCTTACCAAGTGGCACAGAATGACTACCCCTCACCAGGCCAATCTTTCACATCTCGCCTCTGTCTACTCTGTCACACCTCCTGACTCTTGGTTCACCTCCAACCTAACCCACCACGTTTCCTTCCCAACACAGCCAAGCCAATACCCCCACCCTGCACCCCCACCCTGCACAGCCAATACCCCTTCACCCAGTATCACCCCTTCTATCGGCAGATTTTGGTCAGATGCCAGTGTTGCTATACAAAGACCTCTGTGTTGGTTGGGGAGGCTAATGTTTGCTGCTGCTGTGTGTGTGTTTGTGTGTTTGTGTGTGAATGCACATTTATGCGTGTTTGTGCATTATTGCGCTTCTACATTCTGTGTGTGTGTGTATGTGTGTGTGTGTGCTTGTACAGTGTGTATGCGTGTACCAGATGGCTGCTTGCGATGCGAATAGGCTCCGAAAATGGGAGTCATACCACAGGGGAGAGATGCAACACGCAGCAAGCCTTGTAGTTATAGAATGGAGAATCAGAGATCAAACTATGGCCAGCTGCCCCTTCTCAGTGCTGGGATCTGAGGGCAGGTCTTCCTCTTATAGCCTTAAGTCATTCTGACAGGCGGAAACACAATACCCAGCATCAGAGTTGAGGGAAGGAACAAATCTCTTTGTTACATCAACAAATCCGTCACATTTTAGAAGAGAAAAATTGTAAAGTCACAACATGTTACTTTTGAAAAGGAAACATGTTTTTTGTAGCTCTAATTATTTCCTATGCCATCTCGTGTCATTATACAAGAAACAAACTGAACACCAGTAACTACCTTGATTGATTGTTAGACTGAGAGGATTGGATGAGCAATGAAGGGAAAGGGGGGGAGAAAGAGAGAGAATGGAGGATAGGAAACAATAGAGTAGAAAGAAGAGGGGAAAGCCTTACTGTTTGAAGAGGGTGTAGTTGTTAGGCTCTTAGAGGGTGTAGTTGTTAGGCTCTTAGAGGGTGTAGTTGTCAGGCTCTTAGAGGGTGTAGTTGTCAGGCTCTTAGAGGGTGTAGTTGTCAGGCTCTTGGAGGGTGTAGTTGTTAGGCTCTTAGAGGGTGTAGTTGTTAGGCTCTTAGAGGGTGTAGTTGTTAGGCTCTTAGAGGGTGTAGTTGTTAGGCTCTTAGAAGGTGTAGTTGTAAGGCTCTTAGAGGGGCCAAAAAAGTCAAATAGTGTTTTTGTCATTCTCTTACAGACAATACTGCTTGGTGGCCTAAAGATTATTTTTGGAGTTTATTTGTTCTACATGGGGAGAAGCTAGGCAGAGGACACCGAATCCCCTTGCCTGCGTGTGTTGTTGGGGCCATTTGAGCAATTTGAGCACACAGTATGTTGGATACAAATAAGTTGATGACTCAAGAGGAGATGTGAAAGGTCCATAACAACAATCTCCCCAAAGTGACTACGAACACCTCGCTGCACCCCCGTAAAAAAACATATTATGCAAGTATTCCCTTTGTAGAACTGTAGTATTTATTATACACGTTAGTAGTATATTTTTCTTCTACTGTATATATGTCATGTATTGCCATAATATATGGGTCCTGAGTGACACAGCAGTCTAAGGCACTGCATCTCAGTGCTAGAGGTGTCACTACAGACCCTGGTTTGATCCCGGGCTGTATCACAACCGGCCGTGATCGGGAGTCCCATAGGGCGGCGCACAATTGGCCCAGCGTCGTCCGGGATAGGGGAGGGTTTGGCCAGGGTAGGCCGTCATTGTAAAATAATAATTTGTTCTTAACTGACTTGCCTAGTTAAATAAAGGTTAAATAAAAAATACAAAAAAATAACTGTTCCTGCATACTGCTTTGTAAACTCACCTCGGTCTCCAGAGCAAATAAACTTTGTATTGAATACAAGCCATGTCTACTTATTTGCTACATTGATTAACTTATCTATTATTTTATTGAAACATTTTTACTTGCCAACAAATTAAAGTTTAAATGATACACCAACTCACTGCATATATTTTTCGGGAAGTAAGATTACCTCCAAGTACATTTCATGAATATCACAGTGAATTGATCCAGAAGTTGAAGTCAACACTTCATTGGTTTCTTATGCAGCTGGAATCATTTAGTCACGTGCCAGTACTCTTGTGAAAAAGATTATAGAAAACATTTAATCAAACTCAATTAAATACATATCTACAATAGCTAGCAATATCTATAACCCAATGCAGTTGTGAGCATAACAGGCATTCTATATTATACTACAACATCAGTCTAACTGAATATGGATGTTTTGTTGGCTGTATATTCCAGGTAGGGTCCTGAATGTTCTTCAGCTGGTGAACCTGGTCTTGTGTTGGGCAATGTCAGCTGGTCTGGCAGAACTTCATGAGCTCCATGACGTTGGACTCATAGACTATACACTTTGGCTCTTACCAGCCCCGTTCAGTCTTTTCTTCTTCCGAGTCAGATGATGTTAAGGTTGAGTTTGTTCCCGGCTGAAAGCTTTCATCCAATGGGTCTACAGGATCTGTACTACTAAAGCTGGTGTCAAGGTCATCATTAGCAGCAGCATGATTAGTTTGTAGGACACACACTAGTCAGTGATTAGCCAACGTTTTACTACTTTGTCCCCATCAATACACACTCAAACAAGGTCCTATACCCACCCATCCCCCTCGTGTCAATAGATCATGCATACTAACCTTCACACACAACACCCACCCCCAACAGACACCAGTCAGTCACCCATACCATCCCGTCCTTACTAATAACTCTCCTTTTCTCCAATTTAGACTTCAAGCTTCGCATAAACAATCAACTAAGCCTGCATAATACACAGAAAACTACAGTAGAAGTTGTAGCCTACTTATAAACACACCAACTATGACAACAAGACACAGACCATGTTTATGCCTAGCTCCAGTATATTTATTGGCTCATATTGGAGTCATGGAAAGATTTAGCAAATGTAAAAATAATAATTCATTTGATTTGTAAATCGGTTTTCTCAGACCCAAGGTGCAACATTTTCTATATATATATATATGTTGTACCAGTCAAAAGTTTGGACACACCTACTCATTCCAGGGGTTTTCTTTATTGTAGAATAATAGTGGAGATATCAAAACATTGAAATAACACATAGAATAATGTAGTAACCAAAAAAAGTGTTAAACAAATTAAAATATATTTTATATTTGAGATTCTTCAAAGTAGTCACCCTTTGCCTTGATGACAGCTTTGCACACTCTTGGCATTCTCGCAACTCCTCCCAAACCATCTCAATTGGGTTGAGGTCGGGGTGATTATGGAGGCCAGGTCATCTGATGCAGCACTCAATCATTCTCCTTCTTGGTCAAATAGCCCTTACACAGCCTGGAGGTGGGTTTTGTATCACGTTTAAGGTAAGACCCAGGTGCAGACAGTGTCGAAATAACAAAAGTTTATTATTCGAACAGGGGCAGGCAAAAGGACAGGTCAAGGGCAGGCAGAGGTCAGTAATCCAGATAGGTGGGGCAAAGGTACAGGACGGCAGGCAGGCTCAGGGTCAGGGCAGGCAGGAATGGTCAAAACTGGGAAACAAGAAAACAAAGGGCCGTGACACATGAGTTTAACTCCGGTTACATGAAAGGTAGGATGTATACGAAGGGTACGGGGCAACAGAAGACAAACAGCAGAGGCTAATGACTTTGGAGATGGGAAACGGGCCGATAAACCGGAGGGAGACTTTGCGGGATTCCACCTGGAGGGGAAGATCCCGGGTGGACAGCCATACCTTCTGCCCGAGACGATACCAGGGAGCCAGGTTCCGGTGGCGATCCGCTTGTCGTCGATCCCTGGAGGTGGTCTTAAGGAGGGGCGATGGGAGAAGAAGGCGCAGGGATGTAGCTTGAGGTCCAGGGCAGAATGCTGGGACAGGACAGCCCCCACTCCGATATCCGAAGCATTGGCCTCCATCACGAACTGACGGGATGGGTTAGGATGAACCAAGATGGGAGCTGTTTGAGGTCCCGGAACACCCGGTCAGCAGCTGGAGACCACATGAACGGAACTTTGGGCGAGGTGAGTGCTGACAGGGGGGAAGCCAGGGTGCTGTAACCCAAGATAAAGCGGCGATAGAAGTTGGCGAACCTCAGGAAACGTTGCAGCTGCACCCTGGAAGTAGGCTGGGGCCAATCCACCACTGCTCTCACCTTCCCGGGATCCATTTGGACACTCCTTGCAACGATGATGTAACCCAGAAAAGGGATGGTGGAGCGACGGAACTCGCACTTCTCTGCCTTTACAAACAGCTGCTTCTCCAGGAAGCATTGGAGAACCTGTCGGACGTGGAGCACATGTTCTTGGATGGAGCGGGAGAAGATGAGGATGCCATCGAGGTAGACAAAGACGAACCGTTTCAACATGTCCCAGAGAACATCATTGACCAGAGCCTGGAACACAGCAGGGGCTGTAAGGCCAAATGGCATGACCAGATACTCGTAGTGACCATTAGCCGTGTTGAAGGCAGTCTTCCACTCGTCCCCTTCCCGTATCTGCATCAGGTGGTAGGCATTACGTAGATCCAGCTTGGAAAACCCGGGGGCCCCCTGGAGCAGCTCGAAGGCCGAGGAGATGAGGGGTAGCGGGTAGCAGTTCTTCACCTTTTGTTGTTGAGACCCCGGTAGTTGATGCACGGGCACAGGTTCTTGTCCTTCTTCTCCACAAAGAAGAACCCTGCGCCGGTGGGATGCCGAGTGGGGATGCCAAGCTCGGAAGCCAAGGTAGAGTCCAAAAAGATCTCGACTGGTTCCCCCACAGCATGAAAAGGGAAGTAAGGGAAGAAGAAAAGTTCCACATATGTCCCACCAGAGTATTCGCTCCTGCCGGTGAGCCTGGTTTTAGTGGACAGGTGGACACAAAATGAACACGAGTCCCGCAATTCAGCCAATTCTTGGTTTGGAGCCTGTATAGCCGTTCAGCTGGAGACAACCCAGCTCTGCCTAGTTGCATAGGCTCGAGAAGAGGTGGATCGGCAGTCTTCGGCGACTCTCGGGTAGCCTCGGATTCTCTCGGCAACGGGGCCGCCAGGGACTTCCGGGATGCCTCGGAGGCAAGGTGGAGTCCTTGGACGGGCGAGTGCAATCGAATCTCCTATCCCTCCTTCGTTCCCGTATTCGCCCATCGATCCTGATGGTCAAGGCGATGAGGGAATCAAAATCCGTCGGTAGTTCCCGGGCTGCAAGCTCGTCCTTCTCTTCCTCTGATACTCCGTGCAGGAACATGTCGAACAGCGCTTCCTTGTTCCAGGGATTTCCGCTGCCAACGTGCGGAAATCCACCGAATAATCTGCAACACTGCGGGATTCCTGCCGAAGCTGGAATATTTTACGGGCAGCCTCTCTCCTGGACAATGGGGCATCGAAAACCTTCTTGACCTCCACCATGAACTCCTCCAGACTGAAGCATATGTCCGGTTGTTGTTTCCATACTGCCGTAGCCCAGACGAGAGCCCTCCCGGACAACAGCATGATGAGGTATGCTATCTTAGAGTGGTCCAAGGGGAAGGAGGAGGGCTGAAGCTCGATAATGAGGTGCCCGGCTCTCCATCGAAGCGTGCCGGGGGAGGTAAGTGGGGTTCCCGGGAAACTGGGATGACCGGTGAGGCGGCACGCTAACAGCAGGGCTACTGAGGGGCTGTGAGATTACCGTTGTGGTAGGCTGCCTCCCAGACAACCCACGGAATTGCTCCAGCAATGAGTTCAACGCTTGGTCATGGCGTTCGGCCAAGGTCTAGACCCCTTCCACAAGGCCACGAAGCAACTCCTCATGCCTAACAATGGTGACTCCTTGGGAGGAGATGGCATTGCAAAGCTGGTTCGAGTCTGCTGGGTCAGTCATGGCCATCACGTTTAAGGTAAGACCCAGGTGCAGACAGTGTCGAAATAACAAAAGTGTATTATTTGAACAGGGGGAGGTAAAAGGACAGGTCAAGGGCAGGCAGAGATCAGTAATCCAGATAGTTGGGTTAAAGGTACAGGACGACAGTTAGGGTCAGGGAAAGCAGGAATGGTCAAAACCAGGAAACAAGAAAACAGGAACAAAAGCAAAGACAGGAGCATGGAGAAAAACGCTGGTAGGCTTGATGAACAAAATGAACTGGCAGCAGACAAATAGAGAACACAGGTATACAGTTGAAGTCGGACGTTTACATACACTTAGGTTGGAGTCATTAAAACTCTTTTTTTAACCACTCCAAAAATGTCTTGTTAACAAACTATAGTTTTGGCAATTCGGTTAGGACATCTACTTTGTGCATGACACAAGTAATTTTTCCAACAATTGTTTACAAACAGATTATTTCACCTATAACTCACTGTATCACAATTCCATGGGGAAGCTTGGAAAATTCCAGAAAATGTCGTCATGGCTTTAGAAGCTTCTGATAGGCTAATTGACATCATTTGAGTCAATTGGAGGTGTACTTGTGGATGTATTTCAAGGCCTACCTTCCAACTCACTGCCTCTTTGCTTGACATCATGGGAAAATCAAAAGAAATCAGCTAAGACCACAGAAGAAAATAGTAGACCTCCACAAGTCTGGTTCATCCTTGGGAGCAATTTCCAAACGCCTGAAGGTACCACGTTCATCTGTACAAACAATAGTACGCAAGTATAAACACCATGGGACCACGCAGCCATCATACCGCTCAGGAAGGAGACGCGTTCTGTCTCCTAGAGATGAACATACTTTGTTGCGAAAATTGCAAATCAATCCTAGAACAACAGCAAAGGACCTTGTGAAGATGCTGGAGGAAACAGGTACAAAAGTATCTATATCCACAGTAAAACAAGTCCTATATTGACATAACCTGAAAGGCTGCTCAGCAAGGAAGAAGCCACTGCTCCAAAACTGCAATAAAAAAGCCAGACTATAGTTTGCAACTGCACATGTGGACAAAGATCATACTTTTTGAAAGATTGTCCTCTGGTCTGATGAAACAAAAATAGAACTGTTTGGCCATAATGACCATCGTTATGTTAGGAGGAAAAAGGGGGAGGCTTGCAAGTCGTAGAACACCATCAGAATTATGTGGATATATTGAAACAACATCTCAAGACATCAGTCAGGAAGTTAAAGCTTGGTCGCAAATGGGTCTTCCAAATGGACAATGACCCCAAGCATACTTCCAAAGTTGTGGCAAAATGGCTTAAGGACAACATAGTCAAGGTATTGGAGTGGCCATCACAAAGCCCTGACCTCAATCCCATCAAAAATGTGTGTGCAGAACTGAAAAATCGTGCGCAAGCAAGGAGGCCTACAAACCTGACTCAGTTACACCAACTCTGTCAGGAGGAATGGGCCAAAATTCACCCAGCTTATTGTGGGAAGCTTGTGGAAGGCTACCCGAAACATTTGACCCAAGTTAAACAATTTAAAGGCAATGTTACCAAATACTAATTGAGTGTATGTAAACTTCTGACCCACTGGGAATGTGATGAAAGAAATAAAAGCTGAAATAAATAATTCTCTCTACTATTATTCTGACATTTTACATTCTTAAAATAAAGTGGTGATCCTAACTGACCTAAAACAGGGAATTTTTACTTAATGTCAGGAATTGTGAAAAACGTATTTGACTAAGGTGTATGTAAACTTCTGACTTCAACTGTAAATACACAGGGGATAATGGGGAAGATGGACGACACCTGGAGGGGGTTGGAGTCATTCATTAAGACAGGTGAAACAGATCAGGGTGTGACAGTTTTGTCACGTCCAGGCCTGAAAAGACAGGCTGGCGTGTTTTTGCTTCGGTTTTGGTGTAGGGTTTTTAAGTTCTAGGTGTTATATTTCTATGTTGGGGCAATGGTTCCCAATTAGAGGCAGCTGTGTGTCGTTGTCTATAATTGGGAACCATATATATGTTTGGGGCTTTCATTTAGGTTTGTGGGTTATTGTTTGATCATAGCTTGTTTTTTGTGTTTAGTTACGGTCAACATTCACGATCTTCGTTACTTTCTGTTTGTTGTTTTACCCAGTTACGTTCGTATTAAAAATGTATACTGGAAGCATCGCTGCGTCTTGGTCTGTCCCTACAGAAGATCGTGACAGAATAACCCACCATAAAACGGCCAAGCGGAGAGAGCCAACCAGAAACTGGAGACCACCCTGCGTTGTTTGGTTTCCTCCAACCCCACTTCCTGGACATCTCAGTTGCCATGGGTGGAGTACGCCCACAACACACTTCCCACATCTGCCACAGGTCTGTCACCCTTTCAATGCGTCTATGGTTTTCAACCCCCATTGTTTCCCTCTCAGGAGAGAGAGTTAGCTGTTCCCTCCGTCCAAGCTTACATCCGCAGATGTCATCGCACCTGGCACCGAGCTCGGGCCACCCTTCTGAGGACCTCTGCCCAGTATAAGCGTCACGCCAACCGTCGTCGAACTCCTGCACCTTCCTATTCCGTGGGGGACAAGGTATGGCTCTCTACCCGGGATCTCCCGTTAAAGACCGACTCTAAGAAATTATCACCTAAATTCATTGGTCCCTTAGTGATCGAGAAGGTCATCACCCCTGTGACCGTCCGTCTCCGACTGCCTCCCACACTCAAGGTCCACCCTGCCTTCCATGTATCTCTGCTTAAGCCTGTCCTCATCAGCCCATTACTCCCTCCTCTCCCGGCCCCTCCACCCCCCCGGCTTATTGATGGCCATCCGGCGTTCACGGTTCACCGGATTTTGGACTCCCGTCGCCGGGGGCGCGGCGTGCAGTATCTCATCGACTGGGAGGGCTATGGACCAGAGGAGAGGAGCTGGGTTCCCCGGCAGCGGGTGCTGAATGCCGCCCTCATACGGGCGTTCCATCGCTCTCACCCTGAGAAGCCTTGAGGACCGCCTGGAGGCGCTCGTAAGGGGGGGGGTACTATCACGAACCCCTGGTCGTGATTCTTCTTTCTTGCTGTTCTGAGATCGCTGGGGGGGGCGTGGTCTCCAGTGCTCCGGTCTACTCACCTGTGGGCCATCACGTCTATCAAGCACACCTGGTCCACGTCATGCAATCTACTCACCTATAAAAGCCAGACCAACCTTCCAGTCCCCGCCGGATCGTTGTACCACTAAAATTCCAGCCTGAACCTCGGACTCAGATTACTCCCCAGAACCTCGAAACACAGGGTGTGGGATCCCGGACCAGATACCCTCTGTTCTACCAGAACAATACCGCTCAGTTCACTTCTCTGTTGGTTCTGGTTGTTAATAAATTCACCTTGAATCGAACTGTACTCTGGTCTGCGTTTGAGTTCCAGCCCCTGGCCCTGACAAGTTTTGGGTCTTTGTCCTGTTGAAAAACAAATGACAGTCCCACTAAGCGCAAACCAGATGGGATGGCATATTGCTGCAGAATTCTAAATAAATCACAGACAGTGTCACCAGCAAAGCACCCCCACACCATCACACCTCCTCCTGAACTGTTCTGAACTGTTCTGTGGACTTAGCCCTATTTGGTAAAATACCATCTTCTGTATTCTACCCCTACCTTGTCACTACACAGCTGATTGGCTCAAACGCATTAACAAGGAAAGAAATTACACAAATTAACTTTGAACAAGGCACACCTTTTCATTGAAATGCATTCCAGGTGACTACCTCATGAAGTTGGTTGAGAGAATAGCAAGAGTATGCAAAGAAGACAAACGGTGGATACTTTGAAGAATCTCAAATATAAAATATATTTGGATTTTTTTAACACTTTTTTGGTTCCTACATGATACCGTATGTGTTATTTCATAGTTGTGATGTCTTCACTATTATTCTACAATGTAGAAAATAGTCAAAATAAATACAACTTTTGACTGGTACTGTATATTTATTTAACAAAACACAGAACATAGAACAGACAACAATCAAAGCTATATACAGGTGTCGCCAGATCCGGACATGAGAACAGAATTAGAGAGGGTCCTTGAAAGCTTCTCTGAACAGCACGGTTTTGAGTTGTGCCTTGAAGGAGGACAGAGACTCTGCAGCCCAAATGTGCCCGACCGCCTCGATTCGGTCTTATGTAACAAAATTTGTTTTTTTTTACATCGGATTAAAGTAGACTCAGAAGATAGAAAATGGTATATCGTACACTGCAGTTGAGGAACAATGGGAAAGTAATTCTGCTTTGAAAGTTTTTTAAACTTGTAACCCCACTTTTGAGAAAATGGCGCTTGAATGTTTTGGTGCACCTACTGGAGAGCTCATCTTTGTCTACACCCATTCAGCATCGTTCACACCCTCTTAAGCCTTAGCCCCTCCCATCACGTGAGGCCATGTGCTAAACAAAGTGAGTAGTTTAGTAATCAACCAAAGATTTCAAGACTAAAAGTGGTAAAAGTAGTAGCCTACAATAAGGAAAAACTCCAGGTAAAAGTAAACTTTATCTTGTACTTGGCCTATATCCTATTCTGACTTCGGTGCAGGTCATGTTGTTCTTCACATTACCGTCTCTGGTAAACACACACTATATCAAATACAATCTAAGTTTATTTGTCATATGCACAGGATACAGAAGGTGTAAATGGTACAGTGAAATGGTAACTTACATAGTAGCAATATCAGAAACAGAAAGTGTCCAGATAAAAATATTTTATAAATGATTTTAGATGATGCTTACCCAACACATTTGTTTAAATTGACGGGTCATTTGAAGGAAATGCTATCAAACCCCCAGCCACATCTGGTAAGTGGATGGGTCACTATCATCCGATTAAGTGCAGTCTTTTGTTTAGACATACAGTAGTTAGCTAGCTAAACAATGAACCGGCATAATCCCAACCTATACTACTACCAATACAAACATTGTCATAGCTGTAGTATGAATCTGCAGGTAGCTAAAGAGCTAACCAACTAAGTTCAATGTTAGCTAGCTAACATTAGGCTATAACTAGCAATGCAAATGGTTTCTGATTTGAATAATATAACTACACAGATCATACATGTAACGTTAGCTAGTGAGCAAATTTCTAACAAAATTAGAAACTTATAATGTCTGAAAATGTAGCTAGACTCTAACTCGTATACATGGATGAACGCTCCACGGCAGACTGGAACCATTTAGCTCAGTTTTGTTTGTAGCTACATCTTGTTTGGCCAGCATTGTGTTAAGCCACTCCAGTTTACACTGACTGTGTTGTGTGGAGAAAGTAGCCCATCACTTTTTCCAACTGATCTGTCGATATTGCCTGCTCAATGTTGTTGAGGAAAGTAGCAAAACTTTTGTAGTACTCGATGGCTAACGTTCATAACTTCTTTCAAAAACGGCACTGTAGAATGGACTATCAACACATACTGAGCAGCTCATGTTATAGACCGAAGCATGCTACATGGCAGACCAATCCAAACTCATCTCCCGGCATGTCCAGCCCATCCATTATCTCAGCCAATCATGGCTAATGGGAAGGTCCCTGACTTTTTCCGTGGCTAAACCAACTAAGCTCGTAATTTAAAAATGTTATTCGTATTTACGGATGGAATACAAGTTTGTTATTAAAGCACATGAAAGTTCAAATGTTCCTGAAGGCATTTTGATAAAAAAATGCATGTTTATGTTCAAATGCCTCTCCTGTGAAGTAGTGATGTGCGACATACAATATGCCTAGTTTCCTGAAAAGGTCACAAATGGTGTCTGGAAGTGTGTTCCACAGCTACAGAGCCGCACAACTGAAAGCCCTGTCACCCATAGTTTTTAGTCTGCTGTGGGGCTGCTGAAGGAAGACGGACCTGGAGGAGCGAAGCGTGCGTGTGGGGCAGGAGTGTAGAATGAGGTCAGACAGGTACTTGGGTCCAGAGTTGTGGATAGCTTGGTAGGAGAGAACCAGGATTTTGTAGTCAATGCATGAGCATATGGGGAGCCAGTGGAGGTTGAACAGCACTGGAGTGATGTGCTCACGGGGGGAGGTGTGGGTGAGGAAATGTGCAGTACAGTTCTGGACATGTTGTAGCCTGTTTAAGCACTTGGCAGATGCGCAAGCGAAAAGGGCGTTACAATAGTCCAGACGGGATGAAATTAAGGCGTGGCTGAGTCGCTCAACTGCAGGTTGTGATAGCTAGGTCTTAATCTGGCAATGTTCTTTAGACTGAAAATTTTGACTTTGGTCATACTCTTGATGTTGGCTTCAAACGAGAGCCGATTGTCAAATATCACACCCAGGTTGCGAACCTCACTGGAGGGGAGGACCTTGACACCATCAATATTGAGGCTGTAGCTGCTGGTGTTGTTTTTAATGCTGCGAGTGCCAATCGATGTCCTCTGTCTTTCTGCAGTTTTACTGCAAGAAACTCAACTGCATTAATGCTTCAATGTCCTGCAGGCAGCTGACCAGGAGTGCAATGGCATTGACAGTGTTTGTGTAAACATACAGCTGAGTGTCGTCAGCATAAACGTGAAAGCCCAGTCAGTGTTTCCCCAAGATGTTTTCCAGTGGCAGCATGTAGATACAAAACAGTAGTGGCCCCAGGACCAAACTTTGAGGGACCCCCTGTGTCTAACCTACTAGGACTGATGGCTACAAACTGGTAATGATTAGTGAGGTAGGACCTGAACCAGTCCAGTACAGTATCTGACAGGCCCAGGAGCTTCTCCATGCGGTCCAGCAGGATACCGTGGCTGACAGTGTCGAATGCTCCACTGAGGTTCAGCAGTATGAGGATGCTGGCAGCCCCAGAGTCAGCATTCATGAGGAGGTCATTGGTGACCCTTACCAGGGCAGTTTCGGTGCTGTGTCTAGCTCTGAAACTCAACTGGTGACCTACACACTGGTGACATACACTAGCTTGATGTTGATGCCGCTGCAAATGTTGATTGGATCGGACTCTGTAAATAGAACACATAGGCCAGTCACTGTAGCTTCTGTGGTAGTTAGCTAGCTAGCTAACGGTTAAAAAATAACTATATCACAATATAGTCGGCTTCACCAAAAAAACGTTTCCTGTCAACAAAAGCAATTGTATAATCTCTAGGAAATCTACTTATCAGACATAAAGTGAAATGTGTCCCTAGCTATCAAATAAACGTCAGAATCCAACTTGTGTCCAAACCGCACCATATTCCTGCTGTGTAAACAGTGGTAGGAAGTCTCACGTGAAGTGGGTGGTCTAATGGCAGCCCGCTGTCTAACTCCTCAGGATTATGGTTCGGTTTGGACAAAAGTTGGATTTGGATGTTTATTTGATAGGAAGGGACACATTTCACTTTATGTCTGGTAAGTAGAGTTCCTAGAGAGTATACATATGCTTCTGTTGACAGGAAACTCTTTTTGGTGAAGCCGGCTATATTGTGGTATGGTTATTTTCCGTCGCCAAACACCAGAATGCATAACAAACTGGTTATTAGGCTCTGCCAGTTTTGACGCCACTTTGCTTAATCAATATGGAGTACCCAATTAAAGGAGCTATTTACCTAGCTATACACAGGTATGTTTGATCATGTGGCTGATCTTGTCTCTCTGTAGTGAGGCTCTAGCCTGACATAGACCTTCTGGTCCAAACTATGCATGCAATATGACAGCATTCAACAGTGTGAATATGAGTTTATTTCCTTTCTATCTCTAGTGAGGCCTCACTACTGTTCCCCTTCGCTACTCTATCTCCTGCTGCTACCTACAGTCAAGGTCAAATTAAAAAGCCCATTTGTATCTCTAATTCTCTCAATGGCCAGCGTTAAGAGATGCTCCATAATGAATTGGACATAAAATAAGTGTTTTCCTCTCTAAACGCACATCAGAGACTGAGCTAGTGCCCAAACAAGAGGCCAGCCAATCAGCAGCGAGCTCCAGCTGTGCCATCACCAGAGTCCCCATACCACCCAGACCAGCTCACACATCTCTCTCTCGCTCTCTCTCTCCCCCCTCCCTCTCTCTTGAGGGGTCTCTCAATCGATCCTTCTTGCTTATTCGTTCTCTCTTTCACCCTGGACTGAAACTCAAGCAGAGGTGTTAAATTGATAGTTATTTTAATTTGACTTAATGAGCAGAGCAGGCTTGAAAGTATATAAACGTGAAAGCCTTAGCTAGCTACTTTCAGCCACCCTGCCCCTCCATCTATCCTCCCGCCTGCCTTCTCTCGCTCTTTCTCTGCCTGCCCAGTGTGCCCTGTGGATGGTTCCATTGGAGTCCAGCTAATTACTGTGGTTATCTAGGACTCCCCCACCGCTAGATTCTAATTTCAAATAGCCCATGGTGCTTGGTGGTAGACGCAGCACACAGGGCTGAAGCGCAGGCAGGCAGCGCGCCGCGTAGCAACGCATGGCCCTTTCCATTTCAGACACCTGCTCATTAACGTTGCCTCCAAAACCAATCAGCCCGATGCTACATAGGTAGGCCGGATCCTATGGAGCTCTCCTCGCGTGACACCACTGATTTCTACAGCTCATTTTCAACAAAAACACCCAATGATCTACTTAACACACGAGGAGTCTAATGCATGGCGAATTGAACGAACGGATGGATGCTGAATGCAATCTGCCTGGGACCTGTGGGTAGGTTCGTACCGTAACAGCCTTGTTGTGAGCTGATCTCTTGCCTTCTGTGAGGTCTCCTACAGGACCTAGACTTCTCTGTATCATTTGTGGAGGTGAGAGATATTCAAACAGTAGTTTCAGGCCAACAATTAGGCTTGGGGGCATTGGGGAGACGCTCAAAGAGAGACGTGAGCGTGTCTAGTAGACGCTGCAGACGGACAGGTCCCTGGTGCAGGTAAAGCCCTGACATGTAATTTAATATGTGGAGAGACGAGAGCACTGGGACTCTCATTATTGATCTGCAACACTGTTTGATTCACTGGAGTTAAGTTCCATGTTGCCATAACAACAATAGAAAGAGTAGATGGTAGTTGGTGTTCGTCTCCGTGCGTTTGTGTTTGGACATGGCAGAGAGAAGGGTGGTCGAAGTGGGCTAGGAGGATTCTGCTCTTTCTCCTGCCATGCTGGTCTGGATGACACTGAAAGAGGTGGAGGAGGGAGAAGGAGGGAGGATGGAACACATCGGGAACATTTTAGAGGGACTTGAAGGGCTTGTAACAGAGAAAGAGAGGATGAGAGAATGGATCTTTCTTGAGCTGGACACTTTTCATGTTCGGGTTAGATAATAAAATAATAATTTGGTGGGTGCTTATATTTGTCCTATTTCACACATATACAAGTGTGTATTAATACACGTGTGAATTGGAAATGTGTTTCTTGGATATCCCACCTCGGAGAGTGGGGTCACGGCCAGGGTTCCGGTCTTGAACCACAGTTTCGACTGCTCCTACAGTCTTGCTTCATTTACTGCAGTTTAACTAACGCCCGGGCAAGAAAGACAATTTCCATAGACGGCCACATAGAGAAGTCAGATTAGAACATTCATAATAAGACACTTTAGTCATTACCTTTTGTGCACAAAACATCCATTGAATTGTTCAAAGAATTGTCGATGAGGTCGATTTTTCTTCCCATCACTCAGTCACAAGCTAGGTTTCCATCCAATTGGCGATAGATTTTCATGTGAATATGCTAAAATCCACACAAAAACTATATGTGCATTTTCCCACCAGAGATGTGTTTCCATCAAATTGACTTGTTGGGGATACAAGGCTGTGTGTGATGATGTAGTGCACATACAAATACCTTTTGCGGTTAAATACCCATGTACTGAATAAAAAATACAAGTTAAATAGGTTTCTACTGATGGTTTCCTCACAAAAATAAATTGCATTATATAGCTAGTGTGCCGACTCTGGTATTAGCCAACAGCTTGCAGATACAATGCAGGTATAGCCTACATGATTAAATTATTATGGACAAATGAGCAAAATAATTTTTATTTGTCAAACGGAAGTCAAGCATCGATGATCATGTCACCAGAATAAGACCCTCGATAAGTTTTGATAAGGAGCATCAAGCTCATCACCTTGCACTTTCACCTCCCTGTGAATTTCATCATAATTTATATCATCTGTAGCCTAATAAACTGCATGCTTTCCCGATGAGTCGTAGTGGGAGGACCACACATGTCATCGTGTGACATGTCATCCAAGTTTACTTCGATAGGATGGTTATAATATCAATATTTGCGCGTAATGGCATTTCCACCAACATGTATTGCATAGTTAATTTTGCCAACACAAAAAGATCCCACGTTGTCTAGCGTATTTTATTTAGTCGACATTAAGTTTACCGACACATTTTCTGTTTCCATCAGGCCTTTATCCGACACTTTACTCGCATAAAAGGGTTGGTACGAAACCTGGTTACAGGCGAAGATATTAACATTTTATATTCATCCAATGTCTGCCATGTCTTTGGATGACGTTATGACATCGTCGCTGCTCGCGCCAGTGTGCATGTGAAGTTGGGCCAAATAAACCGGACGCAACCCCGATATAGACAGGCCATGAATCGGTTTATGCGAACGTGAGTAGATTACGTTGAAAACAAAGCTCGGATATCTTGGACACAGTCTCTAGTTATTTTATACCTCAGTGGTCACGGCCAGCGTCTTATCAACGGCGACCCTGGAGCAATCCGTTACTTTCAGTTACTGGCCCAACGCCGAATGCCCAGCGAGCAATGAGGAATCGGCCCAACTACATCAGGCCGTTTCCGTCTACCAGAATCCCCCCAGAGGCGGCCCGATGCAAATTTAAGTAAATGTTTACAGAATTACCCAATGTATCATTTTAAATATTACTATTATACATTTTATACATACAAATTATACCATAATTATACGGCCTCGGTGAAGGTCTTGAGCCGTGCGTCCTCCGAAACACAACAGCGCCAAGCCGCACTGCTTCTTGACACAATGCACGCGTAACCCGGAAGCCAGCAGCACCAATGTGTCGGAGGAAACACCGCACACCTGGCGACCGTGTCAGCGTGCACTGCGCCCGGCCTGTCACAGGAGTCGCTAGAGCGTGATGGGACAAGGACATCCCGGCCGGCCAAACCCTCCCCTAACCCCGGACAATTGTGCGTCGCCTCATGGGTCTCCCGGTCACGACCGGCTGCGACACAGACGGGTATCGAACCAGCATCTGTAGCAACGCATCTCATTTTGCACTGCGATGCAGTGTCAAAGACCGCAGCAAAGTTTTTATTGCTGATAAATTGCCTTGCACAAAGTATCAAAATACTAAAATACTACCTAAACAGGAAAGACTCTTAAATAATTGAATTGAAATGTAAATGTTATTTTTTGATCACAGAAACAATAAGAATATATGGAAAAATAAATAAATATTGAAATGGCAATTATATAAAGCAGCCCGTGTAATCATCTGCCAGAGAGTAGCCGCAATCGCCCCGAGCCCCAAGTAATACATTTGGGCCAGATAACATCCTGCTGCCGAAGGCGGGCCAGACTCGGGCCACATGACGTCAGCCGGAATCGGGCCAGATCTACTGTGCTAGCTGGGTACTTGTTGCCTTAACCAGTCATGTTCTATGCACACTAGAATACATTGTACTTTCTATAATGTATGTATATATATATATATATATATATATATATATATATATATATATATATATATATATATATATATATATATATATATGCCCCTCTGAATGAGAGCAGGCTTGATGAGAAAGAGTATGTATTTTGTGTGGTCACTAAACAGGACTGGAAACTGAATCCACGCCTAGTCTTTTGACGTTAGAATAGAGACTCATAGGTTAATCCAGTCAGATTGTTGAGGTGGGAGAGAGGACCTTCGTTTCAGACGGTACTCTGAGCCGGCCACCAGATGGCACACTTTCTCCCATCAACCAGCCAGTCACTTTACATGGCAAGGTTAAACAGTGGGAGGGGAACGTTTGTGTAAGAGACCTCGAACCAGTGGTTTGTGACCCACCCTGAACATATCCTTGATCACATAGAATTACACAAATAATCCGTATAGAATTACATATAAAATAGGCTACATATAGGATTATAGGATCTACAGTATGCTCAAACACCTGCTCAAAGACCTGTGTATAATGCTGTCTTTTGCCAAATATTAGGTAGGCTAATTGGGTTTTTGAAGGCTTTCTTGTGTGTGTTTGTTTGTTTATTCCAAGACATCAGTAGCAGGCCTAAAATGATTTGACAGATAACCTTCTCCATATCAAATATAGGCTTCGTTGGCAGTTCATACAATCTAGGCAGGAAATAGGGAATTGAAGCCCTTGAGATTGTGAAATTTGTAGTTTCCAAATATTTTGTTGTCAGCACTTCTGATGGAGTCACATTATACCATATGCATAATTCAGAAATACAAATATCTTTGTTGACAAGAGCAAAGCATATCATTTACAAGTCTGTCTAGTTGGGCTAAATTCAGGCCTGGGAATTAGGAGATTAATTAATAAAGCATTGCCCCGACCGGCTCGTTGCTTTTTCATCAATAACACTGCGGTTGAACGCAGCCCTAGTGATTTTCACACCCAGGAGAGAGACAGGGCTATGAGAGAGAGAACACAGTGCTGCTAATGCAAAGGTTAGACTCTCAGAGAGCAGAAAAAACATCCCCTTCAGAAATGATCATTTACATGTATTCATGTTGAATGAGAGGGGGAATGATAAATGAGGTCCAGACAACACACTACATTCGGTCACACTTTGGATAGTCTGGATTGTCCATCTGTACATGCTCTACAGATGGTCATACTATCAACAAACAATCTGTTGATAAGCCACTGCTTGCTAAGGTTACGTTTAAAGTAAGGGTTAGGGTAAGGGTTAAGTTTAGGGTTTTGATAAGGGTTAAGGTTAAGGTTAAGGTTAGAGCTAGGGTTAGGGTAAGGGTTAAGTTTAGGGTTTTGATAAGGGTTAAGGTTAAGGTTAGAGCTAGGGTTAGGGTAAGGGTTAAGTTTAGGGTTTTGATAAGGGTTAAGGTTAAGGTTAGAGCTAGGGTTAGGGTAAGGGTTAAGTTTAGGGTTTTGATAAGGGTTAAGGTTAGAGCTAGGGTTAGGGTTAAGTTTAGGGTTTTGATAAGGGTTAAGGTTAAGGTTAGAGCTAGGGTTAGGGTTAGTAAATCGTTTGTTAAAATGTTACTGATAGTGTGAAGATGGTCTGTAGAGCATCTACAGATGGACTATCCAAATAAAGTGTTACCATACACAACTATAATTTTAGAATACAGTATATAAACTTGCAAATAATTCAACATGCACTAACGGTTGGTATTTCATATCCAATCCTGGTGAAATAGCATGTAACCCAGAAAATCTGACTCAATTTGTCTGCAATTCATACAGAAACCAACCATCCATGTTCAGTATTAGTGATGTTTTAAAGTCTATTTGGTCTTTTACTCATAGAAGGGCAAACAGGTTGAGTCAATATGCTGAGAGCTTTCGTGGCTGGCAGGCATGACAGACTCTCTGAGAGGGAGTGGGAGAGTGGAGGGTTTACTGGATAGTGGATGGGTATGGGTATGGAAGTATGGAGGGATAGATGTATGGAGAGAGGGATGGATGGGGGGGCTGGTGGTTTGGTCCCTGACTGGTATGGTGGTGGCTAGACCCCGATACCCAGGGAGAATTCCTAAGCCTGCTGTTTCTTTTCTGGGCCATGCCTCTGAAAACTAGTAGCAGCTTATGTCCTATCTCTCTACCCCTCTCTACCCCTCTCTATGCTCTATCCCCTGTCTCTCTCTCTCTCTCTCTCTCTCTCTCTCTCTCTCTCTCTCTCTCTCTCTGTGAGTCTCTTTAGTCCCCTCTCCTCTCTCTCTACCCCTCTCGTCTCTCTCTTCACTCTCTCTCCCTCCTCTTTCTCTCTGTTAGCCCATTGAAAAAAGAGCATTTCCCTGTAGCTAGGCAATGGAGCAGCATTTGCATTTCATCCAGAAGAAGCACTGTGGGAACTTTGCAAAGTTTACTCATACAGCATGAAAGCATTGGTGGGGGGTTGGGCTTGCTACTCTAATTGTTAGCAAAAACTTCCATGGCACTGAAGTTTGCAATGGGCAGAGGGAAAGGGAGAATGCACTGCGTCGGTATAGTACCGACATATTAGGGGGACATATTAGATATGGTTTGCTTGATTTCGGATTGCTTTTAGGCTGAAGGATGATTTTAATGGCATTTTGATATAGTGATGTAATCTTGGCCCTCTTTCATTACTCCTGAAGAGAACTGTTAGCTGCTCTGAATGGCAAGGCAAACAACACGGTTGTCTCTTTTTCCTTTCATTTTGTTGGCCACGCTCCAAAACGCTGGACAGAACGGTCAGGCAAGGCCTCAGAGTGCGCAGCTAGCCAGTAACAGACAAACACCTGCCCTATATACTTCCCTGCAGTTTCTGTACTCTCTCTCTCTCTCTCTCTCTCTCTCTCTCTCTCTCTCTCTCTCTCTCTCTCTCTCTCTCTCTCTCTCTCTCTCTCTCTCTCTCTCTCTTCAGAGATGGAGCCCTTCCCCAATTCAATAACAAACAACATGTTCAAACAAACCATGAAGCATACTGTAGAAACAAAACTACAGCGTGACTTTTCCCAGTATATTTGAATATCAGCAAGTTTCCCAAGGTGCTGTCTGCTGCTGCTGTATTCGTTGTTAGCCACCAATGTCAGCAGTGACATTCTAATCAGGGTGGGGACGGCAAGCCTTCCTTCCCCACCCTGAAGCTACTATAGGAAGACGATAGCTGGCTCATTACAAATAAGAGCATAAACCTGCCGGTCTGTGTCTGAAAAGACACCCTATTCCCTATATAGTGCACTTCTTGGTGTCCGGAATGGCACCCTATTACCTAAATAGTGCACTAGTTTTGACTAGAGCCATATGGACACTGGTCATAACATAGTGCATTACATAAGGACCAAGATGTAATCCCAAGCAGACGTATCCTGTATACAGAGCACCAATACAGGGGTGTATTCATTACGCCGATTCTGTTGCGAAACATTTATTGAACGGAAGCAAACAAAACGTGACGGGACTTAACTGAATTTGTCCAATAGAAACTTGTTTTAGTTGGAAAAACATTCAGTTTTGCAACTGCTTGGACTAATGATTACACCCCAGGATTAATATGCCAGCCAGATCCCCCGAAACACTATCTGTGTGCATCTCAGATGGCGCTTTATTCTCTATGTAGTACCATGGCCCATAGGGATTTGGTCAAATGTAGTGCTCTATATAGGGAATAGGGAGCCATTTGGGATGCACCCTCTGTCTTCCACTTAAAGTAAGCTCCAGCCAATCTGACAGTCAGACACACACAGAAAAATGATACCAAGCCAGAGAACGAAGAAAACATTCCTTAATTAATGACAGATTACATTTCCATGCTTCAGAACACAGAAATTACACAAAGCTATGAGCCGATTCTAATTTCCAATGTAATTGTTGCATCATGTTGCTCCATCCTCATATAAACATTTCAACATTTTCATTGTTTTTCTTTATTTTATTTTTTGGGGAGGGTTTTGGAAAAATACCCCAAAAAACTGTGATGGGTTTTAACATTTTTAAAACACATGGAAATGTTAAATCACTTTAAGCTCCCACATAAAAGTGTCAGGGCTTGGAACTTGTAATACTCTAGGTGTATTGGGGTTGTGAGAGTTTCAGTTTGGAGGTGCGTTCTCTGCTCTGTGAAGTAGTTTCCCCAGCTCTGAGCCAGCATTGCAGTGTTGTAGAACTCCTCAGGGATGCCCTCTGTCTCACCTGCTGTTTGAGGAAATGTGTAGAAGCAGCTCTAGCAGTCCTTCAAAGACACTCACTCAGACTGAGGAGAAATATTGAATATAACACTACCAGGGTCAAGTAACAGCGTTGTAAAGATTTTTTTTTTGTATTTTTCAACGCTGTTATATTAATCAGGATTTCATCTGGTCCTGGGGGGATGTTGGTGGTGCGTTTAGAAGGTTTTGTTCTGTCAGTCATCATAAAGGCAAAGCAGGTTTCAGTGATTCTGACTCTAACTGTTCTGTGTTAGCTCAAGGTTCCTGTTGTATCAGGGGTTTCCATGCATGGATGGATGGTGTCAGACCTATTTCCACTTTAGCTGAAGCATATTGCCTCCTAGAAGTATAGGTACATGTACTCTATATAATCAGTAGATAAATGACTATATGAGAAGTGAGCAGACATTACCAAAATGGCCACATAAAATACTTTATCTTTTCATTACTCCATGCTGTCACAATTCATAGTGATGTGTTTGCATCTTTGACAATTTCTTCATTTTCAGCCACCTGACTTTTATAAGACACATTCAGTATCTCATTATAGAGCACTGTGACCCTCAGTGCTCGGCCTGTCAAATACCTTAGGCACAATCCCAGCATAGATGTCCACGGATGTCCTCTTCCCTTCCCAGACATTACAGCATCGTCTTCCCGTCCATAGAGTCCCTCCCTCCCAGCCCCCCTCCTCTCCAACGGCCCTGCCTCCACCCTGCTCCCTCCCTGCCAACAACAGGCCTTTTTGTATAGGGGGAATTCACTCTGGATTTCACTCTACAATTAATGTGAAAGCAGCATAATGCCTGCGTGACTCCCGGTGCCTAGTGGTGCGCCATTTATCATCACAGTTTTACATTGACCTTGACACCCACTTCATTAGAATAAAGATTGTCTACCATTTAGGTTACATTGTTCCTCTGCGCACAGAGCCCATGCAAATTCCGTCTGCCAGAGAGACGGCGAGAGAGGAGGGAGAGAGACAGGAAGGAGTGAGAGTGAGCGAGGAGAGGAAAGAGAGGAGCGGCCACTCTGTCAGAGGTCATCTGCATTAAATGATTGCAGCTATTTTCCAACTGCTTCTTTTCATTCGGTTCAATTCAGTCCCCCCCCCCAACTCTCTCTCTCTCTCTCTCTCTCTCTCTCTCTCTCTCTCTCTCTCTCTCTCTCTCACTCTCCTCCCCCATGGATGGACAGGGCTAGAAGGAGGAATTTAACTATTTTCAGTCAACCGGGCTCCTAGCCGCTCCAAGGAAGGCTTTTTAATGATCTTTAAATAGGAACACTTAATTGTCTGCTAAGAAATGCTTGGTTAGGACTGAGACAGAGAGAGAGAGAAAACGGAGGGAGGGATTTTTCTCCGCCCTCTCTCTCACTCACTCGCCCCCTCTCTCTCTCTCCATGGTCCTCCTCCTCAAAATAAACTTTCTCTTTTATTCTGTTGACAAAGGAGTCACTTTTCTAGGGGCTGCTCTGTATCAGAGAGAGAGAGAGAGCTCCTCAGCCTGCGTAGGAGGCTGATCTTTTTCAGGGAGGACGTAAGGCGTCTAGAAAGAGGACCAGAGAAAAAACGTCTCTCTTTCTTCCCTCCCTCCCTTCCTCCTCCCTCCCTCCTTCACTTCCATCCATCCATAGGGTCTAAATTAATCTCCATGATTCCCCCACATCAGTCACAATAAGACGGCCCCACTGGACGGAGAGGAGAGGAAAGCAGAGGAGAGAATAGGAGAGGAGAGGGACTGTGAAGGGAAAACCTTCCACATGGATATATAAAATGTCTGCTCCATTGCAGCGCAGACCGCTGGTGATATAATTACAATTCAATTATTAATGAGTAATACTTAAAAAAGATTGTCTTATGATCTTCTATTAGTGGATTTGCAATTCATTTTAATATTTGTCATTTAATTTATATCATGGATAATGCAATAAAGGACCAATTAACAATGCATGGGCTATGTAATATGATTTCTCAGCTAATGCAAATGGAATAAGCTAGAAGAAAGAAACCCATTCAAAATCCTCAAATGTAATTTACTCGGCCAGTTCTGCCAATTTCAAATGACACTGCAGATTTTAATTTTTCCCCCATCTCCATCAAAGGTAACACATTTATACTGATCAGGCCAGTGTGATATTCATTTACATGGCAAATTGTGAAGCAAAGTTATTACAGTATACTGAGCAGTCTACTGTTCTTATGCAGTGTTTTACCGTGAATGATTATCTATTAAAGTACACAGGTGGCAGTTTAACAACCCTCCCAGTGTGTTCTGCTGGCTGGTTTATAGTTTCCTGTAGGATATGCACTTGTGATTAAACAAACTGGGCTGCTTAGCGATGCCTACCACCCAGCCAAACACTCCTTCTTGGCCTTGTCACTGAGGCCCAGCCAGGCAGAGCCAAAGCCCCATAGCCATCCATGGTTTTTTTTTTTTTCCTCACTCACTAAAACATTGTGGTCTTGGCTGATTGCATTGTTTCCTGTGTTTGTCTGGTAAAGAGGAGAGAAAAGAGGAGTGGAGCGGCGTGGGCTGGGGTTTTGAGGACCTCTCTACCGCCCCTCCCCTCTCTCGCTCTCTCTCAGATTCCTCCACACTGCATGCAGCTGAGCTTAGGACCCAGGGCTGGGATAAAGACTGTCTTTGTTCGTCACTGAATGGCATTAGACATGGGCTGCCTATGGGGTCACCACTGAGCTTTAGCCTGAGAGAGAGAGAGAGAGAGAGAGAGAGAGAGAGAGAGAGAGAGAGAGAGAGAGAGAGACTCCGTGTCGTAGGGACAGGACCAACGATTATTCAACAATGCACGTCCAACTGAGAGCAGTTGTTAAAAACAGAAGAAAAATATTATTTTGACCCTGATCATAGAATTTGAAAGGAGAAGCTATTGTAACCCCGTACATGTCCAGCAGCAAGTCTTTTTTCTAACATGAAACATTTTCTGTAAAAGACCCCGCTGTTCCTTTTTCCTTTTTTCCAATCTGTGGGCTGACTGGGCACTTCTTTGTCTATTGATCCTCTTGTATTTCTCATTAGCACTTTGGAAATCTGTGTAATGCATCCTCTTTGGATGGAAGGAGGGAAGGAGAGAGGGAGGGAAGGAGAGAGGGAGGGAAGGAGAGAGGGAGGGAAGGAGGGAAAGAGGGAAAACTGCTTGTCTGATCGTCTATTGTTATCACCACTGTCCACAGTTATGACAGGGGCAGAATTCTCTTGGTTCCTTGTGCCTATAGCATCCTACTCTTGACTCAATCTTTTCTCCAAATTCATGGTTCCCTAAATGATCATATTGTTTGTTCAATTTGTTTGCTCCTTTTAAAATTATTTTATGATGTAAAGGTTTATTCTTCTCTTGTGTGTCTCATTAAAAACAGAAATATTCCACGCTAGATGAAATCTGGAACGGCCGGTGGAAATTCTCCTGGGTCTGTAGCTGACCCCAGAGTGACTGGGCACCTTGTTCTTAAACACTAAGCAGGGAAAAAAAGAAAATGCTTGACTCACTGTGAGCTCAATGTGAGCCTTCTATACCAGTTGTAAAATGGCTTATTCTTCTGGTCACCATGGTGACAATTAACAGTGTTTCAAGGCCTTTTGTTCCAGACCCGTTTGAGCAGAATTTTTTCAACCGGGGTGATTTTCAGTACACACACACACACACACACACACACACACACACACACACACACACACACAACACAACTCAACAACTTAGTGCTTCCATTTTGCATAAACAGTCTAGAAATATATCTGAATCAAGGGTTTGATGTTTTCCTTTTCCTCTTTAAGTACACACTGAATATTTCTTCCTGTTCTTTCATGGCTGGAGCTTGTCTATCTATCAGGGAAACAGAGCCCCTCTCTCATCAGCTGTAGAGGCGCTCTCTCTCTCTCTCTCTCTCTCTCTCTCTCTCTCTCTCTCTCTCTCTCTCTCTCTCTCTCTCTCTCTCTCTCTCTCTCTCTCTCTCTCTCTCTCTCTCTTTTCAATGGAGGGCTTCTCTCTCCCTCCTCTCCCCAGCCCCTGTCTTCCTCTCCTTTGACACTGTCAACAGCAAATTGTAGGTAGTGAGGATGCCCCCCACCCCAAATTGATGAAGTAATTATCATATTTGTCTGCTTTGTTTTCTTAAGGCTTTGTTGGTTAAAGAGAACACATTCCCCACTGAGGATTCTCTTGAGTCAATCTCTACCACCACAGCACACTATTTTATGAGTTAGAGGTGGCCCATTCCATTGCTTGGCTTTATAAGCATTGAGATTTACGAGCTTAGTGTTTACAAGCACTGGAATGTGTGAATATTCTGTTTTATTATTGTCATCTTTATGATTTAATATGTGGTAATGTTTCACCTTTAAAAATATAGATATTTAGATTGTATGATGATGTATATGCACAATGCACCTGTTATTAGTGTGTTATTGTTGTACCAATAAACAGTATATTGGTATTATTTTGGCAGCTAGCTGCAGAGTCCATTGTACTTTGTTGGATGTTAACTGTGAGTTTTCATAGAGGCTGGTTTGTGGTGGCTGGCAGTAATGTGTTAACTATATAACTGTGTATAAATTCATTTAAATACGGAGGCATCCGACTCACTTCATGGAGTCTTACTTCTGTTGTCTCAACACGTTACAGACTCTGAACAAACTTTAATTTAATGGATAAGATGAATCTACAAAAATGCATTAAATGTTTTCATGTATGACTGCATTTCTGCTGACATTTCCAGTCTTTCGTACTCATTAATATGTGGAATGAATTAAAGTTATGATTGCTTGTTGATTTTCCTCATCTATTTTCATGTGACTCTCTTTTGGAGAGCACACAGTTCTTTTCCATTCCACCCCCCTACCCCCCACTTCATTCCACCACGCCCCCCCTCTCTCTCTTTCTCTCAACCCCTCATAGACCCGTCACTCCAACTAAGTTAGACACTTTTCTTTTCTTAAAGCTCGTCTTCATCTAGCACCAAGTCGTGAGAATGTGCTTGAATGTGTTCCAAATGGAGTATATTTTCACAACATGACAGCAATTGCACAGGTGTACTATACTACATGTTTTATAACTTCAACCTATGATCCTACCAAAGCTATTTCACAACGTTAAGGTATGCAGATCCTTGGCTATTGTAGCTTAGACAGAGACTGGAGGCTATAACTCACCAGTGCGTTCAGTGTATTTTATCAAAGATCCTTCTCAGCATTAATCTCAAAGTTTGGATCTCATGCATTTTAATCACTTATCTACTTTGTTCTCCTGTAATGTTTTGACTTTCGATCAATGATGTGCCGTTTTTAAACAAAAGAAGACTCGTAAAATCAATATTTGCTGTCAACAAATAAATTGGATCATTTCCTGATAGTTAGATGGTAACACATTTACTTTTACATGCGGCGCTATTAAAAATCTGAAAGGGATGAATGGCTTCAGAGGAAGTGTGATACCATCTCCATCAAAAAAAGCGACAATGAAAAATGGTTTCTGGACTGATGACAGTTAAAAAAAGGAAAAAACAGGAGTACATTTAAATATTTAAATGTGGCTGGGCTGTAATGATAAATGACAACCGAAAACTAGAATCAAGTAGCTATTGATGCAGAAAATGAAACGGGAGGAGAGAGAAATTAACCAAAAATATGTGAGATTGAAGAGTGTCAATGTCGTACTGTTACAGTAGGCTTTTCTTCAGCCATTTAGCTGAAAATGTCCATCTTAGAATATTATAGTTTATGTACACTAAATATGAGTTCCGTGCAATTGTAATGCTGTTGAAAGAATTTAGCTCTGATTTCCTTCTCTGAGTAAGATACCTTGTTGGTGGAGAAATAAACAGAGAGAGAGAGAGAGAGAGAGAGAGAGAGAGAGAGAGAGAGAGAGAGAGAGAGAGAGAGAGAGAGAGAGAGAGAATGAGAGAGACACTCAGTTCATGGCACAAAATATAGAGCTTTTTTATTTTAAATGTCTGTTTGCCTTTGTGTGCAGCAGGGGGGCTGCACTGCTGTGTTCACCAGTTTAATGGATGACATAGTCAGTGCTGGGGATTTTGAGCAACTCTACAATACACTATGTACTCCAATGTGTGCCAATTGTGTCTCAAATAGCAAATAGCCTTTCCACAATGGACATCTTTTCCTGCAATTAACTAGCTCTTTGCAGGTACCGGTTTCTGTATGAATGGTGGAAATTAGGGCGGTTAAAATGCACTCTCACCCACGGCTCTGTGTGTGTATCTCTATGCTTCGCAGTGCACTACATGACATGCATGTAGTCCGTGCTGTGGATCTCTCATCTACAGTACGTCCTGCAGTGTACAGACAGTGTCCCTCAATGTCTCACCCATGTCTCTCTCTCATGTGTCTGTCCCCAGGGGAACAGTGTAGAGATGAGTATGTGGCACCCTAAGAAGACACACCTCCTGGGCTGGGCCGAGAGCCTGCGGAGGAGCGGAGCACAGCTGCCCCCGGACTTCGACGAGAGAGTCAATGCCATGACACAGAAGTGGGACCAGCTGCAGGTGAACACACACACACCGTAACACTATTCCACCTTCTGTACTGTTAATACTCCGGATCCAGAAAAAGAGACAGAATGGGTCAACATGATGATATGACCTTCTTGTGGGGAGCTCATTGTTATCTGCATAAATAAAACAGTTGTTCTGCTGTTTTTAGGTAAAAGCAAAAAGGAACGCGCCCCAAGCCCCCACCCTGCCTGTCCCCCAGTCAGTCCCGTTCAGACTCCAGTGCACTAATGCGGGTCAATATCCCACCTGAGAGCCTGTCTGTGTCTCAAATGGCATCCTATTTCCTATATAGTGCAGGGCTCTGGTCAAAAGTAGTGCACTATATCGGGAATAGGGTGCCATTTGGGACGCTGGCCCTCTCTCGGTTAGCAAGGAACCCTGTGGAGATGGAGCTGGCTAGCAGCTCAATTGAAGTGAGTGAATCAGGATAAAGCCTTGCTGCTACGCTTCTGAAATGATGAACAGGCCTGGGGCTCCTTCTTCCACCCCCAAACCCTCTTATCTATGCAACACATGAACACTACACCAAATACAGTACAGTAGCTAGGTACCCTGCCTTGTCTACCCGCCACCATCCACCCCCACCGCCCTGCTTAGAGGGGGGGCAGCTCAGCTATATCCCCATCTTGGATATCAGCCAGGGAAGCAGGAGATGGTATCGGATCGGAGACGCCTGCCTGCTCTAGTCTTGATGATCCTGCTAATGGTACGGTATGGCTGGCTTGTTGATCCTTATCGGACCGACTGGGGTTCAACTGTGCATTGCTCTTACAAGCTAATTTTAGGTTAATCACTGTTCATCTAATCTCTGAACATGAGAAATATAATTGCTGGTCTCTCAATTACCAGGACGCATTCCTGTTCCAGTAGTACCCCAAGCAGCTTCTCCTCATATCCACACTCTCGCTCTCCCTGGGATTGCATGGGCTGCATCCCAAATGGCACCCTATTCCGTATGTAGTGCACTACTTTTGACCAGGGGCCAATAGGGACCATGGACTTTATAGGAAATCAGGTGCCACTAGGATGCAGACATGCACAGATCTAACATCATAGAATTATTAAGATGCCAACAACTCAAACACATGTACCTGCTGTCATTTCTGTAATGTCTGAGTTCTAAGACATATTTTCGCTATAACACATGAATATATAGACCTAATGTAATCATGTGTCGCATAGAAGAAATGAGTGTGTGTCTGTGTTTGCGCACAACTGTGTGTGTGTGTGTGTGTGTGTGTGTGTGAGTGGGTTGGTTTCAGCTAGATAAACATATGTATTCTTTTCCCAAGCTAAAGAGATGCTGTTTGGAAATGAAACAACAAACGAACACGTTTTCTTTTCCACCACAGCAATCAGCGCTGATTGAAGTTCTACTGAGATCCCAAATAAATGTGTGACGTTTGAATAGGATGCTCATGCATAAACAAAGTTCTGTTTAGCGAAGGAATATTTCTTTGGTCTGTGGTGAGTGGCATCGGGCAGAGAGCCGCTAGAATGAAATGGCAGTGGTGCGGGGAGTTTAATCTGCGAATTTCTGCTCCCTGCACTGCACATTACGCCGTCTCAATTGCATATTAAACAACCCTATCAAGTCAGGCATTGGCATCTGCTGTGCTGACACAAATTGTGAATTAAATGAAATTGATGTCCTCTGTCGTATATATTTATGAAGACAGACCATTCTCTGAAGTATTCTGCTTATGAAGAATTTATGATTGCAAACTGTTCCAGAACAAAATAAAGTGGCAATAAATTCCTTTTTTTGTATCCCTGACCCTCCAAGGGCATTCGGTTTCACCTCTCTCTCTGCAGCGCTCTGTTCATCACAGGGCAAAAACAATGGTTATATCTGGAGTCCATTGAGTGCTTTCAAATTATCGATATTCAAACGAGGAGAGGAGAGAGAGAGAGAGAGAGAGGGAAGAGAAAATGAAACAGAATGAGAGAGAGAGAATGTTAGGAAGGGATTCTTGTTAAGGGAGGGAACAAATACGATGCTCTTTGCTGGGAGGCAGCCACTTCAGTAAGCCCAAAGGACACTTATGGAGTTGTGAGGTACAGATAATCAAAGTCGAAAGCTATTGGAATCAATATTGAAAATCCCATTCAGTGGAATTGTTTAGGGATATGTGTGACTCATGTTACCTCACTGACAATATCTTAAAGCTAGGTGTCCTCTCCTATTTTTCACTTCCTATTTCACATCACACCACTGTAGTATTAAGTGCTCATTTGTTTCTTACAGTGACTCTAAAACATGCAAGTCAAACCCATCTAGTCATAGACTCTGGTCTGACGTTAACACGTTCTCTGACAGCCACACAGGTGTGGTAGCTAAATAAGAAGGAGCTTTAATGAAGGATCAACACACACAGTGTTTAATTGGTGCAGCCAGCCAGCGATCTAGCCCCAAAATGGCCACTTCATTGCTGACTCACTCACTCATAATCACATCTGTTTCCATTACAGCTTGCAAAACATCCACCAGCACACAGCATCAACACAAAGGACTGACAATTAAACTAACCAGTGTGTGTATTAATTGGATAATGGAGTGTTTTGCCACTCTACAATTGGGCTCCTCTGCATACAGAGTTCAACCCCTGTGTGGTGTGTGTGTGTGTGTGTGTGTGTGTGTGTGTGTGTGTGTGTGTGTGTGTGTGTGTGTGTGTGTGTGTGTGTGTGTGTGTGTGTGTGTGTGTGTGTGAGAGAGACTCACACACTCTGGTTCCAAAAGTATCTATAGCGTAGCTCTCATTTCCCAGGCAGGTGGGAACTCACTCACATGTCAGTGGCCGCGTCCCAAATGGCACCCTATACCCTTCATAGTGCCCTACTTATGACCAGGGCCCTGGTCAAAAGTAGTGCACTATGTAGGGAATAGGGTGCTATTTTGGTCACACCCAGTGTCTGTCAGGCTGGGGCTATACACAGCGTGGTGCTGTTTGCTCTGTTATAGAAGGAGGGGGAAATTGCTCAGCAGAGTCCTATTTGGGAAATCGTTGGAGGGTATTTGTGCTTCTGATTGTTATCTACTCCTTTCTGTGTGATTCTCTGAGCGGCAACGCTGAATATACGGCAGTACTGCAAATACGTCCAGAATTAGCCCCCTTCATCTTTAGAACGTAGCAATAATCGTGGTATGATCAGCACTGTTTGAGACTTGTTGATAGTAACAACATCTGCACATTTATTTGCTTATTGAAATGTACAACTTCATGAGATTTTTGCTAGAATGTCGCATTGCCAGGAGGGAAAGAAGTGTCAAACAGAGAGAGCTATCAGATTACAATAATGTTGCAGGTATATTTCCTACCTGCTGTCAGTATATTGATACAACAGTACTCTGTACCTCTCTGAAATGATTGTACATACTGTCACAGTCTCTAACTCTCCTTCCTCCTCTCCTCTTGGTCTCCTCAGAAGATCCTGGGGGAGTCAGTGGGGAGCACCAGCCCATCCCAGGACCCTCGCTCTGCCCTGTCCCCTCATACCAGCAGCCTGCTGGGCCGGCTGGAGGGCAGGATCAAGGATCTGAAGGTGTGGCTGAGAGACACAGAGCTGTTCATCTTCAACTCTTGTCTGAGGCAGGAAGCAGAGCAGGACCTGCAGGCCTCCACCCAGCTGCAGCACTTCAAGGTAGAGACTCAGCACTGCACGCGCACACGCACACACACACACACACATCCAGAGTAGATGATGGCCCCCTGGGCATAACACTGTCATAACCCTACTACTGATCTGGGTCTAACTTTCACCTGGTCTGGGCTGTAGGGACAGCTACTTTAGAAAGACACTGACTACTACGGCAGGGGTCTTCAACCTTTTTTTCCCAGGGACCCCAAGCAAACCGGCGACCCAGGGACCCCCATCATGTGTCAGCCCCCCAAAAATTCCTCGTCTTGTCATCAGGTGAATGATAAGGGCAATGCGAAGTAATCAGCATTTTAAAATGAATTTGGTAGATGGTGTTTCATTATTTTGCCCTCTCCACATTATACTGGGAAAAGGAAGTATAAGCGCTAACATAGCTAACTATTAGCTAGAAAAGTACTGTATCTCCCAACAATATGTTGACTAATACAGCTGTTGAGCTGGTTAAACAAAGGTTAACTATGTGTTGGTGTGACCGGTGGAGATGACCGAAGGATCAGGGTTGGTCTTGATCTTTTCTTCTCTGATAATGACAGGAAAAACTTCCATAAACAAATGCTGTGCTGCCCTTATACGCCAACTCCTCTGCAAAGGTGAAATGAACAACAAAAAGGGACATGAATAGCCGTGCCAGCCCAATGAGAAAAGTACAGTAACTAGCTAGCATGTAAAGCATTCACAAATCAACAGATAAGAAGTTAATAGATGACTGATGTGCATACATATCACAATAGAATGGTGGGAGACCAATATAATACACTGTCAATGACCATATAAACTCATTTAGAAGTGTTTTAACGTATTGATAATACAATAACCTACCACTTCCACAGGGATACAGTAGAAAGGGAAGAGGTAAGGGGGGGGCATGGGATGTTTATGAGGGAGAATAGAGAAGGAGAAGACATGTGCCCCCCCATTAAAAGGGGCACTGACAACAACAAAAATAATGTACACTAACATCAGGCATGGCAAGTAATCTGATTTTGCGGAATTATATTACATGAAATTCAACACTTGTTGCATTGGCAAAATCCTTATGTCCAAGTCGAGAAAGCTTACCAGCAGCCAGCGGCACTTGCCCCGATGGGTACTCGCGGCTGCTTTTTCAAAGACTATGTCAGATACTCCAGTGAGTGTAATTGGCTCCAATGAGTGTAATTTGCTCAATATTAGGAGTTGAGAAATAAAGTTGACATCGTTAGAAGATATTTTCCTCTTCTCTACCACTTCTTTTTTATAAACAGTGCATTCGGAAATTATTCAGACCCCTTGACTTTTTCCAAATTTTGTTAAGTTATAGCCTTATTCTAAAATGAATAAAAAATTCTATAAAAAATTGCATCAACCTTTTTTTTTTACAGTAATTAAATATCACATTTTCATACAGTACCAGTCAAAAGTTTGGACACACCTACTCATTCAAGGGTTTTTATTTTTACTATTTTCTACATTGTAGAATAATAGTGAAGACATCAAACCTATGAAATAACACATATGGAATCAGGTAGTAACCAAAAAAGTGTTAAACAAATCAAAATATATTTATATTTTAGATTCTTCAAAGTAGCCACCCTTTGTCTTGATGACAGCTTTGCACACTCTTGGCATTCTCTCAACCAGCTTCATGAAGAATGCTGACTTGAAGGAGTTCCCACATATGCTGAGCACTTGTTGGCTGCTTTACCTTCACTCTGTGGTTCAATTAATCCCAAACCATCTCAATTCAATCAAATTTATCAATCATATTTATTTCTAAAGCCCTTCTTACATCAGCTGATGTCACAAAGTGCTGTACAGAAACCCAGCCTAAAACCCCAAACAATTGGGTTGAGGATGGGTGATTGTGGAGGCCATGTCGTCTGATGCAGCACTCCATCACTCTCCTTCTTGGTCAAATAGCCCTTACACAGCCTGGAGGTGTGTTGGGTCATTGTCCTGTTAAAAAACCAATGATAGGCCCACTAAGCGCAAACCAGATGGGATGGCGTATTGCTGCAGAATGCTGTGGTAGCCATGCTGGTTAAGTGTGCCTTGAATTCTAAATCACCGACAGTGTCACCAGCAAAGCACCCCCACACCATCATACCTCCTCCTCCATGCTTCATGGTGGGAACCACACATGTGGAGATCATCCGTTCACCTACTCTGCGTCTCACAAAGACACGGCGGTTGGAACCAACCAAAAAATATCAAATTTGGACTCATCAGACCAAAGGACAGTTTTCCACTTCGTGTTTCTTGGACCAAGCAAGTCTCTTATTTTTATTGGTGTCCTTTAGTAGTGGGTTATTTGCAGCAATTCGGCCGTGAAGGCCTGATTCACGCCTGATTCACGCCTGATTCACGCCTGATTCACGCAGTCTCCTCTGAACAGTTGATGATGAGATGTGTCTGTTACTTGAGCTCTGTGAAGCATCTATTTTGGCTGGTAACTCTACTAATGAACTTATCCTCTGCAGCAGAGGTAACTGGGTCTTCCTTTCCTGTGGCGGTCCTCATGAGAGCCAGTTTCATCATCGCACTTGATGGTTTTAGCGGGGGGTTTTTTTTGTGTGCGGTTTTTGTAAAGTTCTTGACATTTTCCGTATTGACTGACCTTCATGTCTTAAAGTAATGATGGACTGTCATTTCTCTTTGCTTATTTGAGCTGTTCTTGCCATAATATGGACTTGGTCTTTTACCAAATAGGGCTATCTTCTGTATACCACCCCTACCTTGTCACTACACAACTGATTGGCTCAAACGCATTAGGAAGGACATTAAGAAGGAAAGAAATTCCACAAATTTCGAACCAGGCGCACCTGTTAATTGAAATGCATTCCAGGTGACTACCTCATGAAGCTGGTTGAGAAAATGTGCAAAGCTGTCATCAAGGCAAAGGGTGGCTACTTTGAAGAATCTCAAATATAAAATATATTTATTTAACACTTTTTTTGGTTACTACATTCCATATCTGTTATTTAATAGTTTTGATGTCTTCACTATTATTCTACAATGTAGAAAATATTAAAAATAAAGAAAAACCCTTGAATGAGTAGGTGTGTCCAGACTTTTGGCTACACCTACTGTAGGTTTTCAGACCCTTTACTCTGTACTTTGTTGAAGCACCTTTGGCAGTGATTACAGCCTCAAGTCTTCTTGGGTACGACGCTACAAGCTTGGCACACCTGTATTTGTGGAATTTCCCCCATTCTTCTCTGCAGATCCTCTCAAGATCTGTCAGGTTAGATGGGGAGCGTCGCTGCACAGTTATTTTCAGGTCTCCAGAGATTTTCAATCGAGTTCAAGTCCAGGCTCTGGCTGGACCACTCGAGGACATTGAGAGACTTGTCCCGAAGCCCCTCCTGCGTTGTCTTGGCTGTGTGCTTAGGGTCGTTGTCCTGTTGGATGATGAACCTTCAACCACAGTCTGAGCACTCTGGTGCAAGTTGTCATCAAGGATCTCTCTGTACTTTTTCCTCGATCCTGACTAGTCTCCCAGTCCCTGCCGCTGAAAAACATCCTCACAGCATGATGCTGCCATCACCATGCTTCACCGTATAGATTGTGCGAGGTTTCCTCCAGATGTGACGCTTGGCATTCAGGCCAGAAAGTTTTAGTTTCATCAGACCAGAGAATCTTGTTTCTCATGGTCTGAGTCCTTTAGTTTTTTTTCTTTGCAAACTCCAAGCGGGCTATCATGTGCCTTTTACTGAGGAGTGGCTTCCGTCTGGCCACTTTACCATAAAGGCCTGATTGGTAGAGAGCTGCAGAGATGGTTGTCCTTCTGGAAGGTTCGCAGGATGCACCTGAGCTCAATTTCGAGTCTCATAGCAAAGGGTCTGAACACTTATGTAAATAAGGTATGTCTGTTTTGCTAAAATGTATTTTGGGGGTATTGTGTGTAGATTGATGAGGGGAAAAAAAGTTGTTTAATCAATTTTAGAATAAGGCTGTAATGTAAAAAGTCCATGGGTCTGAATACTTTCCAAATGCACTGTAAATACACTATAATATTTTTCCGCAGACCCCCTGCACTAGAGGTCCACGGACCCCAGGTTGAATATTCATGTACTAGAGTCCTAGGTACTCTGAGGATTGCTATTGTAGGTATGAAGAATGAAGGTGGGAATTATCATATATCATCACATATCAAGGAAACACCAACGTAGTGTCATAATAGGGCGTTGGGCCACCACGAGCCAGAACAGCTTCATTGCACCTTGGCATAGATTCTACAAGTGTCTGGAACTCTATTGGAGGGATGTGATACCATTTCTCCGCAAGAAATTCCATCACACACACACACCCTTTAAACGCCCTATGCTCCTTGCAGACCCTTCTTTCAAAGTCAATGAGATCTCTTCTTCTAGCCATGGTAGCCAAAAAATGGGCAACTGGGCATTTTATACATGACCCTAAGCATGATGGGTGTTGATTGTTTAATTAAAGATGTTCTCCGGTATTTTTGTACACTTTTTAGCCAGTAGTTCTGAATGTAGCGCCCACAAGCCAAAAGTGGTCCCTGAAAATTGTAGATATGTGTACCACATCATTGCTCTCTCTCTTGCTCTACTGTGTGTGTGTCTTGCTAGCTGTCACTTAAATGACGCAGCGCTGAAGCTCATTAGCTGAAACTCAAATTTCTAGGTGTCTGGCCCAGGTGTCTGACCCAGGTGTCTGGGGGTAAATTGAGGTAAAATGGCGCTGCACAGCTTCCAGAAAACAGTCGCTTTCAAACTAGGGATTTTGTGGCTAATTGAGGTAAAACAGTAATTCTGCTCATATATTATGCATGTATGAACTACACATTGGCACAACCAGCCCAAAGCGGGAGGTTTAAAAAATTACTTACTATTCGCCAAAGTACCAGAGCATGTCTTTAACTCAGGAACCACACCTGTGTGTAAACACCTGCTTTCAATATACTTATCCCTAAGTTACTCAAGTGTTTTCTTTATTTTGGGAGTTACTGTACCTGTACCTAGTGTCAACTACCTCGAAATAGGCAGCTTTGAGTGTCTGCTTTTCACTTCAAGTACAGTAATACTGTATATATATTTAAAATTAAATTAATGCTTGAGAAAATAAAATGAAGCTATTTTGACTCAAGCAAATCTCGAAGAAACTATTATTTGACTTAAAAAGCTTGAGGAACAACACAGGATATTAATCAGGCCGTGTCACAACACAGGTTGTGGAGTTGAGATTGCTTTCATCCCGCTGAGTGACTACTAGCGATAGAGGGAAGAAACCTTAAATATATACCGAGTCAACGCTGAGAGAAATAACACTTTATAAAAGAAGACTTTTCTTTTGATAAGATGTCACACTGCACAGAGGGGAAGCATTGATTTCTTGAGAAAACGCCTGAGGAAAAAAGATTAAAATATTGATAACTGCAATGTGTATGGACAGAGGAGCCATGGCACTAAATAGAAAAATAGATACAAATATAAAATAAAAAGAGAAAGAGGACCATTTAATGATCATCTATCTGTTTTGGGCAATTCTGCTGTAAATGGATTCAATATCCAGACTTGGCCCCATTACAGTTGGGCTGAACACATCTCAGCAGGAGGCAGAGCTCCGTCAGTCAGGTACATACAGTACAGTTCTGTAGTTCTCTAGAGTAGAGGCTGTCAGTCAGGTACATACAGTTCAGTTCTGTAGTTCTCTATAGTAGAGGCTGTCAGTCAGGTACATACAGTACAGTTCTGTAGTTCTCTAGAGTAGAGGCTGTCAGTCAGGTACATACAGTACAGTGCTGTAGTTCTCTAGAGTAGAGGCTGTCAGTCAGGTACATACAGTTCAGTGCTGTAGTTCTCTAGAGTAGAGGCTCTGTCAGTCAGGTACGTACAGTTCAGTTCTGTAGTTCTCTAGAGTAGAGGCTGTCAGTCAGATACATACAGTTCAGTGCTGTAGTTCTCTAGAGTAGAGGCTGTTAGTCAGGTACATACAGTTCAGTGCTGTAGTTCTCTAGAGTAGAGGCTGTCAGTCATGTACATACAGTACAGTGCTGTAGTTCTCTACAGTAGAGGCTGTCAGTCAGGTACATACAGTACAGTGCTGTAGTTCTCTAGAGTAGAGGCTCTGTCAGTCAGGTACATACAGTACAGTGCTGTAGTTCTCTAGAGTAGAGGCTCTGTCAGTCAGGTACATACAGTACAGTGCTGTAGTTTTCTAGAGTAGAGGCTCTGTCAGTCAGGTACATACAGTACAGTGCTGTAGTTTTCTAGAGTAGAGGCTCTGTCAGTCAGGTACATACAGTACAGTGCTGTAGTTCTCTAGAGTAGAGGCTGTCAGTCAGGTACATACAGTACAGTGCTGTAGTTCTCTACAGTAGAGGCTGTCAGTCAGATACATAGAGTTCAGTGCTGTAGTTCTCTAGAGTAGAGACTGTCAGTCAGGTACATACAGTTCAGTTCTGTAGTTCTCTAGAGTAGAGGCTGTTAGTCAGGTACATACAGTTCAGTGCTGTAGTTCTCTAGAGTAGAGGCTGTTAGTCAGGTACATACAGTTCAGTGCTGTAGTTCTCTAGAGTAGAGGCTCTGTCAGTCAGGTACATACAGTACAGTTCTGTAGTTCTCTAGAGTAGAGGCTGTCAGTCATGTACATACAGTACAGTTCTGTAGTTCTCTACAGTAGAGGCTGTCAGTCAGATACATAGAGTTCAGTGCTGTAGTTCTCTAGAGTAGAGACTGTCAGTCAGGTACATACAGTTCAGTTCTGTAGTTCTCTAGAGTAGAGGCTGTCAGTCAGTCAGGTACATACAGTACAGTGCTGTAGTTCTCTAGAGTAGAGGCTGTCAGTCAGGTACATACAGTTCAGTGCTGTAGTTCTCTAGAGTAGAGGCTCTGTCAGTCAGGTACATACAGTTCAGTTCTGTAGTTCTCTACAGTAGAGGCTGTCAGTCAGATACATACAGTTCAGTGCTGTAGTTCTCTAGAGTAGAGGCTGTTAGTCAGGTACATACAGTACAGTGCTGTAGTTCTCTAGAGTAGAGGCTGTTAGTCAGGTACATACAGTTCAGTGCTGTAGTTCTCTAGAGTAGAGGCTGTTAGTCAGGTACATACAGTTCAGTGCTGTAGTTCTCTAGAGTAGAGGCTGTTAGTCAGGTACATACAGTTCAGTGCTGTAGTTCTCTAGAGTAGAGGCTCTGTCAGTCAGGTACATACAGTACAGTTCTGTAGTTCTCTAGAGTAGAGGCTGTCAGTCATGTACATACAGTACAGTTCTGTAGTTCTCTACAGTAGAGGCTGTCAGTCAGATACATAGAGTTCAGTGCTGTAGTTCTCTAGAGTAGAGACTGTCAGTCAGGTACATACAGTTCAGTTCTGTAGTTCTCTAGAGTAGAGGCTGTTAGTCAGTCAGGTACATACAATACAGTGCTGTAGTTCTCTAGAGTAGAGGCTGTCAGTCAGGTACATACAGTTCAGTGCTGTAGTTCTCTAGAGTAGAGGCTCTGTCAGTCAGGTACATACAGTTCAGTTCTGTAGTTCTCTACAGTAGAGGCTGTCAGTCAGATACATACAGTTCAGTGCTGTAGTTCTCTAGAGTAGAGGCTGTTAGTCAGGTACATACAGTACAGTGCTGTAGTTCTCTAGAGTAGAGGCTGTTAGTCAGGTACATACAGTTCAGTGCTGTAGTTCTCTAGAGTAGAGGCTGTCAGTCATGTACATACAGTACAGTGCTGTAGTTCTCTAGAGTAGAGGCTGTCAGTCATGTACATACAGTACAGTTCTGTAGTTCTCTAGAGTAGAGACTGTCAGTCAGGTACATACAGTACAGTTCTGTAGTTCACTAGGCTAGACTACTCCAGACTCACGGTAAGTATCTGTGGTGTGAGTTGGGAACAATACAAGGAGACTGAACAGTTTACAGTATACAGTGCATTCTGAAAGTATTCAGACCCCATCCCTTTTCCACATTTTGTTATTTTACAGCCTTATTCAAAAATTCCAGATTTTTTTTTTCTCCTAAATGTATCTACACACAAAACCCCTTAATGACAAAGCGAAAACAGGTTTTAAAAAAAAGTTGCACATTTATTTCAATAAAAAAACAGAAATTACGTAAGTATTCAAACCCTTTGCTACGAGACTCGAAATTGAACTCAGGTGCATCCGGTTCGAATTGATCATTTATGAGATGTTTCTACAACTTGATTGGAGTCCACCTGTGGTAAATTCAATTGATTGGACATGATTTGGAAAGACACACACCTGTCTATATAAGGTCCCACAGTTGACAGTACATGTCAGAGCAAAAGCCAAGCCATGAGGTCGAAGGAATTGTCCATAGAGCTCCGAAACAAGATTGTGTTGAGGCAAAGATCTTGGGAAGGGTACCAAAACATTTCTGCAGGATTGAAGGTCCCCAAGAACACAGTGGCCTCCATCATTCTTAAATGGAAGACATTTGGAACCCCCAAGACTCTTCCTAGAACTGGCAATCCTAGAGCTGGCAAACTGAGCAGTCGGGAGAGAAGGACCTTGGTCAGGGAGGTGACCCAGAACCCGATGGTCACTCTGAAAGAGCTCCAGAGTTGAGATGGGAGAACCTTCCAGAAGGACAACCATCTCTGCAGCTCTCTACCAATCAGGCCTTTATGGTAGAGTGGCCAGACAGAAGCCACTCCTCAGTAAAAGGCACATGGCAGCCCACTTGGAGTTTGCCAAAAGGCACTTAAAGGACTATCAGACCATGAGAAACAAGATTCTCTGGTCTGATGAAACCAAGATTGATCTCTTTTGCCTGAATGCCAAGCGTCATGTCTGGAGGAAATGGTGAAGCATGGGGATTGCAGCATCTTGCTGTGGGGATGCTTTTCAGCGGCAGGAACTGGGAGACTAGTCAGGATCGAGGGAAAGATTAACGGAGCAAAATATAGAGAGATCCTTAATGAAAACCTGCTCCAGAGCGCTCAGGACCTCAGATTGTGACGAAAGTTCACCTTCCATCAGGACAACAACCATAAGCATACAGCCAAGACAATGCAGGAGTGGCATTGGGACAAGTCTCTGAATGCCCTTGAGTGGTCCAGCCAGAGCCCGGACTTGAACCTGATCAAACATCTCTGGAGAGACCTGAAAATAGCTGTGCAGCGATGCTCCCCATCCGAACTGACAGAGCTTGAGAGGATCTGCAGAGAAAAATGGGAGGAACTCCCAAAATACAGATGTGCCAAGCTTGTAGCGTCATACCCAAGAAGACTCAAGGCTGTAATCGCTGCCAAACGTGCATCAACAAAGTACTGAGTAAAGTGTCTGAATACTTATGTAAATGTGATATTTCAGTTTAGAATTTTTGCTAAAAACCTATTTTTGCTTTGTCATTATGGGGTATTGTGTGTTAATTGATGAGAAAAAAATTATTTAATACATTTTAGAATAAGGCTGTAACCTAACAAAATGTGTAAAAAGTCAAGGGGCCTGAATACTTTCCGAATGCACTGTATATCAAAATCATAATTTTTTTGTGTGATTATACTTATTTATTTTTCAAAACACAGAAAATAAAAAACATTATTATGGTACAATTTGAACCTGAAAATCATTCTAATGGTTCTAGAGCAATACTCGGTTGGAAAATGGTGAATGTCCAACCGAATAACACATGAGCTGGTCCCTATGTCTGATGCGGTGATGTCCAAAATACAGTATTACTCCATTCAGGATCTTTACCTAATTATCCTCTAGGAGAGTTTCTTCTGGGTGGATCACAAAGCATTCACCATCTCCCATTTAATCTTCATCACAGGATTACCGCCACACTTCAAAACCAACGCACCCAACTAAAACGCTTAAACCAACGCACCCAACTAAAACTCTTAAACCAACGCACCCAACTAAAACGCTTAAACCAACGCACCCAACTAAAACGCTTAAACACATCCAACTAGCAGTGGATCCCACTTTATACCCTCTTCCATGAAAAGAAAGATAAAGCTGTGAGGATGTTGAAGAGGACAGCTAATACCTTATGAATAACACCCATTCATCCCCACTAATGTGAGAAAGCAAACAAATAACCTCAACATGACAATAATGCTAGCAATTAGGGTATTTGTGAGAGACTGTCAATGTAATAGGGGCTATTCAAACTGATCAGACATTAGAGGTATGTTCAAAACTAAAAATGCTGGGTGGGTCCGTCCAGTGTGCGTGTCCAGTAATGAGTGTGTCGTTCCAGCGCCGTCACCTGTCTGCTCCCCATTAAGGCCTGATGAGAATCTAACGCTGCGTTTGGCTCTTCTCTCACATGTGAAGCTACGCAATCAGACAGCCCCTCTAATGTGGTTAGCACTTGGCAAAGAACAGGAGTTCTTTATTCCTAATCATGGAGAAAGTATTGATATTATATCTGGGCTGTCATATTTTATTAGCTGGACGCCGGCCACAGAAGCCTAGCCTAACCTAGCGGCTCAGAGTGGGGGCTGTGCTGTAGGGAGGAGGTCAGTCAGAGAGAGGGGGTTGAGGGGTGTAGATGGACCCAGACCAGGCAGGGAGATGAGAAGAGATTGGGCCTGACGCCCCAGCTGAGATCCCGGCCCCACGTTGGCTTCTAGATTTAAAAAAAAACAAGGTATAAACTGACGTTAGAGCTGATATCTCTAAATCTATGGTGGCATCTCACTGCTCTCAGAGTGTGGAGGAGATAGGGGGAGGTCACTGCAATCTGTCAAACAGAGAAAGAAACTCCACTTTGAACAAGTCGGTAATCCATTTCTCTAGTAGAAAAATACTAAAAATAGAAATTAGGTTCTGGTGAGAATTAATAAATGGAATGGTTTGATTCTTGCTGCACGAGCCAAAGTTTGACCTCAATGAAAATTGGGGCTTCTTACGGGGAGAGATTAAAACGAATTAGCTCTCTTTGCTTGAGATGGTAGGAGGGAGCAATTCAATGTGAACAGGAGGAGATAATTGTGAAATAGAACACTCTACGTCTATATTATCAATCTAATCCTTCTTTAAAACATTTCGTATTACAACAGATTATGAGGGAGGATGTTTGGTTTGTGGGCAAAATACTCATCCCTTAATGCCAAAGTTTGGCATGTAATCTGTGGGAATGTTTTCTAACTGATAGGCTATGTTTAACCTTCAAAAAGAAGCAATATGGTTGAGAGACAGTGGTGGGAGAAAGGTATTATTAAATGGAAGCTGTGACTAAATTGAACTGTCTGGCCCCCCAGAGCAGTCCGAACACAATAGAGCCTAATTTTAGTCCCCCTCTGGGAAGTCTGGTATACCATATCTTAAAAGCCTTTTAATTCAATTAAACTGGGGTCATGATATGGCTACATTATGAAGACATCGTCTACTGGTTTCTCATTAATGCTGCTGTATGTATGTTGACAGGCAAAGGAAAGGCTGGTTGCTGGGATGCTGTGCACTAAACTACTGTGTTTTGACTTGCTGGTCAGTCCTATTTGGTTTGCTTGCATTGAGGCATCTTCAACTCACCTTGAGCACAAAGTCTTGCCTTCCTACACCATCTTCAACCACAACAAGGGTATTTTGATGATATAGTGGCTATGCTGTTATGCTTACTGAATTGAGATTCCATGTCATTATAAAATAGTACTTGTTGTCATAAGAAATCAAATCAAAGTTTATTTGTCATGTGCGTCGAATACAACAGTACAACAGTGACCTTACAGTGAAATGCTTACTTACAAGCCCTTAACCAACAATAGGTATTAGTTAAACAATAGAAACTGTAAAAAATAACAGTAGCGAGGCAATGTACAGATGGTACCGGTGGGTGCACCGGTTAGTCGGGCAATTTGAGGTAATACAGTGAGGGAAAAAAGTATTTGATCCCCTGCTGATTTTGTACGTTTGCCCAATGACAAAGAAATGATCAGTCTATCATTTTAATGGTAGGTTTATTTGAACAGTGAGAGACAGAATAACAACAAAAAAATCCAGACAAACGCATGTGAAAAATGTTATAAATTGATTTGCATTTTAATGAGGGAAATAAGTATTTGACCCCTCTGAAAAACATGACTTAGTACTTTAGTGGCAAAACCCTTGTTGGCAATCACAGAGGTCAGACGTTTCTTGTAGTTGGCCACCAGGTTTGCACATATCTCAAGAGGGATTTTGTCCCACTCCTCTTTGCAGATCTTCTCCAAGTCATTAAGGTTTCGAGGCTGACGTTTGGCAACTCAAACCTTCAGCTACCTCCACAGATTTTCTATGGGATTAAGGTCTGGAGACTGGCTAGGCCACTCCAGGACCTTAATGTGCTTCTTCTTGAGCCACTCCTTTGTGGCCTTGGCCGTGTGTTTTGGGTCATTGTCATGCTGGAATACCCATCCACAACCCATTTTCAATGCCCTGGCTGAGGGAAGGAGGTACTCACCCAAGATTTGACGGTACATGGCCCTGTCCATCGTCCCTTTGATGCAGTGAAGTTGTCCTGTCCCCTTAGCAGAAAAACACCCCCAAAGCATAATGTTTCCACCTCCATGTTTGACGGTGGGGATGGTGTTCTTGGGGTCATAGGCAGAATTCCTCTTCCTCCAAACACGGCGAGTTGAGTTGATGCCAAGAGCTCCATTTTGGTCTCATCTGACCGCAACACTTTCACCCAGTTGTCCTCTGAATCATTCAGATGTTCATTGGCAAACTTCAGACGGGCATGTATATGTGCTTTCTTGAGCAGGGGGACCTTGCGGGCGCTGCAGGATTTCAGTCCTTCACGGCGTAGTGTTAGCAATTGTTTTCTTGGTGACTATGGTCCCAGCTGCCTTGAGATCATTGACAAGATCCTCCCGTGTAGTTCTGCGCTGATTCCTCACCGTTCTCATGATCATTGCAACTCCACGAGGTGAGATCTTGCATGGAGCCCCAGGCCGAGGGAGATTGACAGTTCTTTTGTGTTTCTTCCATTTGCGAATAATCGCACCAACTGTTGTCACCTTCTCACCAAGCTGCTTGGCGATGGTCTTGTAGCCCATTCCAGCCTTGTGTAGGTCTACAATCGTGTCCCTGACATCCTTGGAGAGCTCTTTGGTCTTGGCCATGGTGGAGAGTTTGGAATCTGATTGATTGATTGCTTCTGTGGACAGGTGTCTTTTATACAGGTAACAAGCTGAGATTAGGAGCACTCCCTTTAAGAGTGTGCTCCTAATCTCAGCTCGTTACTTGTATAAAAGACACCTGGGAGCCATAAATCTTTCTGATTGAGAGGGGGTCAAATACTTATTTCCCTCATTAAAATGCAAATCAATTAATAACATTTTTCACATGCGTTTTTATGGATTTTTTTGTTGTTATTCTGTCTCTCACTGTTCAAATAAACCTACCATTAAAATTATAGACTGATCATTTCTTTGTCAGTGGGCAAACGTCAAAAATCAGCAGGGGATCAAAAACTTTTTTCCCTCACTGTATGTACATGTAGAATTAGTTAAAGTGACACCATGCATATTCCGGGTAGCTATTTGATTAGCTGTTCAGAAGTCTTATGGCTTGGGTGTAAAAGCTATTGAGAAGCCTTTTGGTCCCAGACCTGTTGTTCCGGTACCGCTAGCCATGGGGTAGAAGAGAGAACAGTCTATGACTGGGGTGGCTGGAGTCTTTGACAAATTTTAGGGCCTTCCTCTGACACCGCCTGGTATAGAGGTCCTGGATGGCAGGCAGCTTAGCCCCAGTGATGTACTGGGCGGTACGCACTACCCTCTGTAGTGCCTTGCGGTTGGAGGCTGAGCAGTTGCCGTACAAGGCAGTGATGCAACCAGTCAGGATGCTCTCGATGTTGCAGCTGTCGAACCTTTTGAGGATCTGAGGACCCGTGTCAAATCTTTTTAGTTTCCTGAGGGAGAATAGGTTGTGTCGTGCCCTCTTCACGACTGTCTTGGTGTGTTTGGACCATTCTAGTTTGTTGGTGATGTGGACACCAAGGTACTTGAAGCTCTCAACCTGCTCCACTACAGCCCCGTCGATGAGAATCGGGGCGTGCTCAGTCCTCCTTTTCCTGTTGTCCACAATCATCTCCTTTGTCTTGTTTACGTTGAGGGATAGGTTGTTATTCTGGCACCACCCGGCCAGGTCTCTGACCTCCTTATAGGCTATCTCGTCGTTGTCAGTGATCAGGCCTACCACTGTTGTGTCGTCTGCAAACGTAATGATGGTGTTGGAGTTGTGCCTGGCCATGCAGTCGTGGGTGAACAGGGGAGTACAGGAGGGGAATAAGCACGCACCCCTGAGGGGCTCCAGTGTTGAGGATCAGTATGGCAGACCACCTGGGGGGCGGCCCGTCAGGAAGTCCAGGATCCAGTTGCAGTGGAAGGTGTTTAGTCCCAGGATCCTTAGCTTAGTGATGAGCTTTGAGGGCACTATGGTGTTGAACGCTGAGCTGTAGTCAATTAATAGCATTCTCACATAGGTGTTCCTTTTGTCCAGGTGGGAAAGGGCAGTGTGGGGTGCAATAGAGATTGCATCATCTGTGGATCTGTTTGAACGGTATACAAATTGGAGTGGGTCTAGGGTTTCTGTGATGGTGGTGTTAATGTGAGCCATGACCAGTCTTTCAAAGCACTTCAAGGCTACAGACGTGAGTGCAACGGGTCAGTAGTCATTTAGGCAGGTTACTTTAGTGTTCTTGGGCACAGGGACTATGGTGGTCTGCTTGAAACATGTTGGTTTTACAGACTCAATCAGGGACATGTTGAAAATGTCAGTGAAGACACCTGCCAGTTGGTCAACACATGCCCAGAGCACCCGTCCTGGTAATCCGTCTGCCTCAGCGGCCTTGTGAATGTTGACCTGTTTAAAGGCCTTACTCATGTCGGCTACGGAGACTGTGATCTCACAGTCATCCGGAACAGCTGTTGCTCTCATGCATGCCTCAGTGTTGCTTGCCTCGAAGCAATCATAGAAGTGATTTAGCTCATCTGGTAGGCTCGTGTCACTGGGCAGCTCCCGGCTGTGCTTCCCTTTGTAGTCTGTAATATTTTTCAGGCCCTGCCACATCCGACGAGCGTCGGAGCCGGTGTAGTACGAATCGATCTTAGTCCTGTATTGGCGCTTTGCCTTTTTAATGGTTAGTCTGAGGGCGTAGCGGGATTTCTTATAAGCGTCTGGGTTAGAGTCCCGCTCCTTGAAGGCGGCAGCTCTACCCTTTAGCTCAGTGCGGATGTTGCCTGTAATCCATGGTTTCTGGTTGGGGTATGTACGTACAGTCACTGTGGGAACGACGTCATCGATGCACTTATTGATGAAGTCAGTGACTGATGTGGTGTACTCCTCAATGCCATCGGAGGAATCCCGGAACATATTCCAGTCTGTGCTAGCAAAACAGTCCTGTAGCTTAGCATCTGCGTCATCTGACCACTTCTTTATTGACTGAGTCACTGGTGCTTCCGGCTTTAGTTTTTGCTTGTAAGCAGGAATCAGGAGGATGGAATTATTGTCAGATTTGCTAAATGGGGGGCGAGGGAGAGCTTTGTATGCGTCTCTGTGTGTGGTGTAAAGGTGGTCTCGAGTTTTGTTTTCCTCTGGTTGCACATTTAACATGCTGATAGAAATTTGGTAAGACTGATTTCAGTTTTCCTGCATTAAAGTCCCCGGCCACTAGGCGGGCGTTTTCCTGTCTGCTTATTTCCTTATACAGCTGACTGAGTGCGGTCTTAGTGCCAGCATTCGTCTGTGGTGGTAAATAAACAGCCACGAAAAATATAGATGAAAACTCTTTTGGCAAATAGTGTGGTCTGCAGTTTATCATGAGATACTCAACTTCAGGCAAGCAAAATCTATAGACTTCCTTAAATTTCGTGCACCAGAAGTTGTTTACAAATATACACAGACCGCCCCCCCTTGTCTTACCGGAGTGTGCTGTTCTATCTAGCCAGTGCAGCGTATATCCCACCATCAGAATGTTATCCATGTCGTCATTCAGGCACGATTCGGTGAAACATAATGGGTGGCAGGTAGCCTAGTGGTTAGAGCATTGGACTAGTAACCGAAAGGTTGCAAGATCGAATCCCCGAGCTGACAAGGTGAAGATCTGTCATTCTGCCCCTGAACAGGGGCAGTTAACCCACTGTTCCTAGGCTGTCATTGAAAATAAGAATTTGTTCTTAACTGACTTGCCTAGTTAAATAAATAAGATATTATAGTTTTTGATGTCCCGCTGGTAGGATATTCGTGATCGTACCTCGTCTAATTTATTGTCCAATGATTGTACGTTGGGAAGTAATATTAATGGTAAAGGCCTATTTCCCACTCGCCGTTGGCGGATCCTTACAAGGCACCCGCCCTGTGTCCTCTATACCTGTGCCAATGACGGGAAGTACATGCAAATCTTTGTCTAATCCAAGGCGAGTGATCGCTGTCCTGATATCCAGAAGCTCTTTTTTTGCCGTAAGATACAGTGGCAGAAACATTATGTACAAAATATGTTACAAATAACGCAAAAAAAAAACACATAATAGCATAATTGGTTAGGCGGCCATTTCTTCCGGTGCCATTTGTCCAAACTTCCACACTTATAAATACAATGAACATTCCAATTATGTATTATTGTAACTTTTAGCCAACAATGTACATCTGAACATTTAGATTGGAATCAACAGGGGGGCAGTTAGTTAGGATTTTAAAGCGACTGTAATTTTTGTATTTATTAAGGATCCCCATTAGGCAGCAGCTACTCTTCCTGGGGTCTAAATAAGATTAAGGCAGTTACATCACAAAATTGTTTCAATAAAACTGTAGATAATACAACACATTATTACACCACTACTCTACCACTACATATCAACAATATACAGTGGGGAAAAAAAGTATTTACTCAGCCACCAATTGTGCAAGTTCTCTCACTTAAAAAGATGAGAGAGACCTGTAATTTTCATCATAGGTACACTTCAACTATGACAGACAAAATGAGGAAAAGAAATCCAGAAAATCACATTGTAGGATTTTTAATGAATTTATTTGCAAATTATGGTGGAAAATAAGTATTTGGTCACATACAAACAAGCAAGATTTCTGGCTCTCACAGACCTGTAACTTCTTCTTTAAGAGGCTCCTCTGTCCTCCACTCATTACCTGTATTAATGGCACTTGTTTGAACTTGTTATCAGTATAAAAGACACCTGTCCACAACCTCAAACAGTCACACTCCAAACTCCACTATGGCCAAGACCAAAGAGCTGTCAAAGGACACCAGAAACAAAATTGTAGACCTGCACCAGGTTGGGAAGACTGAATCTGCAATAGGTAAGCAGCTTGGTTTGAAGAAATCAACTGTGGGAGCAATTATTAGGAAATGGAAGACATACAAGACCACTGATAATCTTCCTCGATCTGGGGCTCCACGCAAGATCTCACCCCGTGGGGTCAAAATGATCACAAGAACGGTGAGCAAAAATCCCAGAACCACACGGGGGGACCTAGTGAATGACCTGCAGAGAGCTGGGACCAAAGTAACAAAGCCTACCATCAGTAACACACTACGCCGCCAGGGACTCAAATCCTGCAGTGCCAGACGTGTCCCCCTGCTTAAGCCAGTACATGTTCAGGCCCGTCTAAAGTTTGCTAGAGAGCATTTGGATGATCCAGGTGAGGATTGGGAGAATGTCAGATGAAACCAAAATATAACTTTTTGGTAAAAACTCCACTCGTCGTGTTTGGAGGACAAAGAATGCTGAGTTGCATCCAAAGAACACCATACCTACTGTGAAGCATGGGGGTGGAAACATCATGCTTTGGGGCTGTTTTTCTGCAAAGGGACCAGGACGACTGATCCGTGTAAAGGAAAGAATGAATGGGGCCATGTATCGTGAGATTTTGAGTGAAAACCTCCTTCCATCAGCAAGGGCATTGAAGATGAAACGTGGCTGGGTCTTTCAGCATGACAATGATCCCAAACACACCGCCCGGGCAACGGAGGAGTGGCTTCGTAAGAAGCATTTCAAGGTCCTGGAGTGGCCTAGCCAGTCTCCAGATCTCAACCCCATAGAAAATCTTTGAAAGTCCGTGTTGCCCAGCGACAGCCCCAAAACATCACTGCTCTAGAGGAGATCTGCATGGAGGAATGGGCCAAAATACCAGCAACAGTGTGTGAAAACCTTGTGAAGACTTACAGAAAACGTTTGACCTCTGTCATTGCCAACAAAGGGTATATAACAAAGTATTGAGATAAACTTTTGTTATTGACCAAATACTTATTTTCCACCATAATTTGCAAATAAATTCATAAAAAATCCTACAATGTGATTTTCTGGATTTCTTTTCCTCATTTTGTCTGTCATAGTTGAAGTGTACCTATGATGAAAATTACAGGCCTCTCTCATCTTTTTAAGTGAGAGAACTTGCACAATTGGTGGCTGACTAAATACTTTTTTTCCCCACTGTATAATGTATAATACCACAATGTAACAATATTACAATGTACAGTATGTGTGTGTAGAAAGTGTGTGTGTTAGCGTGTGGGTCTCTTCACAGTCTGCGTTGTTCTATAAGATGTAGTTTTTATTAAAATCAGTTTTATCTTGATTTTATTGCTTCCTTGAGTTACTTGATGTGGAATAGAGTTCCATGTAGTCATGGCTCTGTGTTGTACTGTGCGTTTTCCAGAGTCCGTTCTGGACATGGGGACTGTGAAGTGACCCCTGGTGGCATGTCTTGTGGGCTATGCATGGTTGTCTGAGCTGTGTGCTAGTTTGAACAGACAGCTCAGTGCTTTCAGCATGTCAATACCTCTAACAAAGACAAGCAGTGATGCAGTCAATCTCTCCTCTACTTTGATCCAGGAGAGGTTGACATGCATCTTATTGATGTTAGCTCTCAGAGTACATTTAAGGGCCAGCTGTGCTGCTCTGTTCTGGGTCAGCCGTGCTGTTCTGGGCCAGCCGTGCTGCTCTGTTCTGGGCCAGCTGTGCTGCTCTGTTCTGGGCCAGCCGTGCTGCTCTGTTCTGGGCCAGCCGTGCTGCTCTGCTCTAGGGCCTGTAGGACTTGTTCTTTTGATAGCAATGTGAAGAAAGCAGAGCAGATCTTTATTACAGACAGACCTCTCCCCATCTTAGCTACCGGTGTGTCAATATGTTTTGACCATGACATTTTACAATCCAGGGTTACGCCAAACAGTTTAGTCTCCTCAATTTGCTCAATTTCCACATGATTCATTACAAGATGGAGTTGAGGTTTAACCAGCTGCCCTGGGGAATGCCCAACTCCACCTTGATTATGTTGGAGAGGCTTCCATTAAAGAACACCCTCTGTGCAGAGGATGTAAATGTAAATGTTTTTTCAGCAGCAGTCATTTGCCGTACATGTTGAGTACCGTTCTCTATAAGTGTGTTGAAAGTTAGTTGTAATTTGTCTACTGTGAAATAGCATTGTATCTGGTCAAACACAATGTTTACCTTTTTTGGGCAGCGGAATGACTTTACTTCTCTCCAGGGTACACAGGTTCCTGTTGGCTTAGATGTATCTCGTTATACAACCCCCTAACTATTTGTAAATCAGTCTATTACCCAAGCTAATTCCCTGTCAGACACTCAGGTGTCTTCCTAGTGTTGTATGAGAGAGAGAGAGAGAGAGAGAGAGAGAGAGAGAGAGAGAGAGAGAGAGAGAGAGAGAGAGAGAGACAGTAAGTGACAGAAAGGATTGAGCTGGAGGCAGTGAGTCTAAACTATGGGAATATGTGTGTGGGAACAAGAATTCATTACACTCATTTGAGATAACAAGTGCTTGTGGTTTTAATTGACTTAATCAACAAATAGAATTAATCAGAGATTTCTAATTAATGGTAATTGATTGAATATCCACTGGGTCACTGTCAGAGTTAAATCCCTGTTTCTGTTCCTTTCAACTGGAGGGCGTCTCGTTTGTCCTTGTCGTCTCCATCTTGTCCACATGTATTACAAATGGACAGACTGAGGATATAAAGGATAGAAGATAGAAGGAGATCTGTCGATATGTTCTTTTAGAGAACAGCAAACAACATTTTGCGACATTTCTCCCCTAGTCTTATTGACCACTGGCTGTAGAATGGTGTTATTTGGAGTTCTCTTTTTATTTTGTATAATGTTATATCGGAAAATTGTAGTGGATTTTATTAGGAGAAATGCAACCAAAATCTCGCCCTTGAAAGTACAGTTGTAGGATCTTAATTCGCAGCAAGATAATCCTGCAGCAACAGGATTTGAACAATGAGTCCATAATGTTGCTTGATCTGCGGTTAGGCTATTAGCTGGCAAAAGTGGTCCTACATGAAATATGCAATACTGTTAATTTAACCGTGTGTGGGTTTTCAGTGAATTTATGTAAATCATGAAGCTCATCTGCATTTCCTGCCGTGCAGGAAAATTCTCAGCAACAAAAGGGATCAAACTAAGATCATACACCTGTAGTTGTCACACCCTGATCTGTTTCACCTGTCCTTGTGCTTGTCTCCACCCCCTTCCAGGTGTCGCCCATCTTCCTCATTATCCCCTGGGTATTTATACCTGTGTTGTCTGTCTGTGCCAGTTCGTCTTGTTTGTTCAAGTCAACCAGCGTTTTGTCTCTGCTCCTGGGTCCCCCCCCCAAGTCTCTCTTTTTCCTCATCTGCCTGGTTTTTGACCCTTGCCTGTCCTGACCCTGTACCCGCCCGCCTGACCACTTTGCCTGTCCCTGAGCCTGCCTGCCGTCCTGTACCTTGGCCTCTACACTGGATTATGGACCCCTGCCTGCCTTGACCTGTCGTTTGCTTGCCCCTGTGGTTACAATAAACATTGTTAATTTCACACAGTCTGCACTTGGGTCTTACCTTGATTCCTGATAGTAGTTGCATATACAGTATGGCTTTAATATCACAGTTAGTCAGGTTCTCACAAGTTTTCAGTATGCACTATACCACTGTTTTTGAAACTAATTTAGGGCCTGTTTCCCAGACACAGATTAAGCCTAGTCCAGGACTAAAACGAATTCTCAATGGACATTCTCAATTGAAAGAGCTTTTTAGTCCAGGACTTGGCTTAATCTCTGTTTAAGCAACTATCCCATGTTGAGTGATCAAATTAAGATCCTACACCTCTACTGTAGACCTGCTTTTATGTAAAGAGACATTAAGAGACAGAGATGCGTACTTGCGAGGTCTCCATTTGCCTGTGCTGTGATTACTGTACCTGCTCTAATAGGACTGGGTCTGCAACCTACTACAGATTAATACAGTACACAAGATGGATCATGCCCTGTGATAGAGTCCTGACTCCTGAAGAGGATGTGATGAGCTCTGAATAGCCATCTCTAATAGTCATCTCTAACAGCCTCTAGATTGTGTTTCCAACTCGACCGGGCCCGCATATTACCAGACAGCTGATCTTAAGAATCCGTTATTAAGAACCTTCTGATAGGTGGGCTTGACAGACCAGTTCATTTGAGAGATGGCCGTTTTGGTTCTGTTGGGCTTTGTGATATCTGGATAAGGACAATAGAGCGTCTTGGAGAGATGGCAGTTTTGGTTCTGTTGGGCTTTGTGATATCTGGATAAGGACAATAGAGCGTCTTGGAGAGATGGCCGTTTTGGTTCTGTTGGGCTTTGTGATATCTGGATAAGGACAATAGAGCGTCTTGGAGAGATGGCCGTTTGGTTCTGTTGGGCTTTGTGATATCTGGATAAGGACAATAGAGCGTCTTGGAGAGATGGCCGTTTTGGTTCTGTTGGGCTTTGTGATATCTGGATAAGGACAATAGAGCGTCTTGGAGAGATGGCCGTTTGGTTCTGTTGGGCTTTGTGATATCTGGATAAGGACAATAGAGCGTCTTGGAGAGATGGCCGTTTTGGTTCTGTTGGGCTTTGTGGATATCTGGATAAGGACAATAGAGCGTCTTGGAGAGATGGCCGTTTTGGTTCTGTTGGGCTTTGTGATATCTGGATAAGGACAATAGAGCGTCTTGGAGAGATGGCCGTTTTGGTTCTGTTGGGCTTTGTGATATCTGGATAAGGACAATAGAGCGTCTTGGAGAGAGGCCAGTTTTTTAGCAGCACTGACTGGTAGCCCTTCCCAACGCTCGGCCTGAAACGGACTCATTGTACGGTTCTCTGTCTGCATACAGGGGGAATGCAGACAGCCCACTCCACTGCTCCATGTATTTGGAAAAGCTTTTTAGCAAATATTGGCAGATACCCCTAGCCTCTATGTCAATAAGGCAAGGACTCAATCAGAAGAGGGGAAATCAGTTTATGAAACGCAGCAATGCAGAAAGAATGAGCCCGAAGGAGCTGTGAGGAGGGTGTTTGAAAATGTAAAAAGCTTGATATTCCAGTGCCCATTTAGCATGATGCTATTCGCCATAGTTGTAGCTTTCTAATCTAATAGTAGTAGTACTGTAGCTGATATTAATATGAGATGCATTTACTTGTCTTACCTGTAGGTACATAAGAACCAGTCTGAGACTTTAGAATCTACTGGTCCCTATTGCAATGAGCCTGTAGTGTGTCTGAGTGTGTATCTCAAATCAAATCAAATCAAATTTTATTTGTCACATACACATGGTTAGCAGATGTTAATGCGAGTGTAGCGAAATGCTTGTATCTGCAATATGGCTGTATCTCAAATGGCAACATGCGCCCTGGTCAAAAGTAGAGCACTGTATAGGGAATAGGGTGCCATTTGGGACGTAGTTCATGTGTGTATTTTTCAGTAATCTGTCAGTTGTTGAGGGGCTACTGACTCTCTAAACCCATGGCTATTGTACAGGGTAACTTTATCACTGACAACAACCATCCCCCTTCCTCTCAGAACACAGCCATTGCATTTTGCAATCACATTACCTGTTTAAAAAGACCAGGGAGGGCTGTAAATATATGCTAAAACGGGGTGGAAACTGCTGAGAAAAATCCAATTTAAATGTAATAGTGTTTAATATTTATTGGAAAATGTAAAGAAAATGTAAGGGAATGCTTTGCAGAGCAAGCAGGATTTACATAAATTGTTCTCCCAATGTTTTTGTCCTATTGCACACAGACAGGAAGGAGCATTGGTTCTCTAGTCACTATGCCATCGCTGCATATTTAAAAAGGGGGTCTTGGCCTGGGCCACACGCACACACACACACACACACACACACACACACACACACACACATTGGTGTTTCACTGTTTAAGAAAGTGTTAGTATGTGTTGTGGTTGTTGCGGTTCCATTACATGTGACATCATACCACCACACGCTGCAGCAGCTAGTGTATTAAAGTTAAAGATGCCTACAGTGGGGGCTTTGCCCTTTTAATGTTGAATATTTCTCCTCTTTATGGCAGACATAAAAGGGGGTAGGAGCCTGATTTACATGCAATCCTGACAGGGCATATTGTTGTGGAGACCTCATCAGTGGCGTAGTGGGGTAGTCAGGGGCGTAGTGAGGGTAGTCCCTGGTCGCCCCTGAAGTGTGGCTGTGGAGGGAAAAGGAGAGGCTGGAACTGTGTCTCAAATGGTACCCCATTCCCTAAACAGTGCACTACTTTTGACCAGGGGCTCTGGTCAAAAGTAGTGCACTATATAGGGTAAAGGGTACCATTTGGGACGCTGCAGGGTCTGGGTTGCATTAAGCCACATTTAAGCAAAACAGCAGCAGTAGTAGGAGCAGTAGGGAAAAGAAGCACGGCTTTAAAGAGAATAATAAAATGCTAATTTTAAAATCACACATTTGTAGGCTTTACAGAGAGAGGAAAAATATACGATAGTCATATTCAATTAAGTTCATTAGCAGGTTTCTGGCTGTTAATGGTTTGACAGCTTCGACTATCTCTTTGAACTATAAAGACTCGTACACACATGCTGGTATTCATGACTTCTTCTCCTGAGTCCCCCACTCCCCACCATGGTGCCAATTAATATGGTTACAAAGGCTACTGTAACTAGTCCTCTTAAAACCTACTGTACACTATGAAATGTGCTCTAAAGGATTATTCCAAACTTTTTACATTTTTATGTTGACTTTCTCACTCTCTCTTTTTGTCTCTCGCTCCCTCCGCCTCTCTCTCTCTCTCTCTCTCTCTCTCTCTCTCTCTCTCTCTCTCTCTCTCTCTCTCTCTCTCTCTCTCTCTCTCTCTCTCTCTCTCTCTCTCTCTCTCTCTCTCTCTCTCTCTCTCTCTCTCTCTCTCTCTCTCTCTCTCTCTCTCTCTCTCTCTCTCTCTCCTCCTCGCCTCTCTCTCCCTCTCTCCCTCTCCCTCTCTCCCTCTCCTCCTCGCTCTCCCTCTCCCTTTCCTCCTCTCTCTCTCCCCCTCCTCCACGCCCCTCTCTCCGGCCTTCCCCTCTCTAGTCTCTGTGTCTGGAGGTACGTGGAAGGCGTAAGGGCGTGTCCTCTGTACTGAGGTTGTGCCAGCGGCTGCAGGAGCAGCAGAGTGGTTCAGACTCAGACCAACAGGCCCTGCAGCTTCAGCTGCTCACCGTCAATCTGGAGCGCCGCTGGGAGGCCATCGTCATGCAGGTGCTGCAGTGGCAGACACGCCTCCGGAGGGCCCTGGGGACAGATCAGGTGAGACCTCAGACATGCCTTGCATGGCACCACTTGGTTCAAATACCGTTAAGATACTGACCTGACACAATAGGGGAACTCAATAATGGTATAAGCAATATACAGTTTATACGATATATACTGTACCTCTCAGAGGAGATGAGACCTCAGCCCAGCCTGGATGGCACAACTCGGTTCATGCAAGTCTGACTGTAAAGATACCTAGTCCAGGGATGGGTGACTCCAGTCCTCAAGGGACCTTGGGTGTCTGCTGCTTTTCTCACTTAATTGCAGAATTGACCACTTAGATACAGCTGGTCACGTGGATATACTCTGTACACAGGGTGGCAGATAACCTAGCGGTTAAGAGTGTTGGGCCAGTAACTGAATGTTCGCTGGTTCGAATCCCTGAGCTGAATGGGTGAAAAATCTGTCGATGTGCCCTTGAGCAAGGCACTTAACCCTATTTGCTCCTGTAAGTTGCTCTGGATAAGAGTGTTTGCTAAATGACTAAAATGTACATTTATATACTAGCAGCTAGCTATACATTCTGTTTCAGTCATAAAAGTTCAGTTTATACCCTCGTAAGAAGCCCCAACTCTAGAATGACCTATTTATGAGTTGTATTATTCCTCTCAAAGTGAGCTGTCCAGGAGTAAGTTATTTAGGCCAGAGAAATATAAGATAATGCAGGGCCTGGTAATAATGTAGTGCACTGTAACTATAATGATAGTGATAATAGTGATGTATACGGCAGGGAAAGTGGCTGTGGTACATTTGGATATATGGGCTACGTACCAAATGGCACCCTTTTCCTATAGTGAGCTACTTTTGACCAGGGCCCATAGGAATAGGGTGCCATTTCAAGTCAAATCAAACTTTATTTGCCACACGCGTTGAATACAACAAGTGTAGATCTTACCGTGAAATGCTTACTTTTGGTACGCAGCCTTGGATATATGAAAGGAGGGGGAAGGGCGGCTGGTTGGAGATGGTCCCTTCCCATCTGACTGAACCCAGCACTGAACCCACTCCATCAGCAGGTGGTGTTGCCAAAGAATTATTGACTGATGTTAACATGTTAAATGCACCATTCTTCCACGAGATATTCCATCATTTGGTGTTTTGTTGATGGTGATGGAAAACATTGTCTCAGGCAGCGCTCCATAATCTTCCATAAGTGTTCAATTGAGTTGAGATCTGGTGACTGGGAAACACACACACACCCTTTTAAACCCCTTATGTTCCATTGAGACCCCTCTTTCAAAGTCACTGAGATCTCTTCTTCTAGCCATGATAGCCAAAATGATAGGCAACTGGGCATTTTTATACATGACCCTAAGCATGATGGGATGTTAATTGCTTAATTAACTCACACTTGTGGTTCACACCTGTGTGGAAGCACCTGCTTTCTATATACTTCCCTCATTTACTTAAGTGTTTCCTTTATTATGGCAGTTACCTGTGTCCTCTCAAGGCATGCCTTCACAATGCAACTCTATAGCTATTGATGACATTCTATACAGTACATAGGCTCAACCCCAGCCATTCCACATTTCTCCAGGATACAGTATGATATCTGGCAGTGTGAGACTATTCTATACACAATCCCCATTTTGCTCATGAATGCGTAATGGCACAAGGCTCAGCTCCAAATATTGCAAATAGAGGCTTGTTAAAAAGTGGTTTGAGTAGTACATGAGTAGTTGCTCTGTAAAGTACCAGTGTTTCCATCAGTCTATTTGTATAATGTGGAGAACAGATGGAATCGCCGTTAAATCTGTCACTCAGTAGAATGGCCGCCACAACCACCACCTCTTCTATTCTCATGTAGATTAGATGGGACATCTTCACACATAGTCCATAGTCTCTCTCTCTGTCCTCTCGTCCGCATTCCTGGAGGACAGCAACGTGCTACTGTGGACCGGGATAAGGGTTAATCCAGTCAATTCGGGAGGTGAATTGAAGTACATGAATTAAAGTGTATGAATTTAAAAATGCCCTTAGAAAACTATCCCCAAAGAAAATCCCCATAGAAACAGAAATGTAACGTTATGAATCCCTACCTGACCCATCCCTGCTGTGATGGAAGCTCCATCCTCAGCTCTGGTGCAAAAGCCCAATGCAGGCAGGGTTTTTGGGTTGGTTGGTTGTCCACTCTGTTATAACCACTCCAGTGCAACAGGAAGAGAAGACAAATAGCAAAAGCCACTAGAAATCTGACCTTGCAGGCTGAAGTGCAATTTCACCTGGAGGATGTGTTCAGAATAGGGGAGAAATATAAAACATATTCGCTGGGTTTGTTCATAAATGAAATACTGTGCTCAATGATAAAATGGCTGTGGCCACGACAGTCACTTCAGTAGACACCGGCCCCACACCCTGAGACATTGCAGGCTAGCAGGGCCCGCCTTTTCAAGCGTTGGTGAAAATGAGAACGTTTTTCAACTTGGGTATTTTGAGAGCGCTCCTCTGTTATCATTCCATGTGGCGCGGAGGTGGGTGAAAAAAAATCATGTTTAAAGGCAATTATTCTACTGTCAGTAAGGGGATTCTTGTCTTTTTAGTTGCTCATAAAGTGCCCAATAAGTCTGCCTAGCCTGTTCCTTGTGTGCTCCTTGTGTGCTACTTGTGTGCTCCTGTTGACCATTTAGTTCAATACTATATGTGTGTTATTAAGGTGTGTTACTAATGCTATTAGTTCAGATATCTTCTGAGCACTAAGATCATCTTAAAGGGGTAATCTGCAGTACAAACAACAACAAAGCGGACACTCTGTTTTGGTAAACAGTGGCGGAGAGTGGACAAACAATGGTCGTACTGGAAACTCACCCCTGATTAGTTAGTTAGATAGTTGCTTGGTGCAAAATTTAGTTGTGTTGTCTAGGTTAGCTGAGGCAGCTAGCGCAGAGATAATAATTATTTTGATTTGATTAGACTGATTGATTGTTCTCACAGCTGAAGGTTTTATCCTGCATTAGCAACCCCAGCTTAGAGTCATTAGGATTTCCCTTATCAGCAAGTAGAGAATAAACAGAAATCTAATAAAAATTCATTACACCGGGTGTGCCACATAGCAAGCGTTAGATTTACCACTTTATTAGATTAATGAGATAAAAATGGCTAATATAAATATGCCCTCTCTCTTATATTAACGAGATGCCAAGCAATTTGTATAATTGTGTCCTCCTTAGCAAAATGTCTGTGTCTAAGCACATTTCAAGACAATGGCACTTTGTTTGAGAGTTGTGTTATGGAATGCATTGCTTTTTAAATACTCTGATTATGTGATTTAGAATCCTGCCTAAAATGTAAAGTACTGTATGCATAATTATTTTCAGAAGAGATCATTTAATTTCAGTTATTAATCCAGTATAAAAAAACAGGACTTCTTTTTTTATTGATTTCAGAAGAGAACCTTATGTCATTTCAATCATTTTGAACCATTCAATTTGAGCTTCTCCCTTTTATCTCTCTGTCTCTCTGAAGGTCCCAGGGAACCTTGTAGAGGCTGGTCTCATGGACCTCCACGGCCCCGCAGAGGACTCCTGGGAGTGGGATGAAATGGACATGACCATCGTGGAGCACATGGAGCCACAGGAATTTGATGACAAACAAAACGCTGAATGTGATTCATGTCCAGGATCCCCCAGGGCCAGTTTAGACAAGTCCGAGGCAAGCCTGCATGTTACTCAGCGAGGAATATCCTTGAGCGAATCGTCCAGAGTGATGCCTCTGTCTTCTCAGCGTCCCAGTGTCTATCAGGTGTACAACCTGCATAATGTAGAGCTCTACAGACAGCCGCAATTCCCCTCCGTACACAAGACCTCTTCTCCAGTCAAAGCTGGGAGGAAGCAGCCTCTTCTGAAGAGCCTGAGCAAAGACTCCTCCTTCTCATCTGTGGAGTCCTTGCCAGACCTCCTAGGGGGTCTGCTTGGCGGGGGGAAGCATGGGGGCCGCGGCGAGTCCGCCCGCAGATCAGAGAGCGAGAGCGGGATAGTCAGCGAGGGCGACACAGAGACCACGGCCAACTGGGAAGACCCCAGGAGAGGGGGCAGCACCTCCCTCACACCTCCCACAGGAGACGACTCGCCTGGGGAAAAGGACGAAGAGAGGGACAGGGTGTGTGATGAGGACATTGACAGGATCCTGGAGCGGGCCAACAATGTAGCTCTGTATGGGGACTGTGTGGCTGTCACGGCACTGAGAGAGATAGACAGAGACCAAAGTAGATCCATTGCAGGGAAGAAGAGGAGAGGAGGAGGAGAGGAAGGATGTGGAGGAGGGGAGAACTGGAGGAGACACAGGAGAGAGCCTAATGTGGAGATCCTGATCAACGGACGTGGCTTCTGCCCTGACACCGAGGAGGATGAGACTCACGATGAGAGGAGAGTGACAGGAGGGAAGGGCCGTAGAGACGGAGAGATTCCCCATCTGTCCCAGGGGTCGTCCCTGGAGTCCCTATATGCAGCGGGGGAGCTATTTCCATCCGGCAAAGACACTCTGCAGCGCTCCATGTCTCTAGAGAGCTGGCTGGCCCCATGTAAGAGCTGGGAGAAGGCAGAGGAAGAGGGAGATGGAGGTAGCCAGGGCAGCCTGAGGGAGCTGAGCCTGGGCATCGGAGCCATGGAGCCCACAGGGGAACTGAGCCGCAGGACTCTAGAGCTCCTCAAACGCCTGGAGAACATCCAGACCCCGCTACACGACCTGAAAATGACACGCAGCATCTCTGACATCACCCTGCTGAGCAGCAGCTCCCTGCGCCTCCCGGGGGCCGGATATGGATCTGGGGGGCCCGGGCATGCTGGGCGCCTCCCCGGGGGCCGGGGTTGTCCCCCCTCCTCAGTCAACGAGAGCTCGGCGGCGTCTCTGACGGAGCTGAGCAGCACGGAGGACTCGTCAGTGGGTTCTGAGGACCTGGCTGTGCTTAGGAACCGCTGCTGTCTGCTGGACTCCAATGCCTCTTTCAGGAAGCACAACCACCGGGCCCAGCCGGGAGGTCATCATGGCGGTCACAGGGGTCACGACGAGGCGGACGCCAGCATCAGCATGGTGGTCAACGTGTCGTGCACCTCGGCCTGTACGGACGACGAGGATGACAGTGACCTTCTGTCCAGTTCCACGCTGACCCTGACTGAGGAGGAGCTGGGTATCAAGGAGGACGAGGAGGAGGACTCTTCAGTCACCTCTGAGGAGGAGTACACGGAGGGCTCCTTTGCCCTGGGCCTGGAGTACATGAAGAACGAGTTCCACAACTGGATCCAGAAGCCCTCCCGCTCCCAGCAGCAGTCCCAGTCCGCCTCCGGCAGAGACAAGAACCAAGGGGATGACCCTCTAGGGGACGAGCTGCAGTGTGGCACCCTTTCCAGAGATAACACTAGCAGGCCGTCTGTAGGCAACGAGCGCCGCTCCTTCCTGAGCCCCTCGGCGCTGAGACTGCTTGAGTCCCACACCAACAGCATCGTGAAAAAAGAGGGTCTCCAAGGGCGGGACGTGGGGGACACCAACAGGAAGAACGCCACAAGGAGCTACATCAGCCAGTTTGTAGATGACATTGAGAACGGGAACGTGGACAACTCTCATATCAAAGGGAAGGATGAGGACGATGAGCTGTTGAGAGAGGAGGGGAGCCTCTTCACCATGAAAGGTGAGTCCTTCAAAGAATTCTATGTGAGCGAGTCATCGATGAATGGAGGGGGGGACCAAAGAGGGGGTATGATCACGTCCACCACGCCGTCTTCATGTGAGACGCTGTCACAGCTCCAGGCCAAAGAGTCATCTCTGGAGGGCCAGCTCCGAGGGGAGATCCCCTGCCACAGCTCCAGCCACCCTTCCCCCTCTCTCTCTCCCCTGGAGGACTGCCGGGTGTCCCACCAACACCACATCCTGCAGAGACCACCACACTCTGGGAACAACAGCCAGGAGAACCTCTTCTCCTCCTTCCTCAGTGATGTCCACACCCAGCAGGGAAGACGAGAGGCCGGCTCTAACCCCGGCCCAGACCCAAACTCAGACCGCCCCTGCTGCAGCCACCCCCAGCCTCCCCCACGCAAGGACCAGAGGAGCCAGGAGAACGTGCACAACTTTGTGATGGAGATCATTGACATGGCTTCTGTGGTTCTGAAGAACAAGGAGAGCCAGGCGGAGGACCAAGAGAGACCCGGACAGACTGGAGCCCAGATCAGGGACAAAGTCCTGGAGCACTCCCACCGACCCATTCACCTCCGCAAGGGAGACTTCTACTCCTATCTGTCCCTCTCCTCCCACGACTCAGACTGTGGAGAGGTCAGCGTCTGCTTAGACAGCAAAAGCACGACCCCCTTACTGTCGACTACCCCAGACATCCGGGACGAGGAGATGCTGTTTGAGGCCTGCACTGAGGAAGTGTACCTGGGTCCTCCTCTCTGTTACAGCATGGCCATCACCAAGAGGCCCAGGAGGCACAGTCCCAAACTAATGGACTACTATTCCTCCTCTCCCTCTGCCCAGAGTCAGAGCCAAGCACCTCTGCCTGCATGCAATGAATACCAAAAAGCACATGGTATTTCTCCTGGAAGTATAGCTGAGAGCCAGCTACAGTGCCATAATGAGGCTTCTTATCTTAATCCGTTACCATGTGAAACCCTGATAGACACTGTTGAATGTTTTGCAGATACTAAAATGCTTGAATCCAATATTTCCCCTGTAATGACTAAGATAAGAGTCTCTTGCTCCAGTACAAATCCTTTAAAAGAGGAAGGCAGCCTCTGTATTAATCCTAAAATTAACTGTCCCCCGATAAGAAAGTGTGATAGAGATGAAAAGGGGCCTTCTTCACAGTGGATGAAACAGAAGAGTGCCAGGAAAGGCCACAGCTCTCTTCAGGAAGTCAAGTCAACTCATAAACAGCAACAGGTGAGTTTAGACATTATACCCACCGTTCTATCTCACGGTAATGGGACTGGTGTGCATTTCAGTCTGTATGTATTCATATCTGGAACTAAATATTGAAGAGGTATTTTTATTCACACCTTCGTTCATCCCCCCTCCTCCTCCTCTTCTTCCCCTGAAGTGTCGATGGAAGAGGGATTTGCTTAGAATCCTCCGGTTAAGAATGTTAAGGTCTACGGAACAGAATAATCAGAATCAGTCAGATTATATTATGATTCATAAGCAAGAATTCCCGGCGAAGAATCATTACTTAATTTCATGACTGAATTAGCATGTGTTTGTGTTCTTTTAAGCGGTTTCTCTATTTCATATGCTAAGTTGCCAGGGCTCTGGCTGCTCTCTTCAGAAACCTGATGCCTGACCTTATATCACACTATTCTTTGTCTGTGTCAATTGTTGAATAATTAAGTGATTACCTTGTAAACTGCCGTAATTATAAAAACATCCAACAAAGGAAGCTAAAAGGTGGGGTAGTTTGGGCTGGTGTAGACGTAATTATTCTTCTACAGGCAGGAAATGTAATTGATACACAGATCTTTACAAACAGATTCTTCAAGTCAAATGTTTTTTGTCACATGCACCGAATACAATAGATGTAGACCTTATCATGAAATGCTTATTTACAAGCCCTTAACCAACAATTAATTTAAAGAAATAGAGTTAAGAAAATATTTACTAAATTAACTAAAGTAAAAAAATAAAATGCAAATAACAAGGCTATATGCAGGGGGTACCGGTACCGAGTCAATGAGCGGGGGTACAGGTTAGTTGAGGTCATTTGTACATGTAGGTAGGGGTGAAGTGACTATGCATAGATAATAAACAGCGAGTAGCAGCAGTGTACAAACAAAGTGGGGGGGGGTGGGGGCAATGTAAATAGTCTGGGTGGCCATTTTATTAATTGTTCAGCAGTCTTATGGTTTGGAGGTAGAAGCTGTTAAGGAGCCTTATGGACCTATAGTGGCAAGAAAAAGTATACGAACCCTTTGGAAATACCTGGATTTCTGCATAAATTTGTAATAAAATTTGATCTGATCTTCATCTAGGTCACAACAATAGACAAACGCTGCTTAAACTAATAACGCACAAACAATTATACGTTTTCATGTCTTTATTGAACACATTGTGTAAACATTCACAGTGCAGGGTGGGAAAAGTATCTGAACCCTTGGATTTAATAACTGGTTAACCCTCCTTTGACAGTAATAACCTCAACCAAACGTTTTCTGTAGTTGCGGATCAAACCTGCGCAACGGCCAAGAGGAATTTTGGACCATTCCTCTTTACAAAACTGTCTCAGTTCAGCAATATTCTTGGGATGTCTGGTGTGAACTCTTGAGGTCATGTCACAGCATCTCAATCGGGTTGGCCACTCCAGAAGGCGTATTTTCTTCTGTTGAAGCCATTATGTTGTGTTTTGGGTCGTTGTCCTGTTGCATCACCCATCTGTTGAGCTTCAATTGGCAGACAGATAGCCTAACATTTTCCTGCAAAACGTATTGATAAACTTGGGAATTAATTTTTCCTTTGACGATAGCAAGCTGTCCTGGCCCTGAGGCAGCGAAGCAGCCTCAAACCATGATGCTCCCTCCACCATACTTTACGGTTGGATGAGGTTTTGATGTTGGTGTGCTGTGCCTCTTTTTCTCCACACGTAGTGTTGTGTGTTCCTTCCAAACAACTCAACTGTAGTTTTGTCTGTCCACAGAATATTACTGTTCCACAGTAATTACAATTTAGCAATTGACACTGGAGTGATAGATGTGCAGATGAGGATGTGCAAGTAGTAATACTGGTGTGCAAAAGAGCAGAAAAAACAAATATGGGGATGAGGTAGGTAGTTGGTTGGATGGGCTATTTACAGAAGGGCTATTTACAGATGGGCTGTGTACAGCTGCAGCGATCGGTAAGCTGCTCTGACAGCCGATGCTTGAAGTTAGTGAGCGAGATATAAGTCTCCAACTTCAATGATTTTTGTTCCAGTCATTGGCAGCAGAGAACTGGAAGGAAAGGCGGCCAAAGGATGTGTTGGCTTTGGGGATGAGATATACCTGCTGGAGCGCGTGCTACGGGTGGGTGTTACTATGGTGACCAGTAAGCTGAGATAAGGCGGAGCTTTACCTAGCAAAGACTTATAGATGACCTGGAGCCAGTGGGTTTGACGACGAATATGTAGCAAGGACCAGCCAACGAGAGCATACAGGTTGCAATGGTGGGTAGTATATCGGGCTTTGGTGACGAAACGGATGGCACTGTGATAGACTGCATCTAATTTGCTGAGTAGAGTGTTGGAGGCACATTACATCGCCGAAGTCAACGATCGGCAGAATAGTCAGTTTTACGAGGGAATGTTTGGCAGCATGAGTGAAGGAGGCTTTATTGCGAAATAGGAAGCTGATTCTAGATTTAATTTTGGATTGGAGATGCTTAATATGAGTCTGGAAGGAGAGTTTACAGTCTAGCCAGACACCTAGGTATTTATAGTTGTCCATATATTCTAAGTCAGAACCGCCCAGAGTAGTGATGCTAAGGGGGCGGGCTGTTGCGGGCAGCGATCGGTTGAAGAGCATTCATTTAGTTTTACTAGCGTTTAAGAGCGGTTGGAGGCCACGGAAGGAGTTTTGTATGGCATTGAAGCTTGTTTGGAGGTTTGTTAACACAGTGTCCAAAGAAGGGCCAGATGTTGTCTGCGTAGAGGTGGATCAAAGAATCACCCGCAGCAAGAGCGACATTTCATTAATATATACAGAGAAAATAGTCAGCCTGAGAATTGAACCCTGTGTGACCCCCATAGAGACTGGTAGAGGTTCGGACAACAGGCCCTCCGATTTGACACACTGAACTCTATCTGAGAAGTAGTTAGTGAACCAGGCAAGGCAGTCATTAGAGAAACCAAGGCTGTTGAGTCTGCCTATAAGAATACGGTGATTGACAGAGTCGAAAGCCTTGGCCAGGTCGATGAAGACGGCTGCACAGTACTGTTTTTTATCGATGGTGTTATGATATCGTTTAGGACCTTGAGCGTGGCTGAGGTGCACCCGTGACCAGCTCGGAAACCGGATTGCATAGCAGAGAAGGTACGGTGAGATTCGAGATGGTCGGTGATCTGTTTGTTCACTTGGCTTTTGAAGACTTTAGAAAGGCAGGGCAGGATGGATATAGGTCTGTAACAGTTTGGGTCTAGAGTGTCTCCCCCTTTGAAGAGGGGGATGACCGCGGCCGCTTTCCAATCTTTAGGAATCTCAGACGATACAAAAGAGAGGTTGAACAGACTATGGCAGCGGATAGTTTTAGGAAGAGATGGTCCAGATTGTCTAGCCCAGCTAATTTGTAGGGATCCAGATTCTGCAGCTCTTTCAGGACGTCAGCTGTCTGGATTTGGGTGAATGAGGGGGGGTGCAGAGCTGTTGGCCGGGGTTGGAGTAGCCAGGTGGAAAGCGTGGCAAGCCGTAGAGAAATGCTTATTGAAATTCTCGATTATCGTGGATTTATCGGTGGTGACAGTGTTTCCTAGCCTCAGTGCAGTGGGAAGCTGAGAGGAGGTGCTCTTATTCTCCATGGACTTTACAGTGTCCCAAAACCTTTTGGAATTAGTGCTTCAGGATGCAAATTTCTGTTTGAAAAATCTAGCCTTTGCTTTCCTAGCTGACTGTGTATATTGGTTCCTGACTTCCCTGAAAAGTTGCATGTCGTGGGGACTATTCAAAGCTAGTGCAGGATGTTTTTGTGCTGGTCAAGGGCAGTCAAGTCTGGAGTGAACCAAGGGCTATATCTGTTCTTAGTTAAAAAAAATTGAAGGGGCATGCTTATTTAAGATGGTGAGAAAGGCACTTTTGAAGAACAACCAGGCATCCTCTACTGACGGGATGTGGTCAATATTCTTCCAGGATACCCGGGCCAGGTCGATTAGAAAGGCCTGCTCGCAGAAGTGTTTTAGGGAGCGTTTGACAGTGATGAGGGGTGGTCATTTGACCGCGGACCAATAACGGACGCAGGCAATGAGGCAGTGATCACTGAGATCCTGGTTGAAAACAGCAGAGGTGTATTTAGAGGGCCAGTTGGTCAGGATGATATCAATGAGGGTGCCCATGTTTACGGATTTGGGATAGTACCTGGTAGGTTCCTTAGTAGGTTCCTTAGATTGTAGGACGGCCTGGGTGTTAAGCATATCCCAGTTTAGGTCACCTAACAGTACGAACTCTGACGATAGATGTACTGGACACATATGGTGTCCAGTACACAGCTGGGAGCTGAGGGAGGTCTATAACAAGCGGCAACAGTGAGACTTATTTCTGGAGAGATGGATTTTTAAAAGTAGTAGCTCGAACTGTTTGGGCATAGACCTGGATAGTAGGACAGAACTCTGCAGGCTATCTCTACAGTAGATTGCAACTCTGCCCCCTTTTGCAGTTCTATCTTGACGGAAAATGTTGTAATTGGGGATGGACATTTCAGAATATTTGGTGGTCTTCCTAAGCCAGGATTCAGACACGGCTAAGACATCAGGGTTGGCGGAGTGTGCTAAAGCAGTGAATAAAGCAAACTTAGGGAGGAGGCTTCTGATGTTAACATGCATGAACCCAAGGCTTTTCCGGTTGCAGAAGTCAACAAATGAGAGTGCCTGGGGACACACTGGGCCTGGGTTAACCTCTACATCACCAGAGGATTAGAGGAGGAGTGGGATAAGGGTACGGCTAAAGGCTATTAGAACTGGTCGTCTAGTGCGTTCGGAACAGAGAGTAAAAGGAGAAGACTTCTGGGCGTGGTAGGATAGATTCAGGGCATAATGCACAGACAAGGGCATGGTAGGGTGCGAGTACAGTGGAGGTAAACCTAGGCATTGAGTGACGATAATTGAGGCTGCATCTCTGGAAGCGCCAGTTAAGCTAGATGCGGTCTCAGCATGTGTGGGGGGTGGGGCAAGGGAGATAACCGAGGCATGTAGAGCGGGACTAGGGGCTCCGCAGATAAACAATACAATGAGAGCTACCCTAAACAACAGTATACAAGGCATATTGACATTAGAGGGAGGCATAAAGGCAAAAGACTTTGTTTGCTAGCCGGGGGAATGGGCCTGGCTCGAGGCTAACTGGACATGGGCGTTAGCCACGATAGCCACTCGGTAGCAGCTAGCTAGCTGCGATGATTCGGTGTAATGGTCCAGAGCTTGCGGAAGGAATCTGGTGATGTAGTGGGGGGAAAAAGCAGTCCGATATGCTCAGGGCTGATATTGCGCTGTGCAGACTGGCAGATATTATCCGGGCTATCCGGGCTAAAGCGGCTGGTATCTGTGCTAAAGGTAAAGACTGCTAGCAGTGGCTAACAATGACTAAATAGCTAGAAGCTACGGAGAGCGTGATCACACAGTCGTCCGGAACAGCTGGTGCTCTCATATGCATGCTTCAGTGTTGCTTGCCTCGAAGCGAGCATAAAAGGCATTTAGCTCTTCTGGTAGGCGCACGTCACTGGGCAGTTCGCGGCTGGGTTTCCCTTTGTAGTCCGTAATAGTTGCAAGCCCTGCCATATCCGATGAGCGTCAGAGCCGGTGTAGTAGGATTCAATCTTAGTCCTGTATTGACGCTTTTCCTGTTTGATGGTTTGTCTGAGGGCATTGCGGGATTTCTTAAAAGCGTCCGGATTAGTGTCCCACTCCATGAAAGCGGATGTTGCCTGTAATCCATGGTTTCTGGTTGGGATAAGTCACTGTGGGGACGACGTCGTCAATGCACTTATTGATGAAGCCGGTGACTGAGGTGGTATACTCCTCAATGTCATAGGATGAATCCCGGAACATATTCCAGTCTGTGCTAACAAAACAGTCCTGTAGCATAGCATCTGCGTTATCTGACCACTTCCGTATTGAGCGAGTCACTGGTACTTCCTGCTTTAGTTTTTGCTTGTAAGCAGGAATCAGGAGGATATAATTATGGTCAGATTTACCAAATGGAGGGCGAGGGAGAGCTTTGGATGTGTCTCTGTGTATGTTTTTTTTCTCTGGTAGAAATGAGGTAAAACGGATTTAAGTTTTCCTGCATTAAAGTCCCTGGCCACTAGGTGCGCCGCTTATGGGTGAGCATTTTCTTGTTTGCTTAATGCATTATACAGCTCATTGAGTGCGGTCTTAGTGCCTGCATCAGTTTGTGGTGGAAAATATACAGCTACAAATAATACATATAAGAACTCTCTTGGTAGATAGTGTGGTCTACAGCTTATCATCTTTTCAAAGCTATTAAGGCAATTCTCAATAAAAAAGTATTTAAAGGAAAAAGGGGAATTGTTTTTCATTCGTTACTTGTTGTTTGAAGTTATTTACCCTAACCCTGTGTTATTTCCTCATCTCTTGTAGCTATGCTCTGTAACTAAAGGATGAGTGGATTATAAAATACTACAGAAAATATAACACCACCAACAATTAAATTCTAATGTGTTTTGATGTATTTTCTCTCCAACTCTCTCCCTCTCTTTCACCCCCTCCCTCTCTCCGCATCTCTCTATCTCTCTCCCTCTCTCTATCGCACCCCCCCCCTCTCCCTCTCCATCCTCTCTCTCTCCTCTCCTCAGTCTCCAAGGTCAGGCGAAGGTTGTGGGGAGGTCGGGGGCTCATCTGCCTCAAAGACTGGAACTGCCAGGCCCCAGGTCAAGGTATGTATGATGAGCACCGCCACACACACACACACACACACACACTCTCACACGCCCATGCATGCATGCTTGCCCACATAGACACACACTAACGGACCCCCTTGGGCTGTGTACTCTACCTGGGAAAATGGCTAAAGGGGTTTCTCCCTGTCATCGTAGCGTTGCATTGCAAACAACACATTTTCCACCTCATTCCATTCTGCAAGTAAGCACATTTAAAAGAAGATTTGCCATTAATTCAAAAGGTGAACTAGTACTCTATTTCTTTTCACCCGTCTCTGCACTAAATGTTCAATGATAGGACATAAAAGCTTATTTTTGGCATTCAGGACTCAAATGCCTCAGTCTAGTAGTCAGACAATGTTATGATTCAAATGACAGGACATACATAGTGGCACATTTACCAGCAAATTGGTTTGAAAAGTAGCTATTATCTAACAAGGGATATATATATATTGGCAGGGGTTAGCCATTACATTATGCCCTTTCCTCACTCTCTTTCATGGCCTCATCAGGAAGTGCTGGAAGAATGAGAGCCTTTGCTTGGGTAGTCAGTCATCCTCCCTTATGAAACGTATTTCACAAAGATGAAGAATACATAAATGACTTCACAATTTTATTCCATTCCCTTCTGGGAGTCTCTGAGCAAGTTCACATGTACACACAGTACGCATTTAACCTTACCCACGATTATTTTAATACAGTATACATTTATTTTCCACATTTAGCCTTACTCAACTAGAAGTCAGTCACCACAAAGGCAACTCACCTCAGAACTATATATATTCATGGCTCTGTATCCCCCCCCGTGGTATGAACAAACTGCTACTGAAGGGAGAGTTGCATTTAGTGATGTAGTGATGTCATCCCCAAATGGGCACCCCTGGGGCTAAACACTCTGCTGTCTCCCCTCTGTGAGTCCCCCCCTGTCCCCCCTCTCCCCTGCTGTCCCCATGCTGTCCCATGCCAGCCCTCAGGGCAGGACACGTGAGCCCCAGCCGAGCCCCGGTAGTCTGTACACACACACACACACACACAGCTGCCGCAGGTGAGCCAGTCATGTCCCCATGCGAGTGCCAGCCTAGAGAGCACAGCTAGCTACACACAGTAGTCAGATACACAGCTGTATCTGACCCCGTAGCACCGCCTCGTCTGGCCCACTTGATCAGCCCTGCTACACGACACATCCCTATAAAAGGGGAACAGGTGCAATAAAGCCAATGATGAATACAGACTATGAAGCACTCCTAGATGAATCAGTGGTCTGTGGTTTAGAGACTAATGTAACTAGTAGTTTTGTTGTCTACAGTATACTGCAGAGGTTTTGTTCACAGCATGGTTTGTTGAAATACTGTATGTACATTGAGGACAAATGTTTCAAATACTCAACCTTCATATTGTGTTTTTGAGAATATGTGACGTTGGATTGTAACATCACCTGCAGTGTTTGTGTGAGCTGGTCACTACTCAATTAGGGGGAATTTTTGAAAACTTAAAATAGGTATAGAACAGTAGTGTGTTATGATAACTTACTAATTCACTGACATTGGAATGGATTGTTGTGTTCTTTTATTTACAGAGACTATCAGGGAGTGTTTCCACAGACACCTCCAAAACCCAGCTGTGAGAGAGGAGTGAATTGCCTGTGTGCAGTGTCCATCCTGGTGGCCTGTGGCCTGGGCTGGGCTCTCTCCCCTGGTCCCCCTGGTCCCCCTGTTCCCCTGGTGCATGGTTCTGTCCAGACTGCTCTCCAGCTTCATCCTCTTCCTCCTGGCTGCTGTAACGCTGACCCCTGACCTTTGACCCCCACCGTCCTTTGCTCCTCCAATCCTGTCCCAGACTGGAACTGAGCTACCTCACTGCTCTGCCGATCACCATGCAAACCCCACGTCCATTTCTCACCAACCACACACACACACGCACACACACACACACACACACTTATTCCGCCAGTTTGCATGGCATTTCTCACTATCTCACCGGTACTGTACAACCAGCTGCAGATGTTATAAGCCCAGGGCACAAGTTTTCCTTGTTTGCTGCATCAGAACAAAGTAGGGTAAAATTTGAAGAGGACACATGGAGTGGAGGAATCCTATGAGAACAGCACTGCTGAGAGTTCCACAGAGTTCTGAGACTTCCAGCTCCATGACAACGTGTGTTAAGAAAGAGAGTGATTGTGTTGGCGCTCAACTGATGAAGGAAATGGAAGTTGTCATAATGAAAGGCAAAAGCAAGTAGATCTATCTATGCAACACGGCCCAGGTTGGAAACAGCTGAACAGTGTTGTGTAGTATAAGATTGATGCCGACTGTTGACTTCAATTCAGTATCTATCTACCATTTCCTTTTTTTTATTCCTAAGACATAGAGGAAGGGTACGAGGGAAGGTTTTAAACGTAGAAAATGTGTGCCTTGCTATTGTTGTTTCTTATACCTTTTGTTAAAACACTGCTTACCCAGTTAGGTGTTCAAAAGATGCAGAGAAGGAAAAAAAGGACAACCGGCAAGGTTGAAACAGGCATCTGTTTCTATGTATAAGATCTCCGAACCTTGACGTATAATGATGGTGTACATGCTTTGTGTTTAGTGTAAAACTGTACGCGTTCTGTAATGTGGACTATTATGGGCCTTAAAGTGCTAGACTGCATGGTTAATAAATATACAAACATGTTGAGAAATAAACGTTATTCATTGGAAACCATTCGATTACATGCCTGTTCCGTATGTGATTCACCTTAAACATGTACAAGCATCTTTTATAGTTGATCATTTCTCCTCTTCACACTATAAATACAAAAGTGGAACATTAAATGAGGAATAAGGAAGATGTGTCTGCGTCTAGGCCATCATTGGGGATTCGAGGAGTCAGTACTACGAAAGCAGATGATTGACAAGACTGATTGAGGTTATATGAAAACAGATGTTTAGGGATGCCATTGAATGTTAACTACAAAAAAACGACATAAAGTGTATGCCAGCATCCTAAATGGCACCCTATACCCTATATAGTGCACTACCTTTGACCAGAGCCCTATGGGGCCTGGTCAAAATTAGTGTACTATAGGGAATATTGTGCCATTTGGGACACACTGTATGTTAGGAAGCGTATAGGCATTGCATTGACCACGGTGTGAGTGTGGCCTGCCACACAGACACAGACATTAGCATGAGTAATTGGTTGCTTACAGGAGGTGTTGATGATCCTGAAGACGATAGGACAGGAGAAATGATCCTCTGGGCCCATCAGCCAATCAGCTGCGGAGGTACATCCCGACGCGCTCACACACACACACACACACACACTGCTCAACAACCAATCAACTTTTCCCTGATTGCTTATACTAGCCTTGATGACAAACCCTTTACTGTAATCGTCTATTTGGTCTTATGGAAGATGCTAGTTTGTTGATGAGTGTGTTCCTACATCAGATCAAATCAGACAGAAAAAGGGAATAGTATTCATTGTTTATAAAATGACTATGTATGTGAATATTACGTAAAACAACAGTTTCCTCAGCCATCAGTTGCCATGTTACAGGCTCTTGATCTAGCAAAGTGCAGAATACAGAATAAAAACACTGCATGTTATATCACATTATGAGGTATTTGATTACTGTTGCTTTCCTTGTACTTCTATCTTATTAATAGGAAAGTTGCCAAATATTTTTTTATTCTTATTGCTGAAGGGTTTAGACTTGACTGATAGGATTAATAAATTAGAATGGAAATGCATTCCTACACTGTCCTCAAAGAAACATAATGTGGTAGAAAAAAATACAACAAATGTTCCTTTTTGCAATTATCAAGATGTTTTTGTAAGAAATGGAAATAACTTTAAAGGGAATAAAGGTCATGTGTATCGAACCATTGTGGCTTTGCAATTACCACCAGTCAAAATGTTGATTTGGGGTCTTTGCTTAAGCATGGATGGCAAAATGAATAAGATGGCTGGCTACTCTTTGTTGAAAAGATCACACATGATTACGCCACATCAAAAAGACAAGAAGGGAAATCATTTTTCCGTGTAGAAAGTTAGGATAGGGAGGGATGAAAGAGTCCTGTTATTTAAATGTCACAAACTTGGGGGAATATTTTGGGGCGTGGTTGTACTGTGCATCAAGTTTTTTCTCTAATGAACATAGGATAGTAATGAGTCAAGGCAAAGGTTTTACATTGCAGTCTGATGTAAAACACTCAAGTATTTTAGTAGCATTCAATAAGTATCCGTCATCGTTGATGGCCTTGTGTGCTTTTGAGAGCTTTCACGGTCTTCCGTTCATTTCCAGAGATGGATAGAATCATTTCCTCATCATCAAAATGCCAATGTACTTTAATCTGGAAAAGGAAAAGAAAATGGGGGTACGAATTGAAAACAGATTCGCTTAAGCTTGTGTGCTACATTATAGGCGTATGTATAGCGAGGCCATTAGAGACTCCCACGTTGTTCACTATGACAATCAATGTGAGCGATGACAAGCCTATACATTGGCACACACACACAAAATAACAAAATGTGCCATGTGAAAGTCATATGCTGAACAAAAAGTTTAACAATTGGAAAAGAGCTGTGAAAAGAATGTTAAAGTGGTCAAAACAAAAGACAACCAGGTGTGAGTTGATCATTGTGGTGTGCAGTGGCAGACATCAGCTGTGTGTGTGTGTGTGTGTGTGTGTGTGTGTGTGTGTGTGTGTGTGTGTGTGTGTGTGTGTGTGTGTGTGTGTGTGTGTGTGTGAGGGCGCGGGCATGGGCGATGACAGGGGTGCTGGCCCCATCAGTGGACCAGGGATTGTGCTGAGTGTGTTCATGTAATTTGAGAGGTTTAGGTGATTGCATTTCAGACATGTCATCAAACCGCATTAAGAAACAATTTGATATGGAATCACATAGGAGTCTGAAAGGGCAGTGCAGGAGCTTATAATCGAGGATAAATAAAAGCAAGGATGTCATCTCCACTTGGACATTCCGATCAATCATTAGCATATTGAAAGTATTTTTTCCTGAATGTCCCATCTGTAATTCCTCACAACAGTTAATTTATCATTTCTCTTGAGCCAAGAGTCATCTTCAAAACACAGGGAAGCAATATTTCAGATTACATTAGGGTGGTTGGGTAAAATGTGAGTGTTTTCCTTGCCCTATGCCTTCCTGGCTTTTAAAATTCACAAGCTAACCTATCCATCAGACTGGACGATGGAAATTAAGTGATTAAAGTAAGAATACGATCAAAGGTGCTCTTTCACCACGAAAAATTACCCTTACTTTGGGTAATGGTTGCTTAAACAGAGATTAAGCCTAGTTCTGGACTAAAAAGCTTTCAATTGAGAATGTCCATTGAGAATGCATTTTAGACCTGGACTAGACTTAATCTGTGTCTGGGAAACCGTCCCTAAATGAGTTTTAAAAACAGTGCTATAGTGCATACTGAAAACTTGTGAGAACTTGACTATCTGTGATATTAAAACCATACTGTCTATGCAACTACAGGTGTATGATCTTAATTTGATCACTTTTGTTGCTGAGAATCTTCCTACACCGCAGGAAATGCAGATGAGCTTCATGATTTACATAAATTCACAGTTATATTAACAATATTGCACTTTTCAGGTAGCCTACTTTTGGCCAGCTACAGTAACAGCCTAACTACTGATCAAGCAACATTATGGACTAAACGTTCAAATCATGTTGCTGAAGGATTATTTTGCTGTGACAATATAGATCAAATTAAGATCCTACGTCTGTATTGTCCTTTAAATCCATTTTGAAGTTGGATTTCCCATTAACACATATCTCAGACCAGAACCCAAACAGTGCTTTATCCTCTCTAAGATATTACAAAACAAGTCACATCCCAGACAAAAGAGAGAAATGTATGAATCACCTATAAGACTTGGATCTTTGGTAGTCACAAAAGAAAGATGAAATTAGGATTCTGAGAAGCGGCTTCAATTATCCACTTCTGATGCAAGAAGGAATGATGACCTCTGGAATCACAGTGTTATCATATGGAAGGCTAACACTCATTCTCAACCAGACATTCTAAAACAGTGTTATCACATAGAGACAGCTCACTCTCTCATTCTGGAGGAGACATGTTAAAACACTGCAAAGTTCCGATAAGGCAAATGACTCACAACGACTTGTAGAATTGCATGGTATGATAGCATGTCCTCCAAAATGTGTCCTTCCTAAGCTTCATCCAACATGGATCTTATGGGATTGTTATCATGAGTCAGTCACTCTTTTATGAAAAGAGAGGAGAACAAAAACTAGCAGAATCAAATAAGTTGAACAGGTGTTAGTGATGGACATTAGCTCTGACCTCTGCAGACTCTGTGTTGTGATCTGTTTGGGGTTGGCAATATGTGATGGAGAGAGGTTGAGCTAGCTAACAGCAGGACTTTGACACTATTTATCCATCCTCACATTATTAAGCTAATTGGTCAATATGGCACTGGGAAAAATGTCAATTACTTGGTCACTGGTCCTTGGTAAAGAGATTGCTCCTTGTCCTTAATAGCCTATAGCTACCAAAGTATGTTGCCCCCCCCCTAAAGTGGAATGATTATACTTGATTTTAATGTTTCTAGGGAGAACAAGAACCATTCTGACTGAGAAACATGGTACGTCCTCTGAAATCAGGTGCAGGATTGTCCTGAAATGAATACTATTCAATTAAGCTCAGTTAAAAAGCACAACCACCTTTGCTACACTGCTCTATTCACTGTAAGGTACCTCGTTACTTCAAGTGCCCATGCAGAATGAAGTGCCTGGCCCTAGTTGTATACAACATACCATTGATTATCATTATTTTCTAAGAGCGAGAAAGAGAAGGGTGGAAGGAAAGAGAGAGGAGAGAGAGAGAGAGAGAGAGAACCACTATACCTGAAATGTCATGTGGGAGAAGAGGAGCAGTTGCAGCTGCCCCCAATCTGTCTCATGTACTTTAGCAAAGAACTGTAGACAAATAAATGCAATACAGAGCCCTCCAAATAACTGAGCAGGTAAACAGCAGCAGAGACTGTTCATCTAATTGTATCAGGAGCCTGCAATGTCGGTTTAAAGCCTCCAGTGCAATTCATTTGATTTCATTACAGGGAAAATACTGCAAAAGGAGCCTAGCCATTTTCTGGACCTCATTCTTAGAGCAGTTTTATTAGACATGGTTAGAGAAGCGATCCAATTTTAAGTCTCAGGTGAAGGGCTTTGATTGTTTTTTTATTGGTGTTTAATCATCTGGATTGGTTTATGTTTAGAGGATTATTTAATTTCATAAGAGTCTGCTATGTAGTTCTTCTCTTCGACTTTCATTATCTAAAGGTGTCACTTTATAGACCAAACATGTATATGTGTAAAAAGGACAGAATGCTACTACTTTAAAGATTAGAATTGTTTTTGTAAAACCTTCATTAACATCAGGGATAGGCACCTTTGGGTGGGGGCCACAGAAAATCTGAACTCATCATGAGGGGCCGCAGTGGCTTACGGGTCTGCGTACCCACATCCATACCCACACATGCCGTCAGAGCCGGCTCTAGCCTTTTGGGGGCCCTAAGTGACATTTAGTTGGGGGGGCCTCCGCCACTGTGTAAGCAAAACATTTAAGCAGCCTCCTCTTGACAGCGGAGAGAAAACAATTTAAGTTTTCAAGTTAATTTCCTGCAATTCTACACATTTTGCCATGGGGCGTAGTGAAAATATTGCAGTGTTAGAGCAAGTTTGTTGCAAATCTGAACATTTTGCCATGGGGCGGAGAAAAGATTTTACAATTTTAACAGCTAATTTCCTGCAATTCTAAACATTTTGCAATAGGGTGGAGAGAAATGTTTGCGGTTTTTAATATGATATTTGAGTGAGAGTGACTAGCAAAATCAGTGGGGGCCCCGGTCGGTAATTCGACCATGATTACTACAAGTTTAAATAGCTGGCCGCTGGACTAATTTAACAATCTAAAATGTTTTTGCTGACATGGTCTAATTGAGTGACTGTCAGTGACTGACATAACAAGAGAAAAACTGCTGATGTACCACCAAAAAATTGCAGCATGTGTATTCTACTATTCTAACTCTCATCAGAAAGTTGAGACCCTGACTGAGATCCTAAAACGTGGATACATTTTGGGGGGGAATTGATCCTTGAGGGTCGGGACTACAAAAAGGTGGTGGACTGTCCCTGATTAACATAGTATACATATTTTTTATTAACTATGCATAAGCTTCTGCCCTTCTGAGGGGAGAACATTATGCTATAGAATGTATCATGTGTTATGAACATTTGAGTTGGTGTCCTCTGCAAGCATTAAGTTCAAGCAAACATAGGCTTAAATGTAAAATCTTAAAAATAAAGTGAAGATGTTTTCGTAGGCAACTTGTCTATATACAATTATGAAGTACTACTCTTCATCTATTTTACCTGTTCTTTGTCTAATTGTATCTAGTTTGTACTGGCTGTACTGTATATGTCAAACACATAAATGCTTGCATTGTCTTGGTGTGAGAGGGCTTGATGGTATGTTCATTTGTGCTTTACCCGCGTAATGAATGGTTATCGTTTCAATGGAATCGAATTTACCCGTCTCCCGGGCTGCAATGGGTTACTGCTGCTGCAGCATCCTTTGCGCGTTCCTGTCATGGTCTTTGATTGGCTGGAATGAGGCGGCGCGCGCTCAGGCATCGCTTGCGCGAGGCATCAGCAGCTGCTGAGGCCAAGTTCATCAGCTCACACGCGCTAGGAATGGCATTGCTGCACACTACCAGATCACACAACAACACAGTCTATGGGAAAATTCACAGAGACAGCAACACGCTTATTTACAAATTATCCGATGCACATTAGGGCATAGCAAGTTGAAAAAACTTGTACCGGAGACACCTCACAAAAACAACAGCACATACAGATAGATAGAGCACCAGTCAGTCAAGAGGAGAGGGGGGTTCAGTCCTTCAAAGAAAGATAAGAAAACATCACACTTCAATTGTTGGAGAAAAACTGAATGCGTCAGCGTTACTTGGAAGTTTTTTTGAGCGATTTTTTTGCATACTGGCCATCATCACATCTCGGCATCCTTACAAATAGCATCCGTCCACTTTGGAAGTGACGAGTGTGCCAACAATAGTGGTAGGGCATAAGATAACTTTTTGCAATCCTCTCATTCTAATCTAGGTCTAACGATTTGGTCAGCGAACTATTGCTAACTTTTGTTGTGTCTATGGTGTAAGTCTAAAACGTAATCCATTTCAAAACGTTAACTTGCATTGTTTTGTTCGTGATAATAACACTTGGATTGGCATTTTGGGAAAAGATGCTGTGCGCACCGAGAATGGAAACAGGTCCGCGATTGTGGCTTTAAGCCCTTTCTTTTTCTAATGTCTTAACAACCCGTATGCTATTTGATTATCTTACAGAGATAAAACTACAGTAAATTCTAAATAACCTTATTGGTGAGCTTTTTATTGGTGAGCTTCGGTTCCCGAAGAAGCGCCTGTCAGTTTGTTCTCCTGTTAACTTTGTAGGTAGCCTAAAACTTCCTGACCGGCTGTCACTTCTGATATTTCAACTTCTAGATCCCCAAATTTAAATAACTCTAATCAATGTTTCACTTTTACATATAGGAAATGCTAAACTGAATGGATACATCTAATTTCTGAATTGATCAGAAATATAAAGCTTGACTTTTCAACATTTTACGCATGAATTACGCGTGATAGTTGCAGTAGCCTATTTGGCAAAACATCACCAACATTTTGTCATTATATCTAGATAAAGATAAATAACAATATTCAGTTATCTCTCCACGGTCTCCAACCTACACACCCCTGCGTAGAGGACGCGTTTCCTGCCCCTCACACCACCGGCATCAATGTCATTGCTAACCTCCTGAAAGCTGCAGTTGTCTCGTCGCTGATACAGAGAGAAATCCAGACATAGAATGGCCGATGAGCTGGTAACCATCACTCATGGGATTGTGGTGTGACTTGTTCGGCTGGAGGGAAGACTGCTGATATTCTTTGAAAAATCTTCATAGACTCAGTGCGTGTTCAATCTACCAGAGCAGGGATGATCAGGATCTTCCCGGATTTCAGCGTTCAGGTGACGGCGGCAGGTGGAGGAGCCGGGGGAATGCCATCAGGTCCTGCGGTGGGGAGAATCCCCGGTACCACTAACGGGAACCCGCAGAACGTCCAGGGGATCACGTCCTATCAACAAAGGTATGTTGACCTGACCACTGGGGAAATGTGTTTTGTATTGTTTTATTTCACAAATTCTTTAATTCCGACACGGGCACAATAATAGTCTTATGGAAATGTTATAAGTCACTGAACACTTTGGGTTGTTTTATGGTCATGGGCAGGCCTATCACGTTTATAACATAAGGCATTATCAAGTTTCACATTATGCCATTTAGCCAATGCAATATAGGCCACATGGATAACAACAATAGTTCAATTGGCTACAACCTGCGAATGTAGTAAGTCACTTTACATGAAGTTGCATGTGGAATGTGATGCATAAAACAACACTTGGCTAGGCAATCAACTTATTCTGAAAGACTTAAATTAGGCTATCCATGAGACCTTTAAGCGAAGGATCATGAAAATTCCCATATTCTGAGCAGTCATTCAATAGACTATTTTACAATCAGTAATTAGGGTAATATATAGCCTACCCTGAATGCTTTACTTGCTACTTGATCGTGTAGGGCCATAACGCCTATCAAATATAATTAAGGTAGGGATGTGTTATATAGGCCTATGTTAGTTTCTCAGAACATACCAAAACCACAGCAGAGTGTAAATACAGAGACTTAATGGCTGGCAAAAGTTACCACATTGACATTACAGGCCTGCATTAGAAACTATGGTATTCATGATTAAAAGCTTTTGCAACCCACAGTTAAAATCACAAGTATTTTAGAATGACTCATTATATTTTATTAAACATGTTGGGCAGCTTATATTGTTTCAGGTAAAACAAATAGGCCTATAGATTGGCCTATAGCTACAGGCCACATCAGCTGTCTGAAAGAGAACATTTGAATGGCAAACAGTGACATGCTAACTTGTTAAAATATAAACGTTTAAAGAAATTGGTTGAGACTAATAATCCATGGCACTTTTCCTAAAGCAATTACATTTCTTTGATCATATTTTAGCCAATATAACAAAATAACTTTTGTAGGCTACCATTTTGGTATGGTTAGGTATATTACAGATTAAATATGAAAGAGCAGAGATAAAACCATTTTAAAAAGCCTATAAAAGTATATAACAAAACAAGAAAAAGTTAACACAATTAAAATCCATACTTTGTCTGCAAAACATTTGCAATGCTACATCAGGAAGTTTTGGGTTTATTCTAGGCCTTTCAACCTATATCAGAATATTACCTTCCTGAAGTTTTTATTTGGCATCTGGTAAACACATTTTACAAACAAACAAATAAAGTTGCACAATTATTTAGAGCATATGACCGGTCAGTGACCTTGACCAGTCATTGATTGAAGACTAGTTTTCAACTCCATCATTCTTGTCTATCTGATGTGACACTCAAATGATAATGCATTTAAATGCAAATGCTTTAACAATTAGGCTAATGCATGTGTGATTCATAGGCTATGCTATATTACACTAAAATAGCTTGCTTTTTAGATCAGACTACAAAAGTTAATCACACCCAGATAAATGAAATAATAGGCCTACTTAAAACAGAGATACAACCGTATGTAGCTGGATATATTTTTATTTCAATTATGAATCTTGATGTTGTTAGTGATATATAGTCACATCCAATATCTGCAAAACTATTAAGATGATCAAAAACAGTTCATTTAGTGAGAAAACGTCACAATGCAAAAATTTATAGATCCTTCTAATTGCAGAACAAAAAGCAAATCCAAGGGAATTTGCGTATTGCAACCTGTATAACGCAAAAAAAAACTGTTTCCAACTACAACTGAGTGGCGTTGTTGCGCCGGCTGGAGAGAAGATGTGTCCTTTTTCACATAGAGCGAGCCAGGAAAAGCTGTAAAATGCACAGACAAACAGACTCAGAAAAATCCTTTACGAAGCAACGAAGACAAGAGGCTCTTGCGGAAAAATGTAAAGATAGGCTACGATGTTCCCGTTTATAGTGTAGCAATTCCACTGTTACAACCCGAGCTCCACATATCAGGAGAGCAGCTGGATTTGAGAAGCATCCCCCGGTTTCCACTCACTTTTCTTGGCATGCCTTTGGAGCTCGATCTCGGGTTTTTTTGCTCCGTTTTTCACGCTCATGAACGCCAATACACGGAGACAGGGGCACGGCTGGTCCACATCAGCGCTATGGCTTTGTTTAAATACACCTAGTCTACATGACGCATTGCTGTCAGACGGCACGGCTTTATGTCAAAATAAATCAGAAGAAAAAAAAGTAAGAAATCAAATAATTGCAGGAAGATGGCGCCCACCAAACCTAGCATTCAGCAAGACCCTACAAGAAGAGAACGGTAACGCTTGGATTGTTCTTTTTCTACATGAAAACGTTGACGCTTATGACTAGATGCTATGCAATTTTGAGTGGAGATGTCAGAAGTTTCGATGTTGCCCTTTTCAGCAGGAGTGCATCTGATAATTGGGGACCTTGTCGTTCGGGTAACAGGTATAGACTGAGAAGGCGTATGTTATAGGCTACTACAGAACAGCTAGTGCTGGCCAGCAATGCAGGCACTTTCGCATTGTTTATGTGCTAAGCAAGGTTGTTAACTGTCGTCAACATATTCATCGATGACAATGCCGCTGTTTGTTTCTGTGTAGATGGAAAAGCTGCTTGCTAGGCCAGGCTGTGCTGTTCTGTGTGCGGTAGTGGTGATTCTCTGCATGCTGTTTTGCAGCGGAACCTCAGAGAAATTAGCATACACCAGCAACCAGCTGTTGAGGAACTTTAAATGTAGCACATGGATTACTCTGTGTTGTCAGATCAGAAATCACCCTCTGGTAATGGTTGTAGTAGACTTGTAGCTAAGGACAACACTGTGGCTGCGACAGTCAGATTGTATTATAGCTCATTTGCATGTTTTGAAAAACAAGCAGGTGATTAGATTGAATGGTATGTTGATATCTGGAGTTTAAAGTGGCTCTTGAAGGCAGCAATTGAGTTGTATTTTCACAAATAATATAAACATGAACTATGCTATAGCTACATCCTTATGCTCCCCCCCTTCAGGATCTGAGTTTATTACAGACACTGACAATTTCATAGCAGACAGTTTTAATCCATTCCGAAAGTATTCATCCCCCTTGACTTATTCCACATTTTGTGGTGTTACAGCCTGAATATAAAATTTGATCTACACACAATACCCCATAATGACAAAGTGAAAACATGCATTTATAAATTTAAGCAAATTTATTGAAAAGGAAATACTGAAATATCTCATTTACATAAGTATTCACACCGCTGAGTCAATTCATGTTAGAATCACCTTTGGCAGCGATTACAGCTGTGAGTCTTTCTAGGTAAGTCTCTAAGAGCTTTGCACACCTGGGTTGTACAATATTTGCACATTATTCTTTAAAAAATTCTTTAAGTTCTATCAAGTTGGTTGTCGATCATTGTTAGACAGCCATTTTCAAGTCTTTCCATAGATTTTCAAGCCGATTTAAGTCAAAACTGTAACTAGGCCACTCAGGAACATTCAACATCGTCTTGGTAAGCAATCCCAGTGTATATTTGGCCTTGTGTTTTAGGTTATTGTCCTGCTGAAAAGTGAATTTGTCTCCCAGTGTCTGTTGGAAAGCAGAATGAACCCAGTTTTCCTCTAGAATTTTTCCTGTGCTTAGCTATATTCCGTTTCTTTTCATCCTAATAAACTCCCTAGTCCATGCCGATGACAAGCTACCCATAACATGATCCAGCCACCACCATGCTTGAAAATATGATGAGTGGTACTCAGTGATGTGTTGTGTTGGATTTGCCCCAAACATAACACTTTATATTCCGGATTTAAAGTTAATTTCTTGGCTAAATGTTTAAATGTTTTTCGCTTTAGTGCCTTATTGCAAACAGGATGCATGTTTTGGAATATTGTTATTATTTACAGGCTCCCATCTTTTCACTGTCATTTAGGTTGGTATTGTGGAGTAACTACAATGTTGTTGATCCATCCTCAGTTTTTTCCTGTCACAGCTATTCCCAAAAAATAAAAAATTGTTATAGACTCAAGACATTTCAGCTTTTCAATTGTAATTTATTAGACTTTTTTTTGTACATTATTTCACTTTGACATTATGGGGAGGGAATTGTGTGTAGGCCAGTGACACAACATTTAAATCGTATTCAACTTTAAATTCAGGCTGTAACACAACAAAATGTGCAAAAAGTGTGAATACTTTATGAAGGCACTTGTGTGTTATTGAATACACTGCTAATGCTTTTATTGAATTGAACAAAGGGGTTACAATGTATCAATGTTTACTGGGGTGTAACAAGTTAGGACACATTGTATCTAACACATGATTGTGCTGCATTTTAACGATACATTGCTGTAAATTCTTCTCTAAATAGAAAAGAAGGTTAGCTGTCATAAGTTTAATCAGGTAATGTTTTATGCATATGTGAGGAAAAGCAAATATAGCGAAAACTTGACATGGACCATTATTGTCAATAGGCCTACTTGCTATTGTGAATTACTATTATTCTATACACATATTGTTAATAACTCTAATTAAACCTTTACTAACTACCTGGTCTGAGTGCACCCTGCTATTTCACTAATTCACCATTTCATTCAGTACATTTACAATTGCAGCAGCATCCAGCCAGCAGCAGCAGGGAATGTTTATGCTAAGTCAGTCTCTAGTAATCTCTCTGGCAGGAGCATATTTGTGTGCCATTCTGGGCTATATCTGAGAGATAGGAATCTTGAAGATGGAATTAATTTTGAGGGGGGAAACTTCATAGCCTGTGCATGAGTGCTTTCTTTATCACCTGTCTCCTATTGCCAGTCTGCAGAAGTAAATCAGACTCTGATCTGTTATTCTGCTCCACTTGAGAGTTGAACTAAATAACACTTGGGTCTGAGAATTCAGATTGAAGGACTAGGTGAATATATTTAATTTAATGCCCCTCTTAATAGCATCCTGATGTTTCCCAGAGTGTGTGTGTGTGTGTGGGGAGGTTGTTTATAGTTGTTGCTGTCCTCAAGGTGGTGTAATCTGACTAATGCCATCCTGACTGACTGACTAGGGCAAACAACTCTGCTGGCTGGATTAAGCAGACTGACTGACTGACTAGGGCAAACAACTCTGCTGGCTGGATTAAGTGGTGAAATTTAAAGAGAGAGAGAGAGAAACGGTGTTGGCTTGAGTTCACACACAACAGAATAACTAACCGCAAAGTTGGCTTTCTTTCACAAACCATTTCCCTCCCTTTGGGCAAACAAAAGTGCTAAAATGTCCTATTTCCTATTCTGTTCACTTCAGAAGATTTATAAAACATAATTAAGAATGAGTATAACTATGATTGCTATAGTCTGGAGAATGGAGAGGGGAGCAATGTGATGGTGTAGTTGCTGTAGGCAAAGCATTCGGCTATGTTTAGTTGAAAATGATGCCACATTTTACTTTTATTTTGATGGAATAACAGAGTGAGCCAAGCATTTTTTACTAGTGGTCTCAAATATTAAAGCATTGCATTATTTTACCCTTTGCCTTTCAATGTCAAAATATGTAAATATTTGTAAGAACACACAAAGAAATTAAATTCTTTCAGTACATAATTATTGTTTACAATAATAGACGTAGGCCTTACTGTAGTTTTCACTTGTCATACACGACTTGAACCAGGCAGCAATGTACATATAGGTTTATTGTAAAACATGTTTCTACTCTTCTTTTAAACCATTTTCATGTCAACTGAAATAGTAGAAACATGTTAGATGAAATTGCCTTTTTTGTGTGAGGGAGAGCGTTGTACCAAAGCAAATGTTCAAGGAAACAGTCATACCAGAAATGAACACTAATGCGTTATTATCAGAAAACAATGTTTGTTATGGACCTTATTAAAAAGATATCCCTTTCACTTCACAGCCCCAGCCCTCCTTATTGGTCGTTTTCACAACGATGGCGAGGGTGTACTAGATAGGGTGTGTTGCTGTAAAACCATGGTACAGAGAACACACTATCCAATCCTATTGATTGGATATTGAATAGTTAGAGAACAGAGGTGTATAACTCTGTTTATTTATCACAATTAGGATTGATTTCTGCTTTCTGGTGTGTGTCTCTCTTTCTGGCTGCACACATATGGTCCCCGGCACTGTTGATTATCGTTGTTCTCCCTCTTTCCTGTGTGTGTGTGTGTGTGTGTGTGTGTGTGTGTGTGTGTGTGTGTAACTGCATGGTTACTGTGAAGGTCAGAGTAGAGAGCGAGAGATGCGTAAAGAAGATGCATCCTGGGTAAAAAGGTATAACGGTGCAGCCAACGGGTTGGAGCTGCTGCATTAAAGCACAACAGGGCTTGTCTACAGAGAGAGATGTGTTTTATTACTCACTTCATGATGCTGCTCACCACACACTACTTGATTGTAATTTTTTTTTGCTGTGTAGTTTTCAGGCGTGGCTGGTTGACTGACTGGCTGGCATTTGTATCATCTTTAGACTGCATCATGTGTACTTTAAGTGGTAGTGGAGGGCTCATAGAAAAGCACCTGTTATAGTGCCCATGGGCCAGCAGGCCAAATTTCACATATTTGTCCACTTTGGGGTGGCAAAGTCTAATGCTGATTTTCATTAAGGTTTATGTCTGTGGGTTATATTTTGGTATGATACCCACGTATCAGAGGTAGCTAAATGTGGTTATCACCGCATTATATGTTATGATCCCTATGCAGTTAGTTCGGCCAACAGGTTTGAGGTTATGACATTTAATTTTGTATTATAAGGGAGCAATCTTCTCAAACTTAGGCAATTTGATATGTTATTAACTTCATAATATAACACATATTAATGTATGAAACAATTGGAATGATAATTACATCTCTATGGGCCCACCTTGGGGGTCAAAGGTTATACATGTAAGCATTTTGGGGTATATCGAGCCAGAATGGACATTATTGTGATGTGCTTTGTTATCACATGGTACCCTAGATGACAACTGCACCAAATTTCACACAGAACAAGGATAACCATTGGGGAAGTTCTTTTATTTTAGCAAAATTCAGTCACCATAGATTTTGTCTATGTTTAGTCCCAGCAGCCAATTTTCAAAATGGCCGCCATTAATTTAGATGGGGAGGAACTGAATATATTGAGCATGGCCATAACTGAATAAATAATTGGTGTAATAACACCAATAATGGCTGAAATTGTGTGTTACAATCAGTAAAACCCAGAATTATGGCCCAAGTATGTCAGTTATATTTATTTAGGTAAATATTAGCAGAATAGGTCTGCTGATAGGGCAGCTTCTATGCATAGTCACTTTAATAACTCTACCTACATGTACATATTACCTCAACTAACCGGTGCCCCACTCATTGACTCTGTACCGGTACCCCCCTGTATATAGTGTCGCTATTGTTATTTTACTGCTGCTCTTTAATTACTTGTTACTTTTATTTCTTATTCTTATCCGTATTTTTTTCAACTGCTTTGTTGGTTAGGGGCTCGTAAGTAAGCATTTCACTGTAAGGTCTACACCTGTTGTATTTGGCACATGTGACTAATACAATTTGATTTGAATATAAAAATATTAAAAAAAGCAGTCAGAATTGCGGATTTGTTTTGCCGTTTCAAAAATATTACATTGAAATGCTTCGAAAATCTTTCAGAAGCATTCACTGATGTCTATTGATTAAAACCTTTTCCTGCATTCAAATGACTAGTGGCCTCATGGGCGGAATGTTAATAATTTTCATAATTTCATAATTCATAAACATTGTTTTTTTAAACAGACCGAAAATCTAGTGTTTCTATGTCAAGCTGTTTTTGTCTTCTGTGATGTTTACAAAGTGTAATATTGGGTTGCAAACTCAAAATGTAATACATTTCAACTCTATATCTGACATGGTACAGGTGTCTTCTCTTTTTAAGCCCATAACCATGTGTGTGAGATGCATACTTGGTTTTCAAACTAGATTTGTTTAAGACTACCAAGAGACAATCTGTGTGACCCTGATTTATCCCACTGCAGTAAAAGGTTAAAATTATATGCAATATGATTCTATAAATTGTGTTAACGTCAAGAAATGTGATGTGAAATCTGCCTAGTACATTGCACCCTATATAAAATACCATAGGAATGCATTACATCCAGCAGAGGTACAGGTAACCCATGTTGAGTGCCCCAAATTTTACATAAAGCTAGTAAAAGTCTAAACAATGATGCTTAGGTATTGCTGATTTAACTATAGGGTACACATTTCCCAATATGGCTGCCAACCAGCTCCATTGGTTTTATTTGGATTGGTCTGACATTGCCACAATTCTTTCAATAAAATGTGGAATATGCCTAATGATAATTAAAACATTATTATAGTTATGCAGATAACACAACTAATTTAGCCAGGTTTGCAAAATATATCATATTTGTAAAATATTAGCAAAAACCTTTTTTTGTTGTTCCCTAAAACACTATTTATATATCTGTTTTTGATCGGTATTTGCATCCCTAATTTCTCTATTTTATTTTCAAACATTATATTATAATGATGTACCTGATTATGCCATATTGTTAAATATACAATCTGTGTATTGAATCCTGTCCAATACACTGCATTCCAACATAACATTGTAACAAACCGCCTACTGATGAGGGCATCAAATTACATAGCCGGTGAAGTATTAAAGCCTTAGGTTTACAGCCTCTATAGATGGTGCACAGTTACACTATTTGTATATTGTAGTATAGTGCCTACTGAAATATGTATTGGTTAGTGGCTGTTGAGGGTTGTCGAGAGCGCTAGCATTAGTCCAGATGTTAAAAGGCTGGATTTTTTCTAATTACCAATTGCAGAATTTTTATAAAATTTGCCAGCCAGTCGCTGAACTTATGGCTACAAAATGAAGGAACATACAGTATTTCATTAAATAACTTAGAAGGTTGAAGGTTAGTGTGTACTTTTAAGATCATGATGTCAGGTACAGAAGAGATTTTAATCACCTATGTGATTAAAAGAGATCATTTGTCTTTACCTAAATCTTTGTGTTAACTTGCTGGGACAACTCAACAAATGGCAGAGAACACCTTTCATCTTAGCATGCTGAGTATTGCTATACAGCACACTATTATAGGTGACAACTATAAAACCAATACGTTACCAGATTCGATCTCTTGGACCAATTTCCCTAAAACAAATACAGGTAACTGCCAAAATAAAGGAAACACCAACATAAAGTTTCTTAATAAGGTGTTAGGCCACCACCAGCAAACAGCTTCAATGCATCTTGGCATAGATTCTACAAGTGTCTGGAACTCGATTGGTGGGAACCGACACCATTCTTTCACGACAATTCCATTATTCGGTTGATGGTGGTTGAAAACACTCAGGCGCCACTCCAGGATCTCCCGTAAGTGTTCATTTGGGTTGAGATCTGGTGACTGAAACGGCCATGGCAGATGGTTTACATCGTTTTCATGCTCATCAAACCATTCAGTGTCCACTCGTGCCCTGTGTTTTAGGGCATTGTCATCCAGGGTTGCCAAAATAAAGTGGACACATTTTCCCGCTGGCCCATGGACTATTAAACATTATTCTCTCTGCTTATCTATGCCTAATACTATAACACCCTTACTAATGAACTCAGTGATATCTATCCAACATAGCTATTCTTATACACATACAGTAAGTAGTCCGCTAATATAGCTCATACCCTGTTATTGCTCCCTGGAAATTCCATGACAAGGCACAGGCAGGCACCCAGAAATTGTGTTGTGTATCTTAAGAGAATGGCTGTGCAATATTCACTCTCTCCCACCTCACTTCCCTATACTGGAGGGGATGCAATCACTACAGGTCTGCTGACGGGGCAGCTTTTTCAGGTTCCTGTCCTTGAGCACAGTTCAATTACCAAGTACAGTTGTTTAAATACAAGGTCTCTCTCTCTCTCTCTCTCTCTCTCTCTCTCTCTCTCTCTCTCTCTCTCTCTCTCTCTCTCTCTCTCTCTCTCTCTCTCTCTCTCTCTCGTCCTTTATCTATTTGTAAGAGCATGACTGTTCTGTTCTCCCTGCTGGTTCCCTTTGGGAAATAACCATTCTCTGTATTCATCACAATCACTGAGCAGCGGCTTGACTTACAATACTTAATGCCTTTGTTTGCACACCAAAGTCACGACTTTAAATAGTTGCAGGTGACAAGGGAATTGCGAACAGAGCACAGGCACAGCGCACGGCTATCTTTTAATGTCCGTCCGCAGCAGAGAAGAGACCTGCGTTTAGTGTCTATTCTTCCAGACAGATGTTGAGCATGCTGATTCCCATCTGCTGCTTTAGTTAAGGTGCTCTGCTCTCTTCTAACGCGCCCTCTCACAATCTACCACTGTGTACCTACACACCTAACCTGCATCTCACCGGACTGTACTAGTGCCTTTTGCGTCCCTTTGATATTTTAAGTAGAAATTGTGCACCTGTTATATTCAATAAAGTGCCCTTTAATATAGACCACATGTAGAATTCAATAAATCAGATTTCTTAAAAAATATGAATAAAGAATTTGCTGGTGCTAAAATTGAGCATTTTGACATGTCTCTCTGTGCACCCTCGGTGATTTACAGGATGATTTTAACCCACTTAACCCCAAAAAGGTTTCAACATAATTGTAAAGTTATTTTGTTGCTTTGACAAAGTCATTTCTAAACATGATTATTTGTTTCATGTGATAAGTGATTCATTTTATGGTCAACCCTGAACTGAACCTTCTTTTAAATATAGTGAAAATACAAATATTTACATGTTTTTTTCAAAAGAAGCTAGTAGATATTCCTAATTGTCAATTCATAGAGTAAAAGCAGGTGAGCTGGTTCTACTCTTTTTGTCAAGTTTTGTGGTGGACAACTGAGTGGGTTGAGCACAACATGTCATCCCTGTTACCCATAGATAGACAGACAAATGACAAATAAAAAAATATTGCATTTAATTCATTGTCCCTCCATGTTGCACACAACAAGCTTCAATTTCCCCTGTCACAAGGGGATTCATGGCTAATTTAAGATAATATCGTCAACCCTGTTACGGTCAACTGTGTTACTTTATTTGCACTTAATAGGCATTTACTACAGTCATTTTTCTATTTAACCTCTTGAGATGGGAAAACTTGTGGAAAAAAAGAGAAGTAGCAGGAGAGCTTCATGTATTCCAAAACAACCACAAGTTCTCTTGCAGGGGATTAGTACTAGAAAAGCAAAAGGATCAACAAATAATGAAGTGCTAGCACTTATTTGGGGTTATACATTTTCCTTTTGCTCTTCTAGTGTTTTTTATTAAGTTGAACATGTTCTCTTTATGACAGAATGTTAACATTAGGTGAAATCAAAGTTTTTTTCACCAATGTTAGACATCTCAAAAGGCACCGAATTGGTGGAACGGACCAGTAGTCTACAACTGGGCAAATCTATTTCAAATTTTCCTCGGTCAGCAGTCTGCTACTGCGGCTTCTGCTTCTTTCGCTCTGTCTTCATCTTCCTCTTTCCTTCTCTCCAACTGGGCCAGATTTGTAACTGACGCTTTAAATAATATGTCTCCATGCCATAACGTTGACCTGGTGGAGTAACTTACAGATATTAAGCCCCAATAATTTTCTCCTCTGATTGTTCCCGGCTCCTTGGCTCTGACCACAGGCACCTGCAGGGCCCTCCTATATGATCAAGGGACTCTCTGTGAAATTGCGATTGATTATTCAGTTTAGTGCGAGAGCAGGAGGTAAAAACCCAACCAGATGAACTGCCCTAGCCCGGTCTGCTGGTACAATTCCAACAACACGTCACAGACTTAGACCTGGAATAAATGGATTCCAACATGAAAATGCCGGGCAGCCTACCACCTTACAACACCTGTCTGTCATTCTCTTAACTGAATGTCATACTAGCTTCTGAAGTAGCAGTAACTTGTTACATGTTACAGACCTGGAGTAAATGGATTCCTACTATGTGGAAACGCTGGGTAGCCTACCCAACCTGTCTTTCCATCCGTCCATTCGCCTGTCTGTCTGGGTTCTATCTGTCACTCTTTTAACTGAATGTCATACGTGCTACGTGCTTGTAGCAGTAACCCCTGGCCAACCTCTCTCACAAAGGAGCTGTGGCTCTGTAGATATTCCTAGTAAAGCGTTCCTTAAGGATGTTGTTATAGAGAGAAGGCCCCGTGCTGGGCTTTACTTGGTGACATTTTGAAGTGGGAGTCCCCCGCTGATTGGAGTGCAATCTTGTTTAAAGGAATGTCATTTGAATCCAACACATACACAGTTCCACACAGAACACTGCACTTCCACATGCTCTCAACTCCAAAGCCACAAAGAACTGATATGAAAACTAATTAAATATGACCAATACTTGGATGAAGAATGTTTGATAAGATAATTACTTATGTAGCCACCTACATTTTTGCAGTCCTTGGAGTCCTGAAGATCCTTTCACCCAGTAGCTTTCCAATTCGCAGGATTACAACAAATGGCTGCCTCAGACGAGATGCCATGTCAGTGGCAGATCCACCCGATCCAGTCACAAACTGAACCTTCCCCCTACTCGGATTGACAGATACTACAACCGCCCTATGCCTTACTTTGTGAGACAGCTTAATGCTGCTTAACTTTAGTATTGTATACAACATCTCATATTTTTGTATTTAGCAGCATACATAGGCCTATGTATGCTACAATTCAGCTTTTAGCTGCAAATGTTTACAATTCAAAATAAACCTTAAATATAATTTGATCACACTTTAAGATATACATTGAAAATATCTAGGCCTACACAGACAGCGCCACGTCAATTTGTTTTAGTGCACGATGTCACTGTCCATGGTTGTTGTCGGTGGACAATATCAACTGATTGTTGTTCCATGTCATTTCAGCAAGCCATGACACCCACCGTCTCAAATTGTTCTGAAATCGTTTCTATAGTTAGAAACAGATAAGATAAGCATTCTGGAAGCATTATTTTGTTGAAATATAATTTTTATTTATAGGATTCATATAATTTTCAATAATTATAGTACCTTACAACTTTTTTCTAACAATGAGTAAGTCCGCCCACTCCCCTTCCCAATCCCACCCCAACAATGAGTATATAGTATCAGTTCTCTATGTTTGACAAGTAGTATGGAGCTGCGGCTTGGAGTATTGCTTCTTAATCCTATGTGACGTCTGTAACGTTTTTCCCCCTTCAGAAATGTATTAGCATTGTCGAGCTTCACATCCAAACCGTCTAAAAGTAACATAATTGAGTTACACAATACATCTTTAGATACTTTACGATGATTTGGACATGAAGGGTGAAAATGCTCATGTAGGTACCATTGACTTTCATTGGATTTGTGAAACAAAGGCATTTGAAAAAGGGGGCTGGTAAACAAAAAACAAAGCATGGGTTGCTGTCATACCAGAGGGGTATTCTACGAAGTTAGCTTCACATTCCAGCTCAGGCTTCGTCCGTACTACGATGGTGGATATTGCTTGTCTGCATGCCACTAACTCTAGCAGGCTTGTAACTGTACATGCATGTTGCACATGGCTAGTCGAAACACCAAACTCTTCAGTGAGACAATGGTGAAACATCGATCAATGGGCGAGGCAGTCCCACATTTTCATTGGTGCCGAAATCAAAATGAATGAAAGGTTATCTTGCAAATTCAGCAGGCTATGATATGACATTGACGTCTTTATTTTATTACTTATCGTTAATGCAGACTTGAATGTGCTTTGGTGTGATTATCGATGCACAAGCACCTTTTTTTCCCACTGTCACTATCGTCAAAATAACTGGACCAAGGCGCAGCGTGCATTGAGTTCCACATATTTATTCTAATATGGAACAATACAAAAAAATAACAAAATAAATGACTGATCGGACAAACGTGTGTAGCGCACAGGCACTAACATCAAACACAATAACCCACAAACACAGGTGGGGAGAGAACAAACTAAATAGGATTCCCAATTAGAGGCAACGACTAACAGCTGCCTCTAATTGGGAACCAACTCAAAACCAACATAGAGAACACCAAACACCCCTGGTCACGTCCTGGCCCAAAACCCCATAGAGAACCCAGAGGGCTCTCTATGGCCAGGACGTGACACCCACTCCTATCGAGTCATACAAAAGTGTTACTGTCCGTGAAGTTTAAAATGCATTCTGTCATTACTAAATGTGTAATGTGATATATTTTAACATTACTATTTTTTAACACACAAACATTTGATTAATAAAATACTTCATCAGTTCCCCTCAAATGAAAGGGATGATGACGTAATCTTTGCAAGAGGGAGGGAATCTGATTTCATTTGTCCTCAACTCGTGGCTCAGTCATTTCACTCAGGGTACGTGGAGTTAGCCGTGAGTTAGCCTGCCCCGGGGCAGCTTAGTTCTGAAGGATTCATTACCATAGAAATTTACCTGGCTAAAGGTGAGCCACTTTCGTGTGACCGGTTATCCCGAGTTGAACTCAGAGTTGACCAAAGTTATCAGAAAGCACAGCTCCACGGATAAATTATTAAACTGTATTAGTGATTTAAATACTTTGATGGCTCACAACTTCCTCCAGCTAAATCAAGACGAGACCGAGGTACTTATTGTTGGAGCCGGAAGTACAAAAGTACAGAGAGAGAATCTGGCCTCACATTTTAATTTTAAAAGATAAAACACCAGGTAAAAAAAAAACGATTTGTTATTTTAGTTTATGAACTACTCAGAAACTATATTTATTTCAAAATCTATATATTTTTTTTACAAGCATTTTGCTACACCTGCAATAACATCTGCTAAACACGTATATGTGACAAATAACATTTGATTTGATTTTGTTTGGATTTCACAGTACAGCATAGTAGAGAACAGTAGAGTAGGACTGTACTCTACTCTAGTGTGCTCTACTATACTGTACTGAACTATACTATAGGCCTACTGTACTCTACTCTACTTTTCATTACGTTACTTTACTGTAATGTACTGTACTGTTCTCTACTGTGCTTCACTGTACTGTACTGCACTGTACTGTACTGTACTGTACTGGGATGTCCAAACTTGTGAAACATAGACGTCTATGATTGGTTCAGATTTGGTCTGGTCACCAATCATGGATGTCTATGTTTTGGCCAAATCAATCACTGACCAAATTTCAACTACTTTTCCACATCCATGGACCTCAAGTGTCGGTCAGTGCTCAGTGAGTGCGGATGCTGGTTACTGTAAATGGAAGGAGAAGGAGATCATGGGTATGTGTTAGTAAGAGCCAAGAGAGGAAACATTAACTGGAGAGAGAGAGAAGAGAGGGGGAGAGAGGCAGAGAGAGAGAGAGGGAGGGGTTGTCCAGACTGTTTTTACACACTCGCTTTAACCACTGGACGACAGAAAGAGAAAGAAAACCCTTATGAGCTGAACATAACAGTACGCCAGTGGAAGGAAGGACAGTAGCAGGTGACCCAACTGTGGTTTGTGACTACAGTGAGGGAAAAAAAGTATTTGATCCCCTGCTGATTTTTGACGTTTCCCACTGACAAAGAAATTACCAGTCTATCATTTTAATGGTAGGTTTATTTGAACAGTGAGAGACAGAATAACAACAAAAAAATCCAGAAAAACGCATGTGAAAAATGTTATTAATTGATTTGCATTTTAATGAGGGAAATAAGTATTTGACCCCCCCTCTCAATCAGAAAGATTTCTGGCTCCCAGGTGTCTTTTATATAGGTAACGAGCTGAGATTAGGAGCACACTCTTAAAGGGAGAGCTCCTAATCTCAGTTTGTTACCTGTATAAAAGACACCTGTCCACAGAAGCAATCAATCAATCAGATTCCAAACTCTCCACCATGGCCAAGACCAAAGAGCTCTCCAAGGATGTCAGGGACAAGATTGTAGACCTACACATGGCTGGAATGGTTCTACAAGACCATCGCCAAGCAGCTTGGTGAGAAGGTGACAACAGTTGGTGCGATTATTTGCAAATGGAAGAAACACAAAAGAACTGTCAATCTCCCTCGGCCTGGGGCTCCATGCAAGATCTCACCTCGCGGAGTTGCAATGATCATGAGAACGGTGAGGAATCAGCCCAGAACTACACGGGAGGATCTTATCAATGATCTCAAGGCAGCTGGGACCATAGTCACCAAGAAAACAATTGGTAACACACTACGTCGTGAAGGACTGAAATCCTGCAGCGCCCGCAAGGTCCCCCTGCTCAAGAAAGCACATATACATGCCCGTCTGAAGTTTGCCAATGAACATCTGAATGATTCAGAGGACAACTGGGTGAAAAGTGTTGTGGTCAGATGAGACCAAAATGGAGCTCTTTGGCATCAACTCAACTCGCTGTGTTTGGAGGAGGAGGAATGCTGCCTATGACCCCAAGAACACCATCCCCACCGTCAAACATGGAGGTGGAAACATTATGCTTTGGGGGTGTTTTTCTGCTAAGTGGACAGGACAACTTCACCGCATCAAAGGGATGATGGACGGGTTAATGTACCGTCAAATCTTGGGTGAGAACCTCCTTCCCTCAGCCAGGGCATTGAAAATGGGTTTTGGATGGGTATTCCAGCATGACAATGACCCAAAACACACAGCCAAGGCAACAAAGGAGTGGCTCAAGAAGAAGCACATTAGGGTCCTGGAGTGGCCTAGCCAGTCTCCAGACCTTAATCCCATAGAAAATCTGTGGAGGGAGCTGAAGGTTCAGGTTGCCAAACGTCAGCCTCGAAACCTTAATAACTTGGAGAAGATCTGCAAAGAGGAGTGGGACAAAATCCCTCCTGCGATGTGTGCAAACCTGGTGGCCAACTACAAGAAACGTCTGACCTCTGTGATTGCCAACAAGGGTTTTGCCACCAAGTACTAAGTCATGTTTTGCAGAGGGGTCAAATACTTATTTCCCTCATTAAAATGCAAATCAATTCATAACATTTTTCACATGCGTTTTTCTGGATTTTTTTGTTGTTATTCTGTCTCTCGCTGTTCAAATAAACCTACCATTAAAATTATAGACTGATAATTTCTTTGTCAGTGGGCAAACGTATAAAATCAGCAGTGGATCAAATACTTTTTTCCCTCACTGTATATCATTTCTCATTGTAGCCAATTCAATTGCAGTAATAACGTTCATGATTTTTCGATAATTCTGTTACCGATTTGGCAACAGAATTAGGAATTTTAATCACTTAATAATTCAATAAAAAAACATTATTTCAGTAAAAACTCGAACTAATTTGTAGGTCTACCTTTAGTTGTTACTTCTGTGAAAGTAACAACTCTCCCTTCTCATGAGGGAGAGAAATTATAAAATATCTTAAAGATATGTGGGGCTTTGGTAACGGAATTACAAGGCAGAAGTCAATGTTTCTTAAATGTACAGAAGGCAAAATATTTCTCCAAACTAAATACTGTATAAGTGTTGATATTATACTGAAAAAAATTATAAACTCAACATGCAACAATTTAAATAAATGTACTGAGTTACAGTTCATATAAGGAAATCAGCCAATTGAAATAAATTCATTAGGCCCTAATCTATGGATTTCACATGACTGGCTAGGAGCGCAGCCATGGGTGGGCTTGGGAGGGCATAGGCCCACCCACTTGGGAGCCAGGCCCAGGCCAAGACAATCAGTATTTGTTTTTCCCTACAAAAGGGCTTTATTACAAACAGCAATAATCCTCCGTTTCATCAGCAGTCCGGCTGGCTGCTCTCAGACGATTTCACAGGTGAAGAAGCCGGATATGAAGGACTGGCTTGGTTACACGTGGTCTGCGGTTGTGAGGCCAGTTGGACGTACTGCCAAATTATCTAAAACGAAGTTGGAGGCGGCTTACGGTAGAGAAATTAACATTGAATTATCTGGCAACAGCTCTGGTGGACATTCCTGCAGTAGTGGAAACTTACCTGAGACCAGAAAAATTGCCTGTAGGCTTTAGTTCAGCAGGCTAACACAGTCTTATTATGGTGCTTAATTATAAAGGATGACCGTTACTAATGCTGTTGTTTTTCTCAGTAGCGGCTAGTAAAACTCAAGTACAGCTGACGAGAGAAGCAGGGTCTAAAAACTTTCAATTAAATAGACAACTTTTTAACTCCGAGTCCACTTTAAACAGTTGGAGGGTTTTTGCTAGGTCACTTTGTTTTATCAGACCTGATTTCATGGCTGTGCAATTCCCCTCTACTCACTTTTAACTCCTTTCTATCGTATTGTAGCCCTGATTATGTCCCAAATGGCACTCTATTCCCTATACAGTGCACTACTTTTGACCAGAGCCTATGTAGTGCACTATATAGGGAATAAGGTGCCATTTGGGACTCAACCCCTGTCTGTGTTTGAAAGTGTAGGTCAATAAGGATGGGTACATTCAGAATTTCATGATCTGTGTAGTGGAACAAATTAAAAGCAAAGCCTGTATCAATCACTGTGAAGGGAGGGTTAATTGTTAGCTGCTTCACAAGGCGCCGGACAGATAAAACCAGTAATGAAATACTTATGGCTCTGACGTGGCAACACTTTAGGATGGAATGATAGAAAACAAAGAGGAAATGTTTTCTGATTAGAAATATAAGCTGCTGCAGTGAAGAGAAGGACACTAGCTAAATATTTATCATCTTTTATTCCCGTTATAAAAGAGAAAGACCGTTGTCCTTGTTACATTCTTAAATTGGTGTGTACTAGGGTATTGTTACCAGGGTCCAGTTTTTCACAACTTTTAAGGAATGATCCGGATTCTGTAATCCTCTTTTTTGCTATCCAGGATCAGACAGATATGGCTGTTTTTTAGCCGGTTTTTCAGAAAATTATCGGATAAGCTCATTCTGTTCCAGATACCACAATGTCAAGATCACAGAATCTGGATTGTCAGTGCTTTGAACAGGCCTACACCTTGCCATCTACTGGACAGGTTATGGAACTACTTCCACACTGTCATAGGGAAACAGAGATGAGTAAACTACATGATTAAAGGTACCTTGATAAAGTAGATGCATTTATTTTACCCTTCTCAATATAACAACTGACCACTATACTTTGGTCAATTTAACATAATGAACCTTTGGTTTTTGAGATGTAAGAAAAAATTGAATCCTCCTCACCTTAGTTACATTGCCATTTCTTGGTTGTAGTGCCTTTCACCTTTCTAAATCCACCCTGAATCCACCCTTCCAGTGGGATAAAGATAATCCTGATTTTCAGCATCAAAACTATCCTAATCACTACCTTTGAGTTTTGAAAAAACGCAAAAACAGCATACCATCCTGATTAAAGGTCAGATTGGATTACCAAATCCGATACCCTATCCGGACGACCAGAATCTAATTTTTCAGTTTAGAAAAATCCAATTTTAACATTTAATCCTATCTAAAATCCGATCAGATAATTTCTGAAAAACTTGGCCCTGGGCTAGAGGATCATTGTGTCCTATTTAATCTCAGTGATAGAGTTTGGACAACGTCTTATCAAACAACCACAATCTGCAAACTGTATAAAATGGAAACACGGCACAACGTAACAATGTATAGATGCCTCCCCCCTTAGGTTACCTCTTCTGCTCTATGTGGAAGAGGAAGCATTGTTACCTTTGAGTTTAGTAGACGAATTAAAGCAAAAAATCCATTAATTTTTAGAAAAGCTTATATTGGCTGGTCATGTGAATTTGCATATTTATCTTGGGCTTAGCTCTCCACTCGTTAAAGAATAAATGCTGAAAAAGTAAATTGCAAAGTTTTCAAAATAAAGTGTAATCACATACACGCACACACACAAACACACACGCGCGAGCGCACGCACACCCTCACATATATATGGCTATATGTAGTATTTAGTTAATTGAAGTCTGATGCCCATGACAGCTATCACAACACAGTGGGTAATTCTGAAAATTAATGAGAATGATAATGCTTAAAAGACTGTTCCAGAGTTTGCCCAAACTCATTAACTAAATCTCTCATTTAAATACATCCTAAAGACTTTCAAATAGAAAAAAAGACCATTATTGCCATATAAGCATTAACCTGATCTGAAAATGCTGAGGTGTAGAATTTGATGGAAAGTCTGTCAGGCAATATTCAATCCTGGAATCCCTTTCTGAATAGTGTTTCTCTGCCTTAATACCTACAGATATACACTATACACTTCCAATGAGGAAAACAACTTATTACCATTTTCTCATGAGAAGGAGCCTGGAGGACTGACCGTGAACAGATTTGGGGAATTTAGAGATCGGTTATTTGAGAGCTTCAATTAGTGTTCCCTAATGGGACAATCCGGGATTAGAAAAACAACAAATCCCTGATTGCCCATTTAATGCGGAATTACCAACGGGGAAATCGGAAGCAGAGTTTGACCACTCCATGCTGACTGTCTAAGTGCCATTCAGCTACATCATAGGGCTACAGCAGGGATGGGCAACTTGATGGGGGTGGGCGACACAAAAACCCTGAACTCGTCATTTTGTATTTATTTACATTTTTTATTTCACCTTTATTTAACCAGGTAGGCTAGTTGAGAACAAGTTCTCATTTACAACTGCGACCTGGCCAAGATAAAGCAAAGCAGTGCAACACAAACAACAACACAGAGTTACACATGGAATAAACAAACATACAGTCAATTATACAATAGAAAAAGCTTTATATACAGTGTGTGCAAATGAGGTAGGATAAGGGAGGTAAGGCAATAAATAGGCCATAGTGGCGAAATAATTACAATATAGCAATTAAACGCTGGAGTGATAGATGTGCAGAAGATGAGTGTGCGAGTAGAGATACTGGGGTGCAAAGGAGCAAAATGAAAGAAAATAACAGTATGGGGATGAGGTAGTTGGATGGGCTATTTACAGAGGGGGGGCAGATGGGTCATGAGGGGCCGCAGTGTCTGCGGGTCTGCATACCCACATCCATACCCACACGTGCAGTCAGAGCGGGCCCTAGACTTTTGAGAGCCTTAAAAAATATATTGTTTCAGAGTTCATTTCCTACAATTCGATACTATGATTACTAGGAGGTTTAGATAGCTGTCCGGTAGACTAATTTAACAATCTAAAAAATGTGTGACTGTCAGTGATTGACATAACAATAGAAAAACTGATGAACAACCAAATTTCGAAATGACACCTTGTGCATTCCACTATTCTAACTCTCAACAGCAAGTTGAGACCCCAACGGAGTTCCTAAAATATATATATATGTACAGTATATATTATCATTTTTTGGGGGTGGGGGAAAATTGATCCGCGGGCATACAAAATGGAGGCCTTTCCTGTGCTACAGTAATGTCACAGTTAATGTTGTGTTGCTTACGTACAGTACAGTGCTGTGGGAGTGCTTAGCACTGGGGGTCATACACAGCGCTGTTGTCCTGTTATGCAGATCATGTTTTGAAGTGCTGTCGTCGTTGTTATCTTTTGTGAAGCATTTCACAGCTTCATAGAGACACAGATAACACATTCATCTACTGCTCCTTATCACCGTCTTGTGACTTTGCCAATTAGATTTGAACATATCATAGCTTACCCCCTCCTTCCTTCCCTTCTTTACAAACCAGCTGCAATTAGTGTGTATACGCTGGATTGACACAGCTCAGTAGGAGTGAATTGGAAGTGTTGAATTTTGTAATGAAACTTTCATTTGTGTGTTAAGTGGCCTACTATGGAAGGGATTGAATCGTGACATAATGGATTGCATCATGGGTTGTTGTTAGAGAACTTGTAAGCTCCTATATTAACTATCATAGCAAAAAGGTCACACTTTACATGACGTTTCTCTTATACCTATGTAGCAACACTGTAACCACACTAGTAACAACGTGTTACCTAGTATTAACTAGTAACTACATAGTAGTAGTGTTTATTTTGTAATCGCACATAAAAAGGCATAATAATGTTCAGCATCTTCAGTATAGTGTTGTGGATACTGACCTACTGTAGTACAATGATTTGTCCTTCATATTCTGAGCCTATTTTGATGTACACAGTGATTTGTTGTGAGTTCCTCTCAATGTCATGAGTTTCGATTCCCTGGCCTTTTTTCACAGTCCATTGACCGTTCCGGCCTCTAGCTCTCAGCTGTCTTCAGAACAGCACATTTAAAATGCCTTCGCTCTCTCCAGGCTACATTCATAAGGTAATGACCTGGAAGGACATGCTGATCATGGCCATTCTGTTGATCATGGAGAGGATATTCTACAGTAAAAAAGCATCAGTCTATTGGCCGAGAGGAGATTCCACAGCAATAAGGTGTCAGTCTATTGGCCGAGAGGTGATTCCTTAGCAATGTATCAGTCTATTGGGCTGTTTAGCTGGGGTGGCGTGGTGTACTGTACTGTACTCTACTGTAGGCCTAGGTCTTGGCAGCATGTGTACAGCTGTCAGTGCCTCTGAACTAAACCCTATATACTTTTAACATTGGTCCAGCCCCAGAATGATAATTGGCACCTATTCAACATCACCCACTCCCAGCTTGAAATGGTTTGGGTCAGAATTACAGTGCTTTCAGAAAGTATTCAGACCCCTTGACTTTTTACACATTTTGTTACTTTACAGCCTTATTCTAAAATGGATTTAAAAGAAATTATCCTAAGCAATCTACACACAAAACCCCATAATGACAAAGCGAAAACAGGTTTTTAGAATTTTTGCAAATGTATAAAAAACAAAACAGAAATACCTTATTTAAGTATTCAGCCCGTTTGCTATGAGAAATTGAGCTCAGGTGCATCCTGCTTCCATTGATCATCCTTGAGATGTCTCTACAACTTGATTGGTGTCCACCTGTAGTAAATTCAATTGATTGGACATGATTTGGAAAGCACACACCTGTCTATATAAGGTCCAACAGTTGACAATGCATGTCAGAGCAAAAAACCAAGCCATGAGGTCGAAGGAATTGTCCGTAGTGGCACATAGTGGCACATTCTTAAATTGAAGATGTTTCAAACCACCAAGACTCTTCCTAGAGCTGGCCGCCCGGCCAAAATGAGCAATCGGGGGAGAAGGGCCTTGGCCAGGGAGGTGACAAAGAACCTGATGGTTACTCTGACAGAGCTCTAGAGTTCCTCTGTGGAGATGGGAGAACCTTCCAGAAGGACAACCATCTCTGCAGCACTCCACCAATCAAGCCTTTATGGTAGAGTGGCCAGACGGAAGCCACTCCTCAATAAAAGACACATTACAGGCCGCTTGGAGTTTGCCAAAAAAGCACCTAAAGACTCTCAGACCTTGAGAAACAAGATTATCTGGTCTGATGAAACCAAGATTGAACTCTTTGGCCTGAATGCCAAGCGTCACGTCTGGAGGAAACCTGGCACCATCCCTACGGTGAAGCATGGTGGTGATGGTGTCAGGATAAAGAAAAATATGAATGGAGCAGAGTACAGAGAGTCCTTGATGAAAAGCTGCTTCAGAGCCCTCAGGACCTCAGACTAGGGCGAAGGTTCATCTTCCAACAGGACAATGACCGTAAGCACACAGCCAAGACAACGCAGGAGGGGCTTGAATCAAAAGAGAGCACAAATATAGTTACTGCACTTCAGGTAGCATCTGATATTTTGGATTTTTTTTAATCAATTATTTTATGGATTCAACTTGTATAACAAGTTTTTAAAATGAATGAGTTGTGTATTAACTGCATGTCATTAGATCAAGAAATCCACATGACTTATCACCCGTATCTATATACATATAAACAGGCCCAGTAGAAGGACTATATGTCTATCCCAACCAGCCAAGGAAAATCCCCAGCAGTTGTTGAGCTGAGCTTCTCTCGTTGCTCCTCCTCAAAGAGGAAAGGGTTAACCCAGTGGGGGTGGGAGTTGTGTGTCAATATTTGGACAGTTACTGTGTAGCACAGCAGATGAGCAGAGCATCTGCTTTGTGAGACAGGAGGGAGGGATAGAGGGGGACTGGGCTGGCATGGCACACAGGCAGGCAGGCAGCAGAATGCACCAGCCCTCATTGGCCAAGACACATTCCACACAGTCAGGATTCAGGAAGTGTTACTACTCCGCTCCACTGATACACAGTATCCCAATATTCATCATAAATATTTAAGTAATATCATAACCCCTAACCATGCCCCATTCATTATGCTAGCTAGAGAGAGAGACAGAGAGAGGAAAACATTTCGCTTTCTTCCCCCCCTCCACCTCTCCTCTCACTCCACTCCCACCACCCTCGTCTTCTTGAAACCTTGTAAATTATTTTTCACGCCGCAAAATGTCAGTGTGTTTATTTTCCGATGAACTGCATCATTAGATATAACAAGAATAATCTTAAAAATCTCACTTCAGCAATATATAATCTGGCGCCTCACTTCAAAGCCAAGCCTGTTTACCATATCAAGGCGATGCTGTCACAAGATATTTCTCCTTGCTTGTTTACTGTAAAACTGGGCAAAATTGTTTGGAATTTGAAACAGAGAACATTTTTGTTAAGTTGTGACGCTCATTAAAGTGGAAACTCTCCCCCCTCTGGCCCTCATTCTCTCTCTTTGCTGGTAATGATCTGTTGAGACCATTTTCTAAACACTTAGAACATTTTGTATTCCTGCAGTCTTGTCTCTAAGGCTAAGTACGCCTTTGATTTAACCTGCTCCTTTGCTACATGTGATTTTGCTCTCCCCTCGTTAAGCACAAGTCTCTCGCTGTCTCTCTCTCACTCGACATTCAACAAACTCAGAAGAAACACATTCTCAAATCAAATCAAAATGTATTTGTCACATGCGCAAAATACAAATGCTTACTTATAAGCCCGTAACCAACAATGCGAGAGCCTTTTGGTCCTAGACTTGGTGTTCCGGTACCGCTTGCCGTGCGGTAGCAGAGAGAACAGCCTATGACTTGGGGGGCTGGAGTTTTTTTTTTTTTTTAGGGCCTTTCTCTGACACCGCCTGGTAAAGAGGTCCTGGATGGCAGGAAGCTTGGCCCCAGTGATGTACTGGGCCGTACGCACTACCCTCTGTAGCGCCTTGCGGTCGGATGCCGAGCAGTTGCCATACCAAGCGGTGATGCAACCAGTCAGGATGCTCTCAATGGTGCAGCTGTCAAACTTCTTGAAGATCTGGGAACCCATGCCAAATGAGGGGGAATTGGCGTTGCCGTGCCCTCTTCACGACTGTCTTTGTGTGTTTGGGCCATGATAGTTTGTTAGTGATTTGTTTTCCTGTAGTCCACGATCAGCTCCTTTGTCTTGCTCATGTTGAGGGAGAGGTTGTTGTCCTGGCACCACACTGCCAGGTCTCTGACCTCCTCCCTGTCTCATCGTTGTCAGTGGTCAGGCCTACCACCGCCGTGTCGTCTGCAAACTTAAGGATGATGTTGGAGTCGTGCGTGGCCAGACAGTTGTGTGTGAACAGGGAGTACTGGAGGGGACTAGGCACGCACCCCTGAGGGGCGCCCGTGTTGAGGATCAGCGTGGTAGATGTGTTGTTGCCTACCCTTACCACCTGGGGGCAGCCCGTCAGGAAGTCCAGGATCCAGTTGCAGAGGGAGGTGTTTAGTCCCAGGGTCCTTAGCTTAGTGATGCGCTTTAAGGGCACTATGGTGTTGAACGCTGAGCTGTAGTCAACGAGCAGCATTCTCACGTAGGTGTTCCTTTTGTGCAGGTGGGAAAAGGCGGTGTGGAGTGCAATGGAGATTGCTATAGTAAACTGCTACAGCAGTTGTATTATCATAGTAATCTATTTCATTCTGGGAGTATTACGGCCTACCTTAACCATACTCTACATCTCCAGCTGCAACACAACTACTGCTGTGTTAAAAGTATCCAATGCCTTGTATGTATTGTATAGCACAGTATATCACTGCCAGGGTGAATTAAGAGTTCTGGGCATGGCAATAGCTGGATGGATCAAGGGCCTATGGATCAAGGGCCTATGTCTGGAGAGTCTTATCATGGCTGGCCATCCCTGTGCTATGCCTGCATACAGGATGTCAGAGGAGGCTGGTGAGGGGAGGATGACTCATAGTAATGGCTGGAATGGAATGGTATCAAACACATGGAAACCATGTTCCATTTATCCCGTTCCAGCCATCACTATGAGCCCATCCTTCGATTTAAAGTGCTACCAGCCACCACTGCACTGCATCCACCCC